>CM064871.1:62851807-64051807 GCA_032719365.1 Prinsepia uniflora | reverse complement strand
CTTTCAGGACGTCGGAAGAGTACGAACAGCTCGAAACAGAACAATCTGGACGGTGTGTGAGTGGACTTTTGTTTTCTACCCTGAATGCATGCATATATATTTTAAATGCTTTATAATATGATTGGAAATGATTTGGTATGATTGATACTTCGATATGATGATTTTCGGATTTTTGGGAATATTATATTATTTTATATGCTTTTGGGCACGATTTTCGAGAAAATTGTGAAACTGATATTTCGAGCTAAGGCTCGGGGTTTGAACTTGATTTTGACTCGGATTATGAGTCTGGTGTTAGATTTGATGGATTTATGTCATAAATAAGATTGTGATTGCGCAGGTTTGCGTGGATTGGTTTATGGATTTGAGAAAAGTGTTTTTAGGCTTAAAGCCCAGTTCAAAAATGGTTTTGATATTAAATGCAACTGTTTTCACTGGTTTTCGTGATGATGATATATGAGGGCTTTCGGTGTGGAATATGTTTCCCCCCGAAATGAACCCTGGAGATAACGCTCGCCTCCAGGATGGAAGTGTTTACCCCGGAGAGGTCACGTAGCACGGTATGTTGTCGTGCAGCCAAATGGAGGCTCGACTCAAACCAGATGTGCTGGATTATATGGAGGTCAGTCAATGATATGTTCATGACGACCTGGATTGCCGGCTGGTGATGTGTTCACAGCGGCGGATGCTCGGGATTTGAGTGGTCCTTGAGCCTATTGATTTGCACGCGTTACAGGGATAACGTGACTCTATATTGGACCTGGATCCTGTGTTTTTATTGATGTTTGAGATTTATATTCATATCTTAATTATTTGATTTATGAGTTATGATATGCATGCATGTTTGTGAAAACTGGAGGGTAAGACTATATTTTGATAAATGTATTTTTAAACTTGATTTTTTTCCACTCGCACCTTTGATGTTTTATTTTCCCTCCAGGCCAGTGCACAGGTACTGAGGCTAATATCGAGGCTGAGGAATAAACGGACCGTTGCGTACTCATACACTTTGCAGCATAGGATTTTGCTCCCTACATGTAAATATTTCCTATGCTCTGTAAACCTGTTGACTAGGTCAACGGTCTCGGAATACTGAACTATCCCTTGTCTGACAATGTTATCGTTTATATGTGTTATATATATATATTTGAAACTACTTTTGGTACTTTCGAGTTATTGTCAGACGGGAGCAGGATCTGTCACGGTTATCGAGGGATAATCGGGATGGGTCTTGTCACTCATGCCCGAATTTACTTTTCAAATCCAATATCATATCATCAAATATCATCAAAACCATTACTCGAAACACAGCTCATATAAACAGTATAAAATCATCCATCAAAGCATAACATAAACCATATTCTTGGAATACGTGCAAATACGTAAATCACATCGAAATACGCGCAATTATGTAAATCATAAATACCTTAATCATAAGCATAGAAATCATATATAGAAAACATACAAAATAGTTATGCATGCATTATAATTTAGAAAGCAAAGTCCACTCACAGACTGTCCTAGCTGCCACCTCGATACACGTGCACCAAGCCTTTCCCGACTAATCCATCATCACCGGAACTTCCGGACCTGTCCAAATCACATTCTAAGGTCACTAACACTTCCATTAACCTTCCATTGAATCCCCGTATTTTTTCTGAATTTTTAAACCTTTTAAGCATAAACCCTAAACCTTCGGACATCCCGAACTATCCCGAAACGATGTCCGATCGACTCGAAACCAATCCCAAATGTTCGTTACATCGAAACCATCAAAACACATGTTGAAGGTTTTCGCCTTCAACCTCCAGTTACTATTCATCTTCAACCTCCAGTGAACCGGGTCCAAACCGGTCCACTAGTTTCCGGTCCAACCGAACCGGCATAACTGGTTTTCCCCCATTTCTCCTTCGATTTCAATCATATCAATGCCTATAACTTTGTACCAACATTTCCTATCCATCTACGACCTCGAAACATGAAATTAGGAACTGGAATTTACCTTCTTGATCATCAATCAAACCTTCAATTTTTCCTTCTCTGTTCCTCACGACTCTGGCCACCTTAAGCCTCAGTTTCAAGCCCAATAGCTTCCTATCATCCTCCAAAACATGTTCCAATCCATAAAATCGATCAACAGCAATTAAATCAAAGCTTACCATTTTCAAATTTAAAATAAGATTTCATGGGAATTGACTTTACCTCCACCGTGGTGATCACCCGCGTGGCCACCACCATACTCATTTCACCATCCTCTCCAACATTCCTTCACAGATCAGAGGCAACTGGTAAGGTTTGAGGGAGATTGTATAGGGGATTGCACGATCACTCGGTTTTTCTTCCTTTCGGCCATCATCCCCCGATCACACCTTCAAACATGTTCATCCCTTTTTAAAACCATTTTGAGGCGATGAATGAGGCTTCCATAGCCTTCCAGACAAGGGACAAGTGTCCCACTTCAATTGGGCACACTTCTCAATGCAAAAAATTGACCAAAATACCCTTATACTTTCGAGCCTCATAACTTCTTCGTCGAATGTCGAAATCGAACGTGCCGTCTGTCTACGGACTCGTAACGTCCCGACCTACGTCACAGTTATCGGTCAAACTTCGTTTGACTGCCTGAACCAAAAGTCAGCGTTTCACCCATTCCTATGGGAACAACGGTCATTACGCACCGTCCGTCCGAAATCACTCAACTAACCACCGTTTAATCCCACTAATCTTTCATTAATCACTAATTTAATCCCGAAATCTGGAACGGGCCATTACAACCTTCCACCCTTAAAGAATTTTGTCCCCGAAATTCGACTATCACACATCCACAATTCACAGTGGTTACCCAACATATCTCACACATGTGCCCTATATCCGGTGTACGTCACCAAACAATCCTACTGTTGTGCTGACACACCCTCCAGTCATCACTCAGACTGATATACATATGTTCACTGAGGATTGCACGTCACCAACTCATATCCCATATACTTTTAGCATCATACTCAGCCGACACTCACGGCTCCACGACTACTCATCGGGTCACCACATCAATCTCGACTCCAGCTAAAGTCACACCAGCGTATCACGTACCAACTCCTTCAATGTAGCGTAAAACCTTGACGTCACAACGGCATGGACCTTACCCTGTAGAACCAATCTCAACATGGCAACAGCCTCAGTACTCACATCAATCACTCTCTCCATAATCCACGCCGACTCCGTCAGCGATCCACTACCAACGTCACCGGAGTCACATTATAGCTGTTACACAACGATAATTCGCCCACAGTTGGGGAGCGTAACCCCAACACATCCACCTGTGGAAACACCATCCACGTCTCATTCTACCAGTGGGTAACTGGATCCCATCACATACCTGCCCAACAGTAATCATATATCCCAGCTCTAAGGTCCCACCAGTTACACACGGCTCTGAGCTTCAAGCTCAAACACAATCACTGAACCTTCCAAGCCGTGATTGGCTACATCACGCTCATACACCATCAAGATCATTTTGGACTAGTACAAAATCCAATGTCCAATCCATAACAGCAACACAACACACCAGACAACTAACAGCTCGCTCTGAGCGCAACAACCTCGCTCTGGAAGCACCAATCTCGCTCCGGAAGCGATAACCTTACTCTGATACCAGCTTGACACGCCCCATCCCAATCCCCCCTAGATTACAAGGATGAGACATGCTCTCATCCAACCCACATGTGACACGCAAGCTGGACACTCGTCTAACTTCCATGTAACACGTAAGTTAGACCAGGGATACCCAGGCTAACCATCCAACTATCTTCCAAAGTACGCATGAACTGTAGTGGAATGTGTGTGTGTGTGTGTGATGTCTCGGTTTCACCAACAGCCCGCATCCGCATCAACCTGAAGGGCATCGAAAAACCAGAAAAGACTGTGAGTGGAAAAAAAAAATAAGTTCATAAAACGTTTTACAAGAAAAGACATTTATGCCCTCCACGTAAAAACCAATGCATGCATTCAAAACCATTTCATTTTCAACACAAGAAAACCGTTTATAAAACCTAAATTCTTTTCCTTTCTCCAATCACTGAGCTTCAGCCCAAAACCATAAATCAAAACCAAGTCTGGGAACTCAGCCCAAAATCCAAGAATCCAAATCACGTGTAAAACCGTAAATCCAATCATTGGGGCCATCACCCAAAACATATGAAAACCATATGAAAACAATCATGATATCACATAAATCCGAAACACATAGCAATCAATCGAACCTGCTGGATCTCATATCACCGAGTCTTTAAACTCAAATCACATATCAGACCTTCCCGGGTAATCAACAAGTCTTTAAACTCACGAGTCTTTAAACTCAATAACAGGCCTCGGGGGAAATCAATAACCGAGTCTTTAAACTCAAATCACATATAGGGCCATCCCCCGTCACAATCAATCACCGGGTTTTTGAACCCAAATCCAAATCCAGCAAATCCAATTCAAAACCATTTCATATGTCAAATCCATAAATTCATTTCCAAATCCATATATGAAATCATCATTTCGAAACCAGAATCCAAATCCAGAAATCATATTAAAATCAGAATCTGAAATTCGAATCACATTTTATCGAAATAGGTCTCATGCCCGAATTCACTTTTCAAATCCAATATCATATCATCAAATATCAACAAAACCATTACTCGAAATACAACTCGTATAAATAGTATAAAATCATCCATCAAAATCATCATCAAAGCATAACATAAACCATATTCTCGGAATACGTGCAATTACGTAAATCACATCGAAATACGTGCAATTATGTAAATCATAAATACCATAATCATAAGCATAAAAATCATATATAGAAAACATCTAAAATAGTTATGCATGCATTATAATTTAGAAAGCAAAGTCCACTCACAGACCGTCCTAGTTGCCGCTTTGATACACGTACACCAAGCCTTTCCCTACTAATCCATCATCACTAGAACTTCCGGATCTGTCAAAATCACATTCTAAGGTCACTAACACTTTCATTAACCTTTCATTAAATCCCCGTAATTTTCCCAGATTTTTAAACCTTTTAAACATAAACCCTAAACCTTCGGACATCCCGAACTACCCCGAAACGATGTCCGATCGACTCGAAACCAATCCCAAAATGTTTGTTACATCTAAACCATCAAAAAACATGTTGAAAACTTCTCCCAGATCTACCCTACGCGCCCCCACGCGCCGTGCGTGAAGCCTACGCACTAGTTACTGTTCATCTTCAACCTCTAGTGAACCGGGTCTAGACCGATCCACTGGTTTCTGGTCCAACCAAACTCGCATAACCGGTTTTTGCTAATTTCTCCTTCGATTTCAATCCCATCAATGCCTATAGCTTCTTCCCAACATTTCCTATCCATCTACGACCTCAAAACATGAAATTAGGAACTGAAAATTACCTTCCCGATCATCAATCAAACCTTCGATTCTTCCTTTTTTGTTCCTCACGACTCCGGCCACTTCAAGCCTCGGTTTCAAGACCAATAGCTTCCTATCATCCTCCAAAACACGTTCCAATCCATAAAATTGATCAAAAGCTATTAAATCACAGCTTACCATTTCCGAATTTAAAATAGGATTTCACGGGAATTGACCTTACCTCCATCATCGTGATCACCCTCGTGGCCACCACCATACTCATTTCACCATCCTCTCCAACATTCCTTCACAGATCAGAGGCAACTGGTAAGGTTTTAGGGTGATTGTATAGGGGATTGCACGATCACTCTGTTTTCGTCCTTTCGGTCATCATCCCCCGATCACACTTTCAAACATGTTCATCCCTTTTAAAAACCATTTTGAGGCGATGAATGAGGCTTCCATAGCCTTCCAGAACAAGGCACAAGTGTCCCACTTCAATTGGGCACACTTCCCAATGCAAACAAATGACCAAAATGCCCTTTCAACCAAATTACCAAAATGCCCCTATACTTCCGAGCCTCATAAATTCTCCGTCGAATGTTGGAATCGAACGTGCCGCCTGTTTACGGACTTGTGACGTCCCGGCCTACGTACAATCAGCAATCAAATTCTGTTTGAGTACCCGAACCAAAATTCAACGTTTCGCCCATTCCTAGGGGCAAACCGGTCATTTCGCACTGTCCGTCCGAAATCACTCAACTAACCACCATTTAATCCCACTAATCCTTCATTAATCACTAATTTAATCCCGAAATCTGGGACGGGTCGTTCCATTACCAGACCTCTTATTGGACCGCTACTAAGGAAACACCGTTCATCTTGGCATTCGGTACGGAGGTCGTGGTACTAGTGGAAATTGGAGAAACTTCCTATCATGTATTTTCTTAAAATCCTGAGAAAATTAATGAACTGCTCAACCTAAGCTTGAACTTCCTTGAGGAAAACCGCGAGCAGGACAACCTCCGCAACATGGCTCATAAACAGCGCATCGCCCGCTAACGACTCCCGGGTCAAGGTATGGAGCTTCAAGGCTGGGGATTGGGTCCTAAGAAAAATGAGCCTATCAACAAGGGACCGGACAGATGGCACACTTGGACCGAAATGGGAAGGTCTCTATATGGTAACAAAGGTCTGTCGACGAGGGACCTAGGAACTGCAAACTACTGATGGTTGTTTTCTAACACACCCATAGCATGCAGATCATCTCAAGCTCTTCTAAAAATGACACACTGATCTTACTTATTTAGCTTTAGCATACATCTTTTGTAATCGATTTGGCCATTTCCAGTCTGATAGGTCTTCAATTACTCATTATTTTATTTTATTTTATATCTTTTATACTTGACTTTTAATATTAAAATAAAAAACAATTGGAGAAAATAATATATTTTGTGGGATTTTTTTTCAGAAATAAATAAAACATGAAATTCTGAGCATTTTGTGGGAAGCTACTGAAAGAAGAGATGCCACCGAAAATCTCTAGGAAATTTAGTGGGAAGCTACTGAAATCATTTCCTCAGCCCAGCGGCCCACAAACCTTCCCAGCCTAGCTGAACGAAGCCCAGAGCCCGTGAGCCTATCCTGCGCGTCTAGCCCAACTAATTTGGCGACAGGCGCCTGCTTAAACTTCTTAGTCAATTCGACGCGCGCCTGTCGAAGCAATCAACTCCAACTCAGCACGTGTGCACTGATCACTCTGCCTCAGTTAGCTCGTCATGGGCCAACCTACCCTCTTCCTGACCCGTCTGCAGTCGCCGAACTCTTCAGCTTTTTCCAGCTGGTTTCTGCCGATGTGAATGACTCCTCCATAATCTGATTTTCTGCATCAAACTTGCCCCTTTTTAGGCAGGTTTTCACAATGATTTTCACCCTAATCAATTCCTAAGTCATCATTTCTCCATTTAATTTTTTATTTTTATTTTTATTTATTTTATTTTATTTGTTTAGAATTTTTTTAGCTTTTTTCCCATATTAATAGGGGTCCATTTTCTTTACCAAGGGGAATTTGTTTTGAGACAAACTTTGAGCATTCCTTAGGAGAAACTATGGAAAAATATTTTCAATACAAAATTTAAGAGTTCAAGTCCAAATTTCTCTTGTTTTATCTTTTCCATCTTCACAAGGTTCCTGCCGCTGTTCGGCGATCCTTGTGAAAAACAATCTATTGTTCTCATCCATTCCGAAAGTGTAACATTTGCTCTCCATCCTCTTAAACTTTTTTGTTTGTTATTGGTTCTATTTATAATGCAATATATGTATTAGTTTTTCCTTCCTATCTTTTATAAAATTGAATACAATCTTCGTGTATTTTATTTTCTAAAAATCATTTACTTCTTACATTTTAGAGCTAAATATTCGTTTCGAAACTAAATGTTGATCCGTTGTTCGGGGCATTTAGAGTAGAGTTGAAGAGATTTAATGTATGACCGCTATTCGACGCATTAAATCATAAACTTAAGGTAAATTGTATTATAAGTAAAAATCCGTTGTTGAGTGCATTTATAATATAAAAAATGTTTGAAGGAATATGAGTTTGTGAATGTATGATTTCGTGATTGATTCAAATATATGCAAAAGCTAGTGTGTTGTTGAATTTTATGTTTAAGGAAAGTCCACTTGTACATAGGTTAAAGTAAAAGTAGAATTAGTTTTATACTTGTTTTTACTTGTATTTTTATAATTACACTTTACTCAAAACTCCCCCATATTAATCTTTTATTCTTTTTTCACTAACCATTATTAATATTCCCTAATTTCTCTGGTTAAGAACGATTCCTATTTACCAATACTAAAATGACACAAAAGGGTTTAAAATATGTATATAATTGAATTACAAATTTATTTAAATACGTAATTTAAGCGTATCACAGTCGAACCTGTTAATGTTTATTAAGGGATGACCCACTTTTCTCATCTTAAATTTCTATAAAGTGCACGCCATTGGCACCCATCCCTTACCATTTCTACTCGGAAGGGTATGCACGGACGAAATTGTGGCTAGAATACCCCAATCGACACTCCCTGCAATCCGTTTCAGTTGACACCCATACTCACCTACTGCCGACCTAACACTACCCTTCACGGGGTCCTTCACTAGGGCAAACCTAAAATTTTTACTAAGGACCATCCAGTCGGCACTCGAGTCTCAGTCGGTCGACAAACATAAACATTAATAAGGGTCCTTAGGCAAGGGTCACATTTACTATCATACATTATTCCAACACATACAAAGCAAACGAACATAAGAGCAATCATAAGCTTAAAAACCTTCATTTTCTCAATCAAAAATTGCTCATCTTCTCTATCAAGCTTCCTTAGCAAGCCGGGAATTATTATCGTTGAACTTTTGCACATCTTCGGATCTAACCATTCCCAAAAATCACAGCCTTTGCCACGACCTCTGTAACCCCTAACCTGTATTATCAAATCGATTTTCATTTGCATATATACAAATCAAATTGACATTTTAACAAAACTTTTATAAATTTGTCCAACTCATTACTTGCTTCAAATATAGCAGCATCAACCTTACCACAAACCCAAATTGCTTAGTTAAAACCCGCAACCTTACCACAAACTCAATTTAATGAGATGTTTTAAATCATAGCTCAAATCCCTTATATAAACCCAAAACCGAAAATTATAAGCATAGCAGCAGCAATTCGAATTTAGTATTCGAAAATTATATTCATAGCAGCAGTAATTCGAAAATTTGATTCATAGTATGGTAAACGTTATAAGACATTAGCAGTAAAACATAAGATATCAATATAATCATCCAATCAAACCTGCTGGATCTATCCGAGGCTTTAAACTCCCGAGTCTTTAAACTCAACAGGCCTACGGGGGAAAATATCAATATCCGAGTCTTTAAACTCCCGAGTCTTTAAACTCAATCCGGGTCTTTAAACCCAATCCGGGCCCGTCCCCCGTCATACATAATCTGGGTCTTTAAACCCAATAACCAGATCCAGCAAATCCAATCCAAAATCATTTGAAAACCATTTCGAAATCCATATCCAAACCCGAATCTGAAACCACTGGCCCGAAGCTAATCCGGCCTCCAGTCATTCCGAACCCAAATCCGGAAATCCACTTTTCAACTTTAAAACCAAATCTCACTTTCCGAAATCCGATTCTAAAACCGAAAACCTTGATCACCAAATCATGTCTCAAAATCCATTATAATCATTGAAAACCATTTATCGTTTGAAATCCCAAAATCATGGCATCATAATCAGAAATCAAGTCTTTCTCGTAAAACGTACCAAATACGTAATTTCCTCGAAAAACGTGCAATTATATAAAACAGTTATAGCATATTCAAATAATCATGAAATCACCTATAAAACCATAAATCACGTAATTAAAAGCAGTTATGCATGCTCAGTTATAAGGAAGAAGTCCACTCACAGTTACAAGGCACGTCGCTCGCGTCCTGAACGTCTGTACGTTCCTCGATCTCCTCGGGGATTCCCGATCCTGTCACAAATCATCAAAACGAGTCACTAACACGTCCACTAAGGTTCTCCTAATTCCCCACAAATTTTCCTGAACATTAAACATAATTACTCGGAACCCTAAACCTTCGATTCTGTGCATAGGGATCTGTGCCCACTGATAAATGGACACTTCTGTGTTGGAATGGTTGCCCACAGGGACTTTGATGCGTGGCTGTGTCTGGATGGCTTTAGAAGTCTCTTCGCCGTGTCTTATTGTTTTTAAATTGTGGAGGCACGATCAAGGGACAAAAACAGAAGAACAGAGAGCTCAGGAGTGTGTGATTAAGTGGGAACAATTAGGGTGAACCTTGGTTTGTTTCTGTTGTGAGAGACATGGGGAAACAGGGGAATGTGAAGGGAGGAACAGGGTGGTGCCCCTCTGTTCAGTCTTCGTGGACGGTGGCTCTGAACCATGGAGAACATAAACAGGGAGGCTGGCCCGTGAAATTTCACCCATCGACACCTCTCAAACTCCATCCTTAGTTGATTCATCCTGAATAGAAGTTGACAAATGAGGCGAGAGGAAGCCATTGGTGGCCACAGTTGTACACGATAATGACGAAAGAGTAAGAATTCGTTAATTTCCAGTGTACGATTAAAAATGGTAAACCACGTTTTAGACCTTGTTAGTTGATAATGATGATTGGAAACTGTTTCTGGAGGTCTAGAAAGTCTACTGGAATCAGAGACGAGGAAGGAGGTGATCAGACACGGCGGTAGAATGGATTTACAGGCCAGAGTTCAAAGTGGAAGGTCGGGCAGGTAAATCTCGAGTTGTTCTATCCTTTTTGAGTCCTTAGATCAAGTTTAGAACCTAGGACGAACCTCATAGGATGAACAGAATTCAAAACGGTTAAGAAATGGACAAAAACTGTGTGCGTCGGTCCAGTTGAACCGGCTGGACAGAACCGGTTCAGACCGGGTTAACAGAGGTTGAAGATGAATAGTATATGGCTTCAGGCGGCGCGTGTGGGTGCGTGGCATGCCTTTTGAGGAAGGTTCCAACACGAATTTTAAAGTATTTGATGTAACGAAAATTTTGGGATTGGTTTCGAATCGATTGGACATCGTCTCGATAAGTTTCGGGAGGTCCGAAGGTTTTAGGGCTCGGTTAAAAATAGTTAAAAATTCAGAAAAATTACGGGGCCTTAGTATGAACTTTGTGAAGTAGTTAGTGACCTTATTATGGGATTTGGACAGATTCGGGAAAGCCGAGGATAGCGGATTGGCAGGCAACGACATAAGTGCGCGCGTATCGAGGCCACGACGCTATGGTCTATGAGTGGACTTTGCTTTCTAACTTATGGTGCATGCATATATGTTTTTATATGTTTTCTATTCATGATTCTATGATTTGATTATGATCTTGATGATTTACGACTTTGCACGTATTTCGATATTATTTTCGTATTTGCACGTTTTACGAATTTTCGATTTCTATTGTGATTTGATGTAACGACCCGTCCAAAAAATCAAGATTTGATTAGTTGTTAATGACGGATTAGTGAAGTTAATTGGTGATTAGTTGGAGGCGTTCAGACGGACGGTGCAAAATGACGATTTCGCACATAGAATGGGCAAAAATGTTGACTTTTCGTTAGGGCGGTCAAATGGACTTTGACCGATTACTGTGACGTAGTACGGGACGTCATGAGTGCATAGACAGGTGGCAAGTCCGATTCCGACATTCGAGGAAAAAGTTATGACATTCGGAAGTTCAAGGGCAATTTGGTAATTCTGGTAATAAGGGGCATTTTGTTGACTTTACAAACGACATGACGTTTTCACGAACTTCGAGTGCCGTTAGGAAGGCCTCAATGCCCTGAGTACAACGACAAGCGGCACATCGTCATTGGACTTCGGATGAATTAGTTGTGGGTCTAGGAACGCGAGGGGAAAAATGGTAATTTGTGCGGTAAGGGGCAATTTGGTCATTTGTTACACAGGGATCTGTGCCCAGTAACCATGAGAACCTTGGCTATTTTTGGATGAGGTGGCCACCGGGTTTTGGACACCTGGCTAGGTCTGGATGGCTATAGAACCTTGCACCGTTTCAAGTGTTCGATTAAATGTTTTAAACGGGTTTTGGGGTTGAACAGAAAACAGAGTAGCCGTAGGAAACCATGTCATCACTGTTTGATCTTCAATCTTTTGTGTGACATCTGAGAAGAGAGAGAGTTAAGGGAGACTGAAGAGGGAATTGCGGTGGTGGTGCCACGAGGGTCGCCGTGGCCGGTGGCCACATCACCGTAAGAACAGAGCACACGAGCCACCGTGAGGAAGCAGGACTTCTCTCACCCTCAATCGTGGTCGAAAGCTCAGGGTTTCAGGATGGAAGTCTTTGGGAAGGTCGAGTTGAGCCCATTAAACTTGAAGTTCAAGCTAGAACTGGACGGTAAGTCTAGTTTCATGAAAAATCGATTTTGAAATTGAAAATGGTAAACTGAGTTTCAGTGTTTGATAATTGATTTTAATTAGTGGATGCTATCCTAGAACTGACCAGTGGATGAATGGAATCCAAAACCATGGCTGAGAACGGTTTGTGATGGCTGGACAGAGGAGGAATTGTTGGAAGCATCATCTTCGTTTGGAAGGTATAATTCAGGGCTTGATTTTATGTTTTTGGATAAAGGGATCGATTACAGAGATTAAGACGAAGATACTAGGATTAAAATGGTTGGAATTGGACTGAAAACGAACACAAAACCGCCCTCGCCGGTTCGGTTGGATCGGGCCATTCAAACCGGTCTGAATCGGTCCGGCGAGAGGTTGAAGATGATGAATAGTATAGTGCGTGGGCCTCACGCGCAACCCCTTTGGGCGGCACGTGGGGCCTAGTTTTAGGAAGTTTCCAACACGACTTTTAAATTATTTGATGTAACGAACATTTTGGCACTGATTTCGAGTCAATCGGACATCGTCTCTATATGTTTCGGGATGTCGGAAGGTTTTAGGACGCGTTTAAAAATAGTTAAAAATTCGGGAAAATTACGGGGTTTAAGTATGACCATTGTGAAGTAGTTAGTGACCTTAATATGGGATTTGGACAGGTTCGGGAAAGCCAAGGATAGCGGAATCACCGGGAACGGCGTAAGTGTGCGCGTATCGAGGCGACGTCAGAATGGTCTGTGAGTGGACTTTGCTTTCTAACTCTTGATGCATGCATGTATGTTTTTATATGTTTTCTATAAGTGATTCTATGATTTGATTTGTGATCTTGATGGTTTACGATTTTGCACAATTTTTGAGATATTTACGGAATTTCACGTTTTACGAGATTTCGAACGATCTTGTGATTTGACGATGGTTTTAATGATTTGATTTTGGGATTTGAAATATTATTTGATTTCAATGATTTGAAAAGGATTTCGAAAAAGTGATTTTGGGCTTGGAGCCCTATTCATGTGAATGAGATTTCAGGTTTGGTTTTCGAGACGTGAAAAGGAAATCTGGATTTGGGTTCGGGTTCGGGATAGTGGTTCCGGATGCCGGCTTACGGAATCATTGTTGTGAATTCAGATAAGGATTTTCTGTGGTTTTCATTGATTAGATGAAAAAATGGTTTTGGGTTTAAAGACCCGAAAAAGAAAAGAAAAACCCGCTGGATCTGGTTTTGAGTTTAAAGACTCAGATTGATTGACGGGGGAGGGCCCTGGATTGATATGTTTTGAGTTTAAAGACTCGGTATATGTTTTGAGTTTAAAGACTCGATGATTATGATACCCCCCGAGGCATGTGATTGTGTTTTGAGTTTAAAGACTCGTTGATATCCCGGGAAGGCCTGGTTATTGCGCATGGTTTTGAGTTTAAAGACTCGGACGCACTTAAGATCCAATAAACTTGTATGATTGATATTTTCACTGGTTTTTCACTAGTTTTCAGAAAGTTTTGGGCAGTGGCCCGGATGATATGGATTTGATGAGTTTGGGACTGAGTTCCCATAGTTGAGATTGCTTTGTGATTTGAGGCTGAGGCCTGGATTTGAATAACGATTTTGATTCGGGTTTTCGATACTGGATTTCATTGATGGTTTAGATATGAATGGTTTTATAACATGACTTGATATGCATGCATTGGTTTTTGCGTGGAGGGTAAAAATGTAACACCCCGGACATCCGAGGATTTTAATATTGTAATTTAATGTATCAATTGATGTTTTTACCCTTGTGAATGGTATGGCCAAATTGTTGACTTTTTGATTGGTGGATTGAATGGACTTAGACCTATGACCGTGACGTAGTTCGGGACGTCACGAGTTCATAGATAGGTGGCACGTCCATTTCGAACGATCAGGGAAAAAGTTATGACTATCGGAAGTTCAGGGACATTACCGTAAGTTGGACTTCACGGGCGAAAATGTTGACTTTTCGTTTGGCAATTAATTTTCACGCGACTCAAGGACCGATGGGTAGGTCTCGATGTCCTGAGTTTGTAGACAGGCGGCACGCCGAAATCGGACTTCGTATGGCTGAGTTACGGGTCTAGGAAGTGAGGGGTATTTTGGTAATTATTGAACCATGGGCATTTTGGTCTTTTTGCCCTGTTTACTGTAGCAGACCGCGGGGAACATGGGTGGCACCACCATGTGCGGTGGCTCAAACGTGCAATTGATTATGCAATTGTGTGCTGGAAAGTCTGGGCTGTCTTTTGCTTTTGAACGTGGCCTGAGCCGTCCAGCCTGCACGATCAATTGATTAATTCAAGCTCGAAGCTTTTCGGGGAGCATTTTTCAGTGGACAATTGGACACCCACTAGCCTCTGGGACGGCTTGAAATTGTTTATAACTAATTAGGACGTGTGTGAGCATCACTCTGATGCTGTTATAACTGAGAACGGGCGATGAAAACCAGAGAAGCCATTTCTGGAAAATTGGAGGGAAAAATCAGAGTTTAATTTCTACGGTGTGTTGGACCAATCTAATCGTGGATTAAGCTTTCTGGGAGTGTTTAGAACACAACCATATCAAAATCGAAGTCAACCAGCCACGGGTGAGCTGGGACGGTGACTGCCGTGTTCAGAAGAATTTCAGAGGTTTGGACGACTACTTCCAGGTGAGTGTTGGTTCAATTGAGTGTGTTTTCCAGTTCGTTGTGATACTATGATGCTTCATGTAAAGTTAATTTGATTTTGGTTTAGAAACCAGTGAGTTGGGGTGATCAACCCGTTTGGATGATCACGGGTCGAAGGGCCATTTAAGGATTCGATTTGGCTAATTAATAACTCAGAACTTAAATTAGATGTTTAAATAACATGTTAGGATCAAATTGGATTGAAATCGAGTAGGAATTGATGGGTAATTAACCGGGTCAAGCCGCGGGTGGCAGGCCCGAATTACAGACAACCGGGTGAAGGTGCTGACACTGTAGCTACAGTGTCAGGCGTGTGACTTTCACGCGCAGCCACTTTGGGCGGCGCGTGAGGGCGCGTTGGGGCTTATCTCCGATCACGATCAACATGACTTTTATTCCTCTCATCATTCTTAACATTTTTGGTGAATTAACCATGTTGATCTGAGATAGTTTTTGATGGGTCAGTTTAGGGCCGGGTGCCTCGGGAAACGTGTTGGACGGCTTCCCCGAGCCGATTTCTATTTCGGACTTTGTGGTTAAACGTTTAAGGCTTGTAGTGACACTTGCATGTGATTTGGATTGACAGGAATTGTACGATAATCCCGGTACAAGTTCGTACGCGCAGGTTCACCCCGGGATCGTATAATGAGTGGGCCATTTTCTTAAACCCTTGCGTGCATAAATGTTTTCTGGTTTATCATACTTATTCACATGCTAAAAACAATAACGGTTTTAATGATATGGAAAATATGGTTATGGCACGTTTCACGGTATTTGGGCTTGAAATCCGTCCGATGAAACTTAATGATTGGTTCGGATTCTATCTATGTATATATTTGACAGGACCCGTCCCAATCGGACGTCAAAAACCGTGCCCGGTCCTGCTCCCGTCTGACAAGTCAACTAAAGGTCCGAAACTCCCCTTCAGTGCTTGCCAGACAAGGGATGTTCGCGCGGATTTCTGCTGCTGTCACTGCCTCACGATCACAGATGATCAATCGAAGAACATCCGGCCACTGTTCATCCTTCGAAAACCATCAAACCTTCTTGATTTCGTTCAATTGATTCAACCAGAAGCATTAATGGACTCCGTTAAACATTTCCCCCAACTCAATTGCATCAATCCAATGCTCAATCTTCACGACTCAAACTCGAACATCCGTACACTGTGCATCCATGGAGCTTCATCAATCTCCAGTGTTTTCCTTCAATTGATGAACCCAGAAGCATCGTGGGATCCTCAGGAACACAATCCCCACATCAATTTCGTCAATCAAAGCCTCAATTCCCTCGACTCAACCTCGAATTTCATCCTCTGTCACCAAGTGTGTTCAGAGTCAAAACAACACCAATTTCCTTCGTTCTTTCGACGTTTCTGATCGTAATGATCCCAGGAAGCTCGAAGTGAGTTCAATTTCGATCCTCACGGCTCAATTCCCAGTATTTGAATTTCCCCCTCAAAACTGGATGTGAAAGGGAGCTCAATTCTCCCAATTCTGATTCCCCCTCTCACGGGTAAGAAAAACAAAGAAGAAGAAAAATGGGGAAAAAGATGGAGGAATGATGGTGTAGGAATGATGATGTAGTAATGATAGTGTTGGGAGGGAAACATGGAGCTGGAATCAAGGGATGGGTGACACTTGTCACTCATCCGGATGTGCACAGTCACCGGGTACTGTTCATATCAAAATATTATTTTATTCCCGGTTCGTTCGGTTAATCGAGCCTGATTCCGTGACCATAACTTCGTCGTCGAATCTCCGATTTCGGCATGCCGCCTGTCGTTGGATTCGTATCGACGAGACCTACGTAACGGTCCTTGGCCCCCGTCCATCGGACCTCCCGATAAAAAAGTCAACATTTGGCCCCTACTATGCCAAATTACCAAAATACCCCTCATCAACCGATCATCATAACTTTCACTACGAATGTCGGAATCGAACGTGCCACCTATCTACGAACTCGTGACGTCCCGAACTACGTCACAATCATCGGTCAAAGTCTGTTTGATCCCCGAACTAAAAGTCAACATTTTGCCCACGCTAGGGGCAAAACGGTCATTTTGCACGTTTATTCCGATTTCACTCAACTAATCCCCGATTAGTCATTCTAAATCATAATTAATTAATATTCAATCCCGATATTCAGGACGGGTCCTTACAATATTCTTGCATGTGGATATCAATAAAATGTATTTGGTACTGCACTGTATAGATCCATTCTTATGATACTGTCTCCTCCGGATGAGGTACCCTGGAGTGGTCACGGACGTCTAGAACGTCCAGCGTCTATGACGCTAAGCATCGGGGATGCTGTACCCGAACGGGGTTCGGGGATTGAACTCGGAATTGAGACCCGAGTGGCACGCGTAGCCTTGTGATAGTGACCTTATTGGACGTCAGGGACGTCAGACATCATGGATGTCGGGATTGGAGTGTATAGTGCAGCAACTAAAATTATACTTATGGTTTTATTACATGCCTTATGGTTCATATTATATGACTTATGATTTTAAATACGGTTGCATGCATGTTTGGAAAACGGAGGGGTAAATTATAGGTTTTACTTATCAAATGATTTTATAAACTTGAGTTCGGTCCACTCACCCTTAATGTTTTTGGTAACCTCTTCAGGTCGTGATACTGAGGTAGAGGAGGAACCTGAGGCTGAGGCATAGATCGACTTCTGCGTACCTGAACCCCTGCTGGGTGGTTTACCCGCAGGTTTATGTTAGAGTCGTGCTCGCAACTTGTAATTTTGGATTTCATCCCTTGTCTGACATCTGTTTAATTCGGATTTGTTGTATGACTGAAATTTGGTTATTTATACATTTGATGTTTTGAGGTTCAAATTGGTATGAATTTTTTTGGTGTCAGACGGGAGCAGGGCACGTCCCCTTGTGGTCCCTGTGGGATCGGGGCGGGTCCTGTCAGCTTGGTATCAGAGCACTAGGTTGTGGTCAGTACTAGGTTATGGTCAGCATGCTAGACTAGCAATTAGCACTAGTTACGTTTCGACTTTTAAGATTATCGTTATCTGATCTATGCCTCTTGACAGTTGGTTATGCCTCCTAGGAGAATTCCTCATACACGAACTGACGAGGATCTGGAAAGGGAGATGGAATGCGCGAGCATTGAAAGGACTCAACGTTTGGGAGCCACTCCTTTCTGCGGGGGAGCAAACCCCGAGGATGCTCATGATTGGATCACCAAGTGGGAGAGGATCTTCTCGGTGATGCACTGCCCTCCGGGCGAACGGGTAACTTTGGCGGCCTTCTTGCTGGAAGGAGGAGCCTACCAGTGGTGGCACGGACTCGAAATGTCTGGGTGGTCTGTCCATACCACTACTTGGGAAGCTTTCCGTTCCAGATTTCTGGACCAGTACTACCCGCGATCCTTTCGTGCGGCACGGGAGGCTGAGTTCCTGCGGCTGGAGCAGGGTGATATGTCCGTTGCGGACTACGAGCAAACTTTCGGAAAACTATCCCGGTTCGCTGCATCATTCGTGAGCACGAAGGAGGACAAATGCCAAAGGTTTGAGCTTGGACTCCGAGGGGAGATCCGGACAAGTGTGACTACTGCTACTCATGCCTCGCTGAGAGATTTGGTCGACGCTGCGGTGCGTGTCGAGGCCAGTCTGGCGGCACACCAGACACGACAGCCTTCGGGCGAGGGGCGACGTCAGGATCTCCCACATCGTGGGCCATCAGGCCAGAAGAACAACAAGGGAGGGGGCTACAGGGGAGCACCCTCATCCTTCAAGGGTCGTGGCTGGTCAGGTCGACGCGGAGGCTCTCAGGGCAGAGGATCTGGATACAACTCTGGGCAGCGCTCATCTTGGAGCGGTGCTTCTGGTGGGCATTCGGACAGGCTAAGGCCAGTAACTTGTTTTGCTTACGGAGAGGAGGGTCACTATGCCTGTGATTGCCCGCAGTTGTCCAAGAACAACGACGCTGGGGGCTCTAGTGTGGTGCAGAGCACGGCTTCCCACACTAATGGAGGTCGCGGTCAGGGAGGTGACCGTGGTGCTGGGCGTGGCGCGCGCGGGCGCGGACGGAACGGAGGGCCGAGGGCCCAAGTGTTTGCAATGACCCAGCAGCAGGCGAGGACTGCCCCAGGCGTGGTCACAGGTACACTACATATCTTAAACCTTCTTGTACGTGTATTGATGGATGCGGGGGCTACACATTCTTTTATTTCGAAGAGTTGTGCTGGTATGCTTGATTGTGTGGTATCCGCCTTAGATTGTGAGATGGGTGTTGGCACCCCAATGGGCATCGTGTACCTTGTGAGTCAGGTGATTCGGAGGTGCCCGGTAAGAATTGCGGATGTGGATTTACCAGCAGACTTAATTATTCTGGATATCCACGACTTCGATATAATCCTAGGGATGGATTAGCTATCGGAGCACGGATCGCTCATCGACTGTTGTAGCAAGCAAGTGATTCTGCGGAGCCCGGGTTTGCCGGAAGTTATCTTTCAGGGGGAACGTGATGGTTCGCCTCCTGAAGTGATTTCGTCACTTACTGCTACCAAACTTCTACGGAAGGGATGCCAGGCTTATCTGGCGCATGTCGTGTCGGAGCGGGTTGATATTCCGGGTATCGACGAAATACCGGTGGTATGCGAGTTTCCGGATGTATTCCCGGAAGACTTACTTGGATTGCCACCATCACGGGAGATCGAGTTTACAATTGAACTACTCCCTGGTACCCGACCTATATCCCAGGCACCATACTGGATGGCGCCGGCCGAGTTACGAGAACTCAAGACTCAATTGCAGGAGTTGGTAGATTTGGGATATGTCCGACCGAGTACTTCACCGTGGGGAGCACCAGTGTTGTTCGTGAAGAAGAAGGAGGGAAGTCTCCGTTTGTGTATTGATTATCGACAACTCAACAAGGTGACACTGAGGAACCAGTA
Organism: Prinsepia uniflora; assembly: GCA_032719365.1. Taxonomy (NCBI): domain Eukaryota; kingdom Viridiplantae; phylum Streptophyta; class Magnoliopsida; order Rosales; family Rosaceae; genus Prinsepia; species Prinsepia uniflora. The sequence continues at coordinate 64,031,857 of CM064871.1, read as the reverse complement.
TCCTCTACCCAGGATCGATGACCTTTTTGACCAGTTGCGGGGAGCTCAGTGCTTCTCGAAAATTGATTTGCGGTCTGGGTATCACCAACTGAGGATTTCGGAGGAGGATATTCCGAAAACTGCTTTTCGAACCCGTTACGGACACTACGAGTTCCTTGTTATGCCATTTGGTTTGACGAATGCCCCAGCAGCATTCATGGATCTGATGAACGGGGTCTTCCGACCCTACTTGGATAAGTTCGTGATTGTGTTCATCGATGATATCTTGGTGTACTCGAGGAGTGCCCGAGCACATGAGGAACATCTACGGTTAGTCTTGGAGAAGCTGTGACAAGAACAGTTGTACGCCAAGCTGAGTAAGTGTCAGTTTTGGCTGAGCAGTATTGGTTTTCTAGGACACGTGATATCGACGGATGGGATTAGCGTGGATCCCCAGAAAACAGAAGCAGTGACAAACTGGGCTAGACCGACAACAGTGACCGAGGTGCGGAGTTTCGTCGGATTAGCGGGTTACTATCGCAGATTCGTGGAGGGTTTCTCCAAAATTGTTGTACCATTGACTCATTTGACTCGGAAGGGAGTGAAGTTTATCTGGGACGAGCAGTGCGATCGGAGTTTTCAAGAATTGAAAGATCGATTGACCACTGCACCTGTACTTGCATTGCCGGATGACAGTGGAGAGTTTGTGGTCTTCAGTGACGCTTCACTGCAAGGTTTGGGCTGCATGTTGATGCAGACTGGCAAGGTTATCGCCTACGCATCCCGGCAGCTGAAGACTCATGAGTTGAACTACTCTACCCATGATTTGGAGTTGGCGGCGGTGGTTCATGCTCTAAAAATCTGGAGACATTACCTGTTCGGCGCAACGTGTCGGATATACACCGACCACCAGAGTCTTAAATACCTATTCACTCAGAAGGAGCTTAACATGAGACAACGGAGATGGTTAGAGCTACTGAAGGATTATGAGTGTATGATCGAGTACCATCCGGGTAAGGCCAATGTGGTGGCTGATGCACTCAGCAGGAAATCAGCAGGATCGGTTGCACACCTGGGGATGGTGTATCTTCCCTTACTGGTGGAACTCCGAAAGGCGGGAGTTATCTTGGGTACGGATGAGCATGGAGCTTTGTTGGCCAGCTTCCATGTACGACCAGTACTGATTGATCGGATCATCGAAGACAACTTCAGGATCCGATACTCTGTATTTACAGAATTGAGGTCGATGCGGATGGGAGACAGGATTTTACCATCCGGGATGATGGAGCACTGGTGAAGTTGGGCCGTTTGTGTGTACCTGCAGTGGCAGAGTTACGGGCCGAGATTCTTGAGGAGGCCCATAGTTCGGCCTGTGCTATGCATCCAGGGGGTACAAAGATGTACCGTACCCTCCGGAACCATTATTGGTGGCCAGGAATGAAGAAGGATATTGCTGAATTCGTGAGCAGATGTTTAACCTGTCAGCAGGTTAAGGCGGAACGACAGAGACCGTATGGGGCTATGCAGCCACTTCCGATTCCCGAGTGGAAGTGGGATCACATCACCATGGACTTCGTCTTTAAGTTACCAAGGACTCAGAGTGGAGTGGACGGAGTGTGGGTGATCGTGGATCGGTTAACCAAGTCATCCCATTTCCTGCCAGTTCAGGAAACTTATAAACCTAACTGACTGGCTCGGTTGTTTGTGAAGGAAATCATACGATTGCATGGTACGCCGGAATCGATTGTGTCCGATCGTGATCCGCGTTTCACTTCCAGGTTCTGGCGAAGTTTGCAAGCTACTTTGGGAACAACCCTACGTTTCAGTACTGCTTTCCATCCACAGACCGATGGACAGTCTGAACGGACCATTCAGACCCTGGAGGACATGATGAGGTCCTGTGTGCTACAGTTTCAGGACTCTTGGGATACTCATTTGCCATTGATGGAATTCGCTTACAACAACAGCTATCAGGAAAGCATCGGGATGGCACCCTATGAGGCACTGTATGGTCGACAGTGCAGGACACCTATCTGCTGGACGGAGGTAGGAGAGCGAGCGGCTGTAGGGCCGGAATTGATGGACTTAACCATGGAAACTGTTCGTGTTATCAAGGAGAGATTGAAGGCGGCGCAGGATCGCCAGAAGAGTTATGCTGATCGACGGATTCGAGACTTGGAGTTTGAAGTGGGAGATTTTGTCTTCCTGAAGTTATCACCGTGGAAGGGGATTATCCGATTCGGTCGACGGGGGAAACTGAGTCCGCGTTTTATCGGACCATATGAGATCGTGGAGAGAATTGGCAGAGTTGCTTACCGATTGGCACTACCTCCAGAACTATCTAGAGTTCATGATGTTTTCCACATATCGATGCTGCGGAAGTACGTACATGATGCTTCGAATGTACTGGGGGAACAGCCTGTCGAACTACGGGAGGATTTGAGCTTTGATGAACAACCAGTACAGATCTTGGATCGGAAGGACAAGGTACTACGTCGGAAGACGATCCCTCTCGTGAAAATTCACTGGAGAAACCAGAATGTGGAAGAAGCCACATGGGAGCCTGAGGCTCAGATGCGAGAACAATTTCCTCATTTGTTTCTTTGAAATTTCGGGGCGAAATTTCTTAAGGGGGGAAGGTTGTAACACCCCGGACATCCGAGGATTTTAATATTGTAATTTAATGTATCAATTGACGTTTTTACCCTTGTGAATGGTATGGCCAAATTGTTGACTTTTTGATTGGTGGATTGAATGGACTTTGACCTATGACCGTGACGTAGTTCGGGACGTCACGAGTTCATAGACAGGTGGCACGTCCATTTCGGACGATCAGGGAAAAAGTTATGACTATCGGAAGTTCAGGGACATTACCGTAAGTTGGACTTCACGGGCGAAAATGTTGACTTTTCGTTTGGTAATTAATTTTCACGCGACTCAAGGACCGATGGGTAGGTCTCGATGTCCTGAGTCCGTAGACAGGCGGCACGCCGAAATCGGACTTCATATGGCTGAGTTACGGGTCTAGGAAGTGAGGGGTATTTTGGTAATTATTGAACCATGGGCATTTTGGTCTTTTTGCCCTGGTTACTGTAGCAGACCGCGGGCGACATGGGCGGCACCACCATGTGCGGTGGCTCAAACGTGCAATTGATTATGCAATTGTGTGCTGGAAAGTCTGGGCTGTCTTTTGCTTTTGAACGTGGCCTGAGCCGTCCAGCCTGCACGATCAATTGATTAATTCAAGCTCGAAGCTTTTCGGGGAGCATTTTTCAGTGGACAATTGGACACCCACTAGCCTCTGGGACGGCTTGAAATTGTTTATAACTAATTAGGACGTGTGTGAGCATCACTCTGATGCTGTTATAACTGAGAACGGGCGAGGAAAACTAGAGAAGCCATTTCTGGAAAATTGGAGGAAAAAATCAGAGTTTAATTTCTATGGTGTGTTGGACCAATCTAATCGCGGATTAAGCTTTCTGGGAGTGTTTAGAACACAACCATATCAAAATCGAAGTCAACCAGCCACGGGTGAGCTGGGACGGTGACTGCCGTGTTCAGAAGAATTTCAGAGGTTTGGACGACTACTTCCAGGTGAGTGTTGGTTCAATTGAGTGTGTTTTCCAGTTCGTTGTGATACTATGATGCTTCATGTAAAGTTAATTTGATTTTGGTTTAGAAACCAGTGAGTTGGGGTGATCAACCCGTTTAGATGATCACGGGTCGAAGGGCCATTTAAGGATTCGATTTGGCTAATTAATAACTCAGAACTTAAATTAGATGTTTAAATAACATGTTAGGATCAAATTAGATTGAAATCGAGTAGGAATTGATGGGTAATTAACCGGGTCAAGCCGCGGGTGGCAGGCCCGAATTACAGACAACCGGGTGAAGGTGCTGACACTGTAGCTACAGTGTCAGGCGCGTGACTTTCACGCGCAGCCACTTTGGGCGGCGCGTGAGGGCGCGTTGGGGCTTATCTCCGATCACGATCAACATGACTTTTATTCCTCTCATCATTCTGAACATTTTTGGTGAATTAACCATGTTGATCTGAGATAGTTTTTGATGGGTCGGTTTAGGGCCGGGTGCCTCGGGAAACGTGTTGGACGGCTTCCCCGAGCCGGTTTCTATTTCGGACTTTGTGGTTAAACGTTTAAGGCTTGTAGTGACACTTGCATGTGATTTGGACTGACAGGAATTGTACGATAATCCCGGTACAAGTTCGTACGCGCAGGTTCACCGCGGGATCGTATAGTGAGTGGGCCATTTTCTTAAACCCTTGCGTGCATAAATGTTTTCTGGTTTATCATACTTATTCACATGCTAAAAACAATAACGGTTTTAATGATATGGAAAATATGGTTATGGCACGTTTCACAGTATTTGGGCTTGAAACCCGTCCGATGAAACTTAATGATTGGTTCGGATTCTATCTATGTATATATGCTTGCATGTGGATATCAATAAAATGTATTTGGTACTGCACTGTATAGATCCATTCTTATGATACTGTCTCCTCCGGATGAGGTACCCCGGAGTGGTCACGGACGTCTAGAACGTCCAGCGTCTATGACGCTAAGCATCGGGGATGCTGTACCCGAACGGGGTTCGGGGATTGAACTCGGAATTGAGACCCGAGTGGCACGCGTAGCCTTGTGATAGTGACCTTATTGGACGTCAGGGACGTCAGACATCAGGGATGTCGGGATTGGAGTGTATAGTGCAGCAACTAAAATTATACTTATGGTTTTATTACATGCCTTATGGTTCATATTATATGACTTATGATTTTAAATACGGTTGCATGCATGTTTGGAAAACGGAGGGGTAAATTATATGTTTTACTTATCAAATGATTTTATAAACTTGAGTTCGGTCCACTCACCCTTAATGTTTTTGGTAACCCCTTCAGGTCGTGATACTGAGGTAGAGGAGGAACCTGAGGCTGAGGCATAGATCTACTTCTGCGTACCTGAACCCCTGCTGGGTGGTTTACCCGCAGGTTTATGTTAGAGTCGTGCTCGCAACTTGTAATTTTGGATTTCATCCCTTGTCTGACATCTGTTTAATTCGGATTTGTTGTATGACTGAAATTTGGTTATTTATGCATTTGATGTTTTGAGGTTCAAATTGGTATGAATTTTTGGGTGTCAGACGGGAGCAGGGCACGTCCCCTTGTGGTCCCTGTGGGATCGGGACGGGTCCTGTCAAAAAATGTACTTATGTTTTATTGAACTGTTTTCTAAATTATACTTTACTTTTGTCCACTCACAGCCTTTTCATGTTTTCGATACCTTCCAGGTTGTTGCGGTGCGGGTTGTTGGTCGAGAGAGAGAGAGAGACATCACACCCGCGATCCACAATAGTTCGGTGCACTCTGGGAAGTCCGGATACTTTGAGTATGGTTGGATCAAGAATCCCTTGTCCGACTTACGTGTCACATGGAGGTTGGACGTCAGTTTAGCCTTCGTGTCATGCGTAAGTTAGACGGGAGCAGGATTAGCCCTTAATCTGGGGGGATTAGGGGTAGGTCTTGTCATTTGAGCATAATTTTGATGATTGGATTTTGGGATTTGAAATATGATTTTATTTCAAGGATTTGAAATGGATTTCGGAAAAGTGATTTCGGGCTTGGAGCCCTGTTCATGAGATTTCGATATACGAGATTTCAGTTTTGAAACTGGATTTCGGAAGTGATGTTTCGGATTTGGTTTTGAAACTTGAAAGGGGAAATTCTGGATTTGGGTTCGGGATGATGGTTCCGGATGCCGGCTTACGGAATCATTATTGCGAATTCGAATAAGGATTTTCTATGGTTTTCACTGTTGATTGAAAATGGTTTTGGGTTTAAAGACCGGGAAAAAGAAAAAGAAAAACTGCTGGATCTGGTTTTGAGTTTAAAGACTCGGTTGATTGACGGGGGGAGGGCCTTGGATTGATGTGTAACGACCCATCCCGAGAGCCGAGATTAGTAAAGTGCTTAGTAACGGATTAGTGAGCGGTGCTTAGTGGCTACTTTTGAACCTTGGGCGTAGAATGACGATTTTACCCCAAGTTTGGGCAAAATGTTGACTTTGAGTTTGGGTGGTCAATTGACCGTGACGTAGTTTGGGACGTCACGAATCCGTAGACAAGTGGCACGCCCGATTCTGACATCCAAGGAGGAAGTTATGATGTTCGGAAGGTCGAGGGCATTACCGTAATTTGGGTAAATGAAGGGGGAAAAGTTGACTTTTTGCTAGACCTGTCATTTTCACGTAGACCGAGGACCGTTAGGTAGATCTCGTCGTCCTGAGTTCAACGACAGGCGGCAGGTATCGATCGGAGGTCGGACGGTTAGATTATGAGTCTAAGAACCCGAGGGGTAAAATGGTAATTTGTGCAGCAAGGGGCATTCTGGACATTTTCTGGCTTGGGATTTGTGCCCATTCAGTGTTGGACACTTGGCTGCCTCAGGATTGTTTGTCCACTGGATTTGGGACACTTGTCCCCCCACTAGAAGATCGTGGAAGTTGTTCACCGTTAGCCTTATTTAAAATGTTATACGGTTTAGGGAGGAACAGAGTGAAGGAAACAGAGCCTAAGGAATTTCTCCCCCTCTTCCTTTGATTTGTATCATTCTGCACCCTTGGAAAATGGAAATGATAAGACACGAGGATGGGACGGGTAGTGGTGCCGCCGTGGGAAAGCAGTCGCGGCGGTGGAAGTGGTATCGGGGAGAACAGAGACAGGAAGGTGTGCCGTGAAATCCCAGTTTCTTAACATCCCTCAAACCTCACCACTTGTGGTCACTTTATGAAGGACTTTTGACAGGGAGGCTGAGCTGAAGCTCAGAGTAGTCACGGCGGTAGGCACGGCAGATGGTAAGTCAGAAACCGTGACAAGCCCAGTTTTAATTTGAAAATGGTTAACTCAGTTTTGATGAGTGGTGATCAATTGGTTACTTGGCTAGGCTTCTGAAGGCTCCCAGGTGACGTTTGGACTTGAAACCACGAGCAAAGGTGGCCCGAAACCTGGAAACAGAAGGGAAGGAAATCGAAGAAAAGTTGAATGTTCGAAGAGGTAGTTCCTAGCTGTTTTTTTTTTTCATGTTTTAATAGTTAGAACATGTAGTTAGGCTAGGACGACACTAATGGAATTAAACCGAATGAAAAAGATGGAGAAAATGGACAGAACCGCGTGCGCCGGTTTGGTCGAACCGGGTTGTCGAGAGGTAGGGGACGATGAACAGTAAGGCGCGTGGCTCCCACGCGTAGCCCCTTTGGGCGGTGCGTGAGGGCGCATGGAGCCTAGTTTGGGGAAGTTTCCAACATGACTTTTAAATTATTTGATGTAACGAACATTTTGGCACTGGTTTCTAGACGATCAGACATCGTCTCGATAAGTTTCGGAATGTTCGAAGGTTTTAGGGCTCAGTTAAAAATAGCTAAAAATACGGGAAAATTGTGGGGCTTGAGTATGACCTTTTTGAAGTAGTTAATGACCTTGTTATGGGATTTGGACAGGTTTGGGAAAGCCGAGGATAGCAGAATAGCCGGGAACGGCGTAAGTGTGCGTGTATCGAGGCGACGTCGAAATGGTTTCTGAGTGGACTTTGCTTTCTAACTCTTGATGCATGCATATATGTTTTTAATATGTTTTCATACGTGATTCTATGATTTGATTTATGATTTTGATGGTTTACGATTTTGTACGTTTTTCGAGGAAATGACGGTATTTCATGTTTTACGAGGTTTTGATAAATATCGTGATTTGAACCTGGTTTAACGGTTCGATTCCGAGATTTGAAATACGGTTTGATTTCAAAGGAAGTAAAAGGATTTTGGAAAAGTGTTTTCGGGCTTGAGGCCCAATTCAAAGGTGGTTTTCGGAAATGTGATTTCGGGTTTTGGAATCGGAATTCCGGGTGACGATTCGGGACTTGAAATGGATTTTTGGGTTTGGGTTAGGAATGGTTATTCCGGATGCTAGCTTACGAAATGATGGTTGCGGACTCGGATCTGGAAAGGAGATGGATATGAGTTATGGGTTTGGATTTGGGATCTTGATGAGATTGCGGATTCGGATTCGGAAATGGAAAATGGTTTTCAAACGGTTTTGGATTGGATTTGCTGGATCTGGTTATTGGGTTTAAAGACCCGGATATTGTGATTGACGGGGGACGGGCCCGGATTGGGTTTAAAGACCCGGATTGAGTTTAAAGACTCGGGAGTTTAAAGACTCGGATATATTGATATTTCCCCTGTAGGCATGTTGAGTTTAAAGACTCGGATTATTGAGGCCTGGTTTGAGTTTAAAAACTCGGGAGTTTAAAGACTCGGATAGATCCAGCAGGTTTGATGGATGAGAATATGGTTCAATACGTTTTAGTTTTCTCTATGATGAATAATAATGGTTTTCGATGGTTTTGGGGCTGAGGCCCGGGATGTGAGAAAAAAAGGAAAACATGTTTGGTTTTCGTACATGGTTTTATGACATGAACTTGATATGCATGCATTAGTTTTGAAACGGAGGGTATACATGTAATTGTTTTATGAAACGTTTTTGAACTTAAACTTTATTTTGTCCACACACAGTCTTTTCGTATTTTCGATACTCTCCAGGTTGTTGCGGCACGGGCTGTTGGTCGAGAGAGACAGAGACATCGCACGTACGATCCATAGTAGACTCTGCACACTCTGGGAAGTTCGGAAGTTTGGGACGGTCGGATAGAAAATCCCTTGTCCGACTTACGTATCACATGGAGGTTGGACATCCATTTAGCCTTCGTGTTATGCGTAAGTTAGACGGGAGCAGGGTTTATCCCTAAATCCAGGGGGGATTAGGGGTGGGCTGTAACGACCCGTCCCAAATTCCTAGATTAGATTAGTGACTAATCACGATTAGTGAGGCTAATCCGTGGTTAGTTGGGCGAAATTGGACGAACGATGCGAAATGACCGTTTTGCCCTTGGTCGTGGCAAAACGTTGACTTTTCATTCCGGCGGTCAAACAGACTCTGATCGATGACGTGACGTAGTTCGTGACCTCACGAGTTCATAGACAGGTGGCACGTTCAATTCCGACGTTCGAGGAGGAAGTTATGACATTCGGAAGTTAGGGGCATTTTGGTAATTATGGTTAAAACGGGGCAAATGTTGACTTTTTGACCGGGAGGTCCGATGGCCGAGGGCCGAAAACCGTTACGTAGATCACAACGATACGAATCCGTAGACAGGCGGCACGTCGAATTTGGACGTTCGACGGAGAAATTACGGTTCACGGAAGTACGAGGGTACTATTGCACGAATTGCGAAACGAGTTAACTTTTGGACTTTAGTGGGGCCCAGATATTTAATGGAGGCCCAATGGATGAGTGTAAAGTGTCACCCATCCACTGGACATTCCTTCACATACATGCATCGATCATTCTTTCTTCCATTCAAAAACATAACCCGATCTCACCATTTTCCTGTTCTCTGTACAACCCAAAACCCATCCAACCCAACCCCATATGATCACCTATGAGACCAGAGATGGAAGGGAGGACATAAGGAAGTGGTGGCCGGCCCAGGACGTCACCACCATGCACGGCGGAGACCCAAACCCGAGAATGCACCCGGTTAGCCATTTTCGATCCATTTTTCCATTCTTCTTGTTATGGGTCATTTTGGTTGGTTTTAATGAATTAAATGGGTTATTAGGATGGTGTTAGGAAGGTTTTAGGAAGCATAGGACGGCTGTACAGCCATGGGTGCAGTTTGGAAGCTTGAACCGTATGGTTCAAAGATTAAACCATAGGATTTTGGACGGTTTTAGGTAGTTTTAGTGAGGGGAATTGATAGGGAATGAAGAGATATGAATTATAGGATTAATTAGGGTTGAAATCGGACCAAAATAGAGGGAGAAAACCCCTGAACCGTTCACGCCGGTTCGGAACAGTGCTGCTACAGTAACCGGTCCAAAAACCAGAAGAAAAAAAACGGGTTTTCTGATGTTAGTGTTGATGAACAGTATTTTCGACTTTCTAGGGGCTCGTGAGGACACGTGATCCATAATTTGGGAAAGTATTCAACACGGGAAATCTTCTATTCGATGTAACGAAGATTTTGGGACTGGTCTCGCGTCAATCGGACATCGTTTCGATAGTTTTCGGGGTGTCGGAAGGTTTAGGGTCGGTTTAAAAATAGTTAAAAGTTCGGGAAAATTATGGGGCTTTGGTAGGAGGTTAATTAAGTAGTTAGTAACCTTCTATTAAAATTTTGACAGGTTTGGAAGTCCCGGTGATGGTGATCGGCTCGGGGAGCCGTATGGCACCCATATCGAGGCGCGGCTTCGGACGGTCTGTGAGTGGACCTTGTTTTCTAAATTGGTGCATGCATAAATGTTTATTATATGTATTAAATACTTTTTTGGGATTCCATGAGTGTATTTGGATGTGTGGTTACGTATAGGCACGTATTTCGAGGTTTCGGCCCTATACGGTGCCTATACGGGTCCGTACGTCTTTATTGGTCTGAATGAAATGATTTTGGATTTCCAAAAGGATAATGAATGTGAATTTATGATGTTGATTTGGATTCTTATGATTTATATGGTTTCACGTATTTCGAGGAGATTTACGTGCTTGCACGTAAATCGAGATTTTCCAGTTTTACTCTGATTTTCCATTCTTATGGTTTTGGAAATAGTTTAATGAAATGGTTTTGGATTTGAAAAGGTAAACTCGGGTTCGAGACCCATTTGCTTTACGGAATCGGGCCGGAGGCCCAGTTGGTTTACGATTCGGACCAGAGGTCCAGTTTCTATGTGGATTCGGGCCTAGGGCCCAATTATGTGTTACCAATGGTTTTTATGGTTCATGACGGTTTATGGGAACCGGCATGAATCCTTAAAATGGATTTACGGGTCATGACGGTTTATGGGAACCGGCATGAACCCATAAAAGGATTTTATGGTTCATGACGGCTTATGGGGGCCGGGCATGAATCCTTGAAAGGTTTCAAGAATGATTTCAAAAGGTTTTTCATAGTCCATCCTTTATATATGATTGTCTCCTCCGGGGAGGGTCGTTGGCCTTGGTGGACCCCGGAGTAGTCACGGAGCACTGACTGAGTGGAGTCGCCCGCCAGTTGGGTTCCTTACTCTCAGGATGGGCATGGTTCGTTACCTCCAGGGAGGGTCATTGATCTACGGACATTGACGTGGGTGGACCCTGGAGAGACTTGGGTTTGAGACCCCGGTTAGCACACGTGTAGCTCTATTTTACCGTGACAGGTTCTGGATATGAATATAATGGATAAACATGATTTCAATTGGTTTTGGAAATTGTGTTTATAATGATAAATGGATTTGGGCTGAGATCCCACGTATGTTTACTATACTATGGTTTTCTGTAAATGGTTTTGGGCAGGAGCCCGTGTGACTTGTATTTACGGAATTTGGGGCTAAGACCCTAATTATGGATGTTTTAACATATGTGATTGGATAAATGGTTTTACTATGCATGCATGCTTTTCAGTGAAGGGTATAAAGGTCTTTGATGAAATGTTTTTATAAACTTTTTATTTTTGTCCACTCACAGTCTTTCTGTTTTTAATACCGTTCAAGTTGACATCGGATGTGGACTGTAGCAGAGACCGAGATATCATATGCCTCATCCGGATCCTGGCGTACTCTGATAGCCCTGGAGGGCAAAGGTCGAAAATATCCCTTGTCTGACACTTTGTGTCAAACGGGAGCAGGGTCATCCGGCGTTAATCCCGGGGGGGATTGGGATGGGTCCTGTCAGCGTGGTATCAGAGCATAGGATTGCTTATCAGAGCATGGTTGCTCGTGTTACTCTGAATTCCAGAGCGTGTTTTGCGTACTACTCCTTACACAGGTCAAGGATGTGATATCTCAAGTGGCTACAGTTCGTGGTCAACCTGACAGTTGGGGTGCCGGTACGATAGTTAGTAAGATTGAATCGTGGAATGTCTTGGTTCAGCACTAGATGCCAGGGTTGCCATAGTTCTGTCGTGGTTGACAGTGTGGGACCCTATGGAAGGATGAATGTATTCGTACGTTAGCGTTTGGATCGTGTGATGGTTAGTTGGGATCATCTTTCACGATGTCGTAGGATCGGTTCCGACGACTGGTTGGATGTTGTGACTATCCGATGATCAGATATTGGTAAGTTAAATGGATTTACTGCTGTGAGCAGTCGGATTCTAGGAATCCTAGTTGGATTGACGGTAGGATTTGATTGACGTCTTTTCGATGTCAAGACAGCGGAGTCTGTAACACCCCGGAAATTCGAGGATTTCCATATTGTAATTTAATGTGTGATTTGACGATTTTACCCCTGTGAATGGTATGGTCAAATGTTGACTTTTTGATTGATGAACTAAATGGACTTTGACCTATGACCGTGACGTAGTTCGGGACGTCACGAGTTCATAGACAGGTGGCACGTCCAATTCGGACGATCAGGGTAAAAGTTATGGCTATCGGAAGTTCAGGGGCATTACCGTAATTTGGACTCTCGGGGGGAAAATGTTGACTTTTCTTTTGGCAACTAATTTTCAGTTGACTCAAGGACCGTTGGGTAGGCCTCGACGTCCTGAGTCCGTAGACAGGCGGCACGCCGAAATCGGACTTCGTCCGAGGAAGTTATGGTCAGAAACGTGAATTCGGGAAGTTCGTGTCTCGGTTTTCGTGTCGAATATTAAATTCAGGAAATCTGATTGGAGGACACCTGGTGAGTGACAAGTGTCACTCACCCATTGGCTAGATTGGATCAGATCCACTATTGGATTATTAAACATTTGAATCAGCTTTAAATTTCAGCCTTTGGATTGAAAACCCCAGATCTAATCTCAGCCCTTGATCTAATCTGGAGATCAAATCTGGGCCGTTCAAATCTTTGAGCAGCTTTCCCTCCATTTCTATATAATTCTCACCCGAACCCACACACACTGCCCATTTCATCCATCACACCTGCACTACTCCCTGTCCCTGTGTCTGTGTGTTGCTGGACTCACGGGGAAGGACGGAGGCACGGCGGTGGACGGCGGCAGACGGCGGCGCGGAAGGAAGCAGGGGAAACCCGTGGCGGTTTCAACCCAGATTTTTGGTAAATCATTTCCCACGTTTAAACTGGTCCGTTATCAATCCTAATCAACTCTAGGAACCTCCAGGAACCTTCTGGATTGGAACTCGTGGCCGGTGGAGCTCAAGGCGGTGGCAAAACTGCGACGGGAGACCAGAGCTGTTCTTCAAGGTAGGCCCTCGATTCGATCCGTGTTTCTCAATTCTTTTTACATGGAACTAATCTAGGGACTAAGATGAGTAAATAGGAATTAAAAGGAATGAAAATGATCCAGAAACGAAGGAATGGCAACCGGGTCGTGATCGCGGGTCTGATCGACCCTAGTTGCAGGAAAACGGGTCAACCCGTCTGATGACAGTGGTGCTGACGTGGCACCCTGTCAGTCTGTCAGATGACGTGGACCAACCGTGAGCCGACACGTGTCACATGTCAGTGCACAGTCAGCACTGACATGTCAGTGACGTGGACCAGTCAGGGACTGCCACGTGTCACTGACATGTCAGTGACGTGGACCAGTGCCGTGCTGACACGTGGCACATGTCAGATCTGACACGTGGTCTGACAGATCAGTGAGGTGGACCAATCAGGTGTTGACACGTGGCACCTGTCAGAGTCTGACATGTCAGACCTGACAGCTGTCAGATGACGTCAGCATGACGTCATGCTGACGTCAGCAGTGACGTCAGCGATGACGTCAGCAGGAACTGTTCCTGCGTTGACCGCCGCGTTGACCGGCGCGTGGGGGCGCGTGTGAACAGTGTTTTTGGTGGGACCACCACCATTCTTTAGGTTTCGACGATCCGGATCCAATGGCGGTGGTTTCGGGTCGATCGGAGATCCTTAAGTTGGTCAAAATAAGGTTTATTGCCTTGGAAAGCGCGTTCGGGCGGCTTTCCCGGGTCGGTTTCGACCTAGGCTTTCATGGTTGAATGTTGGGGCTTAATTTGACCTTTACGAATACTTGGACTTGACAGGGATTGTACATTTGTACCAGGACGAGGGTTTACGTTCGGTTTCTAGCAGGATTGTACTGTGAGTGGGCCATTTTCTTAAACCCTTGTGTGCATAAATGTTTTCTGGTTTTATTATACTTATTCACATGCTAAAACAATGATGGTTTTGATGATATGGAAAATATGGTTATGGCACGTTTCACGGTATTTGGGCTTGAGACCCGTCCGATGAAACTGAATGATTGGTTCGGATTCTATCTATGTATATATATATGTTTGCATGTGGATATCAATAAAATGTATTTGTTACTGCACTGTATAGATCCTTCCATATTGTATTGTCTCCTCCGGATGAGGTACCCCGGAGAGGTCACGGACGTCTAGAACGTCCAGCGTCTATGACGCTAAGCATCGGGGATGCTGTACCCGAACGGGGTTCGGGGATTGAACTCGGAAATTGAGACCCGAGTGGCACGCGTAGCCTTGTGATTGTGACCTTATTGGACGTCAGGGACGTCAGACATCAGGGATGTCGGGATTGGAGTGTATAGTGCAGCAACTAAAATTATGGTTATGGTTTTATTATATGCCTTATGGTTCATATTTGATGGTTTATGGTTTTGAATTGTGTTGCACGCATGTTTGGAAAACGGAGGGGTAAATTATATGTTTTACTTATCAAACGATTTCATAAACTTGTGTTTCGGTCCACTCACCCTTACTGTTTTGATAACCCCTCCAGGTCGGGAAACTGAGGTAGAGGAGGAACCAGAGGCTGAGGCATAGATCTACTTCTGCGTACCTGAACCCCTGCTGGGCGGTGTACCCGCAGGATTACTTTAGAGTCGTGCTCGCAAATTGAAATTTTGGATTATATCCCTTGTCTGACATTCGTTTAAATCGGATTTTATGTATGACTTTAATTTGGTTATTTATGCTTTTAAATGTTTTGAGGTTAAAATTGGTATGAATTATTGGGTGTCAGACGGGAGCAGGGCACGTCCCCTTGTGGTCCCTGTGGGATCGGGGCGGGTCCTGTCAGAGTCGGTTAGATTGTGGATTGTACTGCAGTTGGTAGCTTGCAGTTGGGTTCAGAGTGACCCTAGGTGTAATCGTGGAACCCTACTTTTGGGTGTATGGTTCGAAAATGTGAGTTGACGAGTGGTGTGACTTGGACGACTATTCGGATTTGGATTCGTTAGTCGGTCTAGTCATGTCAGCTTGTGTTGGGACTGCACTTCGCAGTCGGGGTTGTACTTATTGGTTAAACCGAGTTGGTTATCGTGCTACTTCAGCTGTGATGGACAGTTGGTGCAACTAAGGTCATGGGTGACCTGGTAGATGACAGTGGTCGAGTCGAGTTACGACTGATTAGTGTTCGGTTGGACAGGTTACCAGGGTTGGTACTTGTCGATGGAATCCCGGAGCGGGGATACAGAGTAATTAATACGGGCGGTTGATTCCGTTGGATGCGGGGTCTGGATATAGAGATGCCTGGTAGTTAGGTCTGCAAGAGGTTGTGGCAGACGCTACTATTGGTGCACGTAGTCGAGTCTTATCAAGTCGAGTAGACTCAGGTTACCGTGACGATTGTGACGATTGTGACGATGGGATTGTCAGTCGTGACGATGTTACTGGGTGCGTGAGTAACGCATATGTACGAGCAATGATTCTGGATTCGACTCGGTTACGGCTGAGTGCGATCGCAGAATGAGACGGGGACATTCAGGGGACGTTCAGGGGACGTTTCCTTTTCTCGTATGAGTTGTCATGGTTACTGTACCCAGAGGTGTTGTGTACGAGGGAGGCAGAGTTTCTCCTATTCGCGCAGAGGTACGGGATCGTCGCTAGGTATGAGCGGAGATCCAGGGTTGTCAGTTTTGCACACGGTGTGCTGGTGTTAGTGTGCCGCTACTAGTATGGATGCCTGTGTGCTGATACTAGTGCAGGTGATAATGCGTTGGTGCTGGTACTCGTGCTGGTGCTGGTGCTGGTGCCGGTGATTGTGATGACGGTGAGTTACGAGTCGGGATGTGACACCGTCGGAATAGGCATATGTTCGGTATATGTGGTTCAGGAGTAGATCTCAGATAGAGTTAAATTGGTTAGGGGACACGTGGTTGATGTCCGGGTATGTTGTTTCCAATCAGATTGGAACTTCGGAATCGCGAGTGGTTGCGATTGAGGTGACGAGAGGAATGCGGGTTTTCCGCATTGGTATTGGGTATTTCGAAGTCATTTTGGGTGACTTCTCAGTTTCTACTGTGGTAGATGATGGTAGATGACGGTAGATGATGGTAGATGATGTAGACATTGTTGGTTGCCACTAGTACATTGATCGTGTATTGGTTGGTGAACCCGGGATTTGTTTTGGGTCATCAAGAGGAATCGAGTTTATCGAAGTTAGGTGACTGAGATTTCTCATTTCCTGCTTGGTGGCAGACGATGTTAGGTTACATGACGTGGTGAGTGCAGCGAATGTTCACGTAGGATGGATTTTGATGTCATTATATTCGATCATCCTTGGTTTTTCCTCTGTGGAATGACAAGGATCGATACGAAGTGATTGGGGAGAACCCACAGTCTCGACGTGTCTCGTCGTTGACTGATCTATTTAACATGTGGAAATTGGTTGAAGAACGATGTGTCAGTATGCAAATTCATTGAGGGTGTAAGACCCTATGATCGGATCTCAGATGGATTGTTAGCTGAGTGAGCTGTGTGATCCTAGGTGGATCCGGATTTTGTTGTTGAGGGCTTTGGACGTCGTGACGATCCTCGATCGTGACGTCTATGGTCGGTTGACATAGTGATGGATCTGGATCGTGATTTTGATGATCCAGACAGGTGGAGAGTTTATCACTCTTACTTGGATAGTTTGAGTTGAGGATGTTGGGACTGAACTTCTTTTCGAGGTAAATCCCATATGGCTTACTCCTCGCCTGAGTAGTTGTCCGATGAGTAGTTTTTCGACGTGGTCGGATATGGTCAGCCTTAGAGATGTGTTGATATTGGGATTGGCTTCCCTATGAAGTCAAACAAATGTAATGTGTAATCGTTTGAACAGGTATCCGATAGGTTCGGATATGGTGCGTCTTGGTAGACGTGAACGATATTTCGGGTTTTGGAATTAGATTTCTGGATGACGATTCAGGATTTGATTTTGGAACTTGGAAGAGGATTTCTGGATTTGGGTTTTGGAATCGGATATTCAGGATTTGATTCTAGAGCTTGACTGTGGATTTTCTTTTTATGGATTTGGGTTCGGAATGGTTATTCCAAATGCTAGCTTACGGAATAATGATTTCGGATTCGGAGTTGAACATGGCTATGGATATGATTTCTGGGTTTGGATTCGGGATTTCTTACGAAATTGCGGATTCGGATTCGGATCTGGAAATGGATAACAGGTCGGAGTTTTGATCTGTCTGGTACTGGATTGGACAGATGGACTCCATTATTGAAACGTGTTTTGGCTATGACTTAGGTGGTTGTAGTCTGGTTGGTAGATGTACGTACCTTGTACGTTGTTCGAGGTACGATACTGGGCAGACTTGTCTTGCCTGGTGACCGTATATAGGTTATACCAGTGGTACGTTGGTGAGCGTGTTGGTAGTCGGATTGGTTCTGATACCATCGGATTAGTTGAGGTAGTGGATTGGACATTGGATACTGTGCATTGGGTCATGGTATTTCTGATGGGTCTAGTTACCCATAGGTCGGGTGAATCGTTGGTTGGTGTATACTCACGTTGAGTAAGTTGGAGGTTAGTGTAACCACGGGTGTATAGTGTTAGTTTTCTACTGAGGACTGTCAAGTGGTGACGGTTTGTAGGAGGTGTTGTCAAGTGTGACAGTTTGTCGGATGTGTCAACGTGGATCGATTAGTGAGGTCTGGTGACTCCCAGTGGGAGTAGACGTCAGGATAGTTAGTGGTTGAGCACGGAACCGTCTAGTTGGTTGTGTCAACGAAACGGTAGATTCGACAAGTAGTGTCAATTCAGAACGTATGGCTACTATCATTCGACGTGGTCGAACGTAGTTGATACGACGAGAGTGTTAGTGGTACGTCTGGGTGCAGACGAGTTTTATTCTGGTTAGTAGGTGTACTAGTGTACACGTGTTTCGAGGTTGATTCTACTTTCCACGGGGTGGATGTGGAATCAGGATAGTTGGAGTTTCGAGAGCGAAACTAAATTAAGGAGGGAAGATCGGTTGGATTTAGGTCGGTTGGAATTTCGAGGACGAAATTAATTAAGGATGGAAGGTTGTAACGACCCGTCCCAAATTCCTAGATTAGATTAGTGACTAATCACGATTAGTGAGGCTAATCAGTGGTTAGTTGGGTGAAATC
Source organism: Prinsepia uniflora (assembly GCA_032719365.1). NCBI lineage: Eukaryota > Viridiplantae > Streptophyta > Magnoliopsida > Rosales > Rosaceae > Prinsepia > Prinsepia uniflora. Next base: position 64,013,498 of record CM064871.1, on the reverse strand, counting down.
GGACGAATGATGAGAAATGACCGTTTTACCCTTGGTCGTGGTAAAACGTTGACTTTTCATTTCGGCGGTCAAACAGACTCTGACCGATGACCGTGACGTAATTCGTGACGTCACGAGTTCATATACAGGTGGCACGTTCAATTCCGACGTTCGAGGAGGAAGTTATGACGTTCGGAAGTTAGGGGCATTTTGGTAATTATGGTTAAAACGGGGCAAATGTTGACTTTTTGACTGGGAGGTCCGATGGCCGAGGGCCGAAGAACGTTACGTAGATCACGACGATACGAATCCGTAGACAGGCGGCACGTCGAATTTGGACGTTCGACGGAGAAATTACGGTTCACGGAAGTACGAGGGTACTATTGCACGAATTGCGAAACGAGTTAACTTTTGGACTTTAGTGGGGCCCAGATATTTAATGGAGGCCCAATGGATGAGTGACAAGTGTCACCCATCCACTGGACATTCCTTCACATACATGCGTCGATCATTCTTTCTTCCATTCAAAAACATAACCCGATCTCACCATTTTCCTCTTCTCTGCACAACCCAAAACCCATCCAACCCAACCCCATATGATCACCTATGAGACCAGAGATGGAAGGGAGGACAGGAGGAAGTGGTGGCCGGCCCAGGACGTCGCCACCATGCACGGCGGAGACCCAAACCCGAGAATGCACCCGGTTAGCCATTTTCGATCCATTTTTCCATTCTTATTGTTATGGGTCATTTTGGTTGGTTTTAATGAATTAAATGGGTTATTAGGATGTTAGGAAGGTTTTAGGAAGCATAGGATGGCTGTACAGCCATGGGTGCAGTTTGGAAGCTTGAACCGTATGGTTCAAAGATTAAACCATAGGATTTTGGACGGTTTTAGGTAGTTTTAGTGAGGGGAATTGATAGGGAATGAAGAGATATGAATTATAGGATTAATTAGGGTTGAAATCGGACCAAAATAGAGGGAGAAAACCCCTGAACCGTTCACGCCGGTTCGGAACAGTGCTTCTACAGTAACCGGTCCAAAAACCAGAAGAAAAAAAAAACCGGTTTTCTGATGTTAGTGATGATGAACAGTGTTTTCAACCTTCTAGGGGCTCGTAAGGACGCGTGGTCCATAATTTGGGAAAGTGTTCAACACGGGAAATCTTCTATTCGATGTAACGAAGATTTTGGGACTGGTCTCGCGTCAATCGGACATAGTTTCGATAGTTTTCGGGGGTGTCGGAAGGTTTAGGGTCGGTTTAAAAATAGTTAAAAGTTCGGGAAAATTATGGGGCTTTGGTAAGAGGTTAATTAAGTAGTTAGTAACCTTATATTAAAATTTTGACAGGTTTGGAAGTCCCGGTGACGGTGATCGGCTCGGGGAGCCGTATGGCACCCGTATCGAGGCGCGGCTTCGGACGGTCTGTGAGTGGACCTTGTTTTCTAAATTGGTGCATGCATAAATGTTTATTATATGTATTAAATACTTTTTTGTGATTCCATGAGTGTATTTGGATGTGTGGTTACGTATAGGCACGTATTTCGAGGTTTCGGCCCTATACGGTGCCTATACGGGTCCGTACGTCTTTATTGGTCTGAATGAAATGATTTTGGATTTCCAAAAGGATAATGAATGTGAATTTATGATGTTGATTTGGATTCTTACGATTTATATGGTTTCACGTATTTCGAGGAGATTTACGTGCTTGCACGTAAATCGAGATTTTCCAGTTTTACTCTGATTTTCCATTCTTATGGTTTTGGAAATAGTTTAATGAAATGGTTTTGGATTTGAAAAGGTAAACTCAGGTTCGAGACCCATTTGCTTTACGGAATCGGGCCGGAGGCCCAGTTGGTTTACGATTCGGACCAGAGGTCCAGTTTCTATGTGGATTCGGGCCTAGGGCCCAATTATGTGTTACCAATGGTTTTTATGGTTCATGATGGTTTATGGGAACCGGCATGAATCCTTAAAATGGATTTACGGGTCATGACGGTTTATGGGAACCGGCATGAACCCATAAAAGGATTTTATGGTTCATGACGGCTTATGGGGGCCGGGCATGAATCCTTGAAAGGTTTCAAGAATGATTTCAAAAGATTTTTCATAGTCCATCCTTTATATATGATTGTCTCCTCCGGGGAGGGTCGTTGGCCTTGGTGGACCCCGGAGTAGTCACGGAGCACTGACTGAGTGGAGTCGCCCGCCAGTTGGGTTCCTTACTCTCAGGATGGGCATGGTTCGTTACCTCCAGGGAGGGTCATTGATCTACGGACATTGACCTGGGTGGACCCTGGAGAGACTTGGGTTTGAGACCCCGGTTAGCACACGTGTAGCTCTATTTTACCGTGACAGGTTCTGGATATGAATATAATGGATAAACATGATTTCAATTGGTTTGGGAAATTGTGTTTATAATGATAAATGGATTTGGGCTGAGATCCCACGTATGTTTACTATACTATGGTTTTCTGTAAATGGTTTTGGGCAGGAGCCCGTGTGACTTGTATTTACGGAATTTGGGGCTAAGACCCTAATTATGGATGTTTTAACATATGTGATTGGATAAATGGTTTTACTATGCATGCATGCTTTTCAGTGAAGGGTATAAAGGTCTTTGATGAAATGTTTTTATAAACTTTTTATTTTTGTCCACTCACAGTCTTTCTGTTTTTAATACCGTTTAGGTTGACATCGGATGTGGACTGTAGCAGAGACCGAGATATCATATGCCTCATCCGGATCCTGGCGTACTCTGATAGCCCTGGAGGGCAAAGGTCGAAAATATCCCTTGTCTGACACTTTGTGTCAAACGGGAGCAGGGTCATCCGGCGTTAATCCCGGGGGGGATTGGGATGGGTCCTGTCAGCGTGGTATCAGAGCATAGGATTGCTTATCAGAGCATGGTTGCTCGTGTTACTCTGAATTCCAGAGCGTGTTTTGCGTACTACTCCTTACACAGGTCAAGGATGTGATATCTCAAGTGGCTACAGTTCGTGGTCAACCTGACAGTTGAGGTGCCGGTACGATAGTTAGTAAGATTGAATCGTGGAATGTCTTGGTTCAGCACTAGATGCCGGGGTTGCCATAGTTCTGTCGTGGTTGACAGTGTGGGACCCTATGGAAGGATGAATGTATTCGTACGTTAGCGTTTGGATCGTGTGATGGTTAGTTGGGATCATCTTTCACGATGTCGTAGGATCGGTTCCGACGACTGGTTGGATGTTGTGACCATCCGATGATCGGATATTGGTAAGTTAAATGGATTTACTGCTGTGAGTAGTCGGATTCTAGGAATCCTAGTTGGATTGACGGTAGGATTTGATTGACGTCTTTTCGGTGTCAAGACAGCGGAGTCGGTTAGATTGTGGATTGTACTGCAGTTGGTAGCTTGCAGTTGGGTTCAGAGTGACCCTAGGTGTAATCGTGGAACCCTACTTTTGGGTGTATGGTTCGAAAATGTGAGTTGACGAGTGGTGTGACTTGGACGACTATTCGGATTTGGATTCGTTAGTCGGTCTAGTCATGTCAGCTTGTGTTGGGACTGCACTTCGCAGTCGGGGTTGTACTTATTGGTTAGACCGAGTTGGTTATCGTGCTACTTCAGCTGTGATGGATTGTTGGTGCAACTAAGGTCATGGGTGACCTGGTAGATGACAGTGGTCGAGTCGAGTTACAACTGATTAGTGTTCGGCTGGACAGGTTACCAGGGTTGGTACTTGTCGATGGAATCCCTGAGCGGGGATACAGAGTAATTAATACGGGCGGTTGATTCCGTTGGATGCGGGGTCTGGATATCGAGATACCTGGTAGTTAGGTCTGCAAGAGGTTGTGGCAGACGCTACTATCGGTGCACGTAGTCGAGTCTTATCAAGTCGAGTAGACTCAGGTTACCGTGACGATTGTGACGATTATGACGATGGGATTGTCAGTCGTGACGATGATACGGGGTGCGTGAGTAACGCATATGTACGAGCAATGATTCTGGATTCGACTCGGTTACGGCTGAGTGCGATCGCAGAATGAGACGGGGACGTTCAGGAGACGTTCAGGGGACGTTTCCTTTTCTCGTATGAGTTGTCATGGTTACTGTACCCAGAGGTGTTGTGTACGAGGGAGGCAGAGTTTCTCCTATTCGCGCAGAGGTACGGGATCGTCGCTAGGTATGAGCGGAGATCCAGGGTTGTCAGTTTTGCACACGGTGTGCTGGTGTTAGTGTGCCGCTACTAGTATGGATGCCTGTGTGCTGATACTAGTACAGGTGATAATGCGTTGGTGCTGGTACTCGTGCTGGTGCTGGTGCTGGTGCCGGTGATTGTGATGACGGTGAGTTACGAGTCGGGATGTGACACCGTCGGAATAGGCATATGTTCGGTATATGTGGTTCAGGAGTAGATCTCAGATAGAGTTAAATTGGTTAGGGGACACGTGGTTGATGTCCGGGTATGTTGTTTCCAATCAGATTGGAACTTCAGAATTGCGAGTGGTTGCGATTGAGGTGACGAGAGGAATGCGGGTTTTCCGCATTGGTATTGGGTATTTCGAAGTCATTTTGGGTGACTTCTCAGTTTCTACTGTGGTAGATGATGGTAGATGACGGTAGATGATGGTAGATGATGTAGACATTGTTGGTTGCCACTAGTACATTGATTGTGTATTGGTTGGTGAACCCGGGATTTGTTTTGGGTCATCAAGAGGAATCGAGTTTATCGAAGTTAGGTGACTGAGATTTCTCATTTCCTGCTTGGTGGCAGACGATGTTAGGTTACATGACGTGGTGAGTGCAGCGAATGTTCACGTAGGATGGATTTTGATGTCATTATATTCGATCATCCTTGGTTTTTCCTCTGTGGAATGACAAGGATCGATACGAAGTGATTGGGGAGAACCCACAGTCTCGACGTGTCTCGTCGTTGACTGATCTATTTAACATGTGGAAATTGGTTGAAGAACGATGTGTCAGTATGCAAATTCATTGAGGGTGTAAGACCCTATGATCGGATCTCAGATGGATTGTTAGCTGAGTGAGCTGTGTGATCCTAGGTGGATCCGGATTTTTTTGTTGAGGACTTTGGACGTCGTGACGATCCTCGATCGTGACGTCTATGGTCGGTTGACATAGTGATGGATCTGGATCGTGATTTTGATGATCCAGACAGGTGGAGAGTTTATCACTCTTACTTGGATAGTTTGAGTTGAGGATGTTGGGACTGAACTTCTTTTCGAGGTAAATCCCATATGGCTTACTCCTCGCCTGAGTAGTTGTCCGATGAGTAGTTTTTTGACGTGGTCGGATATGGTCAGCCTTAGAGATGTGTTGATATTGGGATTGGCTTCCCTATGAAGTCAATCAAATGTAATGTGTAATCGTTTGAACAGGTATCCGATAGGTTCGGATATGGTGCGTCTTGGTAGACGTGAACGATATTTCGGGTTTTGGAATTAGATTTCTGGATGACGATTCAGGATTTGATTTTGGAACTTGGAAGAGGATTTCTGGATTTGGGTTTTGGAATCGGATATTCAGGATTTGATTCTAGAGCTTGACTGTGGATTTTCTTTTTATGGATTTGGGTTCGGAATGGTTATTCCAAATGCTAGCTTACGGAATAATGATTTCGGATTCGGAGTTGAACATGGCTATGGATATGATTTCTGGGTTTGGATTCGGGATTTCTTACGAAATTGCGGATTCGGATTCGGATCTGGAAATGGATAACAGGTCGGAGTTTTGATCTGTCTGGTACTGGATTGGACAGATGGACTCCATTATTGAAACGTGTTTTGGCTATGACTTAGGTGGTTGTAGTCTGGTTGGTAGATGTACGTACCTTGTACGTTGTTCGAGGTACGATACTGGGCAGACTTGTCTTGCCTGGTGACCGTATATAGGTTATACCAGTGGTACGTTGGTGAGCGTGTTGGTAGTCGGATTGGTTCTGATACCATCGGATTAGTTGAGGTAGTGGACTGGACATTGGATACTATGCATTGGGTCATGGTATTTCTGATGGGTCTAGTTACCCACGGGTCGGGTGAATCGTTGGTTGGTGTATACTCACGTTGAGTAAGTTGGAGGTTAGTGTAACCACGGGTGTATAGTGTTAGTTTTCGACTGAGGACTGTCAAGTGGTGACGGTTTGTAGGAGGTGTTGTCATGTGTGACAGTTTGTCGGATGTGTCAACGTGGATCGACTAGTGAGGTCTGGTGACTCCCAGTAGGAGTAGACGTCAGGATAGTTAGTGGTTGAGCACGGAACCGTCTAGTTGGTTGTGTCAACGAAACGGTAGATTCGACAAGTAGTGTCAATTCAGAACGTATGGCTACTATCATTCGACGTGGTCGAATGTAGTTGATACGACGAGAGTGTTAGTGGTACGTCTGGGTGCAGACGAGTTTTATTCTGGTTAGTAGGTGTACTAGTGTACACGTGTTTCGAGGTTGATTCTACTTTCCACGGGGTGGATGTGGAATCAGGATAGTTGGAGTTTCGAGAACGAAACTAAATTAAGGAGGGAAGATCGGTTGGATTTAGGTCGGTTGGAATTTCGAGGACGAAATTAATTAAGGATGGAAGGTTGTAACGACCCGTCCCAAATTCCTAGATTAGATTAGTGACTAATCATGATTAGTGAGGCTAATCTGTGGTTAGTTGGGCGAAATCGGACGAACGATGCGAAATGACCGTTTTGCCCTTGGTCGTGGTAAAACGTTGACTTTTCATTCCGGCGGTCAAACAGACTCTGACCGATGACCGTGACGTAATTCGTGACGTCACGAGTTCATATACAGGTGGCACGTTCAATTCCGACGTTCGAGGAGGAAGTTATGACGTTCGGAAGTTAGGGGCATTTTGGTAATTATGGTTAAAACGGGGCAAATGTTGACTTTTTGACTGGGAGGTCCGATGGCCGAGGGCCGAAGAACGTTACGTAGATCACGACGATACGAATCCGTAGACAGGCGGCACGTCGAATTTGGACGTTCGACGGAGAAATTACGGTTCACGGAAGTACGAGGGTACTATTGCACGAATTGCGAAACGAGTTAACTTTTGGACTTTAGTGGGGCCCAGATATTTAATGGAGGCCCAATGGATGAGTGACAAGTGTCACCCATCCACTGGACATTCCTTCACATACATGCGTCGATCATTCTTTCTTCCATTCAAAAACATAACCCGATCTCACCATTTTCCTCTTCTCTGCACAACCCAAAACCCATCCAACCCAACCCCATATGATCACCTATGAGACCAGAGATGGAAGGGAGGACAGGAGGAAGTGGTGGCCGGCCCAGGACGTCGCCACCATGCACGGCGGAGACCCAAACCCGAGAATGCACCCGGTTAGCCATTTTCGATCCATTTTTCCATTCTTATTGTTATGGGTCATTTTGGTTGGTTTTAATGAATTAAATGGGTTATTAGGATGGTGTTAGGAAGGTTTTAGGAAGCATAGGATGGTTGTACAGCCATGGGTGCAGTTTGGAAGCTTGAACCGTATGGTTCAAAGATTAAACCATAGGATTTTGGACGATTTTAGGTAGTTTTAGTGAAGGGAATTGATAGGGAATGAAGAGATATGAATTATAGGATTAATTAGGGTTGAAATCGGACCAAAATAGAGGGAGAAAACCCCTGAACCGTTCACGCCGGTTCGGAACAGTGCTGCTACAGTAACCGGTCCAAAAACCAGAAGAAAAAAAACTGGTTTTCTGATGTTAGTGATGATGAACAGTGTTTTTGACCTTCTAGGGGCTCGTAAGGAAGCGTGGTCCATAATTTGGGAAAGTGTTCAACATGGGAAATCTTCTATTCGATGTAACGAAGATTTTGGGACTGGTCTCGCGTCAATCGGACATCATTTCGATAGTTTTCGGGGTGTCGGAAGGTTTAGGGTCGGTTTAAAAATAGTTAAAAGTTCGGGAAAATTATGGGGCTTTGGTAGGAGGTTAATTAAGTAGTTAGTAACCTTCTATTAAAATTTGGACAGGTTTGGAAGTCCCGGTGACGGTGATCGGCTCGGGGAGCCGTTTGGCACCCGTATCGAGGCGCGGCTTCGGACGGTCTGTAAGTGGACCTTGTTTTCTAAATTGGTGCATGCATAAATGTTTATTATATGTTTTAAATACTTTTTTGTGATGCCATGAGTGTATTTGGATGTGTGGTTACGTATAGGCACATATTTCGAGGTTTCGGCCCTATACGGGTCCGTACGTCTTTATTGGTCTGAATGAAATGATTTTGGATTTCCAAAAGGATAATGAATGTGATTTTATGATGTTGATTTGGATGCTTATGATTTATATGTTTTCACGTATTTCGAGGCGATTTACGTGCTTGCACATAAATCGAGATTTTCTGGTTTTACTCTGATTTTCCATTCTTATGGTTTTGGAAATAGTTTAATGAAATGGTTTTGGATTTGAAAAGGTAAACTCGGGTTCGAGACCCATTTGCTTTACGGAATCGGGCCGGAGGCCTAGTTGGTTTACGATTCGGACCGGAGGTCCAGTTTCTATGTGGATTCGGGCCTAGGGCCCAATTATGTGTTACCAATGGTTTTTATGGTTCATGACGGTTTATGGGAACCGGCATGAATCCTTAAAATGGATTTACGGGTCATGACGGTTTATGGGAACCGGCATGAACCCATAAATGGATTTTATGGTTCATGACGGCTTATTGGGGTCGGGCATGAATCCTTGAAAGGTTTCAAGAATGATTTCAAAAGGTTTTTCATATTCCATCCTTTATATATGATTGTCTCCTCCGGGGAGGGTCGTTGGCCTGGGTGGACCCCGGAGTAGTCACGGAGCACTGACTGAGTGGAGTTGCCCCCCAGTTGGGTTCCTTACTCTCAGGATGGGCATGGTTCGTTACCTCCAGGGAGGGTCATTGATCTACGGACATTGACCTGGGTGGACCCTAGAGAGACTTGGGTTTGAGACCCCGGTTAGCACACGTGTAGCTCTATTTTACCGTGACAGGTTCTGGATATGAATATAATGGATAAACATGATTTCAATTGGTTTGGGAAATTGTGTTTATAATGATAAATGGATTTGGGCTGAGATCCCACGTATGTTTACTATACTATGGTTTTCTGTAAATGGTTTTGGGCAGGAGCCCGTGTGACTTGTATTTACGGAATTTGGGGCTAAGACCCTAATTATGGATGTTTTAACATATGTGATTGGATAAATGGTTTTACTAAGCATGCATGCTTTTCAGTGAAGGGTATAAAGGTCTTTGATGAAATGTTTTTATAAACTCTTTATTTTTGTCCACTCACAGTCTTTCTGTTTTTAATACCCTTCAGGTTGACATCGGATGTAGACTGTAGCAGAGACCGAGATATCACATGCCTCCTCTGGATCCTGGCGTACTCTGATAGCCCGGGAGGGCAAAGGTCGAAAATATCCCTTGTCTGACACTTCGTGTCAGATGGGAGCAGGGTCATCCGGCGTTAATCCCGGGGGGGATTGGGATGGGTCCTGTCATGGGCCCTGACATGATGTGTTTTGAGTTTAAAGACTCGGTATATGTTTTGAGTTTAAAGACTCGGATATGATACACACCGAGGCCTGTTGATTGTGTTTTGAGTTTAAAGACTCGTTGATATCCCGGGAAGGCTTGATTATGGTGCATGGTTTTGAGTTTAAAGACTCGGGCGCACTTGAGATCCAGCAAACTCGCATGATTGATATTTTCACTGGTTTTTCACTGGTTTTCTGATGTTTTGGCAGTGCCCCGAATGATTTGGATTTGATGAGTTTTGGGACTGATTTCCCGTACTTTGAGATTGGTTTGTGGTTTTGGGCTGAGGCCCTGGTTTTGACTATTGGATTTAATTCGGGATTTCAAGAATGGTTTTTGTTAATGGTTTTGAATATGAAATGGTTTCATAACATGAATTGATATGCATGCATTGGTTTTTGTGTGGAGGGTAAAAATGTAATTTCTTCTGAACTATTTTCTAAATTATTATTTGTTTCTGTCCACTCACACTCTCTTCGTGTTTTCAATACCCTCCAGGTTGTTTCTGTGCGGGCTGTTGGTCGAGAGAGAGACGGAGACATCACATACGTGATCCACAGTAGAGTCTGCGCGCTCTGAGGAATCCGGAAGTTTTGAGCGGTTCAGTCAAGAATCCCTTGTCCGACTTACATGTCACATGGAGATTGGACGTCAGTTTAGCCTTCGTGTCACTCGTAAGTTAGACGAGAGCATGACTTAGCCCTTAATCCCGGGGGATTGGGGGTGGGTCGTGACATGCTCGATTGAAAACCTCTGTTTCGCTTGCTTGCAACTTCGATTCAAAACCCTTGCAGCCCCACGAACATTCCCATTCGTACTCCGAAATTTTGAATTCACTCAATGTTTCCCGGGTTTTTGAATTCACTTAATTACTTTTTCGAGCTCGCCTACAACTCCGATTGAAAACCCTTAAAGGCCTACTCGAGTTTGCATCCGTCTTTTTCCCCAGATTTCTTACAAACCCTAGCAGCGCAATTTCCCCAATTCAATTTCGAAATCGCGAAAACACGTTGACATGTCCACCTCAGTTTACACGTCAACCATAATCGGGTCACACAAATGCCACATTTCATCCACGTATAGCAATTTGAACAGAGATACCCTCACTTGTCACGGACGTTAAAACGGAGTTTTTTTGTTGGTTCAACGATTTCGACGATGCTACTGTTCTAGGAGCATTGTGAGGCAAAATTCGGTTCCTGGTGAATATTGAGAATCGCTGGCATGTTCTGCATTTTATGTAATAAGCCTTTTTTTTTGCTTATTACTATAGATGCACCAAGAACGCACCAGCGTGTCTCAAAATGCACCAGGAACGGAAATTCGTTCCACTTTGCACCAGAATAGGTACAACGTTAAGCCTGTTGCACCATTTAACGAATTTCATCTTTGACACCGTTAAAATTACTGTTTATTTCCTTAAATACCCTTAAATACTATTCATCTTCCTCATCATCATCTTCTTCGTCCCTCCTATGAAATTACCAACTCAAATCCCTCAAAATCCTCCACCCCAGCAAGCTCTCCCTTCCCAAGCCAAGAAATTCCACCATTGTTAGGTTACTCGAAAATGGCTCAATTGTCCCAATCTTCTCTAGCCAAATTTGGAGACTTCGACCATGAAAAAACCCAATAGCAAAAACAAATGGGACCAAAACAGCTGGAAGCCAGAAGGACAAAGAGAGAAGTTGAAGCAGAAGCGGAAGCGGTGTTGAGTGATGAGCAAGACATAGAAAGTAGTTCAGTGAAGTGGGTCGTTAGAGGGGATGGATGTCAAAGGATAAACAACTGAGTTTATATATGAAAAACGTTCCAACCATTTCAAACCACATCTATAGCCATACCAAATAGGACAGTGTATGCTTAATAAAATTTCAATAGAACCCAAGGCCCATTGAAGCACCTGATGTAACGACCTATCCTTGATTTTAAGGATTAATTAAGAATTAACGACGGATTAGTGAGGCTAATCGGGGATTTGCCGAGGATTAACGGACGTTCAGGGTGAAATTACGATTTTACCCCTGAACGAGGGTGAAAAGTTAACTTTTGACCCGGGAGGTCCAATGACTGAGGGCCGAAAATCGTTACGTAGATCGAGTCGATACGAGTTCGTAGACAGACGGCACGTCGAATTCGGACGTTCGATTGAAAAGTTACGGTTCACGGAAGTTCCGAGGAACTATTTACGATGGCACGCTTTACGAGGCAAAAGTGGACTTTCTCCTCAAGTAGGGCCTAGATATTTGAATCAGGCCCAATGGATGAGTGACAAGTGTCACCCATCCATTGCTCACCTAACATAGACACATGCATATCCACTCCCCTTGTCTGTGTTCATCCAATCCAACCCGATGAACCCCAAAACCCATTACCTTTCCCCTTTTTCAGCTGAGGCCCACGTGTATTGATTTGGGCTGAGTTCCCATATACTTTGATTTGAATTTTGGGCCAAGGCCCCAATGAATGTTTTAAGAAATGGTTTTTGAATGCATACATGCTTTTAGTGAAGGGTATAAATATCTTTTTATGAAAATGTTTTTATAAATTATTTGTTTTGTCCACTCACGGCTTTGATGTTTTTAATATCCTTCAGGTTGATCGCGGATGCGGGCTGTAGTAGAGACCGAGACATCACACTCCTTCTCCGGATCATGGCGCTCTCTGGAAGCCCCGAGCGGGCTTAAGACGGAGTTATCCCTGGTCTAACATTTCGTGTTAGACGGGATCAGGCACGTCCCACGTTAATCCCAGGAGATTAAGGACGGCTCCTGACACCTGATGTAGCCGATCCAATAGATTAATAGGAGCTGACCCTTGAATGCAGGCCTTTTGGGCATGCAATACACAGATCGCAAGCCATGGCAATGCATCTTGAAGCCCGTTAGGATATCCTCCGTAACAGAGCCATATATCCACCAACCTCGATTAATCAAGAATTCAAAAATAGAAAAATGTCAAACGTCAAATCCTAGGATCTTGTGAATCATTTATTAGTGATAATTTAAAAACAATGTAGCACACATTCTTCCCCCATTCTGATTTATCTTCATAGCCACAACTAATGACATGGATGGCTTCTTTCATAAGTGATGCTGAACTTGTTCCCTTGGGAACTCCTCGGTCTTCCATGAGTGTTGAAGCAATGAAAACTAGTGACTGTCCGAATTTTTTCTCAAGTTTTATTTGGGGTAGTAGGGATGACTTTACATTATCAATTCCTGTATAAAAGTTTCAGTAAAAACAAATATCTGGGATTAACAACCAACCACATATAGAAAGCAAATTAATAATCTATATTCATGAGTACCTTGACCAGCTAAACGATCGAAGTCTCCAACTTTGTTTTTGCTGTTGGGTTTTTTCATATATGGCCGAAGTCTCCAACTTTGGCTAGAGAAGATTGGGACAATTGAGCCATTTTCAGGTAACCTAGCAATGGTGGAATTTTTGGGCTTGGGAGGGGGAGAGCTTGGTGGGGTGGAGAATTTTTGGGGGTTTGAGTTGGAATTTCATAGGAGGGACGGAGCATATGATGATAAGGAAGATGAATAGTATTTAGGAGTATTTAAGGAAAGAAACAGTAATTTTAACGATATTAAAGACAAAATTCGTTAAATTGTGTAACGGGTCTAACGTTGTACATATTCTGGTGCAAAGTTGAACGAATTTCTGTTACTGGTATATTTTAAGACACACGGGTACATTCTTGGTGCATCTACAGTAATAATTTTTATTTTTTTAGTGGACGGTCTAAGTTTTTTTTTTTGATTGAACGGTCTAAGGTTATTGAAGTGTACGCTTGCAAGATATTTAATCTTTAAAAAAAAATTGAGAAAAGAGAAATTAGGAAGATTATAAATTGACCAATAGTCAACACACGTGGACAGTTCAGTTCAGAACTCAAAAATAAGAATATCACAGGGACAAACCCGGGATCTGAAGAGTCCTAAAATTCTACCAACCGATTAACGCCAAAGACAGACTTCAATCACTTCTCCAAACACCATGAGCCGGAAGAGAGATAAACCCTACTTCTCCCACCACGTTCCCGCCTCCGGATCGAAACGCCGTCGTCCCCTCCCTCCTCATCCCGATCCCGAACCCGAGCTTGACAAGCCCACTTACAAACCCTCGCCGCCGCCCGCTCTGGTCGTAACAGGTCTCCCGCAGGATTGTTCTGTCCTGGATCTCAAGTCCCGGTTCGAGATCTACGGCCCCATCTCTCGCATCCGCATTGACCGCGATGCTGTCGGCCACGTCACATTCCGCGCCACTGACTCGGCTGAAGCCGCCATTTCCGCAGCCCTCGATCCCTCCTTCGGCATCACCCTCGACTCCTACAAGGTACTTTTTTAACGTTTCCCTTCAATTGCCCCAAAAAGCTTTCTTTCTTACTTTCTATAATTTAAAATTTTGGTTTTTAGTTTTTAAATTGTGGCTCAAATGGTTTTTTTTTTCTCTGTTGTTGCAGTTGCAGGTGTTTTGGGCGACAGACCCACTTTCCCAATGGAGGAAAGGAGTTGGAGGTGGTAATGATAACAGAGATTCCGGCAATGGGTCGTCGTCGTCGTCAAATTCCAAACTTTTGAGGGCTGAGATGCCTCTGAGAAGACATGGCAGAGGTAACAAGCTTGCTTCAGCAGTAGTGAACCCCAGAGTTGGCGCTGCCGATGCCTCTTCTTCAGTGTTGGATAAACCTCTCAAATCCAGACAGATCGTTGCTTATGATGATATTATGTAATTGCCGAAGAATTTATTTTTTGAAATTTGATGGCTTTGCTTGTAACATTATCATTGAGTTGTTGTTTATATAACTTAGTATGAAATTTTAGTGATGGAAAAACTTTCGGACTTTCGGATCATGTTGTGTGTTTTGTTTTAATGAAATCAAGCATCCGATTGTTGCGAATTCGACCCAATTTCAGATTGAAAAAGAATATCACTTGGAATGGGATTGCAAACATATTTGTGTTTGTTTTGATTGAGGTTGGATTTGGGATTGAGATTCTCCGTAAATTGTTGTTTCAAGAACTGCTTCTACATGTCCAGGCCCATGGTTCTTGAAATGGAGCCCAAAGAGCCCAAATGATGAGCTTTTAAAATCTTTAGTACAATCCCCGAAACCAGAAGTAATTGAAAGCAATCATGGAAGGGAGTGAGGAAGGCGGAAGAAAGCAAGAGATATGGAGTTGGGGGGCAGGAACGGACGGGCAGCTGGGGACAGGCACGCTACAGGACGAGCACCTCCCTCAGCTGCTTCACCACCCTTATCTTTCCGCCGCCGGACCCATATCTTTCCTAGCCTGCGGTGGCGCTCACGTTCTCTCCTTGACTTCCGGTCTCTTCCTCTCCTTCATCCATTCTTACAAAAATTTAAAACTTTTTAGATTCTTTGTAAAAGTTGATCTTTTTTTGCAGGTGGGAAGGTGCTTACATGGGGAAGGGGCACTTCGGGTCAACTAGGTCATTCCGTTATGGTCAATAGCCCACATCCTGAGCTTGTTATGTCTTTAAACAACCACTTCATTACTCATGTTTCTGCTGGTTGGAACCACTCCGGTTTCCTTTCAGGTGCGTTCAGGCACTTGATTCTACCGTCTTTTATTGATACATTTGCATGAATATCTGATATTTTTATGCCTGTTCCAGTGGGCTTAGGATCTAAAACCCGAAGTCATACTTTACCCAGTAGTTAAATTGTTCTGCTTTTGCTGCATTTGGACTCTGTTAAAATCTGGTTCTGGTGTTTCAACATAGGAGTATGGGATTTATTCAACTTAAAACTTTTTATTTTTTTTGGATTTTCTTGCTTATTTGCTTTCAGATGTTGGGGCTCTTTTCACATGTGGAGATGGCACGTTTGGTCAGCTCGGGCATGGAGATTATAAGTCACATTGCTCTCCTGTCCAAGTCTCCTTCTTTGTTGATAAGCATGTGGAACAGATAGCTTGTGGAATGCGCCATTCGATTGTTTTGCTGAAAGGTAATTGCAATCCTCATCTTGTGTACTTCTGGCAGAGGCAACACTTTAATGTAGGGATGCTGATTTATTTGAGTGTCCAAGCTGTGATTTTCTTACAACTTTGCTTTCTTGTTACAAGATGCCATTGTCTGTATTCAATATCACCCATTTGCGCTGGTGTATGTAGTGTCTAATCATCCCCATCGAGCTTAAATTTCTAGGTCTAAGATCATTATACTGCTCTGACCAAAAAAAAAAAAGATCATTATACTGCAGGTGATTCCAGGGATGAAGTTTATGGGTTTGGTTCGGGGAAGCGTGGGCAACTGGGTATCTCCAAGGATAAGGTAAATTTAGTTAGTCTTCCCAAACCAATTTCTGGACTTGAAGGTGTAAAAATCACTAGCATTACGGCAAATGGAGATCATAGTGCAGCATTATCTGGTGAGTCCAGAAAGAGAAGCACTCTTTTTCTATATTTAACATGGATGTCTTGAGTGCCAATTGAGCGCTTTTTCCCTCAGTAATTTGATTTTTTGACTCTAGTTTTCTTTCCTTGCCGGTGGCAACAGCTGATGGGTATTTGTACACTTGGGGAAGAGGGTTCGGTGGCACGTTAAGTGCTCATCAATCCCCTCAGTGTTTACCTGTACCATTCTTGTTTACCGAAGTTGCTGTTGGATGGAATCATGCTTTAGCATTAACTGGTATATATATATATATATATATATATATATAAATTCATTTCGTGTTTAATCCACTTCTGGTGAAAACAGATCATGTTGTTAAATGGTAGCCTCGGGATCTTCTGTACAGGTGGAGAAGTTTTCATACTCGGTGGAAATCACCATGGAATCCTTAGCAATCCTGAGAAACAAACTCTAGTAAAGCACTTAGCAGGTAATGCATTTGATTATACGTGCAAGATCATCATTTCAAATAGTTCTTATTTTCTGTTTAACGGCGTGGTTCTTTGTACGTTGACAGATTCAAGGGAAGTTGTCCTGGAGAAAGTCTCTGGTCTTGAAGGGAGTAGGATCATGGACATTGCAGCTGGAGCTGAGCACTCTGCTATTGTGACACAGGACGGAGAAATCAAGACATGGGGTTGGGGTGAACATGGTCAGCTTGGCTTGGGGAATACATGCGACCAAACCACTCCTCAACAAGTGCTTCTCGGCCATAAATGTCGAAAAGAAGACAAAATCGAGATTTACTGCGGTAGCGGATTTACAGTCGCCATAAGAACTTCACACCCACCTTCTCAGACTGATTAACAATCCATTGTAAACTAATGGTTCCAATAGAAATTTGTAACAGAATTTGAGACGAACCCATTTGCCGGAATTTATTGAGTTCATCTTGTGTAAATATTGCTTTACAGGGTTAATCAAAGCTAAAAAATTTCCTGGAAAAACTCTTGTCGAATTAATAACCACAATTTGAAATTATGGATTTTACACGAATGAATCAGTAAGAAAGAAAATGGTGTGTTACAAATGAATCCTGACGTTAAAGAATCAATCTCATGAGATCTACAACTACCACAACCTGCTACTCTGTAAGTCAACAAAGAATTGTCTGGTGCTCTCATAGTCTTCTGCGTCTTTACATTATGATCAGGACATTGTTCTTGTGTCCATTGTTCTCAACAATAGGGCGTAGGGGATCGATCCGCCATTTACCATCAACAATGAACTTTATCTGTAGTAATATGGCAAGGTAATTCTGGTCAGGCATTACTGAACGCAGAAAAAGATTGACCAGATAATAAGAAAATTTACCTACCTCATATCTTCCAGGATACAACTTGAGCCACAAAGAGAAGAGTCCTGAATTTGACTTCTCCATCTTCCTCTGCAAGCAATCATCAAAGGTATTGTAAACATGATTTAGTAAGAAACATTACGATATAAACGACTTAGAAGATGAGAACATGGCATGGCAGCTAAAGAAGAGATCAAACCTGGGTAGTCCAACCGTCATATGATCCAGCTACAAGCACTTCTGAGCCTGATTTTGCCCAAGTTATGAGTTCACTACGAAGAAGTTGTAAGGCTTTATTAGCATTATTGATCCTCTTCTGTTTCTCTTCCAAGATCTTCTGCGCATCGCTGCTATGGGTAGGTAAGATGTCAATGGTAAAGCAAGTTACAGTCTTGAATTTAAGTGAACAGAATTTGCGCTTACATTGACGCCATTGCCATCTTTCCTTCTAGAACAGCTAACTTTGCACGTGTAGAGCGCAATTTGTCCCAGGTACGCATAATCTCGGTTTCCTGAAACTCCGAGGTATCAGAAAGCTTCCGCAAATCTTCAGAGGAGCTGTCATGACCCTAATGAAAGATATAAAATGAGTTCAATATGATGCACACAAAAAAAAAAAAAGAGTAAGAGAACATATTATTAAAACTTTAGACTTGAGAGTAAAAATTTCAAAATAAATCATACCATTTTATATAACAAGACTGAGCGAAGTGCAGCTTCATCAGCTTTAGACCTCAATGAGCAAAGTGCCGAGGAGAGTTCTGATTCAAGGTGCTTGATGCGACTAGATATTTCCTTGTGGTTGATTTCTTTCTGATGACAACCGAGTTCAATCCTTCGTTCGAGTTCATTAGCACCTTCTCTCAGTGGAAATGTTTTGTCTCTTGGAACATCCTCTGACTGTCCGGTTCTATCATAAGAAATTTCAGCAGCTGTGCATTACAACATACATCAACGATCAAAGGTTATTTGGACCAAACTATTCAGCCATAAAGCAGCTGAAAAGTGAAAACAAGTATTATAAAATACCTTCGAAATCCTGAATTGAAAATCCAGCCCTCTGGGTGCTCCAAGTTCTCCACGTTTCAGGACTTGGTGACTTTTGTTGGACATCAATGTCTGAGAGAAGAGATCCGTTCTGGTTAGGCCTGTCTCTTGAATCATTAAGAATGGTTTTGGTGGGGTTTACTGATGCAGGTCTGCTGCTTCTAAAAAGCCCAGAAACTGCCTTTACAGTGTAACAAGAATCACAGAATATGTTTTAGAATTTCTACATGCAAAGGAAACAATCACACCATACTATTAAAAATATATTATTTTCATGCAAATTCTGTAATGGTGACTGCCACAAGGACACTCATTAGAGTTCAAACATCAAAGGCACGGACACATGATATTGGAAAAACCAAAATAAAGTTCTGGTTTCATAACTTCCATTGGCATATGATAATAAATTAGACTTTAATTGTATCTTGGATATAAAAAAATCAAAAATAAATTTACCAAAACTGCAATTCAATTTTGAAATGTCTATCATCTAACCACCATAAAGGCAAACAGGTATGTACAAAATGAAACGAGAAAACTCAGAGCTTTGGATAACGTTTTTCCCTAGAATATCAACGCCCAAAAGACACAATTATGTCAAAGTGAACAGAAGAACTCACCGTATCAGCTGAGGTTTTAGGAGACCAATCATATTTATCGTCACTATTTGGGAAGAAAGTCTTGTCTTCTTTGTCTCTCAAAGAAAAACTAAGCATCAAATTTCTCTGTTTTTCCAATCTATTCAATATACCCTCGATTCCAGTGTCATGCTCTGTTGTAGCAGCTTCTCTACAAATATAGAGAACGCTTGAGTTAATTACCCTCCCCAGAGAACTATTGAAAACATGTTCAATGAAAATTCTATATTTAAAGTGGCTCCAAGTCAATCTCCTGGTCTTACAGATATAAACATTTTGCGTTCTCTTGCCAAAATAAAGATATCGAGAGAAAAAAAAAAGGATCTATAAGGAAATAACACAATTCTAAAACTTCAACCAGTTTCCTAATAATAGAAGAATCGAAAACCTATGGTGCACATATTGAATGGCAACAATCACGCATAAAGTCAAAGACTTGGAAAGAATCACATACAGATTCCAAGACTTGATATTCAATGAGAATTTAACATTTAAAGCGGCTCAAAGTCACTCTCTTGGTCCTTTAGATATAAACTATTTGCTATCTCTTGCAAAATAAATATATCGAAGACCAACAGAAAAATTTATCAATAACACCAATTAAACCTTGAACAAGTTTCATTATAACAGAATACTCACAATGATCTATCAGATGATGAGACTGCTTGCGAAGAATCATCAGGGAGCGAAGAAACCACGCCTGAAAGAACAATTTGATTCCCACTGGAACCACTGCAATCACATTCTTCAGCCATGGTCGAGTCCCAAGGACTAAAGTTACTACTTTCTTCTTCCAAATTCCAACCCAACGAAAGCCAACCACCTTTCCTCGCAATAGCATCGACCAAATCCACTCTTCCAGCTTCAATCAGTTCCTTCTTGGTAGGAAACGCCTCGGGCTTCTTTGAGCTTTTCATGAACTCCAAAATCTCATCTTCCAAGGTGAAATCCCCTTCGCTATCCCAATCTTTACATTTTCTTAGAAACCCGAAACAGCCAAAATACAACCCGGCGTTACTATACCCTCGCTTCCTCCCTGAAAACCCTAAAAACAAAGAACCTCCATTTTCTTTAACCGGAACCAAGCTCATCGGTACAAGACATTGCTGACGGGTCACGGTTCTTGAATTAAAGACGCAAAGACTCAAAGGAAATGCGGGAGGGAAGGAATTAGGGAAGGAGGAGGGCGAAACGACCAAGTGGGTTGCAGCTATGGTGGAGGAAAGCATGGCTCAGGCATTTCGACGAACACTTGGAGTGCAAGGTGAAGTGGGATTGTACAGACAAAGATAGAATGGGAAAGGGAGAGATAGGGGGCGAAGCAACGAAAAAAACCACCGAAAAGCGTAAACGGGCATTAGAGGATCGCGGATTCGAGTGCGGTTTCCTTTTTCAATAATAGGCGCCTTACTAATAAAACAACTGTTGTGTGGATGTGTGCTGATTAATGCGTCTCATTTTTGGGCGCGCAAAGTGGTTGCGTGTGAAAGAGAGCGAGGGAGCCATTGCGTTTTCACAGTTTATTAAGGCCTTGTTTGGAAACATTCACATCTACTTTAACTTTATTTTTTTTTTTTAATTAAACCTAAAGATTCACTGAACCTGCGAGACAGGACCCAAACAAAGAAAACAAAAACTGGGACGAAATGCCCAACAACCATACATACACCAATAGTCATGAAGTGTCGTAGTTAAAATTTAATATAAGAGATGGGGTCTTTTATAAGACACTTATAAAAAAAATTGAATTTTCAAGATAATCCAACTCAAAATCCATACCGAAGTAATATGATATATGGTCCCAATCAATATAGTACATATCAAACTTAAGGGTGGCAATTTTTGACACGACCCGATACACGACTCGAAACCCGCACGAAATTTATGCGGGTCAACCCGCACGATTAAAATTTCGGGTCATTTTCGGGTCAACCCGTTATGACCCGTTTATTAAACGGGTGGGTTTCGGGTCAACCTGTTAACCCGTTTAATAACCTGTCAACCTGTTTAATAAATGGGTAGATTTCGGGTTAACAGGTTAACCCGTATATTGGCTTATATATTGACCCATTTAATAAATGTGTCATTACTAACCCATATATCTACCCATTTACTACATAAATATCTATTAAATTTTATAATTTAAATAGGTTAAACATGTTAAATGGGTTAAACGGGTCAAACGGGTCATAGGTTAATTGGGTTTTGAGTATGACCTGTTTATTAAATGGGTTAAACGGGTTAAACGGGTTACACGGGTCATTAACAGGTCGGGTTCGGGTTGGACATTCTTGACACGATTATTAAACGGGTCGGGTTCGGGTTGGGCATAAATGGGTAAAACAGAATTCATGACACGACACGACACGACCCATTGCCACCCCTATGATTCAAACTAACAAAAAAAATTCAAACCATCATATTCCGAATACTAATTGATTACATTTATAGTTATCCTTGACCAATTATAATCTTTTGGAATCGTTATATCTTGATTAGTGTTTGATTTTTTTTTTTGTTGTGATATCTTTTCATAACTAAAACATATTGGCTAAATTTCAATTCAAATAATTCCAATAGAAATCCATAGGAAGGGAATATAAGAAAAGTAAGAAATCAGAAGCATGAAAGTCATAGTGCAACAATTAATAATTAAATCAATTTAATAAATTCGAAATTATAAAGAAGAAGAAATACTAACTTAGACTATAATCTATTTAATACATTTTTCCTAACAAAAAAAAAAAGAAAATTTAATACCTATTCAAGTAATATATATTATATAATATTATATTGAAACATGAAAAATTATATATATATATATATATGGTCTTAATTGCTCCATATTACTATGTCTCTGAGATGCTAGATTTACTAACTTGAATGACAGTATACTCAGTATCATCGAATCAAGTTTGTGCAATAGTCTGATTCATTTAAATTGTTTTCCATATCTTACAGACACTTTAAATGATCCCCACATGTTAAAAATAATAACTTTAAACATTAAAATTTCTGACTATCAAGTTTTAAAAGGTGTCCAACCTTTAGCCTCGATATACCGAATTTACTATTAATGTACGAGAACCAACATGAATTTCCAAGCCATTTGTAAAAGCCCAAAAAATGAAACCTTATTCATCCAAAGTAGTCAAAGATACAAACATCAAAGTCCCACACACCATAAAATAGTCAGACGTTAATTTACCTTCTGATTGGTTATTAACAAGAGAGAGAAAGATCTCCCTTCTCTCTAGTTTTTTCACCTTTCCTCTGCTCCTCCCCCTATGTGGCCTCTAACCTTCCGGTTTGAGGGTCGGTGGCAGCTCGCCCAGCATTAATCGCCTTATGTTCGGCCTCCATGGCTGTCTTTTGTTTTTTGTTTTCCTTCTCTTAGGTCTTTCTCTTTGTTTCTGCATCCTTTTCCATATCCCAGCCTC
Organism: Prinsepia uniflora; assembly: GCA_032719365.1. Taxonomy (NCBI): domain Eukaryota; kingdom Viridiplantae; phylum Streptophyta; class Magnoliopsida; order Rosales; family Rosaceae; genus Prinsepia; species Prinsepia uniflora. Next base: position 63,991,116 of record CM064871.1, on the reverse strand, counting down.
CATCTTTTCTTTACCTAGATCTCTTCCTCCATCCATGCTCATCTTCTCTTCAAACCCACATACCTTTATATCTTCCTCATCAGCTTTTCACTTGGCTAAAACGTATTTGTTTGTGCTTGCTGCTTTTCCATTTCCACTTCCTGCCCCTAAATCTGGGCCTTTGATTAGGGTGTATTGGTTGTGGTGTTTATCGATCAAGTTGGACCGTTTTGATCGCTTGAGAATGTTGCTCTTTGGTGGCTATTTGTCTCCTGACCATCCTCTACAGATCGTTCTTCCTGTTTTCGTTGTTTGGATCCCCTCTGTGCGGCAGAGCGTTGCGTTTTGGTGGTGGCGGTTGATGACTTCCCTTCTTAGATCTAGGGTTTGGCTGGGTTTGGATTTGTGGGTTGGATCTTGTTGTTTTGGGTTGGGCCTGCTCCTGTTTATTGTAGAACCTTTTTATTTTTCTTTCTTTATTGAATTGTAATTTGGTTCTACTTTTTATTAGTAATATCATTGCCCCCCTTTCGATAAAAAAAAAAAAGCAAATGAAAATCGACCAACCCAGATTGTAAATGATTCAAACAACTTCAATTACATCCAACAATATCTAGACGGTACAGTCAAAATTAGTTTTGGTGATTGTTCTAGACTACCACCCATTCAGGTTACCGAACATCTTAGTCAATCCTCCAGACAACCGGCCAGACATTCCTTCACCGGATCAACCTCTACTGAAACAACTAATCAGAGAGACTCTGACTTAGAAAAAGAACTTCTAAAATTAAAAATAAAAGGAATCAAAATAACCTTACAAATCAGTCATCCTTGTTATGCCCAACCAAGTAACTCTAATAAAAAAAGTAGAGGAAGACGAAAAACAACCTTCTCCCACAGCTACTGATTTTGAAGTCAACCCACCATTTGATTCATAATTATTAACAATTTACAGGCCCTTACAAATTAATTTTCCACATCCGACTCAAGACATTAATGCTGAATCCAACATTGAAAGAAGGAACCAATATTGACAAAAATACATCCCTGAACAAGGAGAATTAATATGGCCTGCTTTGAAGAAGCTTATGTTACAAATTCAATCTGAAATATATTTTTTTACGATTTCGTAGAAAAACATTATCAGGAAGAGAAAATGATACATACTATAATTAAAGAAATTTGGAAGATTTAGGATAACACCACAACCACTTCAAGCCATCCCCCTGCCGAAACCATAATTATCCAACATTTAAATGCCCAAGCAAAAGCCACACCTTTTAAAATTTCTGAAGATAGTGAAATTAAAAAGGTAGTAGAACAAAGTAACTACACAAATCAATGTTTAATCACAATAGGCAAACAATTAGATAAACTAGAAACAAAAATTCATGTTATCTCAGGAACATGCCAACGAGCACCACATAAACCTTTTAATCAAAAGATTGAAGAAATGTTATCATCAATTAAAAAATAAAACTTCGGTCAACGTAGTAAGCACCCGCACTAGTAATCCTAGTACCGAGTCAGAAAATGAATCAATGAGTTCAGAACAAGTAATTCAAATAGAAAAAGCTTGCATAACACATAGAAAAGTAAATCCAACCAACCTTATCAAAAAATTGGTATCCCAGACCTACACCTCTAGATCTTCAATACGAAGAAAGAGGTACCCAAAGTCAATTCTCTGTTTCTTTTGATAAGATCTATGAATGAAAAATTGATGGATTATCAGACATGAAATACTAAATAAAATGCAACACATGTCCATGGTTGCTAAAAGTTATCTCACCAACCGCAATCTTAATCAAACCGAAATTGTGGATCTCTTCGTAACAGGATTTACAAGAATGTTAAAAAACAGGTGGGACAAATATCTCACAGAAGACCTAAGAATACAAATCAGGCAGACAATAAAACATGATGAAGATGGTATACCTCTATTCAACGAAGCAATTGGATTAGGAGAACTCGATACAGTAAACACACTCTTCTTTACAATAACTGAACATTTCATTGGCTTACCCAATAATGTTGCATCTTGATTACACGATCAACTTAAGATGTCCTTTTTAAGTGATTTTTGCTGGTGTAAAGATGTCTTTATATCAAGAATCATGTTAAGTGAAGATTGTAATCAACCTTTTTTGAAAGAAAAATTTATTAATGGTTTACGAAATCTTTTTGCTCACAAAATTAGACAAGTCCTAAGTAAAGGAAATAATATAATAAATTTTGATCAACTTACTTATGGTAATATAGTAAGTATCATTCAACAAGAAGGTCTAAAAATGTGCATCGATACGAAAATAAACAAACAAATAAAAAATGCAAAGAAAACTGCGAAATACAAAATGGGGAACTTCTGTGAACATTATGGATTACCTGGTACGGCTTAAACTACGCATTTAAATAAACACGTAATTCAAGAATATACAATTTAAACCCATTTTGTGTAGATGTAGTATTGGTAAATAGAGATCGTTCTTAACCGGGGAAATTAGGGCACATTTAATAGTGGTTAGTGAAAAATAATAATAAATAATTAAAGAACAAAATAGTAACTAAATTAAAGAATTAAAGAATAACATGATTTGGGGGGTTTTGGAAAGATGTGTAGCCGAAACTATGTTTTTAAACTAAGATTTAAAATGTGAATGCTTCAATTAGTTTTATAGAAAAAACCGACACTTTTACGTAAGTAAATCCGAATTAACAATCACATTATTTAAATTACTCCTATTTTAACTTTTGTATAATAGACTTTCTTTAAATACAAATTTTACCAACACACTAACATTTTGCACATATTGAACCAATCACGAAATCCTACTTTCATCATCTCAATTTTCTTCATACATTTTTCATATTATAAATGCACCGAACAATGAATTATTACTTACAATATGATTCACGTTAAGTTGTTGATTTAATGCGCTGAACTTCGGTCAAACATTAAATCTCTTCAATCCTATTTTAAATGCACCGAACAACGGATCAACACTTAGCGTTGAATTAAAGGTTAAGCACTAAAACATATGAAGTAAATGAAATTCAGAAAGTAAAACACATGGAAATTGTATTCACATTTACAAATGTTAGAAAGAAAATATCAACACATATATTGAATTATAATCAAAACCGAAACAATAATAAGAGTTTAAGTAGAAAAAGATGGTTTTTCACAAAGATCACCGAACAGCGGCAAGAAACTTGTGAAGATGGAGGAAGAAAGACGAGGAATTCGGACTTAAAACCCTCAAATTACCTCGGAAATTACTCGGGCTATGTTTTTCTTAAGGAAAACATAAAAATGTGTACAAAGTGAAGTCAACGAAAATTTAGGAACAAAAACTAAAAGAAAACTACGAAGAATGACAGGACTCATCCCAATCCTCCCGGGATTAACACGGGATGACCCTGCTCCCGTCTGACACAGAGTGTCAGACAAGGGATATTTCCGACCTTAGCCCTTTCGGGCCATCAGCGTACGCCAGGATCCGGAGGAGGTATATGATATGTCGGTCTCTGCTACAGTCCACATCCGCTGTCAACCTGAAGGGTATTAAAACAGAAAGACTGTAAAATAAAGAGTTTATAAAAAAACATATTTCATAAAGACCTTTACACTCTTCACTAAAAAGCACGCATGCATAGTAAAACCATTTATCCAATCACATATGTTTAAACAACCATATTTAGGGTCTCAGCCCCAATGTCCGTAAATACAAGTCACACGGGCTCCTGCCCAAAACCATTTACAGAAAACCATAACATAGTAAACATATGTGGGATCTCAGCCCAAATCCATTTATCATCATAAAACATAATTTCCCAAACCAATTGAAATCATGCTTATCCATTATATTTCATATCACTGAACCTGTCACGGTATATAGAGCTACGCGCGTGCTAACCGGGGTCTCAAACCCAAATCTCTCCAGGGTCCACCCAGGCCAATGTCTGTAGATAAATGACCCTCCCTGGAGGTAACGAATCATGCCCATCCTGAGAGTAAGGAACCCAACTGGGGGGGCGACTCCACTCAGTCAGTGCTCCGTGACTACTCCGGGGTCCACCCAAGACAACAGCCCTCCCCAGAGGAGACAATCATATATAAAGAATGGCATATGAAAAACCTTTTGAAATCATTCTTTAAACCTTTCAAGGATTCATGCCTGGCCCCCATAAGCTGTCATGAACCAGAAATCCTTTCAAGGGTTCATGCTGGTTCCCATAAACCGTCATGACCCATAAAACCTTTCCAAGGTTCATGTCGGTTCTCATAAACCGTCATGACCCATAAAAACCATTTGTAACACATAGCTGGACCCTAGGCCCGAATCCACATACAAACTGGACCTCCGGTCTGAATTGTAAACCAACTGGGCCTCCGGCCCGATGCCTCGTTAAATCAAATGGACCTCAAGTCCGAGAGTTCGTAATTCAAATGGGTTTCGAACCCGAGTTTACCTTTTCAATTCCAAAACCATTTCATGAAATCATATCCAAAACTTTAAGTACAGAAAATCAGTGTAAAATTGGAAAACCTCGATTTACTTGTAAGCACGTAAATCGTGAAATCATATAAATCACAATCATCCAAATCAACATCATAGAATCACATTCATAATCCATATAAAACATTTATGCATGCATCACAGTTTAGAAATCAAGGTCCACTCACAGACCGTCCTATGCTGCCGCCTCGATTTACGTGCCATACGGCTCTCCCGAGCCAATCACTGTCACCGGGACTTCCAAACCTGTCCAAATCGTAATAGAAGGTTACTAACTACTTAATTAACCTCCCACTAAAGCCCCGTAATTTTTTGGAATTTTTAACTATTTTTAAACTCGAACCTAAACCTTCTGATGCCCCGAACATTATCGAGACGGTGTCCGATCGACACGAAACTAGTCCCAAAATGTCCGTTACATCGAATAGAAGATTTCATCTGTTGAACACATCCCCAAAAGATGAGGCACGCGCTCCCACGCGCCCTAGGAACCCCCCTGCTCGTGAGCTCACGCGCCAGGTACTGTAGCCTTGTCTTCAACCTCCAGCCGGTTTAGACTGGCCAGTTCGGCCCATTTTCTGCAACTGGACCGGCGTGACTGGTCCAGGCCCCTACAATCCTTGGTTTTCGTCCGTTTTGTCCATAATCAATCCTATAATTCCTATTTTCTCATTTCCTATCCATTCCAATCATCAAAACTAACTAAAACCGCATAAAATCCCACGGTTCAACTTGAACCTCACAGTGCAAGTTTTCCAAAACTCACCCACGGCTTCCTCGACGTCTAACCACCCTCAAAACCTCTCTAACAACTCCCTAGCAACCTATTTAATTCAAACCAAACGTCCAAACAAGCTCATAACATCAAAAATGGAAAATGGATCGAAAATGGTTAAACCGATTACCTCTCGGGTTTCATGGCTTCACCGTTCACGGCAGCGCCGTCCAGGCCAGCCACCACTTCATCCTGTCCTCTCTTCCCTCACTGGTCTCAGTCATGGTCGTATGGGAAGGGTTGGATTGGTTTGGGATAGGTGAGATCGGGTTGTTTGGGTTTGAAATGAAGAAGAATGATCGATGCACGGGGAAGGGAGATGCATGAAGGAAAATAGATGGCATGTGGATGGGTGACACTTGTCACTCATCCATTGGGCAGGAACTAAATATCTGGGGGCCATTAGAATCCAAAAGTCACTTGTTTCGTAAAACGTGCAATAATGCCCCGAAACTTCCGTGAACCGTAACTTCACCGTCGAACGTCCGAATTCAACGTGTTACCTATCTACGGATTCGTATCATCCCGATCTAAGTAACGGTCCTTGGCCCTCGGCCATCGGACCTCCCGGTCCAAAAGTTAACTATTTGCCCCTTTTAATTAAAATTACCAAAATGCCCTTAAACTTCCGAACGTCATAACTTCTTCCTCGAATGTCAGAATTGAACGTGCCACCTGTCTATGAACTCGTGACGTCCTAAACTACGTCACAGTCATCGGTCAAAGTCTGTTTGACCGCCAATAAAAAGTCAACGTTTTGCCCACAACTAGGGGCAAAACGGTCATTTTGCATCGTTCGTCCGATTTCGCCCAACTAATCACCGATTAACCTTACTAATCGTAATTAGTCACTAATCTAATCCTGGAATTCGGGACGGGTCGTTACAAAGAAAGTCTAAAAGAAAGCTAAAAAGAGGTCCCAAAATGTATCTACAAAAAGAGAAAAAATGACTAGAAGAAGAGACCCTTAAACAATGAAATGACCTCTCTATTTGTAGAGGAAGTGTAAAAAAAAATTAGAAAAAAATAAAATACAAATTAAAATAATAAATTAAATTAAATTAAAAATAAGAAGATGAAATGATGGATTTAGGCTGAAATTGTGCTGGAAAAAACTGCCAAATTCGAGCAGGTTGAGCAACTGGTGGACAAGGCATGATTTCGACAGAAACTGGCTAAGGTGGAGTGATGGGAGTCGGCGGGAAAGTGCAGAGGATCAGGGCATGGGTTTGGTACGGCCTAGTTGACAGGGGGTAGGTGAAGTCGCGTGTCAGATGCTAACATGGACATGGTACATTTGGTGCATGCACGTCAAAGTAGGAAATGAAGATTCGGCCAGCGAACGCCAACGGCCTTGCGCTGGGCTAAGCTGGGCTTCACGACCTGGGCTGTGGTTCAAAATGGGCTGGACCTCGCAAGTGGATTTGGGTTGAGAGAATTTGGCTGCAGCAAATGTGCTAGGCTATTGTTTGGATTTTTGGATTTGGTAGAAGTCCACCGAATTTGCTTGCAATTTTTGGTGGCTATCCTTGTTTCGACCACAACTTCTTCGTTATAATTCCAATTGGGACGATTCATTTGCCAAAATGCTCAAAATTTCAAGTTTTATTTGTTTCTACAAATTTCCCACAAAATAAATTATCTTCTTCAACTTTTTGGTATTTTACATTAAAAGATAAGTATAGAGGGTATAAAATAATATAAAATAAAGTTCAATTAAAGACCTATCAAATACCCTCATACTTAAACTTTGCTAGTCCCTAGAAAATACTAAAATTAAACTACGAATTTTAAACAACTAAGCCCTTAACCATTTGTCTCAAAATTTCATTAATGGCATTAAAGATTTTCACTAGAAGTATTTAAGCATATGGAATTCGAGAGTTAATAAATGGTAACAAAATGTTTCAATAAGTAAGATAATGAGTAAACTTTGGTGAAATGAATTTCAACATGAATAAAACAAGTATGAATCAACTCACAAGGGTATACGCTTATAATTTCACTCAATATAAGGGTTTGTGTTTGCACGCAAAGTGTAACACCCCGGAAATTCGCAGATTGTAATATTGTAATTTAATGTATGAATTGACGTTTTTACCCTTGTGAATTGTATGGCCAATTGTTGACTTTTTGGTTTATGGGTCAAATGGACTTTGACCAGTGACCGTGGCGTAGTTCAGGACGTCACGAGTTCATAGACAGGTGGCACGTCCAATTCGGACGATCAGGGAAAAAGTTATGACTATCGGAAGTTCAGGGGCATTACCGTAATTTGGACGAATTAAGGGAAAAAGTTGACTTTTTGAAATACCGTGAATTTTCACCCGACCCGAAGACCGTTGGATTCGTCTCGATGCCCTGAGTATAACGACAGGTGGCACGCGTGAACCGGACATCGGATGACCGAGTTGCGGGTCACGGAAGTTGGAGGGCATTTTGGTAATTTCTGCCCTGAGGGCATTTTGGTCTTTTTGCACGGTTACTGTAGCAGCAACCGTGAAAAGCAGGGGACACGGCCATGCTGTGGTGTTTGTGGGCGTGCAAATTGTTTAAGCCTTAGTGGACTGTTTGTGGACATTGTTTATGTAGTTTGAGGTGGTGGGAGTGTAGTTTGAGGCCGAATTAGTGCACGGGTAGGATTGAAATCGTGGTTGAGCTCTGTGTGCGGGAGGCAGTGTCCAGTGAGGTCTGTGGTTGTCTCCCACGGGTGTTGGCCCTCTTGATCGCTTAACCGAGTAGGGGAGTGAGAGAATGGCTCATTTTGGCGTCTGTTTGGGGCTGAGAGATTGTGAGAGACAGGGAGAAACCGTGAGGAACATTTTCGGTTTTTTGGGGGGAAATTTCCGAATTCAATCTCCACGGGTTTTGGGACCAATCTAGGCACCGTGGAAGCCTTCTGGGTGTGACAGAAACTCGTGCGAGCAGTCATTGAATGGGGGTTGATCGTGGTGTGCCTAGGAACCCAAGTTCCAGTTCTGAGATAAACCGGTTTGGAGGGAAAATCCAAGTTCAATTTCCACGACCTTTTGGACGAAACCAATCATTGAGTGAGCTTTCTGGGAACATTTGGAACCTGTCCATATCGGAATCGACGGCAACCTGCCACGAAGGAGCTGGGACGGTGACCGCCGTGTGCAGAGGAAATCGCAGCTTTTGGACGGCTACTTCCAGGTGAAGTTTCGTTCAATTGATGGTTCTATTTTGTTAATCTAGGTCGTATTATGCCTCTGTATGATTTAATTGGACAATGGTGATAGTTTGGAGGAGTTCTGAGTTTTGACCCGTGTAGCTATTCGGATTTGGTTAGGACGATTTAGGGCGTGTCGAGATGATTAGAGGACTAGGAACTGTAATTAAAAGATGTTAGAACATGTTAGAATTAAGAATGAATGAAATTAAGTAGAAATTGAGGGTTATTTAACCGGGTCACACCGCGGGTTGAAGACCCGAATTACAGTGAATCGGGCAAGAACGACGACACTGTAGCAGTGTCACTGTAGCAGCGCGTGACTTTCACGCGCAGCCACTTTGGGCGGCACGTGAGGGCGCGTTGAGCACTATCTCGGATCACGGTCAACATGACTTTTAATCCTTTCATCATTATGAACATTTTCTGTGAAATAACCATGTTGATCTGAGATAGTGAGGAAGGTCAGTTTTGGGCCGGATGTCTCGGGAAGCGTGTTGGCTGGCTTTCCCGAACCGGTTTCTGTTTTGGACTTTTTGAGGGTATTTTAAGGACCTATAATGACACTTGTGTGTGTTTGGAAATGACAGGAAACTTACGTTAATTCCGGAGACAAGTTCGTACGCGCGTTATTCGCAGCGGGAGCGTACTGTGAGTGGGCCCATTTTTATTAACACTTGCATGCATAACCGTTTTCGTTTCCGTATATCTATATGTGTGCGTGAATCATTAATGGATTTTGATTATCTCGATTTACGGCTGTGACACGTTTTACGGTGTTGGGCTGAGACCCGTTTTACGGAAATTGAATACTGTTTTATATTGTATATATATATATATACGTATGCTTGTGGATACGATGACTATCTTGGGTACTTGTAACACCCCGGAAATTCGTAGATTGTAATATTGTAATTTAATGTATGAATTGACGATTTTACCCCTGTGGATTATGGCCAATTGTTGACTTTTTGGTTTATGGGTCAAATGGACTTTGACCAGTGACCGTGACGTAGTTCGGGATGTCACGAGTTCACAGACAGGTGGCGCGTCCAATTCGGACGATCAGGGAAAAAGTTATGACTATCGGAAGTTCAGGGGCATTACCATAATTTGGACGAGTTAGGGGAAAAATTGACTTTTTGATGTACCGGGAATTTTCACACGACCCGAAGACCGTTAGATTCGTCTCGATGCCCTGAGTACAACGACAGGTGACACGTGTGAAACGGACATCGGATGACCGAGTTACGGGTCACGGAAGTTGGAGGGCATTTTGGTAATTTCTGCCCTGAGGGCATTTTGGTCTTTTTGCACGGTTACTATAGCAGCAACCGTGAAAAACAGGGCACACGGCCACGCCGTGGGGTGTGTGGGGGTGCAATTGTTTAAGGCACTAGTGGACTGGATTGTGAGTATTGTTTATGTAGTTTAAGTTAGTGGGAGTGTAGTTTAAGGCTGTTGCAGACCACGGGTAGGATTGAAAATGTGGTTATGGACTCTGTGTGCGGGCTGCAGGGTTCTGTGCGATCTGTGAGTGTCTCCCACGGGTGTTGGACTCTTTGATCGATTAACCGCGCAAGGGGAGTGAGTGACGGGTTCATTTGGAATCTGTTTGAGACTGAGGAACTGTGAGAGACAGAGGGGAGGCCGTGAAGAACCGTTTCAGGTCTTTGGGGGGAAATTTCCGAATTCAATTCCTACGGGTTTTGGGACCAATCTAGGCACCGTGGAAGCCTTCTGGGAGTGACAGAAACTTGTGCGAGTAGTCTTTGAAGCGGGTTGATCGTGGTGTGCCCAGGAACCCAAGTTCCAGTTCTGAGAAAAACCGGTTTGGAGGGAAAATCCAAGTTCAATTTCCACGGCCTTTTGGACGAAACCAATCACTGAGTGAGCTTTCTGGGAACATTTGGAACCTGTCCATATCGGAATCGACGACAACCAGCCACGGAGGAGCTGGGACGGTGACCGCCGTGTGCAGAGGAAATCACAGCGTTTGGACGACTACTTCCAGGTGATATTTCGTTCAATTGGTGGTGCTATTTTGCTAGTCTAGATCCTAGTATGCTTCTGTTTAAATTAATTGGACAATGGTGATAGTTTGGAGGTGTTCTGAGGTTTGACCCATGTAGCTATTCGGGTTTGGATAGGACGATTGTTGACCTGTCGAGATGATTAGAGGACTAAGAACTATAATTAAATGACTTTAGAACACGTTAGAATCAAGAATGAATGAAATTAAGTAGAAATTGAGGGTTATTTAACCGGGTCACACCGCGGGTTGAAGACCCGAATTACAGTAAATCGGGCAAGGACGACGGTACTGTAGCAGTGACACTGTAGCAGCGCGTGACTTTCACGCGCAGCCACTTTGGGCGGCGCGTGAGGGCGCGTTGAGCACTATCTCAGATCACGGTCAACATGACTTTTAATCCTTTCATCATTTTGAACATTTTCTGTGAAATAACCATGTTGATCTGAGATAGTGAGGAAGGTCAGTTTAGGGCCGGATGTCTCGGGAAGCATATTGGCCGGCTTTCCCGAACCGGTTTCTGTTTTGGACTTTTTGAGGGTATTTTAAGGACCTATAATGACACTTGTGTGTGATTGGAAATGACAGGAAACTTACGTTAATTCCGGAGACAAGTTCATACGCGCGTTATTCGCAGCGGGAGCGTACTGTGAGCGGGCCCGTTTTTATTAACTCTTGCATGCATAACCGTTTTCATTTCCGTATATCTAAATGTGTGCGTGAATCATTAATGGATTTTGATTATCTCGATTTACGGCGGTGACACGTTTTACGGTGTTGGGCTGAGACCCGTTTTACGGAAATTGAATACTGTTTTATATTATACATATACATACGTATGCTTGTGGATATGATGACTATCTTGGGTACTGCACTGTATAATCCACCGTATAATATTGTCTCCCCCGGATGTGGTACCCCGGGGCGGTCACGGAGCATTACCTGCGAGGGGTCATGCTACGGAGGTGCCGGACCGTAGGGTGACTCAGGAGCAGGATTGCTATTATTGGACGTCTGGGACGTCGAGCGTCTGGGACGCTAGGCATCTGGGATTCGATAACCGAACTGGGTTCGGACATTGGACTCGGGATTTGAGACCCCGGGTGGCACGCGTAGCCTTGAGACTGTGACCACTATTGGACGTCTGGGATGTCTATATCGGATGTGTATGGTGCAGTAGCTGGGTTTATATTACATTTCTGGCTTAATATGATGCTTGTGATATATTACATGTATTTATGGTTTTTAAATACTGATGCCTGCATGTTTGGAAAACGGAGGGGTAAATTATATATTTTACTTATTATACTGTTTTTACGAACCTGAGTTTCGGCCCACTCACCCTTCATGTTTTGGTAACCCCTCCAGGTCGTGTTGCTGAGGTTGGTGAGGACCCCGAGGCTGAGGCATAGATTTTGTACTGCGCACCTGATCCCTTGTCGGGTCGGATCACCCGCAGGATTTTCCTTTCTAGTGTCGTGCTCGGATTTGTATTTTAAATTGTATCCCTTGTCTGACATCTGTTAAATTTGGACTATGTATGACTTTTTAATTCGGACATTTATGCATTTAAGTTTTTAAGGCTAAAATCGGGATTTTCGGTTCGGGTGTCAGACGGGAGCAGGGCACGTCCCCTTGTGGTCCCCGGGGGATCGGGGCGGGTCCCTGTCAGTACTGCACTGTATAATCCACCGTATAATACTGTCTCCTCCGGATGTGGTACCCCGGAGCGGTCACGGTGCATTGCCTGCGAGGAGTCATGCTACGGAGGTGCCGGACCGTAGGATGACTCGGGAGCAGGATTGCTATTATTGGACGTCTGGGACGTCGAGCGTCTGGGATGCTAGGCATCTGGGATGCCATAACCGAACTGGGTTCGGAGATTGGACTCGGGATTTGAGACCCCGGGTGGCACGCGTAGCCTTGGGACTGTGACCATCATTGGACGTCAGGGACGTCGGACATCTGGGATGTCAATATCGGATGTGTATGGTGCAGTAGCTGGGTTTATATTACATTTCTGGCTTAATATGATGCTTGTGATATATTACATGTATTTATGGTTTTTAAATACTGATGCATGCATGTTTGGAAAACGGAGGGGTAAATTATATATTTTACTTATTATACTGTTTTCACAAACCTGAGTTTCGGCCCACTCACCCTTCATGTTTTGGTAACCCCTCCAGGTCGTGTTGCTGAAGTTGGTGGGGACCCCGAGGCTGAGGCATAGATTTTGTACTGCGCACCTGATCCCCTGTCGGGTCGGATCACCCGCAGGATTTTCCTTTCTAGTGTCGTGCTCGGATTTTGTATTTTAAATTGTATCCCTTGTCTGACATCTGTTAAATTTGGACTATGTATGATTTTATGATTCGGACATTTATGCATTTAAGTTTTTAAGGCTAAAATTGGAATTTTCGGTTCGGGTGTCAGACGGGAGCAGGGCACGCCCCCTTGTGGTCCCCGGGGGATCGGGGCGGGTCCCTGTCAGCTTGGTATCAGAGCACTAGGTTGTGGTCAGCATGTTAGACTAGCGGTTAATATTAGGTACTTTTCGAGTCTAAGAATTGTGTTAACTAATCTATGCCTCTTAATAGCTGGTTATGCCTCCGAGGAGAACCCCTTCAGCACGGACCGCCGAGGAAATTGAGAGAGAGATGGAGTGCGCCAGTATTGAGCAGGCTCAACGGTTGGGAGCCACACCTTTCAACGGGGGATCTGACCCCGAGGATGCCTACGAGTGGATTGATAAATGGGAAAGAATCTTTACAGTGATGCATTGCCCACCTGGCGAGCGGGTGACTTTGGCGGCCTTCTTACTGGAAGGCGGAGCTTACCGATGGTGGCAGGGTCTGGAGATGTCGGGGTGGTCTGTTCGTACCACCACATGGGAGGTCTTTCGTGCTCGGTTCCTAGATCAGTACTACCCGCGATCTTTTCGCGCAGCACGAGAGGCGGTGTTCCTGCGACTGGAGCAGGGGGACATGTCTGTGGCAGACTATGAGCAGGCTTTCGGGAAGCTTTCCCGTTTTGCAGCAGCTTTTGTGAGTACTGAGGAGGACAGATGTCAGAGGTTTGAGTTGGGGCTCCGAGGAGAGATACGGGCAGGTGTGACGGCTGCCACTTATGCGACTCTGAGGGACATGGTCGACGCTGCAGTTCGTGTCGAGGCCAGTCTGGCGGCACACCAAGCGCGACAATCATCAGGCGAGGGGCGGCGCCGGGATCGTCCCCATCTGGGACCAACCGGCCGGAAAATCTCTAAGGGGGGAAATTATCGAGGAGCACCCACATCATTGCGGGGTCGTGGCTGGTCAGGTCGATCAGAGGGCTCTAGAGGGGCGGTTCGAGATCCAGTGCTGGGCAGCATCAGTCTTGGAGTGGCGCATCAGGAGGGTCTTGGGATGGACCGAGGACAGTTAATTGTTTTGCTTGTGGAGGAGCGGGCCACTATGCCCGAGATTGCCCGTCGTTGTCGAGGAACAACGATACTGGAGGTGCTAGTGTTGCATAGAGTTCGGCTTCCAACACTGCCGGAGGCCGAGGACAGGGTGCTGGGCGTGGCGCGCGTGGGCGCGGACAGACTGCGGGGCCCAGTGCTCGTGTTTTTGCAGTGACTCAGCAGCAGGCGAGGTCAGCCCCGGATGTGATTACAGGTACGCTTCATATCTCGAACCTTATTGTACGAGTATTGTTGGATGCGGGGGCTACACATTCTTTTATTTCGAGGCGTTGTGCTGGTATGTTAGATTGTGAGGTATCAGCCTTAGATAGCGAGATGGGTGTTGGCACGCCTATGGGCGTCGTGTACTTGGTGAATCAGGTGATTCGGAGGTGCCCGGTGAGAATTGAGGATGTGGATCTGCCAGCAGACTTGATTATTATGGACATCCATGACTTCGATGTGATTCTTGGGATGGATTGGTTAGCGGAGCATGGGTCGCTTATTGATTGCTGTAGTCGGCAAGTGTTTCTGCGGAGTCCGGGTTTGCCGGAAGTTACCTTTCAGGGGGAGCGTGATTGTTCGCTGCCTGAAGTGATTTCTTTACTTGCTACTACTAAACTTCTACGGAAGGGATGCCAGAGCTATTTGGCACATGTTGTGTCGGAGCGAGTCGATACTCCGAGCATCGAGGAGATACCAGTAGTGCGGGATTTTCCGGATGTGTTCCCGGAAGATCTACCTGGATTACCACCACCGCGGGAGATTGAGTTTACCATTGAACTACTCCCCGGTACCCGACCTATATCTCAGGCACCGTACCGGATGGCGCCGGCAGAATTACGGGAACTCAAAACGCAGTTGCAGGAGTTGGTCGAGTTGGGATTCATCCGACCGAGTACTTCACCGTGGGGAGCACCGGTGTTGTTTGTGAGGAAGAAGGAGGGGAGTCTCCGATTGTGTGTGGATTACCGACAGCTGAACAAGGTGACGCTGAGGAACCAGTATCCTCTACCTAGGATTGATGACTTATTCGACCAGTTGTGGGGAGCACAGTGCTTCTCGAAGATTGAGTTGCGATCTGGGTATCATCAGCTGAGGATTGCGGAGGGGGATATCTCGAAAACGGCATTTCGAACTCGTTATGGACATTATGAATTCTTGGTGATGCCTTTTGGTTTGACGAATGCTCCAGCAGCATTCATGGATCTGATGAACAGAGTTTTCCGACCTTACCTGGACAAGTTTGTGATTGTGTTCATCGATGGCATCTTGGTGTACTCGGGGAGTGCCCGAGCACATGAGGAACACCTACGGTTGGTGTTAGGGACGCTGAGACATGAGCGGTTGTACGCCAAACTGAGTAAGTGTCAGTTTTGGCTAAGCAGCATTGGTTTTTTGGGACATGTGATTTCTGCTGATGGGATCAGCGTGGATCCCCAGAAAACAGAAGCGGTGACCAACTGGGCCAAACCGACGACAGTGACAGAGGTTCGGAGTTTTGTCGGATTGGCAGGCTACTACCGGAGATTTGTGGAAGGTTTCTCCAAGATTGCTGCACCGTTGACTCGTTTGACCAGGAAAGGAGTGAAGTTCATCTGGGACGAGCAGTGTGAGCAGAGTTTTCAGGAATTGAAGCATCGTTTGACCACTGCTCCTATCCTTGCATTGCCCGACAACGGTGGGGAGTTTGTAGTTTTTAGTGATGCCTCACTACAAGGTTTGGGATGCGTATTAATGCAGAATGGTAAGGTGATCGCTTACGCATCACGGCAGCTAAAAACTCATGAGTTGAATTACCCTACCCATGATTTGGAGTTGGCGGCGGTAGTTCATGCCTTGAAGATCTGGAGACATTACCTTTTCGGTGCAACGTGCAGGATATACACCGACCACCAAAGCCTGAAGTATCTATTTACCCAGAAGGAACTCAACTTGAGGCAACGGAGATGGTTGGAATTGATCAAGGATTATGAATGTACGATCGAGTACCATCCGGGTAAGGCTAATGTGGTGGCAGATGCACTCAGCAGGAAATCAGCAGGATCAATTGCACACCTGAGGATGGTGTATCTTCCCTTATTGGTGGAACTCCGGAAGGCTGGGGTTATTCTAGATACGGATGAGCATGGAGCTTTATTGGCCAGTTTCCATGTACGGCCAGTGTTGGTTGATCGGATCATTGAGGCGCAACTTCAGGACCCGATATTGTGCATCTACAGGATTGAAGTTGAGGCTGGAGAACGGTAGGACTTTACCGTCCGAGATGATGGGGCACTTGTGAAATTGGGCCGTTTGTGTGTGCCAGCAGAGACAGAGTTACGGGCCGAGATATTGGAGGAGGCCCATAGTTCAGCGTATGCTATGCATCCGGGAGGTACAAAGATGTACCGTACCCTCCGGAACTATTATTGGTGGCCAAGGATGAAGAGAGACATTGCTGAGTTTGTGAGCAGATGCTTAACCTGCCAGCAGGTTAAGGCGGAGCGGCAGAGACCGTATGGGGCTATGCAGCCACTACCGATTCCCGAGTGGAAGTGGGACCACATCACCATGGACTTTGTCTTTAAGTTACCAAGGACCCGGAGTGGATTTGACGGAGTTTAGGTGATTGTAGACCGATTAACGAAGTCAGCACATTTTCTGCCAGTACAAGAGACTTACAACCCTAACCGACTGGCTCAATTGTTCATGAAGGAGATCATCCGACTTCATGGTACGCCGGAGTCGATCGTATCCGATCGCGATCCACGTTTCACTTCCAGGTTCTGGCGGAGTTTGCAGGCTACCTTGGGAACGAAACTGCGTTTCAGTACTGCTTTCCATCCACAGACCGATGGACAGTCTGAGAGGACTATTCAGACCCTGGAGGACATGATGAGATCTTGTGTACTGCAATTTCCGGATTCGTGGGATACTCACCTACCTTTGATGGAATTTGCTTACAACAACAGCTACCAGGCGAGTATTGGGATGGCCCCCTACGAGGCACTGTATGGTCGACAGTGCAGGACACCTATCTGCTGGATGGAGATTGGGGAGCGAGCGGTCGTAGGGCCGGAGTTGATGGATATCACCTAGGAAGCAGTCCGTGTTATCAAGGAGAGGTTGAGGGCGGCACAGGATCGCCAAAAGAGTTATGCTGATAGACGGATCCGAGATTTGGAATTCGAGGTTGGAGATTTTGTCTTCCTGAGGTTGTCCCCGTGGAAAGGGATTATTCGCTTTGGCCGACGGGGAAAACTGAGTCCACGTTTTATTGGACCTTATGAGATCGTGGAGAGGATTGGCCGGGTTGCCTATAGATTGGCTTTACCCCCAGAACTTTCAAAAGTTCACGACGTCTTCCATGTATCCATGTTGCGGAAGTACGTGCGTGACACCTCTCATGTATTGGAAGAGCAACCCATCGAACTTCGAGAGGATTTGAGCTTTGAAGAACAACCAGTACAGATTTTGGACAGGAAGGACAAGGTACTACGGCAGAAGACGATTCCTCTCGTGAAAGTCCTTTGGAGAAATCAGAACGTGGAAGAAGCCACATGGGAGGCCGAGGCTCAGATGCGGGAACAGTTTCCTTATTTGTTTCCTTAAATTTCGGGACGAAATTCCTTATGGGGGGAAGGTTGTAACACCCCGAAAATTCGCAGATTGTAATATTGTAATTTAATGTATGAATTGACGTTTTTACCCTTGTGAATTGTATGGCCTATTGTTGACTTTTTGGTTTATGGGTCAAATGGACTTTGACAAGTGACCGTGACGTAGTTCAGGATGTCACGAGTTTATAGACAGGTGGCACGTCCAATTCGGACGATCAGGGAAAAAGTTATGACTATCGGAAGTTCAGGGGCATTACCGTAATTTGGACGAATTAAGGGAAAAAGTTGACTTTTTGAAATACCGTGAATTTTCACCCGACCCAAAGACCGTTGGATTCGTCTCGATGCCCTGAGTATAACGACAGGCGGCACGCGTGAAACGGACATCGGATGATCAAGTTGCGGGTCACGGAAGTTGGAGGGCATTTTGGTAATTTCTGCCCTGAGGGCTTTTTGGTCTTTTTGCACGGTTACTGTAGCAGCAACCGTGAAAAGCAGGGGACACGGCCATGCCGTGGTGTTTGTGGGCGTGCAAATTGTTTAAGCCTTAGTGGAC
The DNA here is from genome assembly GCA_032719365.1 of Prinsepia uniflora. NCBI lineage: Eukaryota > Viridiplantae > Streptophyta > Magnoliopsida > Rosales > Rosaceae > Prinsepia > Prinsepia uniflora. The sequence goes on along the minus strand of CM064871.1, from coordinate 63,973,017 downwards.
TGTTTGTGAACATTGTTTATGTAGTTTGAGGTGGTGGGAGTGTAGTTTGAGGCCGAATTAGTGCACGGGTAGGATTGAAATCGTGGTTGAGCTCTGTGTGCGGGAGGCAGTGTCCAGTGAGGTCTGTGGTTGTCTCCCACGGGTGTTGGCCCTCTTGATCGCTTAACCGAGTAGGGGAGTGAGAGAATGGCTCATTTTGGCGTCTATTTGGGGCTGAGAGATTGTGAGAGACAGGGAGAAACCGTGAGGAACATTTTCGGATTTTTGGGGGGAAATTTCCGAATTCAATCTCCACGGGTTTTGGGACCAATCTAGGCACCGTGGAAGCCTTCTGGGTGTGACAGAAACTCGTGCGAGCAGTCATTGAAGGGGGTTGATCGTGGTGTGCCCAGGAACCCAAGTTCCAGTTCTGAGAGAAACCGGTTTGGAGGGAAAATCCAAGTTCAATTTCCACGACCTTTTGGACGAAACCAATCATTGAGTGAGCTTTCTGGGAACATTTGGAACCTGTCCATATCGGAATCGACGGCAACCTGCCACGAAGGAGCTGGGACGGTGCCGCCGTGTGCAGAGGAAATCGCAGCTTTTGGACGGCTACTTCCAGGTGAAGTTTCGTTCAATTGATGGTTCTATTTTGTTAATCTAGGTCGTATTATGCCTCTGTATGATTTAATTGGACAATGGTGATAGTTTGGAGGAGTTCTGAGTTTTGACCCGTGTAGCTATTCGGGTTTGGTTAGGACGATTTAGGGCGTGTCGAGATGATTAGAGGACTAGGAACTGTAATTAAAAGATGTTAGAACATGTTAGAATCAAGAATGAATGAAATTAAGTAGAAATTGAGGGTTATTTAACCGGGTCACACCGCGGGTTGAAGACCCGAATTACAGTGAATCGGGCAAGAACGACGACACTGTAGCAGTGTCACTGTAGCAGCGCGTGACTTTCACGCGCAGTCACTTTGGGCGGAGCTTGAGGGCGCGTTGAGCACTATCTCGGATCACGGTCAACATGACTTTTAATCCTTTCATCATTATGAACATTTTCTGTGAAATAACCATGATGATCTGAGATAGTGAGGAAGGTCAGTTTAGGGCCGGATGTCTCGGGAAGCGTGTTGGCCCGCTTTCCCGAACCGGTTTCTGTTTTGGACTTTTTGAGGGTATTTTAAGGACCTATAATGACACTTGTGTGTGTTTGGAAATGATAGGAAACTTACGTTAATTCCGGAGACAAGTTCGTACGCGCGTTATTCGCAGCGGGAGCGTATTGTGAGTGGGCCCATTTTTATTAACACTTGCATGCATAACCGTTTTCGTTTCCGTATATCTATATGTGTGCGTGAATCATTAATGGATTTTGATTATCTCGATTTACGGCTGTGACACGTTTTACGGTGTTGGGCTGAGACCCGTTTTACGGAAATTGAATACTGTTTTATATTGTATATATATATATATACGTATGCTTGTGGATACGATGACTATCTTGGGTACTGCACTGTATAATCCACCGTATAATACTGTCTCCTCCGGATGTGGTACCCCGGAGCGGTCACGGTGCATTGCCTGCGAGGAGTCATGCTACGGAGGTGCCGGACCGTAGGATGACTCGGGAGCAGGATTGCTATTATTGGACGCCTGGGACGTCAAGCGTCTGGGACGCTAGGCATCTGGGATGCCATAACCGAACTGGGTTCGGAGATTGGACTCGGGATTTGAGACCCCGGGTGGCACGCGTAGCCTTAAGACTGTGACCACTATTGGACGTCAGGGACGTCGGACATCTGGGATGTCTATATCGGATGTGTATGGTGCAGTAGCTGGGTTTATATTACATTTCTGGCTTAATATGATGCTTGTGATATATTACATGTATTTATGGTTTTTAAATACTGATGCATGCATGTTTGGAAAACGGAGGGGTAAATTATATATTTTACTTATTATACTGTTTTTACGAACCTGAGTTTCGGCCCACTCACCCTTCATGTTTTGGTAACCCCTCCAGGTCGTGTTGCTGAGGTTGGTGAGGACCCCGAGGCTGAGGCATAGATTTTGTACTGCGCACCTGATCCCTTGTCGGGTCGGATCACCCGCAGGATTTTCCTTTCTAGTGTCGTGCTCGGATTTGTATTTTAAATTGTATCCCTTGTCTGACATCTGTTAAATTTGGACTATGTATGACTTTTTAATTCGGACATTTATGCATTTAAGTTTTTAAGGCTAAAATCGGGATTTTCGGTTCGGGTGTCAGACGGGAGCAGGGCACGTCCCCTTGTGGTCCCCGGGGGATCGGGGCGGGTCCCTGTCAGTACTGTACTGTATAATCCACCGTATAATACTGTCTCCTCCGGATGTGGTACCCCGGAGCGGTCACGGTGCATTTCCTGCGAGGAGTCATGCTACGGAGGTGCCGGACCGTAGGATGACTCGGGAGCAGGATTACTATTATTGGACGTCTGGGACGTCGAGCGTCTGGGATGCTAGGCATCTGGGATGCCATAACCGAACTGGGTTCGGAGATTGGACTCGGGATTTGAGACCCCGGGTGGTACGCGTAGCCTTGGGACTGTGACCATCATTGGACGTCAGGGACGTCGGACATCTGGGATGTCAATATCGGATGTGTATGGTGCAGTAGCTGGGTTTATATTACATTTCTGGCTTAATATGATGCTTGTGATATATTACATGTATTTATGGTTTTTAAATACTGATGCATGCATGTTTGGAAAACGGAGGGGTAAATTATATATTTTACTTATTATACTGTTTTCACAAACCTGAGTTTCGGCCCACTCACCCTTCATGTTTTGGTAACCCCTCCAGGTCGTGCTGCTGAAGTTGGTGGGGACCCCGAGGCTGAGGCATAGATTTTGTACTGCGCACCTGATCCCCTGTCGGGTCGGATCACCCGCAGGATTTTCTTTTCTAGTGTCGTGCTCGGATTTTGTATTTTAAATTGTATCCCTTGTCTGACATCTGTTAAATTTGAACTATGTATGATTTTATGATTCGGACATTTATGCATTTCAGTTTTTAAGGCTAAAATTGGAATTTTCGGTTCGGGTGTCAGACGGGAGCAGGGCACGCCCCCTTGTGGTCCCCGGGGGATCGGGGCGGGTCCCTGTCACAAAGTATATGAGAAAAGATGCTCACATAATAGAAATAAAGTACTTTTGCAAAATCTCAATCAAACACCTCAAGATAAAAATTAAACATACCCTCACAGATGAACCAAAAACATAAGCTCACTCTAGTGATAAACTCAACTAATCAAAATTTACCATCTTAAGGATCATAAGGTCTTTATGAAGGTTGTACTGGGGTTAAGTTTAGAGGCAAGGAATATATAAGACATGTCGTGCTCAAATTCATTCCAAGACTCAATAGACTCCCAAAACATAGCATAGCTTCCCATCCGTAGTGTAATGACATCAAGAATCCATCCCTTTGAACATAGACCAAGTTTCATCATGATGGGCCTCGCATTCATTTTTTGTATCGAATTTACAAGTATAAGGGACTTAACTCAAACTTTACATAATCAAAACTTATTACCTTGAGAGAGACTCAAAAACATTGTCTTTTTCATCTTTTTTTTCAATTTTGTTTTTGTTATTTTTCAAGGTAATAACATGTGTCAAGAATACAACAAAATTTGAGTAAGTTAAATACCTTGAATACACATACAAGTCTTCCAAAACATCATCAATTTCTCTTCAAACCATATTTAGGTCTTCAACCGAGTCCTTGGAACAAGGGTAAAAAATGTCTATACTAGACTCAAGTGTTTAGATAATCATGGTGATGAAAGAAAGGCTTAATGTGGGCTCAAAGGGGTTAAAACTAAGGGGGCCGCAACTTGTGAGCACAAAATAGGAAACATGGATGTTTGGATATGTGGTGTTAACCCTAATGCCTTAATCATGTCCAAAATTAGAGAGTTTATTGACTTAAAATATTTGAAAATCACATAGAATAATTTTTAGTACTCTAGAGTTCATAAAATTCATTGGGTAAACTAGAAGGATTACTACAGGATGAACCAGGTTTCCTCCCTCTCTTCACCTGCATTTCACACATGGCAGAAACTTGAAATATCAATCACTTGAACCCATGTTCCAAACGGTGCCAGGCAATCTCAGGACGGTAGGTCGGAGTCTAGTGCCTAGGCAGCTGGGTGAGGCTTAGGCGGGCGCCTAGGCAGTTTTTTATAAGGACAAAAATCAATAAATTATGTACTACATAATTACATTTACATAACATATACTACATAATTCATTTCAAACATATTGAGAGATTGAATAAAGAGTAAAGACTAAAGAGGTGCCTCCTATTATTTTGATATTTGGTCCACAATGACTTAATGAGTAAAAAATGAGAGATTGTTGTAATAATCCAAACTCAAATTGAAACCTAATCTATTTAGAAAACCCAAACCAATATATTTAGAAAACCTAAACCCAAACCCAATCTATTACAAAACTCAAACCCAAACTCAAATAAACACAGCCTCTAAAAGAAATAATTTAATAAGAATAGTGATAATTTCTAGTTTCTACAATCTACCACTATCCACTAAGCTACCATGGTTCACTCTCGACAATTCACTAACTCAGTAAATTTAAGTCACAGAGACCACTTCTACACTTTCTACTCTTCATCTTCTCGTCCACAGTTCCACTACCATTTCCTATTTCCATTTCCTACTCTTAGTGTGTTCGTGAGACTTTGAGAAAGTGAGAAATAAAGAACAGAGAAGGCGATGGTGAGATTACAACCAAGTGATGAAGGTGAAGCCGCGAAGGAAGAGAGTCTGATTAGGAGGCAAAGCCGCAAAAGATAAGAATCTGATTAGGAGATGAAGCTACAAAGGAAGAGTTTAATTGGGAGGTGAAGCCATGATGAACTGCGGACAATGACGATGGTGTGAGTTCGAGTGTGAGAGAAGACATAGGGCCGATGGACGGAGGCGATGGTAGAGTTTTAATCTGGTTGTAATTTGGGTTTAATTTTGTGCTTTGGGTTTGCTAGTTTGGGTGAACTTTGAGTTTGGGTGAAAAACTGAAAATTGGTGCTGAAAGGTGAGTAATCGAGAACGACTGTAAGTAAACAAGATAGAAAAAAAAATTAAAAACTCCACAAATCTGCCGCCGCCTAGCTTTTCACCGCTCAACCTTCGAGCCCGCCTGGAAGCCACTAAGTTTGCCTAGGCATTGTGGAATCCCCATGCCGTATGGCCATTATTCGAGGTTGCATCGTCTCGCCTAGCGCCTAGCTATCGCCTAGGTGGTCGCCTAACCCGTCATTTAGAACATTAACACAGCCAAAAACTTGAACCAGGAATCAATCACAGAAAAACTTAACCCGAAAAAGACATCCAATATAGGAAAATCCACATAAATCACAGATATCAACAAAGAAAAACATAGCAAAAATTTCACATTCATAGTGCTTTTTAAGACTAAATTGGCTTGTTCCTAACACATTTAACCTAATAAGTAATCACATAAAACCAACAAACATAGCAAAAAAATCACAGCAATCTAACAAACAGTTCTGAAAAGAGTGATCACATCAAACCAACAATCCTAGCAATTCCAGCATTCACATTAAAACACATCATGCACTCAACACAAGCAATCACATCCAGCAATCATAATTAAAAACATTGAAATGAGTAAGCCAAATATACCGCTAGCTTGTCCACCTTCCTAGCATTTTCTGCTCTGTCTACTTCTCTCATTTTCCTCTATGCTTGCTTACACTTAAACTTGGCTTCCTTACTAGGATCCACCGATTATGTGCACGCATTTCTTTTGTATTTGTTAGACTCACAGTTGCCAGATTGTAGTGTTGAATGGTACCTAGGCAACTTGTTAGGATTCAATAGTTCCTCCTCATTCTGAATTTTCTTCCTTCTCATTTTTGGCCTTTTGGGCTGCTTGTGATATTTAGGAGGCTTTATGGGTGCATCCCCAACTTTCTCCCATTCGTCTTCACCAGAGATTGGTTTGATGATCCCCTCGTATGTTGTCGTATATGCTTCTTGGTTGTAACACTAATGGGAAAACAACTCCTTGTTTCTCTTAAAGCGGCTTATTTCACTGCATGCAGGAGGGCATGGGATGCCACTTAGGTCATATCTTCAACAAGAGCATGTTTGGAGATTCAAGTCCACTGAGAACCTTTGTCCAAATGGATGAATGATATTGAAAATTTTATTCCCACAATGTACAGGAATCAACATCTGCCTTTTCATCTTATATTTCTCTAACAAAGCTTGAATCCTTCTTCCTACTAGGTGGCCATGCCACATTCGAACTTCTTCACATGTCTCCTAGTCATCGAGGATGTGATGTATTGCCTAAGTTTTTCTAAGATTTTGTCCAACTCAGACAATAGTTTTGGATTTATATTAATAGCCTTGTTAAATGCTTCAGATAGCTTGTTCATGAGAATGCCACACTTGAAATAAGTTCTGAAATGGGATCTGCACCAATGCCTGTCATCGTTTTCTTGTAGTCATTGAGCTGCACTAGGGCTTAGCTCTTCCATCTCTTCCTGAAACCAAGGAATGGTGGTGGCTCTTGCAATAGCATCCATTTGCTCTTTGAAGGCCATCCCCTTATAATTGTGATTAAAGTTTTCATAAAGATACCCCAAGAAATGGAGGAGATTTGCATCGGGAAAAATCTGACTAACCTCTTCAACCAATATCTTCTGCTTATCTGTCATAGCTAATAATCCCATGTTGTTTCTAAAATTCAAATATTCCTGCAAGATCTCCAAAAACCACCTCTAGCTATTGAAATTCTAAACTTCACATAAGGCATATGCCACGGGAAATATTTCATTGTTGGTATTAACTCTTATTGTAGATAGAAGTTGGCCTGGGTGAATCCCCTTAATGTGACATGCATCTAACCTTATGAATGATCTACATCCATTAATCCATCTATCTTTGCAGGTTTCGAAGCAAACATACACCCTCCCAAATCTAGCAATCTCATTCTCCAAGTATTTCATACTGTCTTTGGCATGACCCTTCAACAAGTTGCTGAATAATGAATCTTGCCCTGTAACAAGAAGCTCTTGATGGTCTGTAGCCAATGTCAACACACACGATCTTGAAATTCTACAAAATCCCACTTGCTACTTGTCATCTAGCATATTGTTTCATCATCCACTTGACAATAACATGAATATTGGAATTCGCTGTACCACACACATGCTCCTCATTCAACTCCTTGACCTATAAACACTTGCTCTATAAACACTTGCTCGCTTCTACTGATGAAGCCAAAATAACAAATGGTCACTCAGCAAAGCATTTAACCCTAACACGATCCAGATGATTCTTGAAGAACTTTAGTTGTTTTCCTTGGATTACATAATACTTTCTGGCGGCTTATCTAAATGTTGTAGCGTCATGGAACGTGAGCCCTAACTCAAATATTGGATTATGCATGTCAACACATGGAACAAATTCTCTGGACTTAAAGACAGGTTTCTTCCTACTCCTCTTTTTAGAAATTGCATATTCATCTTCCTCACCACTAAATTCATTCAAATTGCACATCCTAAGTAAAAAGGGGACATTCTCATCTTCATTTATCGCTGGCCCTATGTCCTCATAAGCACCAAATTGCCCCAAATAGCTCATCATCACTCATCACTATGGGTGTCTCATCATCCTAATTAAAAACTTCCTCCTCAAAAGGTACAAAGTCTACATCATCACTGTCATTATTTTCACCGGTGTTACTATCTTCCCCACTACCACTAGATTCATCTTCAACAATAATCTTGCCTTTTCCTTTATCATGCCTCGTTACTCTTGTTGTTTGATCCTTTTTAAAGATAACCTTGGCTTTGCCTTTATTATACGTGGTTACTCTTAGTGTTTGATGATCTTCAACAATAACCTTGCTTTTCCCTCCTCTCTGCCTTGCTATTCTTGGTGTTTGGAATGCTACTTAAGAAATTGCTTCTTCATTGACATGCTCTTGTGTGATTGGTTCATAAATCGATTCTTGAGTAACCTCACCATCATGAATAGGTTCTTGAGTAACCTCACCATCATGAACTGGTTCTTTCGTAGCCATCTCTTAATGAACCGATTCTTGAGTATCCGTCTCTTGATGAACTTTCTCTTCAGTATCCTTCTCATTATAAATTGCCTCATTATGAATGGGTTATTCACATAATCCTGAACTAAACTCTATAGTAACAGGTAGTTCTTCGATACTAACACCCTCCACAGCATGTCTGCAACACATTCAGGCTCTTAGCTTTACTCTTTGTCCTTTTAACAAGCCCAAAAGCTGATGATCATTATATATTTTAAAGAACTTTCCTCTCTCCTTGAAGTAGAATTCCATTTCTGCCTAAGCATGTCCCCACCATATTGTTGGTCCTTCACCAACCCATTTAACTCCATCAGCACTGAAAAATAGTCCCACGAGTACCAATGGTACCAATAAATTGACCCACCCTCATATGTCCACACTCTCCCGGCCTTTGAGATCCTTCCACCATGATGTAACCTAAGCTAATAGACACTATATCATTAGCTCCACCTAAAACACAAAGCCACAATCAAACCATGAAAAAGATCTCGCAACCAGCACATCCCAATAGACCTAAAACACAACATCACAAAATACATCATCACATCGAAAATACAATCTCACAATTAACCAAAAACTTGCTCCTTTACCTTTAAGCTTAACACAAATTCACACCACATCATCACTTTCAAAATAGAGCTTTTTCAATTAACTAAAATTTACCCTTATGCTAATCCAAATTCACACAACACAACATCAACATAGCCAAACCATGAACGTTCAATCGTGAATTTGATTCCAAAATTCAATAATCTACTTTTATAACTATAAACAAAGCTAAAACCCTAAACAAAAGTCTCATTATCCCCACAACTTTAAAATACTCATTACCCTTAAGCTAAAACCCACGTCACATGCTACCCCACTTCAAAATAGCCCAATGACAATTTCCACATTAAGTCATTAAATTTCCACATTATTCAATGACTTATTCAACCCATTTCCACACCACTTCCGTGACAAACTTTAAAGCTTTTAAAATAAGTACAAAGCAAGATTAACAAAATACAAACACTTCACTTACTATTCTAGCTAAACAACAAACTTCAATACCATATAAAAACAAAATTTTAAACTTTTGGAAGAAAACACAGTAAACAATACTACAAGTTCGAATTTCCATACCATATCTCTCTATCATATCTCTATATCAACACTATAAGATAAGTAAATAAGTATACAAAGCCAGGAAAACGAATTTCAGTTCGAAACTTACCATAATTGGATTAAACTGCATCAGGTTCTCGACAAATTGTCATCTTTTAACTCCAACTTCTTTCAGGTTGCCCATCCCTCTGATTGTAAACCCTATAATCCATATGTGATTTGGCTGCCAATTTCTACCTTTCCCTAATTTTTTTGAAACCTTAGCATACGAAATTATCCCCAATTCGATTTCTCTCGATGTAGTCAATTTTGATTCCGACTTCTCGCTACAGGTCCTCATCTATGTGGTCCTACTGTGCCACATCGCTTCCACGTCTGCAAATTTAAACGTCGTCAATGTAGCGTTAGTGAAATGGTGCAACGTTTTTTACGTTGCACTTGTTTATAGTGCAAAGTAGACAAATTGTAGTTTGTGGTGCATTTAGCTTAATAAACCTTATATATATATATTAAATATCAATCTCATTCTTTATCAAATTGAACTTGAGATTCTCCACTTCTTAGTGAATTCGAATACATACTATTAGATTGTAATATTAGTGTTAGTCCTCCTAATTTAATGAGGAAACTCAAACTTACTCATTTAACGAAGATGCATACATTGGGTTCTTACTCGTGCAAATAAGAAAGTGTGGACAACTTACTCGTGAAAATAAGAAAATGTGGACAACTTACTCGTGCAAACAATGGAAAGACTGTCCTCCCACATTTAAACATAGTTAAGAGACATCTTCTACTAATAATAAAATTGAGAGAAGACTTCTAAGATTAGCGTAAAGTTCAGCGACGCTGACAATTATTTTCCCTAAAAACAATATACGGGGAATAGTGGAAATCGGTAATGTAGGAAATCACTAATTAGATAAGTAGGCAATCGTGGAAATAGTAATTTGTGGAAGTAATCATTATCACTAAACAGTTATTAATTATTATAATTAGAATATTATTAGATTTGATTTAAATTGTTATTGTTTACTAACTTTAATTGATCAGAATAAAAACTAATTGAATTATTAAAATAGTATTACACAAATAATATTCTTCATATCTCACTGAGATTGGAACTAAGCCTTATCAAACCAACAACGATCGTCAATAGGGCCGGTTGCATAGACTAGAGAATATTCACGAAATTGAGTGTAGTATTCTACCTTCATGACCATGTGGCTCATGTTGTGGCTAAATAGGGAAACAACTACGTGAATTGACCATAGTTTTGTACCTTCATGTCGTTCATATTGTGGTTAGATTGGGGAAGAGCTTCATGTAGTTGCTGGTCAATTGTGTGGCTTAGCTCAAATTCACTTTGCATTTTTATCTAAATTCTAAACATGAATTCTTTTGTCATTATTATTATTGTTTTAAAAAAGCTACAACATAAGTAGCTAAATTCTTATTAAAAATTACTCGTTTATTTACTAACTATAATAAAATGAAAATGATCCACGTTATAAAGAACTTAACTCTATTCCAAAGAATTGAATTGGATAATTGAATTGCATTAAAAAGGAGTTTGCTGAGTCAATTAGGTATTATTAATAGAAAACACAAAATCTAGCAAGGAAAATCTAGCTTATACTAATGGAGGTCGACTACCTACCTAACAGAAATATATTGTTCCTAAAATCTGGGCCAAGGCTCCTCTCCTCTAAACAACACTATTTGGAAATTTTGGATGCTTAGAACATAAATATAGTAGACGATTTGATCAATACGATCGGATGGATCATTTTACAAAAAAAAAAAAAAAAAGAAGATGGATCCGGATTGGCTTTCACTGTCAACATATATATAGTGAAGTGTTGAGAGATTTTGTATATGAACAGTTGAGAATTTGATCGAAATTGAAATATGAGAGAAAGAAAAACAATCGGAGATAAAATTACTTCTTTATTGTCCTTATTAACCAAACACAAATCAAGCCATTCACACTCCGAGGCATTGCTGAGCAACAAGGATGATGAAAATCTGCAGTTTTTGGATTCAACCACGTACACAGACAAGAGAAAGCCTGGATGGAAAGCCATGCCTTACATCTTAGGCATCTCTCTTTCATTGTATATATTCATCTTTAGCTGGATAAATGAATCAAGTTAAATTAATTGATAATTTTAAACATAATTTATAATTAAGATTTTTATTATCAATATTTCATTTATTATTTGCATCCTCATTCTTATATTATACCCTTATTTTATATATTAATTTTGTCCATTATGTCAATTCCATTAAAATTAAGGTGACGTATGAATGGGATTATTTAATTTCTATGGCTGCTTTTGTTAATTATTTGGCCCACCCATATCTAGTATAAGAATTAACTATGAATCAATCCAATTTTAATCATTAACGTAGAAATTAGTACATTTATTGATTTACTAGGATCCATTTAAAGTTTTTACATTTTTTTTTTCACTTAATTGTTTTTTTTTTGGTTTATGGCCTTTTAATGGACTATATACGTTAAGTGAGTTTAGTTTAATTGGTTTTTGTATTGACTTGTAAATAATTAGTCGCAAATTCGAACTCCGATGACATATTGTATTGATAATTTCCAAAAATTCTCATCTTCCTTGAAATAAAAAAAAATGGACTACTTACCTACTACAACTATTTATTGGGAATCTGTTTATCAGATATGGATGAAAATTTTTTAGAACTTTATATAATTTTTTATATTTATTTTGATAAGATAATTTTTTCAAAATAATTTTTTTTCGTGTTTCTATTTACGAGTTATTTTAATTTTCTAAACTTCTTGGATTTTATCTCATAATTTTGGAAAATTACAATTATACATATATTTTATCTATCTTTTAAATTTTTTTGTTTTGTTCCTTCTGGTTATAAAAATACAAATAGAAGTATAGTAGGTAAATTAATGATTATATACCTATCACTTATCTTTCTATTCTATATTAATCCACCATTTAAACATTAGAATATTTTATTTTCAAAATTTTTCACTACTAAATTTATTTAATCTTTCAAAAATAAAAATATTTACAAACAATTAAATCCCAAATAGTAGATTACATAAAATGACAAGAAGAGGGCATACTAAAAAATAGAAATGTCCGCTCGGCCAACACCCCATCTGTGTCAAACACTCTTCTTGTTATCTCTTTAAGTCTTCCTAGGAGAAGAGAATAGAGCATACCAACATCAAGCTAGGCTACACCTCATTGGTCTTTTTAGGATTAAACAAACGGTATCTAATAAAGGTACATTAATTAGTTATAATATATATGTATACCAACAATTTCAGATGAAAAATAATCCATATTCTATGAATATACCCTTTAACCTTCCTAAACAACCATCCTAATTAACTAAGCTTTAGAACTAAATTCACAACTCCCCATAATGCAATTTCCCTAAGATTTTCAAGGTCTCTCACTAAAATTTTTATAAGTACATGTATATTGCCTATTGTAGCAGGCACATTAACTCGTATAAACAACAATTAAAAATGAATAATCGTAATCGTTAATTTTCTAAATCATCTTATTAAGATGATCTTCGTAAAAGTCAATAAAATTAGAAATCGTTTAGTCATTCATATGTATCAAATAAATCAATAATTTTGGTAAGAATTAAGATCATCATGCCGAATCATTTATTTAGTTTATATATAAATAATTAAATGACCTCCAATCTCGTTAATTTTTTTTTACGAAGATAATCTTGACATGACGATTTAAAGAATGAATGGTTCCGATTATGATATATGTATAAAAACAATTCTTTATAAATCAAAAGAGTGGCATGAGTAGATACCATCAAGGTGAGATAAAAACAATTTTTTTACGAATAATGTACTTGGTGGTACCTACTCATATCATCCTTTCGATTGGTCAAATTCTCTTTGTACATAAAACATAATAGGAACCGTTTTCTAAATCATAATGTTAAAATTATCTTAATAAAAAAATCAATAAGATTTGAAGTCATTTAGTCATTCATATGTATTAAATAAATCAAGGGTTTTAGTAAGAATTAAAATCATCATGTCGAACCATTCATATAGTTGATTTATATGATGACAAAACGACCTCCCATTTTTTTAATTTTTTACAAATTAAGATGATTTTGACATGATAATTTAAATAATGAACATTTTTAATTATAATATAAGTATTAAAATAATTTGATAAATTAAAAAGGTATATAAATAGATACCATAAGAGTGGAATGCAAACATTTCCCAATAAAAAATGACCTCCTTGGCACCTTGAAGAGCTTGAAAAGTCACTAAGTGCATATTTGGATGTGCTTCTTGTAAAATGCTTTTAAGCAATAGTTCTTTTGATTAGTATTACTTATTCAGTAGCGCCTATTAAGTAGAAACAGTTTGATGTTTGGTATACACTCATAAAAGTACTTTTATTTCTAAAGAAATACTTGTGGTATAAGTCTAAAGTGTTTGGTAGTGGAAACAAAAAGTATTTTTAGAAATATAAAATAATTCAACGTTCTTATAACTCAATTTTTTTAATATAAAAATAGTAGGGAACTTTTGTTATGGCAAACAATTTAATGACTTAACAAATATACCAAAATTCAAGATAATCATGGAAAAGCAAGAAGGAGTCAATTGCACAAAAGTTATTTTGATATTGTTTAGGAGATGTGCAAGGTGATAGAAAAAAAAACCCTCATGGATTTTATGAGAGTATGAATAAATTAAAATAGGGTGAATTTGGACATTTAGGGTATTACTAATTAAAAATAAGAATATTATTGGAATAATGAAAGTTTGATACATGTGTTTCCCTGTTTTTGTTTTTTTATGGGAAACACTTGAAAGGAAGCACCAATATGGTACTTCTCAAAAACCCTCTTCAAGTGCTTGTCCTTCTGATATGAAACACTTCTTAAAATTTGTCAAATACATGCTTTTAATTTAGGAAGCGTTTTTTATCAATTTAAAAATACTTTTGGCATTTAAAAAAAATACATCCAAACGGCCCTAAGTCATTATGAAAATATAGAGAACGTCTTCATGTATGGGAGACATATATATATATATTATATACACACATAGACACATATATACATATATATATATATATATGTATATATATGAGGTTGGTCATAAGAGAGTTGCGCACACCTACCAATGGATATGTCTCCTTCCTCTGAGTTATTGTTGAAGAAAGTTGAGGTTCCATCTTAAAATTAATCGGCAATTGAGGGAAAGGTTCAATTCCTTATAAGCCCTCACAAGGTTGTGCAATTTTCTAACGTGGGACATTTGTACATTCACATTCTCACACACCCTCTCACATATGGTGAATCTTAAAGTCTAACATGTGGGCAACTCATATTGGGTGATGTGGACCACGTGTGGCAGTTAAGCCTTACACGTGGGATAAGGTGCTCTGATACCATAAAGGAAGTTAAGGTTCCATATGAGAACCAATTGGCAATGGGGAAAGATACCCAACTTATTATAAGCCCTTACAAGGTTGTGCAACTTTCCGATGTGAGATATTTGTACTTTCATATTCTCACAATTGTTGCCACAAAAGCATGAGGACGACCAACCTCCTGAAACAAAGGAATCCCTTGTAAGTGTATAAATGTTAATCAATAATATTTTGTTAAGTAAAGAGTTATCGCGTCATGTAGACCAAATAATAATATCAATTTACCACTTTAATCCTTCATTTATTTGAATTAGAAAATCAATTAGAAATTTGAAGAACTTTGTTGATGCCAAAAATGGCACCAACGAGACCGAGAAGACGACGCATAAATATTAAGACACCGGCACGTACGTGGTTCACCCGAATAGGGCTACGTCCACGGGACAAACTTTCCGAGATAGTATTATTGATAATAGTATTGTTTACATATTTGTGGCCTTGAGCCATTAAGGGAGATGTGGAGAGGATGTCTCCAAATAATGTGGTGGAGTTGTCTGAGCTTTTTTACAAATGAGGGGATGCCTTCCTTAAATAGGCAAAGGCTAGGGTTTCTTTTACAATATGGGCTTCGTATTGGACTTAGGCCCGGCCCAAGTGCGGGGTGAAATCCCGCACGAACAGTAGTCCCCCAAGTCTTCAGTCAAGATAATGTCTTGGCTGGGGACTTGAATAGTAGACCGAATACGGGCCGAACTAAGTAATTATTGATCTGACTCGAACCCAACATGAAGCGTCATTCGGTATGAAGTAATACTCAGCAAGAGATTGTCCTCATTGCGAGGCTACTTGGCAAGGGAAGACACTCATTGGAGGCTGCTCAGCTTGAGGTGATCACTCTGTGCGAGGCTGCTCAATGCGAGGGATGCTCGGCTGGAGGCGACCGTTCTGTGCGAGGATGCTCGGCTAGAAGGCGGTCGCTCCGTGCGAGGCGGCTCGGCTAGAGGCAATCCACTCATGGAGGCGGCTCGGCTAGAGATATCATCCATTGCAAAGTAGTTCGACTAGAGGCACTGATCATCGTGAGTATTAGCTCATCGTGAAGTGGACATTCAATATGAATTACCGAGGGGCATATGAGTGCAAGCATTGTCGTGGGAAAAATAGACAATTGATTGGGCTGATCGACATTTGAATAACTCGATTATTCCTGATGATAGGACATAATTTTATTGGTTAGAAAACCAAAGTAATATAATAAGTTCAATTAATATTATTTGATTAGGAGCATGTGGTACATGACAAATAAATAAATATGATATAAATATTGTGAGTGATTAAAGAATAAAAGTGGATCCAATGTCACAAACATAATATAGTAATTTAAAGGTTTAATCAAAATCCTACCAAAAGTTATGGTGAAAGTACATGAAAAACCAATAAGAAATGTGAGGAGTTGGCGTGTATGACATATAAAAGTCATATTGTCAAATAAATGAGAGTTGGCGTGTATGACATGTAAAAGGCATGTTGTAAACATAATAAAGCAAAAAAGCAATTTAATTAATGCATTGTGTAGGGTAGGTCAGAGGACAATGATAATAAGATGCATGTGTGTTCACCTCCTCTGATGAGGATGAATGATAATTTAATGAGTTGCACTCCCTCAAATAAACCATTTAATGAATAAAACATTAAATAAGAAAGAAACTAGAAACAAAGCTTAAGTAACTTATCTTTCTCAAGTCTCTTCAGACTCATCGCACACAAAGCACGGTGGTGGGGTTGCAGTGGGGCATGACCAATGGCGACGCCGGAGGGGGCTGAGAGCGAAACGGCGAAGACGTCGGCCACCTCCGACGATGAATGGCCAAGGTGGCGCGGCAATGCCTTCGACGGAGGCGTGACGACACGGCAACGGTGCAGGTGGTGGAGAAGCTCCTTGGCCCTGCATATCTTCTTCCCCATCGGCTGGTCCCTCTGCTCCCTGTTTTTGCTTCTTTTTTCACTTTGGATTTCCAAAATCAAATAAAGATACTTGACTTTTGCCTTCTTCTCATGAGTACTTGTGACCATGATGGAAAGCTACTTTCCAACCTTGGTTTGTTTGTTCCAGATAAAAAATATGCCAAGCAAAAACAATGGCTTTTGTGCTTTTTTTTCTTAGTGACCCAACAGAGAGATCAACGATGGATGAGGAGTGAGAAATTGTTTTTTTTGTGTTTTGGTTGAGAACAGAGAAGATATTTTTAGGCGTGGACCATAGAGAAGACAAGGGATTTTTTTTGGGTTTCTTGGCAGTGAGCCAATCTGGGATTTTTTGTTGGTGTTCATGAATATTTATGGTGTTTCTGCGGGTAAGTGAAAAAGGAAAAAGAAACCGACATGAATTTTTATCGCGATACCCACAGACAGCGCCAAACTGTTGATGCCAAAAATGGCACCAACGAGACCGAGAAGACGACGCATAAATATTAAGACACCGGCACATACGTGGTTCACCCGAATAGGGCTACGTCCACGGGACAAACTTTCTGAGATAGTATTATTGATAATAGTATTGTTTACATATTTGTGGCCTTGAGCCATTAAGGGAGATGTGGAGAGGATGTCTCCAAATAATGTGGTGGAGTTGTCTGAGATTTTTTACAAATGAGGGGATGCCCCCCTTAAATAGGCAAAGGCTAGGGTTTCTTTTACAATATGGGCTTCGTATTGGACTTAGGCCCAGCCCAAGTGCGGGGTGAAATCCCGCACGAACAAACTTAAATATAAAACTAAATAATAAAGCAGGTAAGAAAATATATGATGATGGATACTAGATTTCGAACTCCCCATAATTCATCCTATTTAATTTCTATAATGTATATTAATTTCAATTTATCCTTTCTAAGTTGACACTATTTTCCCTTAACTCACTATTTATCTAGATACGTCATCGTTAATTGCATTCTTCTTATGAACCTGGTACATATATGACACTAAATTTACATAAAACAACCCTTTAAGATTTAAGTAAAACAGTGAACAAAGCGGCATAACCCATATGTACAACTATTGTCCTATTGGCTATGTAATCTACGGCAATTCTTACAAGAAGCATGATTAAGTATCTTAGATACGACCAGGGATGCAAATATCGACGGAATCGCCGATATATCGCTCGATATATCGGTTTTTCCGGTCGACGGCAGGTAAGGCGGGGGTGAAGCTCTATCTTCCACCAATATCGACGATTTCAGGAAATATCGACGGATATCGTCGATTTCCGGCGATATTGACCGAAACCAACGAGATTGGACCTAGCCCACCGAACCCCCAATTGAATTTCGGCAGTGAAATACCGAAGTAAAAAAAAAAAGGAAATTGTACAAATACAATCACGGATTGAATAGAAAATATGGAAATCATAGATTCAATCAAGCATAGATTCATACTGCATGTTTGTATCCATCAATTATGTTCACAGACGAAGAGAAAAATTGAAAAAAAAATAAAGATTGTTCACGGACGGACTCACCACTTCAAGCATAAATTGGGGGCGAAGAAACGAAGAAAAACTCGAACCCAGCCCACCACTGATCTTCCGACGTCGACCCAAAGCCATTCGAACCACCGCTGCAGCCAGATTTCCCGGTTCTCCACTTCGCACGACGCGTCGGAGGACGACTGGCGGCCACAGCTCCACCCCTTTCTGGTCTCCTCCGTCTCGCCCTCACCGTCACCAGTCGCCGTCTCGCCCTCACCGTCACCAGTCGTCGTCGCCGCCCGCCTCGGTCCAGTCGCCCCTCTCCTTTTCCCCAGCTTGCGAAGAAATCGATTATATCGATTGAACTGAGGAACAGAGGAAGACGACTTCTCCTGTTAAGTAAAAATGATTTTAAGGAACGAAACACGCATTTCGTTCCATTTTTTTTTTTAATTATTTACATATTTTTTTTAATTATTTATTTGTCATAATTAAATATATCATTTATTATTAATTTTGTTTGTTAACTCCAAATAGAAAAAATAGATTAAGCCTTAATTTTTTATTTTTCAAAATATGTATTAAAATAGATTAAGCCTTAATATGTATTAAAATAGATTAAGCCTTAATATATATTAAAATAGATTAAGCCTTAATATGTATTAAAATAGATTAAGCCTTAAATTTTTCATAATAAAATATATCATTTATTATTTACTAATATATAATTTTTTAGTAATGTATGTTTTAATATAAAATATGGCTTAATTTATATATTTGGTAATATTTGTTTTAATTTAGAATATGGATTAAAATTATGAATTTATGTGTTTTTGTTCATTAATTATGAATATGTATTAAAAAAATGAAGCCTTAAACATTTTTTTTCAAAATTCAAAATGTATTATTAGGTAATTCATATATTCCTTAATTATGAATGTATGTTTTAATATGAAATATAGGATAATTCATATATTTGGTAATATTTGTTTTAATTTATAATATATGTTTTATTTTAGAATATATATTAAAATTATGAATATATGTGTATTTGGTCCTTAATTTTTTATCATCTTCAAAGTCTAACTTAGAATATATGTTCTAATTGAAATAATTTTATTATTATTTTTATTTTATTATTATTATTATTATTTGTCATTATCAAATTCTCACTATTTTTCACATATTTGGTAATCATTTATTACTAAAATATGTTTTAATAATGTATGTTTTAATATGAAATATGGGGTCATTCATATATTTGGTAATATTTGTTTTAATTTATAATATATGTTTTATTTTAGAATATATATTAAAATTATGAATATATGTGTATTTCCTCCTTAATTTGTTATGATCATCAAAGTCTAACTTAGAATATATGTTCTAATTGAAATAATTTTATTATTATTTGTATTTTTTAATTATTATTATTACTATTACTTGTTTTTTATCAAGTTCAATGTGTACAATATTTTTAATGCAATATTATCAATAGAATTATGTTTTAATTTAAGATTTTATACTGTTAGTGGTCGACAGATCTATATTCTATCATATGATTCATCATATATTTATTATATCAAAGTCATTTTATAGTTTTTATTAGTCTTATATAACCATTATTGGGTACTTAAGCATATCCCAAAGTTTCATTCCAAATTTCCGTCATTTGGACCCAATTTCCGTCATTTTTGTTGACCGTAAACGATATCGATATCGATATTTGGGGCGAGATATCCGTAAATTCGGCGAGCGATATATCCGTTGATATCGATATTTCAATCCTTGGATACGACTCAACTTAATTCTTCAAGAAAATAATGGTCAGTCATTTGATAACATACAATAAAGTAGAAATTACTCAATTATGAAAAGGAACACTGAAATTAATAGAATAAGAAGAATTGAATATTCATAATTGGGTTATGCTCTCATTCTAGCAAAGTGACTTAGCTCATGACAAGCTTAGAAGACATGATGATTTGTGACAGATGAATATATAGTAGCTTGGTGGGGTGGGTGGATGATTTTAATCCTCATTAATAGAGACTTCACAATTAATCCGAATAATAAAAGAATTAAGAAAACATATTCCCAAAAAGAATAGGCTTGAAATCCTTTTAGAACTTGAAAAGAATATGTAAATTTAAGTTGGAAATAACTTCAGGAGTATATTCGGTGGTCAGTTACTGAAGTAGGGTATCCAAACTTGATATCCACGACTCGTCAAAGGCTTGGAGATGGGCAAAGAGATTCAACACCCGCAAATCGAAGTTTTGAATTGTGATTGGTAGGCACGCACAGAAAGGAAGAAGCCTCCTGTGTTGACTTTTTGTTGACCCAGTAGTCAGCCACAAAATTTATTTACTATTTTTTCGTGCATGGTTGATCTTATTTTCTTTATATTTTCTTCGTTATAACTCCAATTGAAATTATTCTTTTGGCCATATTTTCGTAATTTCATGCTTTATTAACTTTTGTACATTTCTCACCAAAATTTTTTCCTATTTAATCATAATATTTAATCCACATTGTAGATTAAAAGGATATATATATAATGTGACTTATCAGCCAACATCCTAAAACAAAGCTCGGATGGAAGGCCATGCCTTACCTCCTAACACTGCAAGAAAAATGGATATTGGGAGTCACAAATAATTGTTTTGTCCTTTATTAATTAGTAGACACAATTATTCAAGATTTGTTTCCACTTTAAAGAGGACACAATTATTCGTGTCTAATACTTTTATTAATGGATACCAAAATACTATTAGACACGGGACCCGTATACAATACAAGTGGGGGCCCCTTATCAGAACTTTTTTTACATTATGATGGACACAATTAATTGTGTATATTGTTTCACAACTAAGACTCACTAGCTGTCTTAATTTTCATCTATTTAAGATTGTATTCAGTCTCTCAATGCCTTGCAATCACTCTCAACTTCTATATTTTTGCACTTCTTATTTGAAGAATCTTGTTCTTTAATTTTCCCTTTCCCTCAAATCATTAAGTGTCATTTGTGTCCTATATTTTTCACTTGTTGGTCGCTCTTGTAATTCCCATCGTTTATAAGACACAAATGTTTGTGTCCTTTAAATGACTCATAGAGAGTTGTCCAATCATCTGAAAAGTGTTGGTTGCACTTTACAAATATTTCAAATGGCCTATTGTCTCCTCAATCCCGTACATCATTTGCCTCTAATGCAACCACAAAATTTTCTACCACTGATGCTCCTCATTATCATCAACAGATGAAAGTCCCATATCCATCCCGACGTATTGAAAATGAATTAAAGGTAATTGATTTCAGCAATGGTCATCATGCTAACAAATGTCCCCTTATCAATGAAAGGGCTAATGATGCACTGAATAGATTAATTTTGTCTCTGTGGGCATACCCGGGGACAACAAGTCAGACCGAATCTTCTGATCCAACAAATGTCCGGGCACCGTCTACTCCGCAAGATAATGGTGTGGGTAAAACATGTGTGTAGGCTTTTATTGTTGAAATCCTAAGCAGCTCGGATGACGAAGCAAATTAGACTCTTTCTACTTCTACATATATGTTCGTTTGAAAAAATAATGAGTATTGACCTTGTGTATTTTTATGCTTTTGAATATGTGATCCAGCATGTAGTATATCTAGTATAAATATTTCTTGTTGTCCTTTTTTTTTATCAGATATTGATTAACTTAATAGTTTTGCAAAGTGTAATTTCTTTAATTTTTCCATTTCATTGCAAAACATGAACAAGGTTGTTGATTATTTTTGTTGGAAAATACACTAAATGCACACTTGTAAAATTATTTGATTTAATTCCTACTATTTAACTATTATTATATAATAGTTTCAAGAATATTAATATAAGATTATGATTTTAAAATATAACTAATCAATCTATTAAATTAGAAGCAGGGGCTCCCACTGTGAAACAGACCATATAATATGTATATGGGAAAAATGAGAGGGAAAAAAAATTAGTGTTCCCGCTGATCAATCTTTGAATTTTTTGTCTAAATTATCTATGGACACAAAAAACTGTTGCTATTACATATTGTGATTTGTGAATATCTACCATCCAATTGAAATGAATTTGAGCCATTGATACATTAAGTAAGCTAGGGTTAATTAAAAAAAAAAAAAACAAACTAATAGCCTAAACCTAACAACTCAATCGAGCGAGTGAGACTGAGAACTGAGAAGGCCGCTGAAGACCTCCGCGCCAGAGAGCAAGCTTAGTAGCCGCGGAGGAGGCCGATTGGATATGGAATGAGCGAGTTAACGCAAAATTGACGACTGGTAAGACGATGCCTGAAGCGGTAAGTTCGTTTGATTTCAACTAATTGGGATGTTCATTCTTATTTGATTGGATTGATCCGTTTCAGATTTTTCATAAGGCAGGCATTGTACTTGTTCCTTCTCCATTGCTAGTAAGGTTCAACTTTAAATAGTCTTTGTGGGTTTCGATTTATTACTTTTCAGCTTTACATTGGGATCAATAGGGCTGCTTGGCAAGTCTTGAGTTTACTTTATGATTCTCATTGTGCACAATTCCAAATATTACTTCCAGCAAGCAAGTCAGCAAAAATTACTTCGATTGGTGTTCCAACTTCGTGGTGTTGTTTTTCCCTGATGGGTTTGTGTGCAGCGCAGGTTGCGCTTTGCTCCCTGCGGTTGGTGTTGTTGGGTTTGTGCCCTTCTTCTGGGACTTTTAATGAATTTACATATCCAAAAAAAAGTTCAAGGCTTCTCCAATTCAAATTCTTGTTTTATATATATCTACAAGTGTGTAGGATCATCACATCAACTCGTGTATTTTCTGTAGTAGGTGACAGCCACTTTGTACTGATTCTTTGCCCTTAGATTATATCACTTCTTTGTTCTCTAATGAGAGCTCGAAATTGGAAAATTCGAAATAGCTGTTGATATGAGATGCAAACTTTGATGAGATTGTTTTTGGATGGATCTGTTTATGTTTTGGTTATGTTTATATTATGTATTCATTTTTATGCTTGGAGTTTCATTTTTATGCAAACTAAATACTTATGAATAATTCTATAGACGAATGAATAATTATAGATCTCACAATATATCAATATATAATTCATGTTATCACGCTACATATGTATAACTTCCCCGAACACAATTAGAATAATGTGAGAACTAAATTAAGTATAGGGCCCCAACATGATGCAGACCTAATTAAGAAGATTTTGTCCTTAATTATTATGAGGAGGTTGCAGAAGCAGAAGAATGTCGTGCATAATTCAATTACTGATGATCTATGTTGCTGTGACTTTTCGTATTTGCGCCAACTTAATTAATTTGGCTTGACTTGAAATCTCCATGGACTTTGAATTATGAGCACATTCAACATGTAATTTTTCAAGTTGATGATAATATTAATGTCAGGATAATTTTTCATGAGTTCTCCAGTTCAAATTCTTGTTATATCTACAAGTGTGTAGGATCATCACATCATCTCATGTATTGTCTGTAGTAGGTGACAAACAATTTGTACTGATTTCCCTCATAGATTATATCACTTCTTTGTTCTTTAATGAGAGCTTGAAATTAAAAAATTTGAATTAGCTGGAGATATGAGATGCAAACTTTGATGATTTTGTTTTTGGATAGCTCTGCTTATGTTTTGGTGCTCTCTATATTATCGTTTTTGAAGTTGGAGAGCAAAGCTCAGGAGGCTTTATTATCTGCCATTTGAGAAGTCGGATCAAAGGACTAAGTGCACAGATGAAAGGGTTAATCAGCGACAATGGAGAAATTTAGTTGCCTATTGGGATAAACTTGAAAATAAGGTTAGTAAATTTGAGATAATTGCAGTTTCCATAATTTATATGCTTATAAATGGAAGACCAATTCCAAATCCAAAGATGTTACATACTTTTCATATACGACCTTTCTTTCTAGGCATATGTGCGTCTATTTTTATCAAAATTACGTGTAGTTTATCTGCTATATAGTTTTCTTCATGTTGATATTGCCCATATTTTTTTTTTGTAATGCAATTATCGTTCAATGTGGTTAACTACAAACCAGGAACGGTGTAAGACAAATTCTGATAATAGAAAGAAGTTGAAGATGAGTCACACAACTGGGACAGTGACTTATGCAGTAAAACGCCATGAATATGTGAGTTCTCTTTTGTTGCTGAATTTTTTATGGGTTGTCATGCTTACTGGATTTTGATGAAGTTTGAGTCATTGTTGCTGTTTTTTGAAATTTTTCTAGTAACTACCTTGATGTTGTGCTGTATTTTTTATGTTTGCTGCGTGTTTATGTTGGATTGGGTTCCTTGGCTTAGCTTCTTTAAGCTTGGTTTAGCCTTGAGTGAGGCTGTGATCTTCTTTTCTCAGTAAATCTTTACCCTGTGCTCCAGTTTTGCTGCGCATGGTATGTGCGCAGCTGCCCTTCTATTAAATTATTTAGTTAGATATAAACATTACAAAATTCCAAGATTGTAGTTTTGCGGTAAAGCAAATGATAAGTAGAATATGTTTTGAATTCATGATTCTTTTATGCAGTTTACATGTAACTAGTAATTGTAATATTGTTATCATTTTAAGGACCTACAAATTGTAAATTTGAATGATGTAGGCTGAAAAACATAATGTGACATTCTTCACTATGACACATACGAGGGGGATAACTCAGCTTCCAGTTGATGAAGAATCTGCTCGTGTAATGGTAATAGCATTTGCCAATGTCTTCTTATTAATTATTGTTAGCTTTTGCATATGAAGACATGTTTTTTGTTTTTATAAGGCAAATGTGCTCACAGTAATGAACATGCTTGTGGTACTATTTATGGGCAATTAAGTATATGATGTATTATTTATAAGGCATTAAATTTATCATGTAGTTGATATGTAGCCTTGCTGTTTAGCTTTCGATCTTTGTGGATGCTTTTGGGCTAGGGGTTGGTTTGTAGCTTCAGCCTTGCTTAAACCAAGTGTTCTTCTTGCTTGTTATATGTGAGGATATTTTGTCCTAAAATGAATGAATGTATATTTTCAAAAAATATGGATTGATTAATATTTACTGTAGCACATATTTTAATATATTTTTTGCGGCCAACATTCTCAACATCTGGACTTGTGGATGCAGCTTATTTACAGTCGTTAGTGCCTCTGTTGCTGATGTTTGCCTTGGTAGATTTCTCACCATTGCTTCTGCTTCCTTTGCAACTTTTCTGGTAAATAATTCATTCATTCATTCACTAAACATTCACATGTTATAACAGGACTAGCGACTATAGTGAGTAGATATGTTTTAGGGAATGATTATTAATCTAATACCTTGATTATATATGTTTTAGGCAATGATAATTAATCTAATACCTTGATTATATATGTTTTAGGGAATGATAACAATAACATCCACAGCCTTTGCGCCACAATTAAGACCTCCACCTTGCATCATTGAATTGAACACACAGACAGCAGTGTGCATCCATCACAAAACCCCAACTGGGATTCTTGCTTCTTGGGCTATCGTTGTTAGGGATAGGGACAGGAGGTATTAGGCCTTGCAGCATTCCCTTTGGATTTGATCAAAGTGATTCGACAACTCTCGAAGGGAGAAAAGCAACCAATAGCTTTTTGAATTTGTACTATAATATATTCACATTGGTAATGTTCAATCAAACCGTAATCATTTGCATCCAAGACTGTGAGTTGGGCATTAGGCTTTGGAATCCCACCCTCATGCTATGTGCAATTCCCCTTTTTGTTTTTGGCTCCAAGAGTTGCTGCCATGTGAAGCCAGAAGGAAGCACTTTTGTATGCTTTGCACAAGTTCTTGTCGCCGCCTATAAGAAGCGCCGTCCTAAGCTTCACAACGATGAAAGGGTGCAAGGAGTTTTCGTCGATGTTTCCTCCACTGGCAATGTAGTGCTCTCTAGGCTCCCTCTCACTTCACATAATAGGTAACAAATGTTAATTAATACTTATATATACTCGTTGTTTGATGATCATTTGAATCGTCAATTTATAATATAGGTACTTATTTTTATTTTGAACTTTGATACCTGGATCAGTTTTTTGAAGAAAGCAGCTTTGGTGTTGGATAATGAGTTGAAATAAAGATGGGTCTTGTGCAAATCCATGGAGGCTATGTAGCATTAAACAAGTCGAAGATGTGATATGCGTGACAAAAATTCTACCAATATAGGCATCTGGTGGCATTTGCTTTGTGGCCAATGCACAAGAAGGAACATTCATGGTGTCACAAGCCATGAAAATGGGCAGGCACATAGAACCCAACTTCCAAATGCCTGATGGGTCAATCAAATTCATGTCATTGATCACATTGATAATATGCCTCCCATTGTACAACCGTGTCCTACGACCCGCCCTGAAAAAAAATCACCAAACATGAAGATGGGATCTTGGCGATTCATCGGATAGGGATCGGGTACTTGGCTCGCAATTATGTTTATGGTGATGGCAGGGGTGGTTGAGCAAAAGAGAAGATCCTTGGTAATGTCACAATGACAAGACCCGTCCCGAATACACTTTGGTAATCGTGCAGGCCATGCTCCCGTCTAATACAAGAGGAACTAATATAACTGTTATTTAAACTAGTCCACCATAATTACAGAGCAGTCACGATTGTACAATAAGTTACAACAAAAAATTACTCTGTAACAGAATGAGTAAGCATCAGTAGATAGGATATGCCTTTCTCCTTGTAGTAAATAGGATATGCCTTTCTCCTTGGACTAGCCCCAATGCCTACGCAATCGGCCTGGAGGGTCAGTAAAACATCAAAAGTGTGAGTGTAAAAAAATAACAGTTGGAAAATCAAATTTCGAATTCATAATTTTACATTCCGTTTAATAAAGCATGCATGCATACTCAGTTAAATCATGTCTTTCAAGTAAAACAGTATATATGAAAACTTCTGGACACAAGTAATAGTTAAAAACATTTGTGACCCATTCTCGTATCCAACCATAATCTCATACAATAACCTGTCACAATATCCATGCAACGAGTGCAAAGCTCCAAGATTGCCCACATCTAAGCACATCATCGGGATCGACCCTCCGACTAATGTCATACATAAGCAATCCTGAGACTGAGCCTCCCACAGATGCTCGTCAATAGGTAGTGCATCGTGACCTCTCTGGGGTGGATACATCGCAGGCGAGCAACAATGCCATACACATAATCTCAATAAGCACGGAGAATAATCACAATGAAAACAGTGGAAACTCATTTTTATAAACGGTTGTATTTTCAAATCAAATATGTTATTTTGCATAGGGTCTCAGCCCAAAATATGATTCCCACGAATATAATAAAAACAGTGTCCAGTATTCTTTTCACTAACTATGATCAAATCATTATATAAACTTTTATGCAATTCATCATTCAACATAATATGAAAACTTTGTATTTCAAACTATGCTCATAAGATCATTTAAAACGTTTATGCGTGCATCATTTTATAAGTCAAAGTCCACCCACACTCGGTTCAAACTGCTTACTCAACCTTGAGTTGGACGTTCCTTGGAAGTCTCAGGATTGTTTCTGCCTGTCAAACACAATGAGTAATGGTCACTAGACTTGTACAATACATCAGGATGAAAAATCTTAAATATCTGAACAGTAAATGCAACCCAAACATGCAACCCGAGGCTAAAAGCCATTCAAACACTACCCAAACGACCTCCAATTGACCTGAAACTACCACCATTGGATTCAGATCATCGAAAAATTTCAAACAAGATCAGTTTAACCTCAAAAGTTGTGCCCACGCGCTCGTCAAAGTTCAGTCAACACTAGTCAACACTGACGTCACTGTTGCCGTTACCGTTGACGTCAACTCTACTGACATCTGACATCTAACAACTGCCACGTGTCACCCTTTGACATGTGCCACATCACATGATGACGTCACCTACTGACGTAATCACTCCTACATCGGCCTGACAATCTGATAATTCTCTGACACATTACCACGTGGCACCACCTTACTGGTCCACGTGGCCTGTCACCATCTGGTTGCCACCTGGCCTGACAGGATGACGTGGACCGCCTCTTCATCATCTTCTTCCTTCCGCCGGGTCGACCCTTGACCCTGTAACGGGTCGTTCGACCCGAATAACAGACCTTGTCTGTTTTCCCTCGTCTCTCAACCAAAACTCGCCATTCTTTTACCAAAACGATCATATCTCGCCTAGAAAGAGATCTAAAACTTTAAAACCAAGAGAACGGATGCGAAACTCACATATCAAGCTCGATCCTACACAGCTCAACTTCGAACCAGTCCCGTCTCTTGTCCAGTGATTCTTTTCCTCTCATTTCTGTCCCTACAGGCTCGTACGAGTCGAAGAAACACAACCCTGGCCTCAGTTTGTGTTACTAAAGCTCAAAACCTATAAACCAAAATCCAAAGTTCACAACTTACCTTTCTTGAATTTTCGGCCACCCTACGCGACTGTCCTTGCCGTCTCTGGCTTCGTTTCCATCTCAGTCCACTTTCTCACTCTCTCTTTCACTTAGGTAGCAGCATATGGAATGGAATGGGAGATGGGGTGGTGTAACGCCCCGGACATTCTGAAAATGTAATATTGTAAAATATTGAATAAAATGACATTTTTACCCTTGTGATTTGTGTGGTCAATTTGTTGACTTTTTGATTGGGAGGTCGAACGGACGTTGAGCGATGACCGTGACGTAGTTCGGGACGTTATGAGTTCATAGACAGGTGGCACGTCCGATTCGGACGCCCGAGGTGAAAGTTATGATGTTCGGAAGTTCAGGGGGCATTATCGTAAATTGGACGTTATAAAGGGAAAAAGTTGACTTTTTGTTTGACAATTGATACTCATTTGACTCGAAGACCGTTATGTTCGTCTCGACGCTCTGAGTACGACGACAGGCGGCACGCGTGAAACGGACGTCGGATGACCGAGATACGGGTCACGGAAGTTGGAGGGAAATTTGGTAATTATTGCACAGAGGGGCATTTTGGTCTTTTTACACGGGGTACTGTTCACCACCGTGAAAAACAGAGTGTGCAGCCGTGGGAGTCTGGTTACTGCACCACCGTGCGTGGTGGTTTTGTACGATCCAATTGTTTATGTTGTAGTGGACTGGACGGTGGGATTGTTTATGGAAATTGAGGTATTGGAAGCACCCCATCGTGGCTGTGCAGAGCTTCAGTGCACGGGGAGTTTTAAAAATGGCCGTGGGCTCTGTGTGCGGGAAACATTTCCAGAGAGATTCAGAGTGCCTCCCACGGGTTGCTTGCCGCTTTGATCGATTAGCTGACTTCCTTTGAGTCTGGGTGCTCATTTGGAGTCATTCGGTTATGGAGAGACTGAGAGAGATTGAGAGAAAACCGCGAGGAAACAGTTCGAGTTTTTGGGGGGAAAAATCTGAATTCGATTTCTACGGCTTGAGAGACAAATCTAAACACGTAGGGAGTTTTCTGGGAGTGATTGAATCTCGTCCGTGCAAGAACTGAAGGGTTTCGAGCACGGATTGCCCAAGAACCCAAGTTCCAGTTCGAAGGAAAAACCAGTTGGAGGGAAAATTGAAGATCAAATTGTGGGGACATTCGAGCTAAACTAAGGGCTGTTCTAGCCTTCTGGGAGCAAGAGGAAACCAACCGCATCGATTTCGAAGGACGACACTCACGAATTGGCCAAGAACTGAGCTCCCTGGTTCTGAGAATTTTCGAGCTTGAGGACGACGACTTCCAGGTAACGGCGAGTTCAATTGTTTGTGCTATTGTGTTCGTATAGGTCCCCTTAAGCTACTGGTGAAATTAATTTGAGAATGGAGTTAGTTTGGGTGAGTTCTAGAAGTCGACTTGTTCGACTGTTCGAGCTTGAGTTGGGTCGATTAGGTGTTTGTCGACGTTGATCATCAGCACAGACCTAAAATTAACGAATTAGAGAAGATAATAGGATAAAAAACGAGAGGAATTGATTGAGAATTGAGCTTGAACTGGTCGGGTTGAGTCGCGGGTAATAGACCCGTTTATCAGTCTATTCGGGTAAGAACGAAGACACTGTAGCTTGGCGCGTGGCCTTCACGCGCAGCCACTTTGGGCGGCGCGTGACGGCGCGTGCGATGTTAACTCCGATCACGGTCAACATGGAATTTGTTCCTTTCAGTCTAATTAACATTTTACCTTTAGGATTCGAGTTGTTCGGGAGTCGTTCGGGATAATTTCGGGAGTCCGGAAGGTTAAGTCTCTAAATTTAATTTCGCCGAAAAATCCGGGAAAATTAGGAAAAAAAATCCTACGAGTTATTTTGGGATGTTTGTAACCCTTCTTGTACGTTTTTACAGGCCCGGACACTTCCGAAGCTACGGAGGAGCGCGTGGGACGCGATTGACGCGTCCTAAGACTGTGAGTGGACTTTTTGATTTCTAAACCGGGCATGCATGACTATTTTACTTACTTATCTTATGGTTTTACATATGATTTATGATGGTGATATGATATTTCGGTTTTACGTGTTTTCACGCTTTTCGAGATATTTATCGTATTTCACGCATTTCGAGGTTTCGGTTTTTGCTTATGCATGAATGATGTTTTGATGAAGTATCTGGATATGATTATGCATGTTACGGATTTATGATGTTTTGATTATTAATTGTGAAGTGATTTCGGAAATTTCATGTTTTGGAAATTGCATGTGAATTCGGACATAAGTCCTATTATGACGTGATATGATTTCAGAATGATGTTGGAAAACGGATTATGATGAATCCTGGTTTATCGTGTTTAAAAACGGTTTTGGGTTTAAAGACCCGGTTGATTGTTGGATCTGGTTTTGGGTTTAAAGACCCGGTATGTTGATGACGGGGGCGGGCCCGAAAATTGGGTTTAAAGACCCGTAGTGAGTTTAAAGACTCGTGAGTTTAAAGACTCGATTATTGTGATACCCCCGAGGCCTAATGATCATGTTTTGAGTTTAAAGACTCGTTGATATCCCGGGAAGGCCTAATATTGAGTTTAAAGACTCGGATGGATCCAACGGCTTAACTGTGATTATTGATACACTTTTTTCTTGATTTGTGCAATTGATGTTTCAAAATGACAGTTTCTGAAATCTGGTAATATTAAATGGTGTTACATGAGTTATGACGATTTTCTGTAACGTTTTTCATTAACGGTGGCAATTTTTGACACGACCCGATACACGACTCGAAACCCGCACGAAATTTATGCGGGTCAACCCGCACGATTAAAATTTCGGGTCATTTTCGGGTCAACCCGTTATGACCCGTTTATTAAACGGGTGGGTTTCGGGTCAACCTGTTAACCCGTTTAATAACCTGTCAACCCGTTTAATAAATGGGTAGATTTCGGGTTAACAGGTTAACCCGTATATTGGCTTATATATTGACCCATTTAATAAATGTGTCATTACTAACCCATATATCTACCCATTTACTACATAAATATCTATTAAATTTTATAATTTAAATAGGTTAAACATGTTAAATGGGTTAAACGGGTCAAACAGGTCATAGGTTAATTGGGTTTTGAGTATGACCTGTTTATTAAATGGGTTAAACGGGTTAAACGGGTTACACGGGTCATTAACAGGTCGGGTTCGGGTTGGACATTCTTGACACGATTATTAAACGGGTCGGGTTCGGGTTGGGCATAAATGGGTAAAACAGAATTCATGACACGACACGAACCCGACACGACACGACCCATTGCCACCCCTATTTTTCATGTGTTTTCGGAAAAAGAGTTTTCAAAGGTTTAATACGCGATTTCTGAATATTCGGTTATGCATGCGTGTTACAAAACTGGAGGGCGAACCCGATTTCGGAAAAACTGTTTTCTATAAAACTTATGTTTCGGTCCACTCACACTTTGTTGTTTTAAATTCCCTCCAGGTCGTGGTACTAGTGCGGGGGCAAGCGCCGAGGCAGAGGCGGAGGCATAAAGTTTTCCGTTGCGGAGTAGTTAGTTCACAGAGTAGGATTTGTTCTTTAACCTGTTTTGTATTATTATGCTCTGTGAAACTGTGGACTTGACGTCCAGTCGGATGTATTTGTTTAATCTCCCTGGTCTGACAATGGGTGTGTTGTAATATTAATTAGTTTTCCGGTCTTTTGGATTCGATTATCAGACGGGAGCAGGATGCTTCCCGATTATCGAGGCAATAATCGGGGTGGGTCCTGTCAGGTGGTTCGGTCGAAATGAAGGAAGAAGGGAGAAAGGGGGATGCACTCCAGTGCATGTTTTTGGGAAGCTGGGCCAATGAGATAGGTGGCAAGTGTCACTCACTCATTGGTTCAGTTTTATATATTTTAGGGCCAATTAAAACAATCCAACTCAAACGGATTCCCACATAAAATGTACCTGTAAAACCATTAACATGTTTTAGACCCGTAAAATAACCATACGTTATCCAAATTTGTCATGCCGCCTATCTACGTAATCGTAAACTCCCGATCTACGTAATGGGTCTTAGTGAAATTTCAAATAACCGATTGGGTCAAAAGTCAACATTTTTCTATTTCCAAGGGTATATTTTTCATTTTACTACTGAATTTCTGAAATTACAAATTCTTGAAAATCTGGGTTGTTACACGCAAGGTTCGGAGATGTCGATGTTTTCGCTATTTCTGGCGCTAATGTTTATGAGGATGTGTGAGCTGTTTCGATTCTTGGGCATCTTGAATTTTACAACAAAGAGTTTCCAGATAATATGAAGAGCATTGGGAATTCTTTGGTGTGTCTTTGTTTGGCCGGGGCTACATATTTGAGCAGTGTGGTGGTCAAGATTGTTCATAGTGTCACTAGAAATAATAGGCAACCCAATTGGTTGGGAAATGATATCAATGTTGAGAGATTGGACTATTACTATTTCTTGATTGTTGCTTTGGGGGTCATCCATTTTGTGTACTTTTGTTCTTGTTCTCGTGGGCATACTTATAGAGCTAGCTAGAAAGCTTTAGAATTGGTTCCCTTTAGTGAGACCTAAAATATCAGAATTGGGACCATAAGATGAGTGACACTTGTCACCCATCCTATGGTCCATTTAATTAATACATGCATCTCACCATCATCTTCATTTCTTTCTTCATTCTTCCTCAAACCCGTACCCACCCCCACAACCATCATCTTTGTTGTTTGTTGTTGAGACATAGTGAGAGTGAGGGAGGACAGAAACGGCGAGGATGGGCGGAGGCCACGGCGGAGGTGGCCAGAAACATAGAAAAAGGTAAGGTCGGGGGGGGGGGGGGGGTTTTGGATTTGGATTTTGATTTTAATGTTTTGGATCGATTCTAAGACTATATTCGTGTTCTTGGAGCTCATACGAGGTTGTAGGTGCAAAAATGGAAGGGTTTGGACAACGGGAGTGGCCGGAACATCGATTCAAAGTTTGGTCGAAACTTTGGGAGGCCATATCTTCAAAACCAAGTACTTTCTCTCAATTATGGGTTTCGATTTAGCTTTCTTGGCTCGAGTAGATAGATTTCCATATATATATATAACGTAGGATTTGGTTGAGAAAGAGAGATATGAAGGTTTGAAAAATTGGACAAAAATGGCGGATTTCGGCCATCGGCACCAGAACCAGACGGCGCCGCATAGCGGTGCGAGTCGTCATCTTCGACGAGCCTGATGATGTCAATTGACCGTTGACCTTGATGACGACAGTGTTGACTTTGACCGTTGACTTTGATGACGTCAGCGTTGACTTTGACCCTGACGTCAACCGTTGACTTTTCGTTGACTAAACTTTGACCGGCCCATGAGGGTGTGTGGGCACAAATTTTAAGATCAAATAGATCTTGTTCAAAAGGTTTTGATGTTCTGAATCCAATGGTGGTGGTTTCAGGTTGATCAGAGATCGTTTGATAGGTCATTTAGAGGTTTTTAGCTTCGTAAAGCATGTTCAGACACGTGTACTGTTCCGAGATAGTTAGGGGTCTTTGATATTGACTTGTATAGGTTGATAATGACCTTTAAATGTGATTTGGACAGGTCTGGACATCCCGAAGATTGCAGATTAGCCTCAGATTGGCTTATGGCGCTGGTTTCGGAGCGCGCAACACAGACGGTCTGTGAGTGGACGTTTGATTTATAAATATGATGCATGCATAACTGTTTTATATGTTTTATGAACATGATTTGAGATGTCTTGAGTGCATATGATTTAAACATGGTTTATGTTGTTGATTTGACATTTTTGTAGAAAATGCGATATTGCACATAGTTCGAGATAATATTTGGGTTTAGGCCGAATACTCTACGTGCATATGTTTTGATGGTTTCACAGAGAGGCATGAAACTGAGGATTGATTATCGGTTTTGAATGATTTAACGGAGATGCGTGAAATCGGTATTCGGGTATGAATCCTAGTTGGATGTTGATGTTGACTTGGATGATAGTCAAAAGGGATTTGGAAAATGATTTGAATAACAAAATGATTTTCGGATTTGGCAATATGTTACGAGCTTGAGTTCCAGTTGATTTATAGTTTGACTTAGAGTATAGCCAAACGTGAGTAAATGATATCGGGCTGTGACCCAGTTATGATTTATGAAAGATATTTCGGGCATGAGACCTAGTTATGGATTTGATAGGATTCGAGGAATCCTGGATTTATGAAGTGTTATTAGACACTGTTTTTACGATGGTTTTGTGGAAACGGGTTTGATAAAATTATATCCAGGTGTAGACCCCTTTGAGATGATTTGATATGATTTAGGAGATGTTTTCCCACACGACCATCCTCTATGATGTGATGATAGTCTCTGGACGTCGACTGTCCAATGGAATGTGTGATCTTGGAGAGGTCACGGGGACACTGCCTGCAGGAGTGTCGAATATGGACATTTTGCAGCCGTTGACCATCATGTGTGATGTGTGATCTTATAGATGCCATCGCTCAGACGTCGACCAGCCGTGTGATGTGTGATCCTGAGTTAGAGCACCTAGACGTCGAGCCACGGGCTCCGAGCCTGGTGTATATTCAAATGGGTAATCTCGAGTCGCACGCGTAACGCTGATATCGTGACTGGTGATTGACAAGACCTATCCCGATTATCCCTCGATAATCGTGAAAGATCCTGCTCCCGTCTGACAATAACTCGAAAATACCAAAAGTAGTTTTAAATATATACATATAGAACATACAAATGATAAACATTGTCAGACAAGGGATAGTTCAGTATTCCGAGACCGTTGACCTAGTCAACCGGTTTACAGAGCATAGGAAATATTTACAAGTAGGGATCAAAATCCTACGCTGCAAAGTGTCTGAGTACGCAACGGTCTGTTTATTCCTCAGCCTCGATGTTAGCCTCAGTACCTGTGCACTGGCTTGGAGGGCAAATAAAACATCAAAGGTGTGAGTGGACAAAAATAACCTTTAGAAATACATTTATCAAAATATAGTCTTACCCTCCAGTTTTCACAAACATGCATGCATATCATAACTCGTAAATCAAATAATTAAGATATGAATATAAATCTCAAACATCAATAAAAATACAGAATCCAGGTTCAATATAGAGTCACGTTATCCCTGCAACGCGTGCAAATCAATAGGCTCAAAGACCGCTCAAATCCCGAGCATCCGCCGTTGTGAACACATCACCAGCCGGCAATCCGGATCTCGTGAACACATCACTTACCGATCCATATATAACTCAGCACATCTAATCTGAGTCAAGCCTCCCTCGGCTGCTCGACAAAGATCGTGCTACGTGACCTCTTCGGGGTAAACACTTCCATCCCGAAGGCGAGCGTTATCTCCAGGGTCTATTTCGGGGGAAACATATTCCACACCGAAAGCCTCATATACCATTATCATGAAAATTAGTGAAAACAGTTAAAGCATTTATCAACATCCGTAAACCAGTTTCACACAAATCTGTGTAATCACAATTTCAATTAACACAATTCCATCAAATCTAGTGCCAGACTCATAATCCGAGTCAAAATCAAGTTCAAACCCCGAGCCTTAGCTCGAAATATCAGTTTCACAGTTTTCTCGAAAATCGTGCCCAAAAGCACATAAAATAATATAATATTCCAAAAATCCGAAAATCATCATATCGAAGTATCAATTATACCAAATCATTCCCAATCATATTATAAAGCATTTAAAACATATATGCATGCATTTAGGGTAGAAAACAAAAGTCCACTCACACACCGTCCAGATTGTTCCGTTTCGAGCTATTCGTATTCTTCCGACGTCCTGAAAGTATTCGGGCATGTCAAACAAGTAATATAATATTACTTGCTTATCACATAATCCCCTGTATGAATTTCCTAATCGTCGGAATAAAATAATATTATTTTAAACGTAACCTATACGCTTCGGGTACACAAAACTACTCTCAGTTCATATCCGATTGACCCGAAACCAACGCTAATAGGTCCGTATCATCGAGAGTATTAAAATTGCTGTTGGACCCTTCCTCAGATTCCCGGCCACGCGCCCTCACGCGCCGCCGCAAGCGGCTGCGTGTGACAACCACGCACCGTGAACAGTTATTGCTACAGTTCCCTTCTCCACCCGTTTCTCTGATAAACGGGTCTGAAACCCGCGATCAGACCCGACTAGTTCTTCACCAATTCAAGTTCAATTTTACCGTTTCTTTCACTCATTAGCATTAATTCAATATGGATTAAGGGTCTGTAAACTCAATTTCGTGAATCCGTGCCCCAAAGTCCACGACTCTACATAGATACCCGACGGGTCCCTAATCGGGTTCTACTCAAAATCAACCCGTTTCCTTCAATTGTTCATACCAGAAGCGTCATAGGTCCATTATAAACACGAAATCGAAATCAATTTCATGAATTATTTCCTCTAAGTAATCGGACTCAAGCTCGATTTTCCGAAACAAGTTGCAGCGTCTGATCGTCACGATTTCACCTCCAATTTTTGTTCCAGTTGATTGGGTTCGAGTCGTCTAGTTCCCAGGAAGCTTAATATCACCTCAATTGCGATCGAAATCATTCAAGGAATTAAATTCGAATTTAGGTCCTTCAATGATTGTTTCGGGTATACTCAGTAGGGTTTTGACTGGGTTCTCTTGTTCCTCTTCCGATTTTTCTCTCCAATTTAACTAGTTAACTGTAATTAGTCACTCACAATTTCCCTTGTTCCTACTGAAATTTGATCAAGATGAAAGAAGGATGTATAGGTTCTCTGTTCTGTGTTCTTCGTTTTTGGTCGAGTACTATTAGTCTTCACTTAATTACCCATCACAGCTGCTAACATCAATTAATTAATTAACCAAGTGCCACTAACCCTTATAAACAAGTGACACTTGTCACTTGATGAAAGATAGAGTCATTTGCTGAAATGAATCAGTAATTAAATGGGAGAGTCAGCACTTAATATTAATCCTCAGCACCGTTTAATTTAAAACATATATAATATTACCATTTTACCCTTGTGGTCACAAATGACCATTTTGCCCCTGAACTTCCCAGACCCATAACTTTTTCATACGAACTCCGTTTTCGACGTGCCATCTGTCTACGGATTCAGCGTTTCGAGACCTACACAACAGTACTCGAGAAATGTGCAAAAAGTATTTGAAACAAAAAGTCAACTTTTAGCCATATGTCATCAAGGGTAAAAACATCATTTTCACATCATTTTAATATTTTACAATTTTTTGGATTTTTTTCGGGGCGTTACAGTGATGATGTGAGATGATTGGATATTGGATAAAGAGGATTGGTGAACATGTTTTCATGAGACTCCGGATGCGAGTCTATATTTCGGGCAGAGGTCCTGTTGAGAAAACTGTTGAGATGTTTTCTGAGATTGTTTTGGGCTGAGATCCCACGTGGTTTTGATTGGGGCTGAGACCCTATGTGCTTTGATTTTGGGTTGAGATCCTATTGAGGAAATGGCTTTGATTGAGCCATGTTTTCACTGTTTTTTTATTTGAAAAGTAATATGATTTTCTTTTGAGAAAGTAATTAAAAATACTGTTTTCTGATGCATGCATTGTTACGACCTATCCCAATCCCCTCAGGATTAACACGGGATGTGTCATGATCCCGTCTGACACGAAGTGTCAGACCAGGGAAAATTTAAACCTTCAGCCCAACCGGCTTCCAGAGCCAAACCCCAACTAGGAAGTGTGCTAGCGAGGACGCTGAGCCCTAAGGGGGGTGGATTGTAAGACCCGTGTCCTGGAGGGAACGGTGAACAATCCCACATTCCTGCGAGGGGAATGGTGGTGTGCCTTAAAGGTGTAGGCACACACCTATCTAGCGCGAGGCCTCTTGGGAGCTCACTGGCTTTGGATTCTGGGGGAACTTCAAAGTTAAGCGAATGGAGGCTGGTGCGATCCCATGATGGGTGACCCACTGGGAAGTTGAACCGTGTGCTCTTAGGAACAAAACCCTTCGGGCTAGGCTGGTTCGACCAATGAGTCTAGAGGGGACAATATCGTGTTAGGTTGAGTGGGCCGCTGCGCAACTCTGATCTAAACGAGTCCTTTTGGGAGCTCATTGACTTTGGGTTTGGTTGGAACTCCAAAGTTAAGCGAGTTGAGGATGATACAATTCTATGATGGGTGACCCCTTGGGAAGTTGCACCATGAGCTCCCGAAAACAAAATCGTGAGGGCAAGGGCAAGGAGGCCCAAAGCGGACAACATCGTGCTATATGAGTCGGGTCCTGACAGAGGAGGGTCGAGTCCTGACATGCATGCTTTTACGTGAAGAGTATAAATGTCTTGTTGATAATTTTTTTTAAACTATTATTTTTTTCCAGTCACAGCTTTATATGGTTTTTGATACCCTTTAAGTTGATCGCGGATGCTGGTTGCAGTGGAGACCGAGACATCACATGATGTTACACACTCTGGAAATCACTGTGCACTCTGTTAACCCCGAACGGGTTACTGTTTATCCCTGGTCTAGCACATGGTGTCAGACGGGAGCATGGCACATCCCACAATAATCTAAGGGGATTGGACAATAAATAGTAAATATCAATATTCGACAATACACATTAAATATCACTTGCTCAATACTATTATTTTATTTAGAATAACAATATTCGACAATGCATATTGTGTATCAATCTCGTTTTTTATAAAACTTGAACTTAAGATTCTCCACTTCAAAGTGAATTGGAATATTTACTATTAGATTGCAATACTATTGTTGGACCTTTTAATTTGATGAGGGAACTCAAACTTACTGATTCAACGAGGATGAATACATTGGGTCTTACTCATGCAAAAAGACAATGTTGACAGTTTACTCGGGAAAACAATAGAAAGTCTATCCTTAAACGTTTAGACATAGTTGAATGTCGTCTACTACTAATAATGAAGTTCAGAGAATACATTTAAAATTAGTATAAAGTTTAGGGACACTGGCAAATTTTTTCCCTGAAAATAATATATGGCACGTTTGATTATTAGAAATGTGGGAAATCAATAAGTAGATACTCTACAAGGAAATAGCATTTGTCCGGAGAAAGGGCTCCACTGAGCAAGCATAACCATTCGTCAGGCAAGCGGTTAACTCGACGAGGCCCCGCCGGGCAAAACAAGTTGAGCAAGCTTCGTAGGGCTAGGTTTTGGTTCGATTGAGAATGTGATCTGCCAAGTAAGACTGAAGTCAATGACTATTGCCTGGCGGACCCATTCGATGAACCAAGTGATCGAAAACATGAGGCCTAGCATATTTTCAACATCCTTTCAACAGTTGCCCAACGGAGGTTCGCCAAGCAAAGGTTGAATTGAATCACCTTGCCCGGCGCATCTCTGTCGGGCAAAGTATAAATACTCAGTCTTTGCCCGGTGAATTAGTCCACCAGGCTAAGTTTAAAAAAGTTTTTAATTTTATGTTTCAATAATTATTTTAATATTTAAATAATTATATTGATTTAATATTATATATTTAAATAAATTCAATTAATATAAAAATTGTAAAAATAATTCAAATTAATAATAATGAAATTAAAATTAAAATAATATATTTATAAATAAATGTACTATTTTTACATGATTAATAAGGATAGAATATAATACAGATAAAACTAGGACAATCCCATATCTGACAAAATAACAGATAAGTCTTAGTATATTTGTGATATTTGTCAGACAAGAGCATGATCA
This sequence comes from Prinsepia uniflora, assembly GCA_032719365.1. Taxonomy (NCBI): domain Eukaryota; kingdom Viridiplantae; phylum Streptophyta; class Magnoliopsida; order Rosales; family Rosaceae; genus Prinsepia; species Prinsepia uniflora. The sequence goes on along the minus strand of CM064871.1, from coordinate 63,932,738 downwards.
CTCCATTTATCAAAGTATTTTAGGGGTAGGTCTTGTCACTCATTCCAACCAAGCGCGATTGGTATATCCTTCATCTGCCACACAATCTCTAAGAGGTCGGCCTTATCCCCTCCACATTTATGTGTGACTTGCCTTAACAAAATTTGTTGAATGTAAATGGGGTAAATGTACTGACCGCTTTTTCCACGCTTACAACTATGTCGAAGGACACTGCGAAGCGTATTGGGAGGTCAGCTGGCGACGTACTAAACACTGTGAGGGGAAAGATCCAAGCTCCGACTGGGAGGGGGCTCGGAGGAGAATCCATGCATGACTCATCCTCCTTAGGAGTCGACTTCTGGCCAGAAAAGGAAAGAAGCACCAATGACGGGTGGGTTGTTGGTCAGTGAGAAGAGGGGGTCATGACCATTGATCTAAGGGCTGCAAAGAGGTTGACTATGTTGCCTAATAAGAAGAAAATCAAGAGGTCTAAGAAGGCTCATGTTGGGGGTGAAGGTCGTGGTAGTCACTCCACCTCCTTAGTAGACCTGTGGACAAGTAACACTGGTCATGCATTTTGAATAGGAGAAGGTGGGAGGGTGAGAGAGGGGAGAGTGCGCCCATGAAAAAGAATCCATTTGACCCTCAGACAGCTCTGGGGCTGGCTGGGTGCACCGAGAGGATCATTAATTTCTGATGAAACCCAGTTGGTCATGGTCGAATAGGAATATGTCTGGGCGGGTCTGTATACGGTTGTAGGGGAAGTGAGGCAAGTACAGTTTGTGCTGAGCAGGGGATCCAGGTCTATTTTCCTTAAGTCGCCTCCTTTGTTTTCTCAACTTCTCTATTCGCCCCCACTTTTCCCTACTTATTTTTGCCACCATCTCATCTCAATCGACATTGCTTGGGTCGGTTGAAGAGGAGATAGCCGACCATGTTGGGGTCGAGACTAGACCCTTCACCAAGTTAGGGCTAAAATGGGATGACGTCTTTGTCGGCATTGGGAAGAAGATGCTGCCAGTCATGTAGGAGCATAGGTTGTGAGTCGGGACTTGTTTTCCATAATTTTTGGTAGGGGCACATGCAAATTTCGGGGTCAAAATTTATGTAATGAGGGTAGATTGTAATGAACCAACCCATAATTACGTGATTTACTGAAATTAAGAGATTTTTATGGGATTAATTAGGTAGGTTGGATAGTTTTTCCCTTAGGATCATAACTTGGAATCCATGTAATATTTTTGAATTCTGGTTGTAGATTTGAATTCATTGGGTTGAGTAAATGAATTTTTATATAAATTTTGTAGGATTTGTTTGAGAAATGAGAGAGATATGAAGGTTTGAAGTTTGGACCTTCAATGAAATTTTATAACCAGCCAACGGCAGTGGCCACGGCGGCGTTGCTGTCTTCTCTGGTAGTTGTGACGTCAGCGTGATGTCATGATGATGTCATAAGGTGACATCATGATGACGTCAACTAACACATGGTAGGGGTCGAGTGGTGCCACGTGTCACATGTCAAAGGGTGCCACGTGGCAGGTCATGTTAGAATTGTTAGTGCCATGTTAGCTAGGGCTAACATCAGCAGCGTTAACCGACGCGTAGAAACTTTGATCGGCGCATGTGGGCTCATGAGATCAAATTTCAAGGTGAAATTGGTCTTGTTCAAAAGGTTTCGACGTCTTAAATCCAATGGTGGTGGTTTTAGGTTGATCGAGGTCGTTTGATGGTAGTTTTGATTTTTTTCTCCTTGTAATGTGCGTTCAGGACGTATTTTCAATTTCAGAGTTATAACAGGTTTCACATATGGAGTTATATAGATTGTGCGTAACCCCCATGTGTGATTATGATAGGCCAGGATGTCCCAGAGACTTTGGATTAGCTTACGGCTTGGGATTTAGGCGATCAGCGGTATTGTGAGTTGACATTTCTTTCATAAATGTGATGCATGCATAATTATATGTACTGATATTATGGTATGGTTTGGCATGGTTATATCTATGATTATGTTTCTAGATAAATTATTGGTTTTAGAATACATTTTTGGTTGTGGTTTATGGATACTGGTTTTATGTTGGTTTTTGTAAAAAACGGGTTTTGGAATGGTGCCTTGGGTGAAAATTGTTTTGAACTGGTGCCTTGGGTGGAAACTATTTTGTGCTGGTGTCTGGGTCAAAAGGTATTTTTTGAAAACTGTTTTCTGGTATGTCATCCTCACGCGATTGGATCGTTATTCCATAGTTGGACTCCGATGATTCCTAGGGACGGATTCGGACATGGCCAGAATTGTACTCAACACGTGCCGACGGAGTTGGATTCCGAAGAATCTGTAGTTGTCTGGTGGTAGTACAGAGAGAATGCTAGTTAGACTAGCAACTGGTTGGATGTAAGGCCCGTGTCCTGGAGGGAAGGGTGAACGATTCCACATTCCTACGAGGGGAATGGTGGTGTGCCTTAAAGGTGTAGGCACACATCTATCAAGCACGAGGCCTTTTGGGAGCTCAGTGGCTTTGGGGTCTATTAGAACTCCAAAGTTAAGCGAGTTGAGGCTGGTGCAATTCCATGATGGGTGACCCCCTGGGAAGTTGCACCGTGAGCTCCCGAAAACAAAACCATAAGGGCGAGGCCCAAAGTGGAAAATATCGTGCTAGAGTCAGGTCTTGACCGAGGAGGGTCGAGTCCTAACAGAATGGTAATAGAGCCAAACCCCGACCAGGAAGTGTGCTAGTGAGGACGCTAGGCCTTAAGGGGGGTGGATTGTAACACCCGTGTCCTGAAGGGAACGGTGAACGATCCGACATTCCTGCGAGGGGAATGGTCTGCGAGGAGATTGGTGGTATGCCTTAAAGGTGTAGGCACACACCTATCTAGCATGAGACCTTTTAGGAGCTCAGTGGCTTTGGGTTCGATTGGAACTCCAAAGTTAAGCGAATTGAGGGTGGTGCAATTCTATGATGGGTGACCCCCTGAAAAGTTGCACTGTGAGCTCCCGAAAATAAAACTGTGAGGGCGAGGAGGCCCAAAGCGGACAATATTGTGTTAGAGTCGGGTCCTGATCGAGGAGGGTCGGGTCCTAAAATTGGACCAGTAGGACGAGATTGACTTTATGGCTAGTTGGACTAGCAACTGGTTGGACCAGCAGGGCGGTGTTGACTTTTGGGGCCACTTGGACCAGCGAGATCAAATTTGACTTGTATTTACTTATGGTGTGTCCAAAGGTTTTCAAAATAATTTACAACCAGGGATTTCGGGGAAATGTGGGCCTCAATGGGGGTGGATTGTGAGGACCCGTGCCTTGGAGACATGGTCAGCAATCACACATCGCCTGGGGAAAAATGAGGATGCGTCTATGTGTGGGTACGTATGTATCCATTGCAACGCATTTTAGGGGTGGGACCCCCAAAAAAAAAACTGTGAGTGCGGGGACCCGTGTGGGCTGGCCCAACTAGCATGGGCCCAAAGCGGACAATATTACAATAGAAGAGCCTAAGTCGTGACATTTCTAGCCCAAGAGCTTTCGAATTATAGGGGCAATGTTTACACCAAAAATAAACCACTATGAGCCCGGGATGTTTTTAAGAAATTAAATGTAACGACACGTCCCGGGTTTATGGGAATAATTAAGGACTAATTAAGGATTATCGGGACTAATCGGGGATTAGTCGAGGATTGTTCGGACGGTCGACGTAAAATGACAATTTTACCCTTGAAAATGGGCAAAAAGTTGACTTTTGACCTGGGAGGTCAAATGCACGAGGAACGAGGACCGTTACGTAGATCGAGTCAGTAGACAGGTGGCACGTTGAAATCGAATGTTCGATGGGAAAGTTACAGGTCACGGAAGGTTTAGGGGTACTATTGCACGAATTACGAGGCGGTTGAACATTTGTCATTTTGTGCGGCCCAGATATTTTGAACGAGGCGGTTACATGCATACCTCTCCCTTCCCTTTCTCATTCGATCCAAAAACCCAACCCCTTAACCCTTTCAGTTGAGACCAGTGAGACTGAGAATGTTGGTGAGGCTGAGGGGTGAGAGAGAGATGGGGAGACGACGTGGGAGGTGGCAGGACTGTCGTGGACGGCTGAGGAAACCGTGAAACAGGTAAACCCGTAACCCGTCAATTTTTGGAAATTGGATTTTGAGTTTTGAACGTTTAGGGTTGTATCTAAGGCTTGGGTTGTGTCCTTGGTGTCTGTACGAGTCTCTGGGTATCGGAAACAAGGGCTGAGGACGGCTGAGCAACTCAGGAGGGAAACCAAAAAATAGGTCGTGCATGTTTGGATTCGAACAGGTATTTTCAGACCCCTTCTTCGTGTTTTGAGGTCAGGGATCCCTTCCTAGGATCCAGACGATAGTATAGGAAGAAACAGAGAGGGAAATGGATTAGAATTGAGGCTTTTAGAGCTGGGTCAGAGTCGCGGGTCTGCGCGACCCGGTTTAAGACAAACTGGTTGACCTGCGGGAGGTTGAAGACAATGACGTCAGCATGCTGACATCATCATGTCAAACTGTCAGGCCAGGTGGCTTAAGAGAAGAATGACACGTGTCATGTCAGTGCCCAGTCAGCACTGACATGTCAATGACGTGGCCCAATCAGAGGGTGCCATGTGCCATTGACATGTCAATGATGTGGACTAGTGGATTACTGACACGTGGCACTGTCAGATCTGACTTGTGTCAAATCTGACACCTGTCAGAGATCACATCATGTTGACGTCAACGTTGACTTTTACATTAATCGGTACGTGGGTGTGAATATCGAGGTGGGACTAGTGTCATTTTAAAGGTTTTGATGATCCGAATCCAATGGTGATGATTTCGGGTCGATCAGAGATCGTTAGGTTGGCAAAATTGAGGTTTAAAGCCTCGTGAAGTGTGTTCGAGATGCGTTCCCGGGCTGGGACTGTTCATGGGTTTTAGGTATGACCTTATAGAGTCTGTTACTGATCATTGAGTGTGATTTAGATAGGTCCGGATGACCCAGAGAGGTTGGTTTAGCCCCGATAAGGCTTACAACACAGATTTCGAGGCGCGACAAGGACGGTTTGTGAGTGGCATTGCTTTGTAAATATGATGCATGCATAACTGTTTTATATGTTTTATATCAATGATTTGAGATGCCTTGAGTGCATATGATTGTGGTCTTTGGTATTTACGTATTTACACGTATTTCGAGGTTTATAGTTTTATAATGGATTAATGGAATGATTTCGAATTTGGGAATATGGAATCGGGCTTGAAACCCATTTGGCTTATGAACTATCAGACTTGAAGTCCATTTGATTTAATGAGATATCGGGCTTGAGGCCCAGTTAGTTTTACGGTATCGAGCTTGAGGCCCAGTTAGTTATGATATTGCGCCTAAGTCCCATTTGTGATTTATAAAATGTGATTTCGGGTTTGGAGACCCTAATGCGATTTGGATTGAGAATGGTTTTGGAAAATGGGATTTGTGGAAATGGTTTACGGACATTATATCTCAGGCTGAGACCCTGTTGAAATGGATTTGATTTCGGTTTTCAAACTATACCATCCTATGTGTGGATTACACTCTAGGTGTCAGGGACACTAGAGTAGTCACAGAGCATTGTCTGAGAGGGGCCTCTCTACGTGAAAGACCGTAGAGAGGTCAAGGATCGGAATTGCTAGAGGTTAAAACCTCAGCCCCCCAAGGAGGGTCAGAGACCTGGGTGGACCTGGGGGAGACTCGGCTTGAGACCGAAGAGCACACGTAGCCTTATGACAGTGACATCTGGGATATCAGGCATCTCAAATGCCAAGGATGGATTAAATATGTTTTATTGGACTATTTATACTGTATTTTGTGGATTTGGGTAGAGACCCACGTGTTTTTGTTTTGGGCCAGAGAACCCTTTTGTTTTACTGGTTTTGGGCTGAGTTCCCACTTGGATTATGGATTTACGGTTTTGGGCTAAGGAACTAACGATTTGAGGATGGAAATGACTTTGATTGATAAACGATTTTATTAACTTTGATTTTATTGGAGGAACGATTGAGTTGATTTGTTTTTGAATGCATGCATGCTTTTAAATGAAAGGTATAAATGTCTTTTGTGAAATGTATTTTTATAAACTGTTCTTTTGTCCACTCACAACTTTTATGATTTTTAATACCCTTCAGGTTGATCGCGGACGCGAGCTGTAGCAGAGACCGAGACATCACATGTCACCACAGATCTTGGCGCGCTCTGTAAGCCCCGAGAGAGTCAAGGTTTGGGTCATCCCTTGTCTGGCACGTGGTTTTAGACGGGAGCATGGCACATCTCGCGTTATTCCTGGGGGATTGAGATGGGTCGTGTCATTAAAGGCCCAATCTGTCTTTTTGGCCCAAGCCCAATTAGTATCCATAGTTGGATCATGGGGAAACACGAACATAATTTACGCAATTACACTGATATGATGCCGAAACCGTCCGAAGGGGCAATGGGGGATATGCAACTAAGTCGTTGTGATGGAGATGCACGCAAGTGTGCACATGTTGATCATCCGCACTCTCACGCTGCCTATAAAAGGAGAAGGTCTCTTCTCAAAAGACAACCAATCAAACAAACATACAAACAATTGATCAAATTCAATCAATTACAGTAACTGCAAACACTCAACAGTTTCTTTGTTACCCAAAAATTCGCTTTCTTAGCAAAACCTATCTTTTCAATTCAAGATCAAGATTCAGTTCTCCTCTCAACCTTTCTTAGTTCTTATTAAGAACATCAAGCTTTCCTCCCAATCTGACTTGCATCCCAAGTTCATTTTTTGAGACTTTCTGACCACCACACTTCATTTCGACTTGCTTCCTCAGCTTGTTTTGAAGGTCACTTTCCTCACTTCGACTGCATCCAACAAGTCTTTGAGATCCTCATAACCTCACTCTCAGACATCATCATATATTTTTACTTCTTTGTCAACACATTTGGTATGATTTTCAACAGATGTTCATCTAGTTGATGGTCTCTTGACCACGAACGCCAACTCATGGTTTAGTCTAGAGATAGTTTACTTCACGCACTTGTAATTCAATTCACAACGGTAAAACGTAATATATGTTTTAAGCGTATGCCTCTCCCTTCTCCCTTTCTACAATCGGTTTCTACAAGTCTGAATTTGATAACTAGAATATACCAACTAATGAGTTCTATGGCTGCATAAGTCGTAGAATCATCTTTGTATTTTGGTTCAGTATTCGAGCAGTTTAACTTGAGATGTTGTTTATGTCTAACTTCCCCTCTAACTCTGAATTGCATGTTGCTAATATGAATACACCGACATTGAATTTGGACTAGGCACATTAATGCCCTCGCTAGAGGCATATAAAAGAACAGCGCAAGTAAGATGTCCGATTACTCCACTTTCACTTTATTCGAACAATGATTCATGAGCCGCAATTCAGAACCAACTTCTAACCCTGTCTAATAGCAGCGTTTACTAGTAGCACGCCTAAACTTGAAGACATCTAGAATGCCAAGTCAGTTGGACCAACCCAACTAGGGCAGGATTGCGACATAATGGCCCAAGGTTTTCAGCTTTCACCTCATTCGCTCTAATCACTTATGCCGCATACCCATGCACTCGACTACAGCGAAGAAAGCCTTCCTCACCTAAACACTTGCGTATCCGTCCTTTTGAAAACAAGCAACCGAACAGTGAGCCCAAATTCTACTACGATAACATTTTGAGCACAAACACATCCAACACATCCTCAAGTGGATAAATAAATCAAGTAAAATGATTTGATAACTATAAATAGAAATTTTCATAAATGACGATAATGATTGATAATTAGGGATTTTAATATCAGTATTTCATGTATTATTTTCATCCTCAGTCTTGTATTATATACTCTTATTTAATTCTATATGGCATAAATTATTATATTTTCGTTGAAGTTTAATTACTTGGCCTGTATATATCCACCCATATATAGTATAATAATTGGGTTGTTCGGTTTCCTCGTATTAAATGCGAGCAAAACCTCCATGGCTCCTTCACGAGCTTGACAAGTCACCAAATCAGTACGAAAATATGGAAGCGCCTCCATGCATGGGAGGCACGTGCCCCTTACAGTCCCAAAGCCTGACTTCACCTTTACTTTTAACCTTCATCTCTCTCTTCTCTCTCTCTCTGTGTTATATTTATATATATATCTATACACATGAGACCTGTTGTAAGTAAGAATGACAGAGACAACAATGGACGAGTCTCCTTCCTCCGAGACATTGTTGCCACAAAACCATGAGGACGACCAACCTCCCGAAACAAAGCCCGGATGGAAGGCCATGCCTTACCTCTTAAGTACATTTCATTATTTTAGTTACTAGGATCTCCACACCTGCTCACCTATCTGGTAAATGAAATTTGAAAGGTTTAAATTGGGGATTTTAAAAATATTTTGTTTGTTTATGTGTTTGTGTGCAGGTAATGATTCAATTGAGAAGATGGCTACATATGGGTTGACGACAAATTTTATGGTGTATTTGGTGAGGGAGTATCACATGGATCAAGTTTCTGCCGCCAACATTCTAAACTTCTGGATTTGTGGATGCAGCTTACTAACAGTCGTTGGTGCCTCTGTTGCTGACGTTTGCCTTGGCAGATTTCTCACCATTGCTTCGGCTTCCTTTGCAACTCTTCTGGTAAATAGTTAATTCATTCATTAGCAACCATTTATTAATTAATCGTGATTCATTAATTAGTTTCATGTTGTGGTTTTATCATTCAACGTTCACATGTTATAACATGATTAGTGATTATGGTGAGCAGATTTTGAAATTTGTCCAACTCACAATACTATCAAGTAATGTTGTGTCGGAAATTTAAATATCAGATTTTGATATTTAATTAGTTTTAATCGTAATTTGTCACTTTGTTCCTGCTCAACTTGGACTTCTTGTTGCATACCTTGTGCCAATGCCATTATGCCAATGTCATGAACTTTTTTCAGCAAGTTTTCTCCATGAGCTATTATTAAATAGTCAATTTCCACTTTATTATCATATTTACTTATTAAATATTAGTATGAATTCTTATATTTTAGGGAATGATAACAATAACATCCACAGCCTTTGTGCCACAATTAAGGCCTCCACCTTGCATCACTGAATTGAACACACAGACACAACAATGTGCAACCATCACTAAACCCCAACTGGGATTCTTGCTTCTTGGGCTATCCTTATTAGGGATAGGAACAGGTGGAATTAGGCCCTGCAGCATTCCCTTCGGATTTGATCAATTCGATTCAACAACTCTGGAAGGAAGAAAAGCAACCAATAGCTATTTGAATTTGTACTACACTTTACTCACATTGGCAATGTTGATCAATCAAACCCTAATAATTTACATCCAGGACTCTGTGAGTTGGGCATTAGGCTTTGGGATCCCTACCCTCCTCATGCTATGTGCAATTCCCCTTTTTTTCTTTGGCTACAAGATTTACTACCATGTGAAGCCAAAAGAAAGCATATTTGTAAGCTTTGCACAAGTTCTTGTCGCTGCCTATAAGAAGCGCCATCTTAGGCTTCACAATGATGAAAGGGTGCAAGGAGTTTTCGTCGATGTTTCCTCCACTGGCAATGTAGTGCTCTCCAAGCTCCCTCTCACTTCACATTATAGGTAACAAATGTTAATTAATACTTATATATACTCGTTGTTTGATGATCATTTGAATCGCCAATTTATAATATAGGTACTTATTTTTATTTTGAACTTTGATATCTGGATCAGTTTTTTGAAGAAATCAGCTTTGGTGTTGGATAATGAGTTGAAACAAGACGGGTCTTGTGCAAATCCATGGAGTCTATGTAGCATTAAACAAGTCGAAGATGTGATATGCGTGACAAAAATTCTACCAATATGGGCATCTGGTGGCATTTGCTTTGTGGCCAACGCACAAGAAGGAACATTCATAGTGTCGCAAGCCATGAAAATGGACAGGCACATTGGACCCAACTTCCAAATGCCTGCTGGGTCAATCAAATTCATGTCATTGATCACGTTGATAATATGCCTCCCATTGTACGACCGTGTACTACGACCCGCCCTACAAAAAATCACCAAACATGAAGATGGGATCCCAGCGATTCATCGGATAGGGATCGGGTACTTGTTCGCAATTACGTTTATGGGGGTGGCAGGGGTGGTTGAGCAAAAGAGAAGATCCTTGGCAATGTCACAAGGTTTGGAGATGTCGTTGTTTTCGCTATTTCCGGCGCTAATGTTTATGGGGATGTGTGAGCTGTTTGCGATTCTTGGGCACCTTGAATTTTACAACAAAGAGTTTCCAGATAATATGAAGAGCATTGGGAATTCTTTGGTGTATCTTTGTGTGGCCGGGGCTACATATTTGAGCAGTGTGGTGGTCAACATTGTTCGTAGTGTCACCGGAAAGAATGGGCAGCCCAATTGGTTGGACAATGATATCAATGTTGGGAGATTGGACTATTACTATTTCTTGATTGCTGCTTTGGGGGTCATCAATTTTGTATACTTTTGTTCTTGTTCTCGGGGGTATACTTATAGGGCTACCCCAAAAGTTTTAGAGACTGTAGGGAGTCACCCTATTGATCATCATTTGGTTTAAACTTTAAAGCTCTTATGAGTTTGTAAATTATAAGGTGACACTCAAACCATAAGCAATATGGGCCTTCGCATGTAACATCTCCTTTTATTAACGATGTATAAGATATTAACGATGTATAAGATCTTCTTTGAGTTGGAAATGAAAGTTATTATTATTATTATTTTCTAATGACAATATTAGAGATGAGCATATGTATATTAGGTATAAATCCCGTTCATTGGAATACGTATTATTAGATTCTAATACTTTAAAGTTGGATACCAATTCTAATTCAAAATTCACGTGGCTAGTCATGGCATTATGACTAAGTTTCCGGATATAATCAGCCAATCAAATTCATACTACTGCTACATGCACACACACCATTCACATACGCTTTGCAAAGATCATAATCACACAAATGACACCCTAAGCACTTAGATTATGTCAATGTAGGCAAATTTATACTAGTACTAAGTGACGGTGTCCGAGTTCATGGTTATCAATTTTTGGATGGTTTTTCAGAAGTTATTTAAATGATACGTATTTCAAGGCTTGTGTTTAAGTTGTGTTTTGGGCTTAAACTCGAGGTTTTGAATCATGATTTTGGTTGGAAATGTTTCATGTGCTTTATTAAATATGTTTCTTGAAGACGGTAATTTCTGGATGATTTTACGGAAATTGATTAATGCAGGTTTTACGAGAAACTCGTATATGTTGGGTTCTGGACTTTGGATTTGGTTCTGAAATTGATATGAACTATAAAAGTATGTTTTCTTGGTATTTGAGATATAATATGATGTGATGATGTTGGTTGGTTGGCCAGTCTCGGATGTCAAGGTAAAACTCATTTTCCTGAGCTGAAATCGTGATGGATAGTCTCGGACGTCGAGGTAAAACCCCTTTTCCTAGGTCAGTCCCACTCGGGCGCCAAAGTAAAGGTCCTTTTTCCCAAGTGCTTAGCCTACCGGTAGTGCATATGTGATACAGATTATGATAATGTGGTTTGCAGGCATCGAGGATGGGTTGACTATGTTCTGTTATGGTGTGGTTCTTTGATACGAATTATGATTTCCTTGTTTTCCGATATTACTTGGTTTTCTACTAATTACACGTATTTCGAGATTTCGTGACTATTATCTATTTTGTTGGGATTTATGAATTTCTCTTATGCGTGCATATTTTTTTCTAAAACGAGGGTAGTCACTTGTGCTTTCGAATGTGTTTTCAAAACTATATTGTGTTTTAAAATATTTATTTTTAGGTCCACTCACACGATTTTATTGGTTTTGTAACCTTTCAGGACCATTGCACGAGAATCGATGCTGATCGAGAGGAAAAAGGCATGAGCTAGCAAGCTGTACGTATATCCCTTGTCTGATAGGGTTCGAGGGTAAATTTGGTGTCTTCGTTACTTGTCAGATGGGAGTAGAGCCCAGGTGTAGTTCACGAGGTATTTTTCTGGGTCGGGTCCTGTCAGATGAGCGCTCTAATTCAAAATCACTATAGGTTTCTTTCATTGCTCTATCTCGTTGATTAACCTTATTTTTATTAGTGGCATAATCAGTAGCAATAATCCCTCTGCAAGTAAAACACTTAATTAACTTTCAATTTCCCTTATTATCCTTGAGACTCAAATTTGAGACTCAAATTTTCCTTTGTTACCGAAGTTCCTAGACTCACACTTCCATTTATTTCCAAGGCCCTAGGGTGATTCCCACTTTCCCTTGCATCTCTGCCCTTATCTTTTAGTATTCTTATGATTATTTTAGCAAAGAAAGCCATTTGATTCTCCACAGTTTGTGAAGAATTAGACAATGCATCATATTCATTTTGAGTGTATTCTAAAGAAATGTTCTTTCCCCTTTTAGTGTCCAAAGTTTTCATGTTCATTTCCATTTGAAAAGTCAATAGTTTACCCACTAACTTGGCAAAACTAATGTCTTTTAGATTTTGAACTTCCATGATAGCAATCATCTTAGGTCAAAATTTACCTGGTAAGACACGAATAATTTTTTGAACAATGGTAATTTCTGATATTGGTTCACTAAGATTGACACATTCATTTGTGATTGACTCAAGACATTCATAGAACCCTACAAAAGTCTCTTTTCACTCATTCGAATTTTTCCAAAGGCATTTGGAGCTTCAAGTCACGAACTTGAGCATCACCTTTATGGACAACTCTGAGGCTATTTCAAGCTTGTTTTGTCGTGGTGCAATTTCGAATGTGGAACTGTGACATAGATAATGCCATGAAAATGAATTTCTAGCTTTTTTTATTTGATGATGAGGCAAGTGAAACACGATGAGTCCACTCAGATCTTAATTTATCTGCAATTCAGCATAAACAGTTTTTCTAGGAAACCTCCATTCAACAATAAGATATTCAAAGGAAACTTCATCGTAGGTGTGAAGAAAATTTTCAAACTTTCCTCACTAGGCAACATAGTTTGTGTCATCAAAGAAAGGTAGATTGATACAGGAATTCTTGTCATGCTCACTCAAAATTGATGTCAACTGAAAACTCTAGGATCGACTCTAAATGTGTCTAGAGTCGGCTCTGATACTAACTGAAAGTTGGATATAAATTCTAGCTCAAGATTCATGGGACTAGTTACATAATTATCACTAAATTTTTAGATAAAATCACGCAATCAAATTCACATCACTTCCACATGCACACGCACCATTCACGTACACCCTGCAAAGATCACAATCACACAAGTGACACCTTAAGCACTCAGAGGCTCAATCTGTTAGGACCCACCCAAAATCCCCTAGGATTAACGTGGGACGTGCCTGATCCCGTCTGACACGAAGTATCAGACCAGGAAAATTTCGTCCTTCGCCCAACCAGGACTACTAGAGAGCGCATGGATCCGGAGGAGGAATGTGATGTCTCGGTCTTCGCTATAGCCCGCAACCGCGATCAACCTGAAAGGCATCAAAAACCACAAAAAGCTGTGAGTGGACAAAAAAAACATTTTATAAAAATATTTTCATAAAATGCCATTTATGCCCTTCACTAAAAAGCATGCATGCATTCAAAAACCATTTAGTAAATTCTTCATTAGAGCCTTGGCCCAAATCCAATACAAGTGCGAACTCAGCCTAAATCCGACACACGTGGGTCTCAACCCAAAACCATCTCCGTGAAAGCTCATACATATAAATATATACGTATATAACCCATTCTAGACATCTTCTGATGTCTACTCAATAACCCATCACGATATATCTATCAGTGTGCACACTACTCGGGGTCTCACTTCGAGTCTACCCCTAAGATCTAGGATGTCTGAGAGGAATCGTCCAAAATTCAGGATCTACAACGTCTCGAGGATGGTCTGCGGACCCAGTCCGAGACTATACCATATCTTTCACTCCTAGAATGTGCTCCCTCTTGGAGTCACTCATCCCAGGCAGTGGATCGTGACTCTCCAAGATCAATGACGTCTGGAGGAGACCAATACGCTCATAAGGAGGGTATATACATACTAGTATGAAAACCTACAATTGGGACTCACGCCCGATACTCTAAGTCAACTGGGCCTCAAGCCCGAACTCATGACTCAATTGGGCCTCTATCCCAATTTCACAATTTAACTGGTCCTCAAGCCCGAATTCACAATCAACTGGGTGTCAAGCTCGATACCTCAGGGTCAATCACGATTTCAATCATAGTGATGCGTGCAACCATCAGTCCAGGACCCCTCTCAATCCGGGTATGTCGCCTTGAACATATCAACCACCTCGACCACCTCTAGATCATGGTGCACCCATCACTGATCCATCGCCTGTACTGTCAGCACTCCAAAATCGAGCCTCCAGTGGTTGCTGAACAACGAGATGTGCATCGTGACCTCTCCGGAAGGAACACATCCCCAGTCCGGAGGCGAGCGTCATATCATCCGTCGCCGTGCACACAACACCCGTCGAGATCACGACTCAGACCCGTAGGTCATCAATAGGGCGATATTCCCGAGTCAAAACTAAAACCAAATGGGTCTCATGCCTGGTTTTACCTTTTCAAAACCATTTCCTTTAAACCGAAACCACAAACGCGTATAAGCACGTATAAGACCGAAAACCGTGAAATACGTGCCAATACGTCAACACACACAAATGCACTCATGGAATCACAAAACATGTTCTAAAACACATATAAAACATTTATGCATGCATCAATTCATAAAAGAAAGTACACTCAAAGACCGTCCGAGCTGCCACCTCGATACGTGCGTCGTACGCCTTCTCGGGCCAATCATTGTCTCCGGGGTTCCCAAATCTGTCCAAATTTTAATAGAGGAATACTAACAACCTCATTAACCTCTCGGTGAAGCCCCGTAATTTTTTCTAATTTTTAACTATTTTTAAAAGCGATCCTAAACCTTTGGGCAACCCGAACTATATTGAGACGATGTCCGATCGACTCGAAACCAGTTCCTAAATGTTCGTTACATCGAATAGATGATTTCACATGTTGGAAGTAGCCCCAAAAGATGGCCCACGCGCTGCCACGCGTCGTCCAAAGGGCCCTGTGCATGGGCTTCACGCGCCTGCACAGTTATTCGTGACCTCCAGTGGACCAGCTGGTCCGGTCCAGTCTCTGTAACCCAGTCCAGCCGACTCAACCTACGTAACGGTCTTCGACTCTCGGCCATCGGATCTCCCAAGCCAAAATTCAACTTTTTGCCCTCATTTAGGGGTAAAATCGTAATTTTGCCCTGAACGTCCGTTAATCCTCGGTTAATCCCCGATTAGTCTCATTAATCCGTCATTAATTCTTAATTAATTCTGATAATTCGGGACGGGTCGTTACAAACTCCCCCCCCTTCAGGAATTTCGTCCTCGAAATTCAAACTGACCCAATTCCACAACCAACTGTGGAATCTAATCATGTCCCCGCACAGGGGCACTCTCATGTACAAGTACACGTCCGAAATAACCACACTTTGGCTCGTAAGTCTCACTCGAGACGTCGACACTTGTTGATCTCGCATGTCGCTCACTCTGATAGGTCGATTATACTAAGTTAACGTCAGATCCTTTTCAGTCTACCTTTCTGACACGTTCCAACCTACAACCATCAGGCTGAAATACGTACTCCTACTAAGGGCTATCTTATCCAAGCTGACATCCTGTTCAGCATCCAATCCGACAATTATCCTCATTGCTCACACTGAGCGAAACCTCATCCAACATTTCGCAACCGTAATCCACTATTCATAGGGGTACCATTCCCTTCTAACACTCCCTAAGTCCACGATCACGATCATGACTAGCTGGTAACGCTCGGCTCCACTGCGCTTCTGTTGTGCACTCTGATCTCAACTCACTCTCGAATCCTAGTATTGTATCTCACGTCACTCAGCGATCTCCACTGATATTTGGACTCACATCGAGTCTCAACCTTCGTACTACTCAACCTGTCGACACCCCATCGACGTCGCACCCATCCGGGGTGTATCTGGACCCCAATTGAATACTCGTCTCAGTAGGAAACACACAGTCACTAGGGTTTCTCTGGCCCGCACGAACCTGAGCTCTCGGCTCACCTAATCTCCGAACCCTCTCCATCAACTCTGCTCGAGTACACATCATTCGACGTCCAGCCATCATACCAGTATATCGAACCACACCCGATCATGGTACTCATCGATTTTCTACTCTTTCGATCACTATCGTTTGTCCAACTCTTATTCCTCACTCCGACTATGGTTTGATACTCAAACGTTTGTCACGAGCCAGCCTCAATCCATCACAATCTCTATCCTCAAATCCAACTCGAGGCATTGTCTATTCATTTTTTCCTGATCGATATCCATGTATCGTCCTCGTTTCCTATGTATCCCCTTATCCAATCTCTGTCTTGTCATCTTACAACTCATGCTAAGGGATCCTTCAACAGTCTTACAATATGGTTCTCCTCTGCTCCTAGCTTAGCATAATCAGCAAGGCAAATCACACCAATGACGACCAGACCTCGGTCTATTCGCTTCACGGTAGTCACAATCATCTCAGTCATCTCGATCGTCCTCACACTACTCAATCTAACTCACCTCAGGCACTCACTTGTCACATCCAGTGACACCAAGAATCAGCTGCTCTTCAAGTTAATCAAATTTGACTCACAGTCTAGCTGTCCGATTCTTACACCTTCCTTAGACCCTTTATCTGTCATGTCATCCCTCATCGACCCACATGAGGAAGGTCGAAGATGGTGACATCAAAGTTCCTCCTATGTCATCCTGCGGCACCAAGCACTATCTGCTAAAGAGCAGAAAATGAGAAGTCTCCTTCTCCGACTAAGAGTATTCTCTGATAATTACTGTAATGCTTAATTCTTTCCTTTCGAACTAAGCACTTCCATAGATTCTCGTCTTCTTCCATCACTGTTCACATTAGCAACCTAATTCGCACGTCCCAATCCTTATGAGATCCAATTCCAGAACCTAACAGTCGTGCTGTCCGTCCAAAATGAACTAGGGAACCTGTCACCCCTCCAGGTATAACACATACCTCGCCAATCTAGGTATAGGTCATACCTCGCCAATCCAAGTATAGGGTATGCCTCGCACCGAGCCACTCAGGATCCTCTCTGTTCCGCTTAGTGCCCATCGAACTCACACGTTTACTACTCTAGGGCACGTCTACCAATTCGATCACAAACTAAGCCCTCAACTCAATTAGACATCATCCACATTTCCGTAAATCATCCAACTCGCCTATCCGTTTACGATCGTTTATGCACATCCAAAAGGATGTCAATTCATCCTAATCCGATTGTACCGATCGACCGAAGAGTCACAACAGGCTCCTGCTGTTATATGCAGTCAAACCTCCGCATACCACCAACTCTAACTAATAGGCCACTAATCCCTACGATTGTACTCTTTCG
The DNA here is from genome assembly GCA_032719365.1 of Prinsepia uniflora. NCBI lineage: Eukaryota > Viridiplantae > Streptophyta > Magnoliopsida > Rosales > Rosaceae > Prinsepia > Prinsepia uniflora. Next base: position 63,915,277 of record CM064871.1, on the reverse strand, counting down.
TCTATTTATCCAAGCTGTCTACCCATCACTCAGTCACTATTGGGACAGAATCCCTGTCCAGTCCAATCACCGATGGGTTCCACCCAATTCACCTTCATCAAATCTATCATCTCGACATAATTCCTAAGGATTTACACTAGCCGACGAATCCTCCTCAACGTGTAGTAGCAGAAACCAACCATGAGCACATCACGACTGAGCTACTCTCAGCTCGTGGCTCATCGTCTCTCTTCATTATCGTCACCGCATCACCGCCACACGGATTGCGAACAACCAATTCCCAAACCCTGCTCAAACCGAGCAATCGTCACGTATCTCTGCTCGGGTCGGAGGGGTTCTACCTCCCTCATACTCCTACGACTCAACATCTCAACAACCACCAACAAATCTAGCCTTGATGGTGGTACTTACCACGAGTTCGTGTAGACACAACCCACACACAACAACACAGAGACTCCAAACCTATGCAGTCAACTCACCGCTGGCACCCACTACCCATCACACAACGTCCATCGATCAGTCCATTTCAGGATTCGATCGACAGGTACCGCTCTCCTGGTCATTCGTCTGATCACCCTCCAACTAGGGTCATTGCGAACCCGGCTGCTCCCTGCAGCATATCCAACTTGAGTGGTCGCTTGCGCTCGACTGCGAAGAGTCGTCGTACTCCGATACTGGTGTCCACTCTACCAGTAACCACACTCTGAGGATCTCGTGCTCTCCTAACTCTACGGTTGGGAGCCGTTGGTCTTCATGAAAACTCGGCCATACACCGTGCCTAACACTGTACTACAGCTACATGTCACAATCATATCTTACCATGCCACACAACAACTACGCTGGGGCACCCCTGCTAGTTGACACCCCTCCGGGATTCGACACGTCTAAACGTGGCATCTCATGCCAGATAGGATCAACGTTCCTATTCCAACTAGCCTCAACTAGGGTCATCGCACGCCTGACTACTCCTAGAAGCACAATCTCTGATCCTGGTACTTTTGTGATGGGCGACCCTGACATCTAACCTCAACTGATTCCACATTGCTCCAATCCAAGTCGTCCTGACCTCTCAACGGTCCCAACTCTCGCGTCGTCATACGGTGTCCACTGGTACACTGTATCCTATCTCCAGTAACACGACGGTCCTAAGCCGTTTGAGTCACAAGTACATTGATCCCACTCGAGGTCCAACCTCTCGGAAAATGGGGCATCCTTTGCCAAACAAACATTAAACTGTCGCACCTCGTGCTAGACGTAATCTAACTAGGATTCGATTCTACTGAATCCACCTACTCTTACCCTAACTATCAGGTTGATGACGGGCTTTTACCACTGCAGAGACACCACATCCTCGACCTACGTGCACACCATAAGAGCAAAATCTTGCTCTAATACCACTTGTTAGGACTCGCCCCAAATCCCCTGGGATTAACGTGGGGCGTGTTTGATCCCGTCTGACACGAAATGTCAGACTAGGGAAATTCCTTCCTTAGACCAACTAGGACTACCAGAGAGCGCAAGGATCCGGAGGAGGAATGTGATGTCTCGGTCTCTGCTATAGCCCGCATCCGCGATCAACCTGAAAGGCATCAAAAACCACGAAAAGCTATGAGTGGATAAAACAAACATTTTATAAAAACATTTTCATAAAAAGGCCATTTATGCCCTTCACTAAAAAGTATGCATGCATTTGAAAACCATTTAGTAAATTCTTCATTAGGGCCTTGGCCCAAATCCAATACAAGTGGGAACTCAGCCCAAATCCGACACACGTGGGTCTCAGTCCAAAACCATCTCCGTGAAAGCTCATACACATATACATATATACGTATATAACCCATCCTAGACATCCTCTGATGTCTACTCAATAACCTGTCATGATATATCTATCAGTGTGCACACTACTCGGGGTCTCACTCTGAGTCTAGCCCTAGGATCTACAATGTCTGGGAGAAATCGTCCAAAATCCAGGATCTACGACGTCTGGAGGATAGTCTGCAGACCCAATCTGAGACTATACCATATCTCTCACTCCTGGAATGTGCTCCCTTTTGGAGTCACTCATCCCAGGCAGTGGATCGTGACTCTCCAAGATCAACGACGTCTGGAGGATACCAATACGCTCATAAGGAGGGTATATACATACTAGTATGAAAACTTACAATTGGGACTCACGCCCGATACTCTAAGTCAATTGGCCCTGAAGCTCGAACTCATGACTCAACTGGGCCTCTAGCCCAATTTCACAATTTAACTGGGACTTAAGCTTGAATTCACAATCAACTCGGCGTCAAGCCCGATACCTCAGGGTCAGTCACATATCTCTCAATCCTAGTATGTTATCGTAAACATATCAACCGCTGCGACCACCTCTAGATCATGGTGCACCCATCACCGATCGATCTCTTGTACCGTCAACACTTCGAAGTCGAGCCTCCAGTGGTTGTTCGACAACGGGACGTGCATCATGACCTCCCCGGAAGGAACACATCCCCAGTTTGGAGGCGAGCGTCACATCGTCTGTTGCTGTGCACACAACACCCGTCGCAACTACGACTCAGACCTCTAGGTCATCAATAGGGCCATATTCCCGAGTCAAAACCAAAATCAAATGGGTCTCATGCCCGGTTTTACCTTTTCAAAACCATTTCCTTTAAACCGAAACCACAAACGCGCATAAGCACGTATAAGATCGAAAACCTCGTAATACGTGCTAATATGTCAACACACACAAATGCAATCATGGCATCACAAAACATGTTCTAAAACACATATAAAACATTTATGCATGCATCCATTCATAAAAGAAAGTCCATTCACAGATCGTCCGAGCTGTCGCCTCGATACGCGTGTCGTATGCCTTCCCGGGCTAATCACCGTCTTCGGGGTTCCCAAATCTATCCAAATTTTAATAGAGGGTTACTAACAACCTCATTAACCCCTCGGTGAAGCCCCGTAATTTTCTCAAATTTTTAACTATTTTTAAACGCAATCCTAAACCTTCGAGCAACCCGAACTATATCGAGACGATGTCCGATCGACTCGAAACTAGTCCTAAAATGTTCGTTACATCGAATAGATGATTTCACATGTTGGAAGTAGCCCCAAAAGATGGTCCACGAGCCGCCCACAGGGCTCTGCACGTGGGCTTCACGTGCCTGCACAGTTATCTATGACCTCCAGCAGACCGGTCAGTCTGGTCTAGTCTCTGCAACCAGGTCCAGCCGAACTGGTGGAGCCGGTTTAGGCTCCTAACTCATCCATTCTTCGTTCGTTTCCTCCCATTTTAATTCCAATCTTCCTATCTAATCCCTAGAAACCTATTGGTGTGATTAGAACGACCTTCCCGTTCAAATCCTCCCTTCACGGTCCAATTTTCCCGATCATTCCCCCTCGACGTCCGACCACCAACCACCGTCCAAACCACCTCTAAACCTTCCTAACAACCTATTAAACCTTTCCCAATCAACAAAAACTGCCCATAACATTCAAATCACAAAATAGGAAAATTTGCACATAATAGGGTTCGAGTTTTACCTCTGCACGGGGTTCCTCCGCCGTCCACGGTGACGCTGTGCTTGACCAGCCACCATCCTCACACCCTCACCTCACTCTCTTGGCCTCACACATGATCAAATAGGGAAGGGATTGGATTAGGGTCGAAGGGTTGTTCGGGTTGGTGGAAATGGAAGATGATCGAACAAAAGGGAATGGGTGGATATGCATGTGTCTGTTTTACACGGGTCTTACAATCCACCCCTCTTATTGCCCAGCGTCCTCACTGACACACTTCCCGGTCGTGGTCTGGCTCTGATACCAAATTTTCACGACCCGACCCTCCTCGGTCAGGACCCGACTCATCTAGCACCATATTGTCCGCTTTGGGCCTCGCCCCCACAGTTTTGTTTTCGGGAGCTCATGGTGAAACTTCCCAAGGGGTCACCCATCATGGAATTGCACCAGCCTCAACTCGCTTAACTTTGGGGTTCCAATCCCCCCCAAAGCCACTTGAGCTCCCAAAAGGCCTAGTGCTAGATAGGTGTGTGCCTACACCTTTAAGGCACACCACCATCCTCTCCTAGACCATTCCCCCTCGCAGGAATGTGGGATTGTTCACTGTTCCCTCCAGGACACAGGTCTTACAGGGGTTTTACACAATCAATGTAGGTAGGCTTGTATTAGTACTAAGTGAGTGTATGAGTTCATGGATTATCAATATTCAACATCATTAATAACAATTCAGAATTAGCAAGATAAACACATAGAAGGGCACGGGAGAAGAGTAACCATGTTAAATGATAAAAATGCCCTTCTAATATGGGACACCTCACAAGTTAACTGGATCACTTATTTGGGACACCTCACATGATAAACACATTGTGAGGAGTCCCAATGGTAATTTTTTGGATGTTGGCAGAGGTAGCCGTGCTTCTTGGGCTTGGACAAGTTTATTGGAAGGCAGGCGAATTATTCTTGAGGGCTCCCGATGGCAGGTCCTGAATGGAGCTGATATTAAGGTTTGGACTGATCGCTGGTTTCCGGGAATTTTGGACGGTTTGCTTATCCCCCCATCTCCTTCCTTGATTTGCCCTTCACAACCTGTGTCTAACCTTATTGATCCCGCTTCCCACTCCTGGAACCTCGCGATCATCGAGCCCCTAATTTCTGGCTCTGATTGTACGACCATTAGTTCTATCCCTTTGGGAAGCCAAGAAGACGGTGACCGACTCATCTGGCCCCACTGCAAACTAGGTAATTATAGTGTTAAATCTGGTTATTTTTGGCTTAGGGAAAACCCCTCTCCACAATGCTCCTCCGCTCTATCTAGGGCTTCAAGTTCAAATATTTTCCCGGCTGCTCTATGAAATTTCATCTGGAAACTCAAGGCATGACAGGACCCACCCCCCAATCCCCCGGGATTAAGGGCTAAGTTTTGCTCCCGTCTAACTTACGCATGACACGAAGGCTAAACCGACATCTAACTTCCATGTGATACGTAAGTCGGACAAGGGATTCTCGATCCGACCATCCAAAAAGTATCCGGATTTCCCAGAGTGCGCATAATCTACTGTGGATCGCACGTGTGATGTCTCCGTCTCTCTCGACCAACAGCCCGCACTGTGACAACCTGGAGGGTATCGAAAACGCAAAAGAATGTGAGTGGACAAAAATAAAGAATAAGTTAAAAAACAGTTATCAAAAAACACAATTACATTTATACCCTCCATTTAAAAAACCAATGCATGCATATCAAACCATTCCATAAAACCATTCTATATTCAAGTTATTCAAACCGTTTAAGAAAACTGAACCCATTGCCTTTTCTCAAATCCCGGGCTTCAACCCAAAACCATCAAAATCCGTTTCACCCAAGTCATCTCCCAAAACATCAGAAAATCATCATTAAAAACCATCATCATCAAGTCTTAGTGAAATCCAAAACACATTTGAAACCATATTTTTATCCATCGAACCTGCTGGATCTATCCGAGTCTTTAAATTTCCGAGTCTTTAAACTTAATCCAGGCCTCAATTGTAACGACCCGTCCCGGGAATTAGGGTTAAGACGGTGATTAGTGAAGGATTAGTGAGCTTAATCGGTGGTTAGTTGGTCTCGATAAGATCGTTAGCTTAGAATGACGATTTTGCCCATAGTTCGGGCAAAAAGTTGACTGTTAGTTCGGGCGGTCAATTGGGTTTTGACCGATTACTGTGACGTGGTTTAGGACATCACGAATCCGTAGACAGGTGGCATGCCCGATTTCGACATCCGAGGAGGAAGTTATGATGTTCGGAAGGTTGAGGGCATTACCGTAATTTGGGTAAAATAAGGGGAAAAGTTAACTTTTCGTACGATCGGGTTTTGACACGTTGACCTAGGACCGTTAGGTAGATCTTGTCTTCCTGAGTTCAACGACAGGCGACACGTGTTTATCGGAGTTAGGATGTGTGAGTTACGGGTCTAGAAAGGTAGTGGCACAATTGTAATTTTGGGTTCAAGAAGGGGCATTTTGGTCTCTTGGATGTGGGGCATGGTGTAACCGGATTTGGACACTTGTCCAGGGCAGAGAGGAGATTTTTGTGTGAGGCTTTAGGGGATGGTGACACGTGGGGCTTGACTAGAGGGTTCTAGGGTGCACGGTCCAATTATTTTGGGCTGAGTGTTCGTGTGTGCTGTGTGTGGGTGTTCGAAGAACAGAAAACAGAGGGGGAGATTGAGAGAAAATTGACAGGTGATCGTGAGTGTTGGTGTGTTCTGGTGAGTGAGGAGTGACTCAGAGGTTGAGAGGGAGACAGTGAGAAGGTTAGGAGGTGCAGTAGTTGTGTGTGGGTGAGATGTGAGCCACGGGAAAACCAGAGAAAATAGAGAAGAAGTGGGAGATCATGGTGGTGGTGTGGCCGTGTGTTGGTGCAATTGGACTAGACAGGGAACAAGGACGACTCTGTGGACTTCAGGGAGTGCAGCGGTGAGCGCGGCGGCGCTCGACGGCAGGTAATTCCTTCTCCCCGTGTAAGTGCTCTGTTTTTCCGTGATTTTCAAACTGTGAGTCGTGGACTTAGGGACTGAGTCGAGGGATTTGGTGAGTTAGGTGAGCTTCAGTGAGGTCTTAGGAAGCTCTGGGTGTCGAAGCCGTGACAGGGGAGAACTTGGGTGGCCGGAGAAGGAAACAGGGGACTGTCGGGTTTTGTTTTGAGTTTGAGTCGTTAGGTTTTGGACCGTGTCGAGGTGTTTGGAGTAGGGGAATTGGAAGCTTAGGGTTGGACGATGAAGATGGTGAAGAGAGGAGCAGTTTTGGTGGCGGGATGGCGGAGAACCGGCCACGGCGGTTCGAGTTGCAGAGACCGGTTCAAACCGGGTCGACCAGAGGTTGCTGGTGACACTGTAGCTAGCGCGTGAGGCCCACGCTCAGCCACTTTGGGAGGCGTGTGGGGGCGCGTGCGGCGGCGGTTGGGAGAACAGTCAACATGGTTTTTGGTCTAGGTGTTGTGACGAGTCTATTGGAATTAGTTTCGGGTTGTTCGGACGTCGTTTGAGGTTAGTTCCGCAAAGGTGAAGATTTAGGGTTTCGGTTCGTTACGATTAGGACCAGGGGATTTTTGGGGGAAATTAGGTGGATCTTCGTAAATGTGTTAGTAACGTTCTTGGTTGATGGTTGACAGGTTCAAGACTTCCCGAGGAAGTTGAGGAACGTACGGGACGTTCGGGACGCGATTGAGGGCGGTACTGTGAGTGGACCCCTTCTCTAAACTCGAGCATGCATAACTGTTTTTCTATAATTGTTTTATGGTTTTATATATGGTTTCATGATTGTTGAATATGCTATGTTGGTTTTACATAATTTCACGGTTTCCGATAAATAACGTAATTGGCACATTTTACGAGGAATGTCGATTTCTGAGTATAAAGCCATGATTTTGGGGTTTTCAAATGATAAATGGTTTTGAATGCTTATAATGGATTTTGAGACATGATTTCGATGATTAAGGTTTTCGGTTTTAGAATCCGATTTCGGAAAGCGGAATTTGGTTTTGAAGTTGAAAAGTGGATTTCCAGATTTGGGTTCGGAAGGACGGTTCTGGACGCCAGAAGGGCTTCGGACCGGTGATTTTGGATTCGGGTTTGGATATGGGTTTCGAAAAGGTTTTCAAATGGTTTTGGATTGGATTTTCTGGATCTGGATATTGGGTTTAAAGACCCGGATTATATTTGACGGGGGACGGGCTCAGATTGAGTTTAAAGACTCGAGAGTTTAAAGACTAGGATATATTGATATTTCCCCCGTAGGCCTGTTGAGTTTAAAGACTCAGGAGTTTAAAGACTCGGATATTATTGAGGCCTGGATTGAGTTTAAAGACTCGGATAGATCCAGCAGGTTTGATCGGATGAGGATGGCTTGGTACTTACGTTTTATGATACAGTTTCACGGTGCTTATGATATGATTTCTATAACTGTTTTTATAATGATTCTGCAAATGTTTTTATGATGATCTTGACGTGATTTATCACTGTTTTGATAACTGGGTTATGCATGTGATTTTAAAACAAAGGGCTAAAACCCTGGTTTAGTTATGAAATGGTTTTCGGAAATTCTTTGCTTATTTATGGTCCACTCACACCTTCTGTTTTTAATTTTCCCTTCAGGTCGTGGAGCTAGAGCGGGGTTCCGGCGTCGAGGCAGCGTCGGAGGCATAGAAGTTACGAGAGCGACCCCATAGTACTTTAGATTTTCCGTTGTGCGTGTATTGAGTTTATCGGTTTTCTTTCTTTTGTATTTGGTACTATGCTCTGTAAAATTTGACTTCGGGATATGTAACTTTTCTCATGCATCTGACTGTCTTACTTTAGTCGTTACGTTGGTGTTGTGTCGGGGTGTCAGACGGGAGCAGGGTTTACCTCGGTTTTCGGGGTGAAACCGGGGTGGGTCCTGACATCAATATAATCCGAGTCTTTAAACTCAATAGCCCTATGGGGGAAATATCAATATCCGAGTCTTTAAACTCCCGAGTCTTTAAACTCAACCCGGGTCTTTAAACCCAATCCGGGCCCGCCCCCGTCATAATCATATCCGGGTCTTTAAACCCAATAACCAGATCCAGCAAATCCGATCCAAAACCATTTTCCATTTCCGAATCTGAATCCGCAATCTCATCAGGATCCCGAATCCAAACCCAAAACTCATATCCATAACTGTTTCCAAAATACGAATCTGGAACCATCATTCCGTAAGCTAGCATCCGAAATAATCATTCTGAACCCAAACCCGGAAATCCACTTCCAAGTTCCAAATCGAATCCCGAATCGTCATCCGAAAATTCGATTTAAAAACCTGAAATCACATTCTTTAAAACCACTTTTCTGAACTAGGCTTCAAGCCCGAAATCAATTTCCAAAATATCTTTTTAAATCTTTGAAATCAAATCATATTTCAAATCCCGAAATCAAATCATTAAAACCATGTTCAAATCACAACATCGATCGAAATCTCGTAAAACGTGAAATTCCGTAAATATCTCGAAAACCGTGCAAATCGTAAATCATCAAGATCATAAAATCAAAGCATATAATCACGTATAGAAAACATATAAAACATATATCCATGCATCATAAGTTAGAAAGTATAGTCCACTTACAGACCATAGAGTCGTCGCCTCGATACGCGTGCACTTTTGCCATTCCCGGCTAATTTGTTATCACCGGCTGTGTCGAACCTGTCCAAATCCCATAAGAAGGTTACAAAATACTTCATTAAGCTTCTACTAAGTCCCCGTAATTTTCTCGAATTTTAACTATTTTTAACTGAAGCCTAAAACCTTCGAACATCCAGAATACTATCGAGACGATGTCCGATCGACTCGAAACCAATCCCAAAATGTTCGTTATATCAAATAATTTATAAGTCGTGTTGGAACCTTCCTCAAAAGGCGTGCCACTCGCCCACACGTGCCGCCTGAAGTGGTTGCGCGTGGGCTTCACGCGCCTGCTACAATGTCACCTTCAACCTCTGGTGAACCCGGTTCACCTGGTTCGAACCGGTTCGGTCCAACCGAACCGGAGTTCATGGTTTTCTCTCATTTTCCATCTTTTTCACTCCTATTTGTCCCTTTAGTTTCGTCCTTTCATTCCTAACCAAACCACCTAATCAAAACATGGAATTCGAGGCTCAAGCTTACCTCCCAAATCGAACAAGAAACTGTCCCCTGTTCGTCATTCAGTTGTCACGATTCTTGCCACTTAAACCTTTGATTGCAATCGTAATTGATCCCTGGTACCATCAGAAAACTGTTTCAATTAACACAATCGAGCAATAGACAATAGGACGTGACTTACCATTTTGATTCCAAAACTCACCCCTGCTCGGTTTTCCGGCTACTTTCCACGGTAGGTCTCAATTTCCAGCTCCCTAGCTTCCTAGCCACCTCAGAAACACTCCCTAATTAATCAATTCGATCCTTAGGCCTTGAATCCAATCTTCAAGTTCAACCATAAAACAGGGAACTTCCTCGGGTTTTCTCTATTTCCTCCGCCGTCCTCCGCAGTCGTGCCTCGCCGTGGTCACCAGGCGTCTCAGCAAAGTCTCCTTTCCAGTTTTCCTTTACACCCTAACATCATCTGATCAGGTTTGGGAGGGTTGGGATTCCATGATCAGCTCTGTCCCTGTTTTTCTACGTTTTTCATTCCAATATCGTGCATGAACTCAATTTTGTTTTTAAAACGTGTGTGAGAGACGGTGAGGGCTTCTACCACCATCCAGAAGGGTCCAGGTGTCCTAAATCCTGTGGCCACACCCCCTGATGCAGCCAAGTGTCCTCTGACCACTGGGCACAAATCCCCATACAAGTCAAATGACCATTTTACCCTTATTCCACAAATTACCATTTTGCCCCTAGTACTTTTAGACCAAATTTTGAACCTATCGACTTCCGATGACAGCGTGCCGCTTGTCATTGTACTCAGGGAATCGAGACCTTCCTAACGGTCTTCAAAATGCGTGAAAGTGACTTGTCGTCCAAAAAGTCAACTATTTTCCCCTATTCCATCAAAATTACCAAAGTACCCTCGAACTTCCGAACGTCATAACTTTGTCATCGGATGTCGGAATCGAACGTGCCACCTGTCTATGAACTCGTGACATCTCGAACTACATCACAATCATCAGTCAAAGTCCTTTTGACCTCCCGATCGAAAAGTCAACATTTTACCCAATTTCAAGGGCAAAATCATCATTTCGCACCGTCCGTCCGAACGCATCCAACTAATCACCGATTAACTTCACTAATTCGTCATTAACAATTAATCGAATCCTGATTCCCGGGACAGATTGTTACATGGAAAACCCCCGGGTCATCAATTTTATGTGGAGAACCCTGCGGAATTGCCTCCCTACTCGGGCAAATCTATTCTGGTGACACCTGGGACACTTCCTGATGTCCCCTATTTACGGATCATTTCCTGAAACTACTGAACATTTATTCCTATATTGTCCCCGAGTGATTTGTATTTGGTTTGGAGGCCTTCTTAACTACCGGATTGATGTTTCGTAAGTGACCTCCTTTGAATGCTAGCTAAACACCATTCTTTCTCATTCGGAGGCATTTGTGGGTAATCTGAATTGGATGGCTTCTGTTATTGCTTTCACTTGCTGGGAAATCTGGAAGCACCAGTGTAAGTATCTTTTTGAGGGCCAACCCTTCAATCCCAATATAATCTGACAGGACCCGTCCCAACTGGACTTTGATAACCGTGCCCGGTCCTGCTTCCGTTTGACAAGTCAACTAAAGTCCCGAAACTACCCTTCAGCACCTGTCAGACCAGGGATAACTGCACTGATTTCTACTCATGCCTCCGCCTCTCGATCAGCCCTGAACGTCGTGCCACGGCCTGGAGGGTCATCAAAATAGAAAAGGTGTGAGTGGACAAAAATAAGATCATTTGAAACACATTTCAAAATACATCATTTAACCTTCAGTTTATCAAACCATGCATGTATAGAATCTAACATATGAATAACAATCACCGGCTTTCAGCCAAATCACATAACAAGTATCAAATCCCGGATCTCAAGCCAAACATGTAAAAACATAATCACCTAGACACAAAGACCAAAACCCGTACTCAATACCACAATCACAATCAACATCAAACAGCACTACTCACAAGTGCACAATCAATCAATCAATCCATCAATCAATCCGTACTATTCACAAGTGCACAAACAATCACACAGTCACATCCGCACTACGCGTAGGCCAACCTCGGGAACTGCACTCAGGCACCATCCAAGTCATATCAGTCATGTCTGGGAACTGCACACACACACACACACCATCTAGACGTACCACATACTCGGGAACTGCACTCAAGCAACATCCGAGTCACGTCTAGAAACTGCACTCGCACCATCCAGAACATGATTCAGTATCTACAAACACAAACACAATTCATTCCCCAAACACATATCAATCATATCCATGACTTCAAACCAAGTCAAAAGCATTCTCGACAGGGTCTCAAGCCCAAATGCCATTTACACGTAAATCCGTAAAATCACATTGAAAACATTAAAATAATCCAAAAATCATCCTTGACTCACCAACTAAGTCAAAATATCCTTTTAGAAACCTTTTTTACTCCGGGCCTAGCCCAAAACATCATTTGCACATTTCGTATAAAACATGTCCGAAAGAGCGATTAAAATAATCATTAAATCACAAATAATCATGACGTCATTGTAATCCAAATCATGTAAAATATTTAACTATGCATGCATAATGGTTTATAAAACAACGTCTACTCATACACCGTCCAAACTGCTCGCTTTTCGGGCTGCACCCGTTTCCGTAATTTCCGGTACTTTCCAGGAATTTTGAGTCCTCCCCAAAATCATCATTAAAGGTCACTAATGACTCAATGAATATCATATTAATTTCCCACAATTTTTTGGGAATTAAATATTAATTTAAAACATAACATAAACCTTTGGACCCTCGAAACAATATCAAAACGGTGTCCGATTGACTCGAAACCAACACCAAAATGTTCGTTACGTTGAATAGAGTAAAACACCTGTTGAACACTTCCCCAGAAAACTCACCCCGAGCCCTCACGCGCCGCCGCAAGTGGATGCGCGTGAAAGCCACGTGCTAGGGAACAGTGTCATCGTTCTCACCCGTATGATTGTTATAGGGGTCTGCAACCCGCGACAAGATCCGATTCATTCTCCTTTAATTCGACCATGATTTCTTCAATTCTTTCAACCAATACTTTTTAATCTCCTCGAATTAAAGTTCTGTATTCTTAAATTCATACAATATAAATTAAAACTACCAATTTCAAATTCGACACCCGTTATATTCAAAATCCCAATTCGACCAATTCAACTTAAATTGTCCATTCTAATGAATCAGGAAGTTACAGAGGAATCCTATGAACCAAATTTCGACATTATTTACATCACTTCTTACCTTGAATCAATCCAACCAAATCTCAAAATTTCAGAACTGTCGCAAGGCTCGTTCTCAGTCAAATCTCCATCAATTCCCTTCCCATTTGATTTGGTTCGAATCGTTTGGCTCCCAGAAGACTTAATCTCAACTCAATTTCACCTAAATTAGTCCAATACTTGAAAATCGAGATTCAAGTGTCTAAAATCTGGTTTTGGGTTTTCTCTCGGGTGTCAGGACCCACCCCCTAATCCTCCGGGATTAAGGGCTAAATCCTGATCCCGTCTAACGTACGCATGACACGAAGGATGAACTGACGTCCAACCTTCATGTGACACGTAAGTCGGACAAGGGATTTCCGATCCGACCGTTCAAAAACTTCCGAACTTCCCCAAGTGCGCAAGGTCTACTGTGGATCTTGCGTGTGATGTCTCCGTCTCTCTCGACTAATAGCCAGCGCCGCAACAACCTGGAGGGTATCGAAAACATGAAAAGATTGTGAGTTGACAAAAATAAAATTTAAGTTTAAAAACATTTCATAAAACAATGGCATTTATACCCTCCGTTTCAAAACCAATGCATGCATATCAAATTCATGTCATAAAATCATGTACGAAAACCAAACACAAGTTCCTTTTTCCAAATCCCGGGCCTCAGCCCAAAATCACCGAAAACCATTTCATCCGGGCCACTGCCCAAAACATTAGAAAACCTTGTTGAAAACCATCTCGTTTTTCCATTCACCGAACCTGCTGGATCTATCCAAGTCTTTAAACTCCCGAGTCTTTAAACTCAATCCAGGCCTCAATATAATCCGAGTCTTTAAACTCCCGAGTCTTTAAACTCAACAGGCCTACGGGGGAAATATCAATATATCTGAGTCTTTAAACTCCTGAGTCTTTAAACTCAATCCGGGTTTTAAACCCAATCCGGGCCCGTCCCCCGTCAATCACAATATCCGGGTCTTTAAACCCAATAATCAGATCCAGCAAATCAAATCAAAACCATTTGAAAACCATTCGAAATCCATATCCAAACCTGAATCCGAAACCACTGGTTCGAAGCCCTTCCGGCAACCAGAACCGTCATTCCGAATCCAAATCCAAAATCATACCCACCTTATTTCCAGATCCGAGTCCAAAAGCATCATTCAGTAAGCTAGCATCCGGAATAACCATTCCGAACCCAAACCCGAAAATCCACTTTCAAGTCCCGAATCGAATCCCGAATCGTCATCCGGAATTCCGATTTAAAAACCAGAAATCACGTTTCTTAAAACCACTTTTTGAACTGGGCTTCAAGCCCGAAAATCCTTTCTAAAATAATTTTACTTTCTTTGAAATCAAATCGTATGCCAAATCCCGAAATCAAATCATTAAAACCAGGTTCAAATCACAAGATCTATCAAAATCTTGTAAAACGTGAAATACCGGCATTTCCTCGAAAAACGTGCACAAACCGTAAACCATCACAATCATAAATAAAATCATAGAATCAAGTATAGAAAACATATAAAAACATATATGCATGCATCAAGAGTTAGAAAGCAAAGCCCACTCACAGACCATTTCGACGTCGCCTCGATACGCGCACACTTACGTCGTTCCCGGCCATTCAACTATCCTTGGCTTTCCCGAACCTGCCCAAAACCCATACTAAGGTCACTAACTAATTCACAATAGTCATAATAAAGTCCCATAATTTTCCCGTATTTTTATCTATTTTTAACTGAGCCCTAAAACCTTCGGACAACCCGAAACATGTCGAGACGATGTCCGATTGACTCAAAACCAGCGCCAAAATGTTCGTTACATCGAATACTTTAAAAGTCGTGTTGGACGATTTCCTAAACTACCCCTCACACGCCCCCACACGCGTTTGGAAGTTTCTGCGCGTGAGACCCACGCGCGTGAACATTGTCGTCGTCAACCTTGGGTGAACCCGGTTCACCTGGTTCGAACCGGTCCGGTCCAACCGTGAACCGGCGTTCACGGTTTCCGTTCAATTTCAACCCATTTTCATCCTAACTAGTCCATTAGTTTCGTCCTTCCCTTCCTAATTTACTAACATGATCAAATTTGTAACAAAACCACGAGTTTTTACCTTCCTGGTCACACAAGAAACCGGCCATCTTCGACCCATGCTCCTGCACGATCCCAACCTGTGAAGCTCCTCGCAAGCCCCCAACCACTTTCCAATCGAGAATCATGAGTTCCAGTCCACAGTTGGGGTAATTGAATCCTGGGTTCCTCACGGCTGTTCTTCTACTCTGTTTTCTCTGGTATCGTGGCCACCGTCCACGGCGAACCACCGTGACCACACCACCATTTATGTCTCACCATTTCTAGTCTTTTTCCTTCACTCAGCAAAGGCAAAGGATGACAATCGAAGGGAGTTGTGGAGTGAGTTCCTCACAATTTTCCTCTGTTCTGTTTTCCCCCTTTTTAATCGATCGATCAAACAAATTAAAGGCCGTGTGAGACGTGGCTAGAAGCCACTAGAGAGTGGACAGGTGTCCTCATCTCAGTGGCTCCTGCCAAAAATATCCAACCATCCAAGCCCAGGTGTCCTCACCTGATTGTCCACAAATCCCTAGGTGTCAAAAGACCAGAATGCCCCTATAAGTCCAAATTACCATTTTGCCTTCACCTTCTTAGACTCATAACTCACTCGTCCGACGTCCGTTAATAGCGTGCCACTTGTCGTTATACTCAGGACGTTGAGATCTATCTAACGGTCCTTGGTCTACGTAAAAACGACAAGTCGAGCAAAAAGTCAACTTTACCCCTTCTTTTCACCAAATTACGAAAATTCCCTCAACCTTCTGAACATCATAACTTCCTCCTTGGATGTCGGAATTGGACGTGCCACCTGTCTATGTACTCGTGACGTCCCGAACTACGTCACGGTCATCAGTCAATGCCCAATTGACTGCCTGAACTAAAAGTCAACTTTTTGCCCATTCTAGGGGCAAAATCGTCATTCTACGCCCAAAGTCCAACAGTAACCAACTAAACACCGATTAGGCCCACTAATTCGTCACTAAGTACTTCACTAATCCCGACTCCCGGGACAGGTCGTTACATCGGGTTTCTGAGTTTTCTCTCATTGTTCCCTCCTTTTCCTTCCCGTTTTTCACTCTACAATTTCCGTTTTATTCTCTCTGTTTAGTCTCTCAACCTCTGGAGTTCAATCGATCAGATATGATCAACAATGGATATGTATGTTTTTCTTTTGTCCCTCAACAATCCTATAATTGACTCATGATTTAGCTGTAGTGAATGGCCGTTTTACCCTTACTAACAAAATGACCAAAATGCCCCTCGTCGTTCGAGACCCATAACTTTTCCATCCGGACTCTGATTGACGCATGCCGCCTGTCTACGGATTCAGCGTCCCGAGACCTATCCAACGGTACTTACGGAAAGTCCAAACAAGGTCCTGATCAAAAATTCAACTTTCAGCCCTTATAACCAGGGGCAAAATCGTCATTTTACATCCAACTTTTCCAATCTTTCCTTTCTCGAATTTCCGGGTTGTCACAACCTTCCCCCCTTAAGGAATTTCGTCCCCGAAATTCGATCACTTTATTTATTAAACAAACACACAACAGTACAACTGTACAATAACATACATTACAACAACATCGTAACAACATATAACAATAATCACAACATCTACAGCCACACCGAGATCTTGTAACACTCTATTACGGCTTCCAAGGTCTACGTTCGTGAACCCGAAAGTCGACCATGACCTGGTCGCCCAATTCTGGCGCTACTAATACCACCAATAGAAGTTGACATTGGTCCTTGGTGTCGACCCACAGCCGTACAGTTTGTCACCCTTTGATCCGACCGGTAGGGACATTCTCTCCTAATGTGACCATGCTCTCCACAATGAAAGCAAGTGATTGGTGTACGCTGTGATGACGATGGAACTGAAACTCTACTCGATTGTTCTAAGATGAGGGGCCTTGACATAACTCCTCGAATATCCTCTGGTTCATTCCCTTGACTCGTACTTTCGGTACTCTGATGTTCTCGATGTTGTCCAGAGCTTCTATCTCGCTCTCGAATGGGTAAAGTCACCTCCACTCGAGTGGCAGCATCTGATAATTCTCTTAGGGTAGGGTACGAGCCTATTGTCACAGCTCCCCGTATTGCATTCCTCAGTCCCTGCTCAAATCGTCTACACATATCCTCCTCATTTGCCACATACAGAGGAGCGAAATTAGATAAGTTCAAGAATTTCTGCTCATATTCAGCCACTGACAGATTCCCCTGCTGCAATTGAAGGAACTCAACCTCTTTAGCATTCCGAAAGGATCGAGGGTAAAACTGATTCAGGAAGCGATCTCGGAAAGCCTCCCAAGTCGAAGTGTGGGCAGTTAAGCCAGTCATCTGTAACCCACGCCACCATCTATAAGCATTACCACTCAACATAAAGGTGTCTAATAAGACCATATCCTCTGGCGGACATCTCATAACCTCGAAAATCCGCTCAAAGTGAATAAGCCACTCGTAGGCCTCTTCTGGGTCTGTCTGACCAGTAAATCTAGTGGCTCCCAAACGTTGGGCTCTCTCAACATCTGGACTCTCGAACTCATTACCAGGCTGTGCACAGGGCTCGCGTCTTGGAGACACGACAAATCAGTAACCCAATGCTCTAATACCAATTTGACAGGACCTATCCCAACTGGACTTTGATAACCGTGCCCGGTCCTGCTCCCGTCTGACAAGTCAACTGAAATCCCGAAACTACCCTTCAGCACCTGTCAGATCAGGGATAACTGCACTGATTTCTGCTCATGCCTGCGCCTCAGATCCCCCTTTTAAGTTTTTTTCGTTCTGTTCTCTCTTTCCAGTTTTATCTCTTGTATTTGTTCTGCTTTGTTTTCGTTTTTCCTGAATGAAATTTTACTTCCTGATAAAAGAAAAAAAAGATGTGGCTCGTGTTTCTATTCGAACTTTCATTTGGGAACCTATAGAGCTTATAATGAGTTTGTCTCAGCACGAGCTATTTTTCTGGGCAATTTGGATAAAACATTTTTTTGCGAAAGACTGTCTAGTGGTTGACGTAACAATAATAACACTTAACTTCACTTACTTGTTGTAATGATTGGTTGGTATATAAATAAGAGATGATTGATTAGATATAGATATTTTATATATGCAGGTTGAATATAGGCCACTCCATTAATTGTAGTCCTCTTCAATTAAGTAAATAATTTTTTTTATTTAATTATATGAAAGTATTCAAATTATAGAATCATTTCAAATTGAGGTGATTTTTTGGTCAATTTTATGCTGAGTTGAACTACATATTGATAAAAAAAATTAATTTAATATAAATATATTATTAAAAACCATTAATAATTTTTTTTAAACTTACCAACAAAATTATTAAAAAACAAAATTGTTTAAAAAAAAATCTCAAAAGAAGAACGATAAGCTAATTGCCCACCCCATACCCCCAAATCAACCCACCGCTGGAAATCGACTAAGCTCGCAGGCTCACTCGTGTTTGGACGATGTCGGTCCCACCGGAGGCAAAAAAGCTTGTAATTTTGCAACCCAGAGAACCTAGGCATGAAACCCACCTTCCTTCACTTCTGTTATTCCCAGGCATTGGTGTCGAAATCATTAAGGTTGTCGTTGTTGTTGCTGCTATTGTTGTGGTGGTGGTTACTTTATCCGCTCTGCGACATCTGCTTCAGCCTAAATGACGTGTTGTCCACATCCCCAAAGATCCACCTCAGCAGCGTCTAGACTTAGAGATGATGCCGTTTTGGAGAGCATGGTCTCCCAATCCTCCAACCCTCCAAGGCCAAGGCTTGTTATTTCAGATTTAGAGAGCTGCGCTCGGCTTTTATTTTTCTTTTGGTTCTTTTTTATTTTTTTTGTTTGAAGGAATAAGGCATTGGGATTTGTTTGATACGGCGGAGAAGTTGTCAAAATTAAAAGATGAAAAAATATATTATGAATTTCATTATTGTGAATTGTGTTATTAAATGTGCAAATACACTCATTATATAGTAGTTACAGTAACTCTAACTAGGAAAAAAAAATATTCTAAATAATTAAACAAGATATGGAATTTGGATATCAAATCAATTTATATGATACTGAATCAATATAAGATACTAAATTAATCTAAGATACTCAGTCAATATAAGATTTGATTTCTAACACTCCCCTTCAAGTTGGAGAGTGAATATTGTGTGAAGTCTCAATTTGTTGATTAAGTCGGTATTTTGCCGTCAGAGATGCTGTGACATTGGAGATGGTGTGCCGTTGGAGATGATGTGTCGTCGGAGATGCTGTGCTGTCGGAGATGTTGTGCCGTTGGAGATGTTGCTGTGCCGCCGGATGCTATGTCACCAGATGCTGTGTCGCCGGATGCTGTACCTACGAAGATGCTGTGCCGACGGAGATGTTGTGCCGTTAGAAATGCTGTGCTGACGGAGATGATGTGCCGATGGAGATGTTGTACCGTCGGATATTGTGCCGCCATGTTAAAATGGATGTATACGCAAGAATGTGTTGGGAAGAGAAAATCTCTTATTTTCTTGTAAATTGAAATATGTATTGAAATTGAAATTGAAAATTGAAGAAATTGAAATTGAAAATCAAGAAAAGAATAAAGGCATATATTGGGGTTTAAAAATATAAGAAGGAAAGAAATAGCACAATTCTCATGGGTGCACGAAGTATTTAGGCTCCGCACACCCACATAGGAGGAATCACAACATATTTGTGTTTCAGGAGCGTAACTGCTCTAATACCATGTCAAAAATAAAAGATGGAAAAATATATTATGAATTGTATTATTGTGAATTGTGTTATTGAATGTGCAAAGACACCCATTATATAGTAGTTACAGTAACTCTAACTAGAAAAGAAAAATATTCTAAATAATTAAACAAGATATGGAATTTGGATATCAAATCAATCTATATGATACTGAATCAATCTAAGATACTGAATTAATCTAAGATACTCAGTCAATATAAGATTTGATTTCTAACAGAAGTTTTGTGTTATTCTCCTTCTTCAATTATATCATCGATGACAGCTCCACTTTGTGATTTGCTTTTGTTTAAAGCTCCATCTTCGTCTCTTGGGTCTTTCTGTAACGGAGTCCTTTATGTTCTCTGAATAAAATTTGAGCCATAGAGTGGACTACTTGCCTTGATGTGTAAGGACCCGTCCCGAATATCGGGATTGAATATTAATTAATTATGATTTAGAATGACTAATCGGGGATTAGTTGAGTGAAATCGGACGAAACGTGCAAAATGACCGTTTTGCCCCTAGCGTGGGCAAAATGTTGACTTTTAGTTCGGGCGGTCAAATGGACTTTGACCGATGACTGTGACGTAGTTCGGGACGTCACGAGTTCATAGACAGGTGGCACGTTCGATTCCGACATTCGTAGAGAAAGTTATGATGTCCGGAAGTTGAGGGGTATTTTGGTAATTTGGCATATTAGGGGCCAAATGTTGACTTTTTGATCGGGAGGTCCGATGGACGAGGGCCAAGGACCGTTACGTAGGTCTTGTTGATACGAATCCAACGACAGGCGGCATGTCGAAAACAGAGTTCGGGTGACCAAGTTACGGGTCACGGATGTCTAGGGGCAAAATGGTAATTTGTCGTACGAAGGGCAAAATGGTCTTTTGACCTTGATTCTTGCTACCAGATTGTGACATCTGTCACTTTTTCATCTTCCATGTCCCAGCTAACATAGAAACGGGAATTTGGGGAAACATAATCGTACACCTTTGGACATTATTTCCCCAAATTAAGGCTTGACTTCATCATTGTCCCATTTAACAGCTAATTAACCCGTGTTTCAGCCTCATTGTGCAATTGGGAGACTGAGGAAGCCGAATTGAGAGAGAGACTCGAGTGACAGTGAGATCTCTGGGAGAATTTTGGTTCGAAAATTCAGAAAATTAGGGGGACTTTCGAATTCGGGATTGTGTGCTGTGAGGATCGAAATTGAGGATTCAATTCGACTTCTGGGATCCATACGAACCTTTCTGCAACAAAACCGAAGTGAAACGGTGTCGGATTGAGGAAGAACTGAGCTTCCATGGCAGCTCAAAATCGAGCTTGGGTTCAACGGGTTAGAGGTAAGAATTCTTCAAATTGATCTTGGAAAAACATTCAATACACTCTCACGATGCTTACCCTATGAATTAATTTGAAAATCAGGGACGGAATTGGTGAACCCGAATTGGAAACCCGTCAAGGACCGATCGAGAGTCGTGAGGATTTAGACCATGATTCGAGTAATTGAACTTGCAGAACTCAATTAGAGTTGGATTAGAAGGGATCAGTTGAAAGAACGGATTAAATTGGTGTCGAATTGGATGAGTTTGAACCGGGTTCTATCGCGGGGTTTTCAACCCGTTTACCAGACAAACGGGCGAAGGGGACGACTGTGCTGGTTACTGTAGCTGGCGCGTGGGTTTCACGCGCAGCCACTCACGGCGGCGCGTGGGGGCGCGTCCGGCCTAGTCTCAAGGTGAGGTCAACATGACTTTTGATCCTCTCAGTGTAACGAACATTTTAACGTTGGTTTCGATGAAATCAAATATTGTTTCGATAATGTTCCGTGTATTCGAAGTTTTGTTTTACGTTTAAAATACGTATTTAAATTCCGGAAAAATTGGGGAAAATTATATGTTGTATTTTGAGATGTTAGTAACCCTCTATAATGATTTTGGACAGGAGTTGTGATTTCCAGATTTTACGGAAAGTACAGCTCGGAAACGGACCTTTTTGGACGGTGTGTGTGAGTGGACTTTGTTTTCTAACCGTGATGCATGCATATATGTTTTAAATGCTTTATTATATGATTTTATATGCTTTGGCATGATTGATGTTTCAATCCGGTAATTTCTCGGTTTTATGATTATTATATTATTATTTTGGGCGATTTTCGAGAAATTACGAAATTTGGTAAAAATGATGTTTGGACTTGGTTTGTGAGTCCGGGATTGAAATTGATTGAAAATAATGTCTGGACTCAGATTATTGAGTCATGGAATGAAAAATGATGTGGTGACTCGGGAATGAGTCAATGGTCAATTTTGTGAATTTACGTGAAAATAGCAACGGAGGTTGCAACGCATGGATTTGCGTGATAATGTTATTTTGGGCATGAGAACCCAAGTGAATAGTGATTTTGACTCGGATTTGGAGTCACTGGTGAAATTGTGAAATTAATGATTTATTGGGATTTTATAATTATTTTAATCAGTCTTTCGGGCACGTTTTACGAGGAACGGGCAAATGATGTTTTGGGCTAGGCCCGGAGTTTAAATGATTTCTAAAATGATATTTTGACTTTGTTGGTGAGTCAATGATGATTTTCGGAATATTTTATTGAATTAAAAGGTGATTTTAAAGAAGTACGTGTAAATGGTATTTTGGGCTTTGAGACCCAGTCGGGGATGATCTTGACTTGGTATGAAGTCAAGATTTGATTGAAATGTTTTGGGATGTAATTCCCGGGATGGTTTTCATTGTGATTGTGATATTCCCAGACGGTCGGTGCTTGGGGGGGGGGGGGGGGGATTACCCAGACGACCGGAGCTTGGGGGATGTGATTGTAGGATCGGGAGTTGATCCTATGGTAGTCAGCTTCTCGGATGAGACTGAGCATGGATGTACCACTCGGAGGTGTCTGAGCCTGGGGATGTGTTCGCCCAGAGGTGACTGAGCCCGAGGGGGTTGAGCCCAGAGGTGTCTGTTCCCGAGAGAGTGACTGGATATTGGCCTACGCGTAGTGCAGCACTTGTGTGTAGTGCAGTTTGATTGATTGTGCACTTGTGAGTAGTGCATATGTGATTTGTGATATTTGATGCACTTGTGAGTAGTGCGGATTGATTGGATTGATATATTTATTGTGCACTGGTGATTAGTGCTGATTGGTATTGATTGTGATGATGTACTGGTATTGAGTACGGGTTTTTGGTCTTTGTGGCCAGTGATTATGTTTTCACATGTTTTGGCCTAAGAGCCGGGATTTGATGTTTTATAACATGAACTGATTTGGTGAACATGAGTTTTATGGACCAAGGGAAAATATGTTTTGATTTTATCGGTCACTCATGTTTTACGATATGCATGCAAGTTTGTGAAAACTGGAGGGTAAGATTGTATTTTGATAAATGTTTTTATAAGAGGTCATTTTTGTCCACTCACACCTTTTCTGTTTTGTGACCCTCCAGGCCGTGGTACGACGTTCGGGACTGATCGTGAGGCAGTGACAGCAGCAGAAATCCGCGCAAACATCCCTTGTCTGGCAAGCACTGAAGGGGAGTTTCGGACCTTTATTTGACTTGTCAGACGGGAGCAGGACCGGGCACGGTTTTTGACGTCCAGTTGGGACGGGTCCTGTCAAATTGGTATCAGAGCATCTGGTTCTTGATTTCTGTTGATACGTCATGCCTCCGAGTCGTGCGTCCCGTACACGGTCTGAAGATGGGAGGGGCGAGAGTAGTGTTAGTAAAGGCCCAGATATTGAGCGAGCTCGACGGTTAGGAGCCACTGTGTTTCGTGGTGATTCGGGACCGGATGGTGCCAAAGATTGGCTTACTCGATTGGAAAGGATTTTTGAGGTTATGATATGTCCCCTGGAGGACATGGTGCCCTTAGCCACTTTTCTTTTGGATGGCTATGCTTACAGGTGGTGGCATAGTTTGCAGTTGACTGGCTGGGATGCCCGTACCTTGGCATGGGATGCATTCCGAGAGCGATTTTTGGATCAGTTTTATCCTCGCTCATTTTGGAACGCTAAGGAGGTTGAGTTTCTCCAATTGCAGCAAGGGAATCGGACAGTGGTCGATTATGAACAACAATTTTTGCACTTATCTAGTTTCGCTCCTCTGTATGTGGCTACTGAGGAGGATAAGTGTCGAAGGTTTGAGCAGGGATTGAGGAATGAGTTACGGGGTGCTGTAACTGTTGGCTCGTATTCTACCCTGAGGGAATTATCGGATGCTGCTATCCGAGTGGAGGCTACTATTTTACCTGTGCCAGAACAATCTTTGGGCTCTGGACGACACCGAGAGCGTCAGGATACTGAACAGATAAGTCAGGAAACATCGAAGTGAGTTAGCCTTCATACTCTTGTGTCGCAACCCTCGGTAGGTGATCATTCGGGTGGAACATCAACCCAGTCGACAAGTAAGTGGCGTGGTGGGGCAAGTCGCCTCAGCACTGCCACTTGTCACTTTTGTAGGAAACTTGGACATTTGCGAAGGAACTGCCCCGATCGACTTGACCGTAGGTCAAAATAATGGTATTGATACATGTTTTCGTGATACCTTGTAAATAGTTTGTATTGTCCATTTGTGTTGTAATATTGTATCATGTGTTTTGGGTGTGTCGGACTAGTGTGGGTCCGGATGGTTGTTTTTGTTAACAGTTTGGTTTGTAGATGGGCGTGTTGGGCCCAGAATAAACTTGACCCGGGGATGAATATTGGTGTTATCGTTTTGGATCATCCTTGATTTTCCCTAGGTGGGATGGCAAGGGTAGATATGAGGTAATCAGTGAGAACCCACAGTCGCGGCATGTCTCGTCGTTGACTGAACTTTCTAATTGTGGGCGTTAGTTGTCAAACGTTGTGACAGTACGCGAATTAGATGAGGGTGTAAGACCCTATGGTTCCTAGTAGTTAACCGTGTGGATCCTAGGTGGATCGGGTTTGTGATGTCATGGACATTGGGCATTGTGACGATCTAGGATCGTGATGTTCATGGTCAGCTGACGTCGTGATGGATCTGGACCGTAATCCTGATGATCCAGTTGGGTAGAGAGTTTGTCACTCTTACTCCGGTATGTGAGTCGTAAATGACGGGACTGAACTTCTTTTCGAAGTGGAGCCCTTTATGGTATATTACTCGAGTGAGTAGGTTTCCGAAGTGGTCGGATTTTGTCAACCTTAACCGTGTGGCTGTTGGATTGGCTTCCTTATGAAGTCAACCGAGTATAATGAACGGGTAACCGATAGGTTCGGTTTTGGTGTGTCCGAGTGGACGTGAACGAGATTTCGGATTTTGGAATCGAAGTTCTGGGTGACGATTCAGGATTCGATTTTAGAACTTGAAAGTGGAATACTGGATTTGGGTGCGGAATGATTATTCCAAATGCTAGCTTACATAATAATGATTTCGGATTCGGATTTGGATATGAATTAAAAATGTGATATATGGATTTGGATTCGGGATTTCTTACGAAATTGCGGATTCGGATTTGGAATTAGAACTAGATGATGGGTGGAGTTTCGATTTGTCTCTGGATGGTTTGGGCAAATGGACTCCATTATTGCAACGTGTTTGGCTATGACCTAGGTGGTTGTAGTCTTGTCAATGGATAGATGTATGTACCTTGTTTATGGTTTGGGGTATGATACTTTGCGGACTTATGGTGTCGGGTGACGGTATACGGGTTATACCAGTGGTACGTTGGTGAACGTGTTAGTAGTCGGCTTAATCCTGATACCATTGGATGGGGTGAGAACGTGAACTGGACATTGAACACGATGCACTGGGCAGAGTGATTCTGATGATTTCAGTGATTGTTTGAGCAGGTGCTTTTAGCCATGGTTGGCTAGTATAACTCTAGTATTGAGTTGTGTGATCGCTGCTAGGCTTGTGTTCAACGTGTTCCAGTTACACCGTCTGTTTGAGTGTGTTG
Organism: Prinsepia uniflora; assembly: GCA_032719365.1. Lineage (NCBI taxonomy): Eukaryota > Viridiplantae > Streptophyta > Magnoliopsida > Rosales > Rosaceae > Prinsepia > Prinsepia uniflora. The sequence goes on along the minus strand of CM064871.1, from coordinate 63,889,616 downwards.
ACGGTATGTGTATACTCAGGATGAGTGAGTTGGTGGTTTGTGTGACCGCAAGTTGCTTTGCGGCGAGATATTATCATGTCGTGACCTTACCAGCATCTGGGATCGCTGAGGGGGGTGACAGTTGTGGTTACTGCTGTTGGTATTTGTCGCAGGATTGAGTTTGCCCTGCGAGGGGAGATCATGTTGTTGATCTTATGCTACATTGACGGGCGTGGTAGTATGATGTGTTGTCACTGATTTGTTACTGATTGGCGCTTTACTAGGGTGGTAAAGCTTGGTGGTGACAGTTTGGCTTGTGGTGTCAGCATGGACTGACAAGTGAGTTTTGGTGACTCTCTATGAGAGCGGATGTCAGGGCACAGTAGTGATTACGTGGGGCCGTCAAGCTGAAAGAGTCAGCTTAATGATGACATTGCCAATTTCTGGTGATTAATTTTCACTCGGGGTGGTCGAGTGTAGTCAGTACGACGTGCATCTGTGATGTGACGTCCGAGTGCAGACGAGTTCTGCATTGGCTAGTGGGTGTACAGGTGTACACGTGTTGTGAGGCCCATTTGTTTTCCACGAGGTAGTTGTGGAATACGGATAGTTGGAATTTCGGGGACGAAATTCTTTAAGGAGGGAAGGTTGTAAGGACCCGTCCCGAATATCGGGATTGAATATTAATTAATTATGATTTAGAATGACTAATCGGGGATTAGTTGAGTGAAATCGGACGAAACGTGCAAAATGACCGTTTTGCCCCTAGCGTGGGCAAAATGTTGACTTTTAGTTCGGGCGGTCAAATGGACTTTGACCAATGACTGTGACGTAGTTCGGGACGTCACGAGTTCATAGACAGGTGGCACGTTCGATTCCGACATTCGTAGAGAAAGTTATGATGTTCGGAAGTTGAGGGGTATTTTGGTAATTTGGCATATTAGGGGCCAAATGTTGACTTTTTGATCGGGAGGTCCGATGGACGAGGGCCAAGGACCGTTACGTAGGTCTTGTTGATACGAATCCAACGACAGGCGGCATGTCGAAAACAGAGTTCGGGTGACCAAGTTACGGGTCACGGATGTCTAGGGGCAAAATGGTAATTTGTCGTACGAAGGGCAAAATGGTCTTTTGACCTTGATTCTTGCTACCAGATTGTGACATCTGTCACTTTTTCATCTTCCATGTCCCAGCTAACATAGAAACGGGAATTTGGGGAAACATAATCGTATACCTTTGGACATTATTTCCCCAAATTAAGGCTTGACTTCATCATTGTCCCATTTAACAGCTAATTAACCCGTGTTTCAGCCTCATTGTGCAATTGGGAGACTAAGGAAGCCGAATTGAGAGAGAGACTCGAGTGACAGTGAGATCTCTGGGAGAATTTTGGTTCGAAAATTCAGAAAATTAGGGGGACTTTCGAATTCGGGATTGTGTGTTGTGAGGATCGAAATTGAGGATTCAATTCGACTTCTGGGATCCATACGAACCTTTCTGCAACAAAACCGAAGTGAAACGGTGTCGGATTGAGGAAGAACTGAGCTTCCATGGCAGCTCAAAATCGAGCTTGGGTTCAACGGGTTAGAGGTAAGAATTCTTCAAATTGATCTTGGAAAAACATTCAATACACTCTCACGATGCTTACCCTATGAATTAATTTGAAAATCAGGGACGGAATTGGTGAACCCGAATTGGAAACCCGTCAAGGACCGATCGAGAGTCGTGAGGATTTAGACCATGATTCGAGTAATTGAACTTGCAGAACCCAATTAGAGTTGGATTAGAAGGGATCAGTTGAAAGAACGGATTAAATTGGTGTCGAATTGGATGAGTTTGAACCGGGTTCTATCGCGGGGTTTTCAACCCGTTTACCAGACAAACGGGCGAAGGGGACGACTGTGCTGGTTACTGTAGCTGGCGCGTGGGTTTCACGCGCAGCCACTCACGGCGGCGCGTGGGGGCGCGTCCGGCCTAGTCTCAAGGTGAGGTCAACATGACTTTTGATCCTCTCAGTGTAACGAACATTTTAACGTTGGTTTCGATGAAATCAAATATTGTTTCGATAATGTTCCGTGTATTCGAAGTTTTGTTTTACGTTTAAAATACGTATTTAAATTCCGGAAAAATTGGGGAAAATTATATGTTGTATTTTGAGATGTTAGTAACCCTCTATAATGATTTTGGACAGGAGTTGTGATTTCCAGATTTTACGGAAAGTGCAGCTCGGAAACGGACCTTTTTGGACGGTGTGTGTGAGTGGACTTTGTTTTCTAACCGTGATGCATGCATATATGTTTTAAATGCTTTATTATATGATTTTATATGCTTTGGCATGATTGATGTTTCAATCCGGTAATTTCTCGGTTTTATGATTATTATATTATTATTTTGGGCGATTTTCGAGAAATTACGAAATTTGGTAAAAATGATGTTTGGACTTGGTTTGTGAGTCCGGGATTGAAATTGATTGAAAATAATGTCTGGACTCAGATTATTGAGTCATGGAATGAAAAATGATGTGGTGACTCGGGAATGAGTCAATGGTCAATTTTGTGAATTTACGTGAAAATAGCAACGGAGGTTGCAACGCATGGATTTGCGTGATAATGTTATTTTGGGCATGAGAACCCAAGTGAATAGTGATTTTGACTCGGATTTGGAGTCACTGGTGAAATTGTGAAATTAATGATTTATTGGGATTTTATAATTATTTTAATCAGTCTTTCGGGCACGTTTTACGAGGAACGGGCAAATGATGTTTTGGGCTAGGCCCGGAGTTTAAATGATTTCTAAAATGATATTTTGACTTTGTTGGTGAGTCAATGATGATTTTCGGAATATTTTATTGAATTAAAAGGTGATTTTAAAGAAGTACGTGTAAATGGTATTTTGGGCTTTGAGACCCAGTCGGGGATGATCTTGACTTGGTATGAAGTCAAGATTTGATTGAAATGTTTTGGGATGTAATTCCCGGGATGGTTTTCATTGTGATTGTGATATTCCCAGACGGTCGGTGCTTGGGGGGGGGGGGGGATTACCCAGACGACCGGAGCTTGGGGGATGTGATTGTAGGATCGGGAGTTGATCCTATGGTAGTCAGCTTCTCGGATGAGACTGAGCATGGATGTACCACTCGGAGGTGTCTGAGCCTGGGGATGTGTTCGCCCAGAGGTGACTGAGCCCGAGGGGGTTGAGCCCAGAGGTGTCTGTTCCCGAGAGAGTGACTGGATATTGGCCTACGCGTAGTGCAGCACTTGTGTGTAGTGCAGTTTGATTGATTGTGCACTTGTGAGTAGTGCATATGTGATTTGTGATATTTGATGCACTTGTGAGTAGTGCGGATTGATTGGATTGATATATTTATTGTGCACTGGTGATTAGTGCTGATTGGTATTGATTGTGATGATGTACTGGTATTGAGTACGGGTTTTTGGTCTTTGTGGCCAGTGATTATGTTTTCACATGTTTTGGCCTGAGAGCCGGGATTTGATGTTTTATAACATGAACTGATTTGGTGAACATGAGTTTTATGGACCAAGGGAAAATATGTTTTGATTTTATCGGTCACTCATGTTTTACGATATGCATGCAAGTTTGTGAAAACTGGAGGGTAAGATTGTATTTTGATAAATGTTTTTATAAGAGGTCATTTTTGTCCACTCACACCTTTTCTGTTTTGTGACCCTCCAGGCTGTGGTACGACTGACAGGACCCGTCCCAATCCCACTGGGACCACCCGGGGACGTGATCCGCTCCCGTCTGACAATGACTCTAAACATACCAAAATTACCCTTAAATAAAAACCGAAGACTCACATAGATAGATAATGTACAAACACAGTGTTTAAAGTGATACTGTCAGACAAGGGAAAGTAAAATACAACATGTGAGCACACTAGTCAGAGTACATTTATTCGGTGCTCAACCTACCCACAAGTGGGTGTACAGGTGCACAGCTAGGCAACCTAAACCTCTGCCTCCTCTTCCGGATCCTCGTCCTCTATTGCCGTGTCAGGGTCTGGAGGGGTCAGTAAAACAAGGGTGAGTGGGCCAAAAATAACAGTTTAGAAATCAATTTAATAATAAAATAATCATAAGGTTTTTATCCCTCCGTTTTCCAAATCTTGCATGCAGTGAAAACATCATATTATAAACCAATGAACCACAATAATAATCGTAAGGTGAAACTAACATATCAGTGCACTGTAAAAACCCAACCCAAATGATGTCACGGTTCTAAGGCTACGCGTTGCCACTCAGGGTCTCACACCCGAGACTCCCTAGGTACATCAGCTCCCGGTATCCCGGTCACTGCCCGAGGTATATGAACATGCCTTCCTGAGAGTAAGCAGCCCAACGGGGGTCAACTCCACTCAGTCAGAGCCCCGTGACTACTCCAGGGTCCACCCAGGCCAACGACCCTCCCTGGAGAAGACAATATACACAGGTAGGAAAGTACAGTACAATAACAGTATAGTTTACCCTATGTCCCCCGAACATCCCAAACAAAATCCACATATAATCCAGACGGGTCTCATGCCCAAAACATTGTAATAACATATATAAGCAGTTTATAAGACTCATCAGTGGAAATAGTAAAACAGTTTATGCATGCAAGCCTTTTATAAATCAAACAGCCCACTCACACTCGGTCCTTGCTGCTCAACGATCTCTATAAACCTGTATTATTATTCCTGAGGGTTACTTAAGGACCCTACAATATCAATACCAAGACCCTAGAACAGATCCGCCTCAAAAACGCGTCCTGGGCACTATTCCCGGTGCTTCAAACCCCATTTTGACTGACATAACGATCTCCGATCGACACGAAACCACCGCCATTGGATCCGTATCGTCGAAACCTTGAAATAGTACCGGCCCCACCAAAATTACTGTTCACACGCGCCCCCACGCGCCTGGTCAACGCGTGGGTCAACGCTGCTACAGTACCGCTGACGTCAGCAGTGACGTCATGCTGACGTCAGCATGACGTCATCACTGACACTTGTCAGGTGACACGTGGCACGTTCTGATTGGTCCCTGGTCTGACAACATTTGACAGGATGACGTCATCATGACGTCAGAAGTGACGTCAGCATGATGACGTCATCATGCTACAGTACCGGGTCGACCCGTTTGACTGGAACCGGGTCGCCGTCGACCCACGGTTTGACCCGATTCCACCACACGATTCCAGCCACCATTTTCGACGGGGTTGATCCCTATGGGATCGTCTAGGTCTGTCCTATGGTTCTACAACCTCAAAACAAGAAGAAAGTGAGAAGAAACTCACCAGAATGTCTCTGAAACTCACGGTCACGGTCCGGTCGTCGTCCTCGGTGATCCACGGCGTCTCCGTCGTCCAACCCGGTCCCAAATGACTCGTCTCTCACCCTAGGACATGTCTATCACCTAACAATCAATTTCTAAGCATTAAACACGATCGGGTCGAACAGGGAAGGAAAACGGGCTTGTCGGGTTTTGGGTCTTACCGCCGCCGTCACGCCGCCGTAGCCCTCGCCGTTGTCCAGTTAGGCTCCTAAGATCCCCACGGTGCAGACTGGAGCTCCTCCCGCGTCGAGGTGAGGTGGTTATGGAGGTTTGCTTCTTGGACCCGTTTCCTTGAGGTTTTCGGGTCGTGTTTTGGACGGGATTTTCAGGGCTGGGAAATGGGGTGGTGGCTGCCGGTGATGCTCGGTGATGGTTAGTGGATGTTGGTGATGCAGCTGGTGATCGGGTGGTGGTGTGAGAGTGGCTGGTTCGATCGCCTGGTTTGAGAGAAAATGGGAAGAGAAGCACGGGTGTGAAGGGGGAATGGATGTGTGTGTTTGTGTGTTTGTAAGAAAAGCAGAAACAGATCGTGCATGAAGCAGAAAAAACAGAGGAAATGAAGGGCCAAGATTCATTTGAGCAGATGATCCAAAGGCTAGGAACAATTGGAGGGAAAAAGAATTAATATAAAAATTGATTAAATAGTGTTAATTGCTTTATGGGAATAGTGTGGCCTTGGATGGGTGACACTTGTCACCAATCCATCGGTTTGATTTAAATATTAATTTGGCACGGATTCCCGTAATTAATTAATATTTTATTTCGTTGTTCTCGGTTCGTAAATTCCGCTAAAACGCTTCCTTGACCATAACTTCTTCATACGAACTCCGATTTCGGCGTGCCGCCTGTCTACGGATTCGTGACGTCCCGATCTACGTCATAGTCATGGGTCAAAGTTCAAATTATTTCCTGAGAAAAAGTCAAAGTTTTCCCCCAAGGGTAAAACAGTCTTTTTACATTAAAATATTATTATTTTGGTTCGGGTCGTTACAACGACGTTCGGGACTGATCGTGAGGCAGTGACAGCAGCAGAAATCCGCGCAAACATCCCTTGTCTGGCAAGCACTGAAGGGGAGTTTCGGACCTTTATTTGACTTGTCAGACGGGAGCAGGACCGGGCACGGTTTTTGACGTCCAGTTGGGACGGGTCCTGTCAAATTGGTATCAGAGCATCTGGTTCTTGATTTCTGTTGATACGTCATGCCTCCGAGTCATGCGTCCCGTACACGGTCTGAAGATGGGAGGGGCGAGAGTAGTGTTAGTAAAGGCCCAGATATTGAGCGAGCTCGACGGTTAGGAGCCACTGTGTTTCGTGGTGATTCGGGACCGGATGGTGCCGAAGATTGGCTTACTCGATTGGAAAGGATTTTTGAGGTTATGATATGTCCCCTGGAGGACATGGTGCCCTTAGCCACTTTTCTTTTGGATGGCTATGCTTACAGGTGGTGGCATAGTTTGCAGTTGACTGGCTGGGATGCCCGTACCTTGGCATGGGATGCATTCCGAGAGCGATTTTTGGATCAGTTTTATCCTCGCTCATTTTGGAACGCTAAGGAGGTTGAGTTTCTCCAATTGCAGCAAGGGAATCGGACAGTGGTCGATTATGAACAACAATTTTTGCACTTATCTAGTTTCGCTCCTCTGTATGTGGCTACTGAGGAGGATAAGTGTCGAAGGTTTGAGCAGGGATTGAGGAATGAGTTACGGGGTGCTGTAACTGTTGGCTCGTATTCTACCCTGAGGGAATTATCGGATGCTGCTATCCGAGTGGAGGCTACTATTTTACCTATGCCAGAACAATCTTTGGGCTCTGGACGACACCGAGAGCGTCAGGATACTGAACAGATAAGTCAGGAAACATCGAAGCGAGTTAGCCTTCATACTCTTGTGTCGCAACCCTCGGTAGGTGATCATTCGGGTGGAACATCAACCCAGTCGACAAGTAAGTGGCGTGGTGGGGCAAGTCGCCTCAGCACTGCCACTTGTCACTTTTGTAGGAAACTTGGACATTTGCGAAGGAACTGCCCCGATCGACTTGACCGTAGGTCAAAATAATGGTATTGATACATGTTTTCGTGATACCTTGTAAATAGTTTGTATTGTCCATTTGTGTTGTAATATTGTATCATGTGTTTTGGGTGTGTCGGACTAGTGTGGGTCCGGATGGTTGTTTTTGTTAACAGTTTGGTTTGTAGATGGGCGTGTTGGGCCCAGAATAAACTTGACCCGGGGATGAATATTGGTGTTATCGTTTTGGATCATCCTTGATTTTCCCTAGGTGGGATGGCAAGGGTAGATATGAGGTAATCAGTGAGAACCCACAGTCGCGGCATGTCTCGTCGTTGACTGAACTTTCTAATTGTGGGCGTTAGTTGTCAAACGTTGTGACAGTACGCGAATTAGATGAGGGTGTAAGACCCTATGGTTCCTAGTAGTTAACCGTGTGGATCCTAGGTGGATCGGGTTTGTGATGTCATGGACATTGGGCATTGTGACGATCTAGGATCGCGATGTTCATGGTCAGCTGACGTCGTGATGGATCTGGACCGTAATCCTGATGATCCAGTTGGGTAGAGAGTTTGTCACTCTTACTCCGGTATGTGAGTCGTAAATGACGGGACTGAACTTCTTTTCGAAGTGGAGCCCTTTATGGTATATTACTCGAGTGAGTAGGTTTCCGAAGTGGTCGGATTTTGTCAACCTTAACCGTGTGGCTGTTGGATTGGCTTCCTTATGAAGTCAACCGAGTATAATGAACGGGTAACCGATAGGTTCGGTTTTGGTGTGTCCGAGTGGACGTGAACGAGATTTCGGGTTTTGGAATCGAAGTTCTGGGTGACGATTCAGGATTCGATTTTAGAACTTGAAAGTGGAATACTGGATTTGGGTGCGGAATGATTATTCCAAATGCTAGCTTACATAATAATGATTTCGGATTCGGATTTGGATATGAATTAAAAATGTGATATATGGATTTGGATTCGGGATTTCTTACGAAATTGCGGATTCGGATTTGGAATTAGAACTAGATGATGGGTGGAGTTTCGATTTGTCTCTGGATGGTTTGGGCAAATGGACTCCATTATTGCAACGTGTTTGGCTATGACCTAGGTGGTTGTAGTCTTGTCAATGGATAGATGTATGTACCTTGTTTATGGTTTGGGGTATGATACTTTGCGGACTTATGGTGTCGGGTGACGGTATACGGGTTATACCAGTGGTACGTTGGTGAACGTGTTAGTAGTCGGCTTAATCCTGATACCATTGGATGGGGTGAGAACGTGAACTGGACATTGAACACGATGCACTGGGCAGAGTGATTCTGATGATTTCAGTGATTGTTTGAGCATGTGCTCTTAGCCATGGTTGGCTAGTATAACTCTAGTATTGAGTTGTGTGATCACTGCTAGGCTTGTGTTCAACGTGTTCCAGTTACACCGTCTATTTGAGTGTGTTGACGGTATATGTATACTCAGGATGAGTGAGTTGGTGGTTTGTGTGACCGCAAGTTGCTTTGCGGCGAGATATTATCATGTCGTGACCTTACCAGCATCTGGGATCGCTGAGGGGGGTGACAGTTGTGGTTACTGCTGTTGGTATTTGTCGCAGGATTGAGTTTGCCCTGCGAGGGGAGATCATGTTGTTGATCTTATGCTACATTGACGGGCGTGGTAGTATGATGTGTTGTCACTGATTTGTTACTGATTGGCGCTTTACTAGGGTGGTAAAGCTTGGTGGTGACAGTTTGGCTTGTGGTGTCAGCATGGACTGACAAGTGAGTTTTGGTGACTCTCTATGAGAGCGGATGTCAGGGCACAGTAGTGATTACGTGGGGCCGTCAAGCTGAAAGAGTCAGCTTAATGATGACATTGCCAATTTCTGGTGATTAATTTTCACTCGGGGTGGTCGAGTGTAGTCAGTACGACGTGCATCTGTGATGTGACGTCCGAGTGCAGACGAGTTCTGCATTGGCTAGTGGGTGTACAGGTGTACACGTGTTGTGAGGCCCATTTGTTTTCCACGAGGTAGTTGTGGAATACGGATAGTTGGAATTTCGGGGACGAAATTCTTTAAGGAGGGAAGGTTGTAAGGACCCGTCCCGAATATCGGGATTGAATATTAATTAATTATGATTTAGAATGACTAATCGGGGATTAGTTGAGTGAAATCGGACGAAACGTGCAAAATGACCGTTTTGCCCCTAGCGTGGGCAAAATGTTGACTTTTAGTTCGGGCGGTCAAATGGACTTTGACCAATGACTGTGACGTAGTTCGGGACGTCACGAGTTCATAGACAGGTGGCACGTTCGATTCCGACATTCGTAGAGAAAGTTATGATGTTCGGAAGTTGAGGGGTATTTTGGTAATTTGGCATATTAGGGGCCAAATGTTGACTTTTTGATCGGGAGGTCCGATGGACGAGGGCCAAGGACCGTTACGTAGGTCTTGTTGATACGAATCCAACGACAGGCGGCATGTCGAAAACAGAGTTCGGGTGACCAAGTTACGGGTCACGGATGTCTAGGGGCAAAATGGTAATTTGTCGTACGAAGGGCAAAATGGTCTTTTGACCTTGATTCTTGCTACCAGATTGTGACATCTGTCACTTTTTCATCTTCCATGTCCCAGCTAACATAGAAACGGGAATTTGGGGAAACATAATCGTATACCTTTGGACATTATTTCCCCAAATTAAGGCTTGACTTCATCATTGTCCCATTTAACAGCTAATTAACCCGTGTTTCAGCCTCATTGTGCAATTGGGAGACTAAGGAAGCCGAATTGAGAGAGAGACTCGAGTGACAGTGAGATCTCTGGGAGAATTTTGGTTCGAAAATTCAGAAAATTAGGGGGACTTTCGAATTCGGGATTGTGTGCTGTGAGGATCGAAATTGAGGATTCAATTCGACTTCTGGGATCCATACGAACCTTTCTGCAACAAAACCGAAGTGAAACGGTGTCGGATTGAGGAAGAACTGAGCTTCCATGGCAGCTCAAAATCGAGCTTGGGTTCAACGGGTTAGAGGTAAGAATTCTTCAAATTGATCTTGGAAAAACATTCAATACACTCTCACGATGCTTACCCTATGAATTAATTTGAAAATCAGGGACGGAATTGGTGAACCCGAATTGGAAACCCGTCAAGGACCGATCGAGAGTCGTGAGGATTTAGACCATGATTCGAGTAATTGAACTTGCAGAACTCAATTAGAGTTGGATTAGAAGGGATCAGTTGAAAGAACGGATTAAATTGGTGTCGAATTGGATGAGTTTGAACCGGGTTCTATCGCGGGGTTTTCAACCCGTTTACCAGACAAACGGGCGAAGGGGACGACTGTGCTGGTTACTGTAGCTGGCGCGTGGGTTTCACGCGCAGCCACTCACGGCGGCGCGTGGGGGCGCGTCCGGCCTAGTCTCAAGGTGAGGTCAACATGACTTTTGATCCTCTCAGTGTAACGAACATTTTAACGTTGGTTTCGATGAAATCAAATATTGTTTCGATAATGTTCCGTGTATTCGAAGTTTTGTTTTACGTTTAAAATACGTATTTAAATTCCGGAAAAATTGGGGAAAATTATATGTTGTATTTTGAGATGTTAGTAACCCTCTATAATGATTTTGGACAGGAGTTGTGATTTCCAGATTTTACGGAAAGTGCAGCTCGGAAACGGACCTTTTTGGACGGTGTGTGTGAGTGGACTTTGTTTTCTAACCGTGATGCATGCATATATGTTTTAAATGCTTTATTATATGATTTTATATGCTTTGGCATGATTGATGTTTCAATCCGGTAATTTCTCGGTTTTATGATTATTATATTATTATTTTGGGCGATTTTCGAGAAATTACGAAATTTGGTAAAAATGATGTTTGGACTTGGTTTGTGAGTCCGGGATTGAAATTGATTGAAAATAATGTCTGGACTCAGATTATTGAGTCATGGAATGAAAAATGATGTGGTGACTCGGGAATGAGTCAATGGTCAATTTTGTGAATTTACGTGAAAATAGCAACGGAGGTTGCAACGCATGGATTTGCGTGATAATGTTATTTTGGGCATGAGAACCCAAGTGAATAGTGATTTTGACTCGGATTTGGAGTCACTGGTGAAATTGTGAAATTAATGATTTATTGGGATTTTATAATTATTTTAATCAGTCTTTCGGGCACGTTTTACGAGGAACGGGCAAATGATGTTTTGGGCTAGGCCCGGAGTTTAAATGATTTCTAAAATGATATTTTGACTTTGTTGGTGAGTCAATGATGATTTTCGGAATATTTTATTGAATTAAAAGGTGATTTTAAAGAAGTACGTGTAAATGGTATTTTGGGCTTTGAGACCCAGTCGGGGATGATCTTGACTTGGTATGAAGTCAAGATTTGATTGAAATGTTTTGGGATGTAATTCTCGGGATGGTTTTCATTGTGATTGTGATATTCCCAGACGGTCGGTGCTTGGGGGGGGGGGGGGGGGGATTACCCAGACGACCGGAGCTTGGGGGATGTGATTGTAGGATCGGGAGTTGATCCTATGGTAGTCAGCTTCTCGGATGAGACTGAGCATGGATGTACCACTCGGAGGTGTCTGAGCCTGGGGATGTGTTCGCCCAGAGGTGACTGAGCCCGAGGGGGTTGAGCCCAGAGGTGTCTGTTCCCGAGAGAGTGACTGGATATTGGCCAACGCGTAGTGCAGCACTTGTGTGTAGTGCAGTTTGATTGATTGTGCACTTGTGAGTAGTGCATATGTGATTTGTGATATTTGATGCACTTGTGAGTAGTGCGGATTGATTGGATTGATATATTTATTGTGCACTGGTGATTAGTGCTGATTGGTATTGATTGTGATGATGTACTGGTATTGAGTACGGGTTTTTGGTCTTTGTGGCCAGTGATTATGTTTTCACATGTTTTGGCCTAAGAGCCGGGATTTGATGTTTTATAACATGAACTGATTTGGTGAACATGAGTTTTATGGACCAAGGAAAATATGTTTTGATTTTATCGGTCACTCATGTTTTACGATATGCATGCAAGTTTGTGAAAACTGGAGGGTAAGATTGTATTTTGATAAATGTTTTTATAAGAGGTCATTTTTGTCCACTCACACCTTTTCTGTTTTGTGACCCTCCAGGCCGTGGTACGACGTTCGGGACTGATCGTGAGGTAGTGACAGTAGCAGAAATCCGCGCAAACATCCCTTGTCTGGCAAGCACTGAAGGGGAGTTTCGGACCTTTATTTGACTTGTCAGACGGGAGCAGGACCGGGCACGGTTTTTGACGTCCAGTTGGGACGGGTCCTGTCAAATTGGTATCAGAGCATCTGGTTCTTGATTTCTGTTGATACGTCATGCCTCCGAGTCGTGCGTCCCGTACACGGTCTGAAGATGGGAGGGGCGAGAGTAGTGTTAGTAAAGGCCCAGATATTGAGCGAGCTCGACGGTTAGGAGCCACTGTGTTTCGTGGTGATTCGGGACCGGATGGTGCCGAAGATTGGCTTACTCGATTGGAAAGGATTTTTGAGGTTATGATATGTCCCCTGGAGGACATGGTGCCCTTAGCCACTTTTCTTTTGGATGGCTATGCTTACAGGTGGTGGCATAGTTTGCAGTTGACTGGCTGGGATGCCCGTACCTTGGCATGGGATGCATTCCGAGAGCGATTTTTGGATCAGTTTTATCCTCGCTCATTTTGGAACGCTAAGGAGGTTGAGTTTCTCCAATTGCAGCAAGGGAATCAGACAGTGGTCGATTATGAACAACAATTTTTGCACTTATCTAGTTTCGCTCCTCTGTATGTGGCTACTGAGGAGGATAAGTGTCGAAGGTTTGAGCAGGGATTGAGGAATGAGTTACGGGGTGCTGTAACTGTTGGCTCGTATTCTACCCTGAGGGAATTATCGGATGCTGCTATCCGAGTGGAGGCTACTATTTTACCTGTGCCAGAACAATCTTTGGGCTCTGGACGACACCGAGAGCGTCAGGATACTGAACAGATAAGTCAGGAAACATCGAAGCGAGTTAGCCTTCATACTCTTGTGTCGCAACCCTCGGTAGGTGATCATTCGGGTGGAACATCAACCCAGTCGACAAGTAAGTGGCGTGGTGGGGCAAGTCGCCTCAGCACTGCCACTTGTCACTTTTGTAGGAAACTTGGACATTTGCGAAGGAACTGCCCCGATCGACTTGACCGTAGGTCAAAATAATGGTATTGATACATGTTTTCGTGATACCTTGTAAATAGTTTGTATTGTCCATTTGTGTTGTAATATTGTATCATGTGTTTTGGGTGTGTCAGACTAGTGTGGGTCCGGATGGTTGTTTTTGTTAACAGTTTGGTTTGTAGATGGGCGTGTTGGGCCCAGAATAAACTTGACCCGGGGATGAATATTGGTGTTATCGTTTTGGATCATCCTTGATTTTCCCTAGGTGGGATGGCAAGGGTAGATATGAGGTAATCAGTGAGAACCCACAGTCGCGGCATGTCTCGTCGTTGACTGAACTTTCTAATTGTGGGCGTTAGTTGTCAAACGTTGTGACAGTACGCGAATTAGATGAGGGTGTAAGACCCTATGGTTCCTAGTAGTTAACCGTGTGGATCCTAGGTGGATCGGGTTTGTGATGTCATGGACATTGGGCATTGTGACGATCTAGGATCGTGATGTTCATGGTCAGCTGACGTCGTGATGGATCTGGACCGTAATCCTGATGATCCAGTTGGGTAGAGAGTTTGTCACTCTTACTCCGGTATGTGAGTCGTAAATGACGGGACTGAACTTCTTTTCGAAGTGGAGCCCTTTATGGTATATTACTCGAGTGAGTAGGTTTCCGAAGTGGTCGGATTTTGTCAACCTTAACCGTGTGGCTGTTGGATTGGCTTCCTTATGAAGTCAACCGAATATAATGAACGGGTAACCGATAGGTTCGGTTTTGGTGTGTCCGAGTGGACGTGAACGAGATTTCGGGTTTTGGAATCGAAGTTCTGGGTGACGATTCAGGATTCGATTTTAGAACTTGAAAGTGGAATACTGGATTTGGGTGCGGAATGATTATTCCAAATGCTAGCTTACATAATAATGATTTCGGATTCGGATTTGGATATGAATTAAAAATGTGATATATGGATTTGGATTCGGGATTTCTTACGAAATTGCGGATTCGGATTTGGAATTAGAACTAGATGATGGGTGGAGTTTCGATTTGTCTCTGGATGGTTTGGGCAAATGGACTCCATTATTGCAACGTGTTTGGCTATGACCTAGGTGGTTGTAGTCTTGTCAATGGATAGATGTATGTACCTTGTTTATGGTTTGGGGTATGATACTTTGCGGACTTATGGTGTCGGGTGACGGTATACGGGTTATACCAGTGGTACGTTGGTGAACGTGTTAGTAGTCGGCTTAATCCTGATACCATTGGATGGGGTGAGAACGTGAACTGGACATTGAACACGATGCACTGGGCAGAGTGATTCTGATGATTTCAGTGATTGTTTGAGCATGTGCTCTTAGCCATGGTTGGCTAGTATAACTCTAGTATTGAGTTGTGTGATCGCTGCTAGGCTTGTGTTCAACGTGTTCCAGTTACACCGTCTGTTTGAGTGTGTTGACGGTATGTGTATACTCAGGATGAGTGAGTTGGTGGTTTGTGTGACCGCAAGTTGCTTTGCGGCGAGATATTATCATGTCGTGACCTTACCAGCATCTGGGATCGCTGAGGGGGGTGACAGTTGTGGTTACTGCTGTTGGTATTTGTCGCAGGATTGAGTTTTCCCTGCGAGGGGAGATCATGTTGTTGATCTTATGCTACATTGACGGACGTGGTAGTATGATGTGTTGTCACTGATTTGTTACTGATTGGCGCTTTACTAGGGTGGTAAAGCTTGGTGGTGACAGTTTGGCTTGTGGTGTCAGCATGGACTGACAAGTGAGTTTTGGTGACTCTCTATGAGAGCGGATGTCAGGGCACAGTAGTGATTACGTGGGGCCGTCAAGCTGAAAGAGTCAGCTTAATGATGACATTGCCAATTTCTGGTGATTAATTTTCACTCGGGGTGGTCGAGTGTAGTCAGTACGACGTGCATCTGTGATGTGACGTCTGAGTGCAGACGAGTTCTGCATTGGCTAGTGGGTGTACAGGTGTACACGTGTTGTGAGGCCCATTTGTTTTCCACGAGGTAGTTGTGGAATACGGATAGTTGGAATTTCGGGGACGAAATTCTTTAAGGAGGGACGGTTGTAAGGACCCGTCCCGAATATCGGGATTGAATATTAATTAATTATGATTTAGAATGACTAATCGGGGATTAGTTGAGTGAAATCGGACGAAACGTGCAAAATGACCGTTTTGCCCCTAGCGTGGGCAAAATGTTGACTTTTAGTTCGGGCGGTCAAATGGACTTTGACCAATGACTGTGACGTAGTTCGGGACGTCACGAGTTCATAGACAGGTGGCACGTTCGATTCCGACATTCGTAGAGAAAGTTATGATGTTCGGAAGTTGAGGGGTATTTTGGTAATTTGGCATATTAGGGGCCAAATGTTGACTTTTTGATCGGGAGGTCCGATGGACGAGGGCCAAGGACCGTTACGTAGGTCTTGTTGATACGAATCCAACGACAGGCGGCATGTCGAAAACAGAGTTCGGGTGACCAAGTTACGGGTCACGGATGTCTAGGGGCAAAATGGTAATTTGTCGTACGAAGGGCAAAATGGTCTTTTGACCTTGATTCTTGCTACCAGATTGTGACATCTGTCACTTTTTCATCTTCCATGTCCCAGCTAACATAGAAACGGGAATTTGGGGAAACATAATCGTATACCTTTGGACATTATTTCCCCAAATTAAGGCTTGACTTCATCATTGTCCCATTTAACAGCTAATTAACCCGTGTTTCAGCCTCATTGTGCAATTGGGAGACTAAGGAAGCCGAATTGAGAGAGAGACTCGAGTGACAGTGAGATCTCTGGGAGAATTTTGGTTCGAAAATTCAGAAAATTAGGGGGACTTTCGAATTCGGGATTGTGTGCTGTGAGGATCGAAATTGAGGATTCAATTCGACTTCTGGGATCCATACGAACCTTTCTGCAACAAAACCGAAGTGAAACGGTGTCGGATTGAGGAAGAACTGAGCTTCCATGGCAGCTCAAAATCGAGCTTGGGTTCAACGGGTTAGAGGTAAGAATTCTTCAAATTGATCTTGGAAAAACATTCAATACACTCTCACGATGCTTACCCTATGAATTAATTTGAAAATCAGGGACGAAATTGGTGAACCCGAATTGGAAACCCGTCAAGGACCGATCGAGAGTCGTGAGGATTTAGACCATGATTCGAGTAATTGAACTTGCAGAACTCAATTAGAGTTGGATTAGAAGGGATCAGTTGCAAGAACGGATTAAATTGGTGTCGAATTGGATGAGTTTGAACCGGGTTCTATCGCGGGGTTTTCAACCCGTTTACCAGACAAACGGGCGAAGGGGACGACTGTGCTGGTTACTGTAGCTGGCGCGTGGGTTTCACGCGCAGCCACTCACGGCGGCGCGTGGGGGCGCGTCCGGCCTAGTCTCAAGGTGAGGTCAACATGACTTTTGATCCTCTCAGTGTAACGAACATTTTAACGTTGGTTTCGATGAAATCAAATATTGTTTCGATAATGTTCCGTGTATCCGAAGTTTTGTTTTACGTTTAAAATACGTATTTAAATTCCGGAAAAATTGGGGAAAATTATATGTTGTATTTTGAGATGTTAGTAACCCTCTATAATGATTTTGGACAGGAGTTGTGATTTCCAGATTTTACGGAAAGTGCAGCTCGGAAACGGACCTTTTTGGACGGTGTGTGTGAGTGGACTTTGTTTTCTAACCGTGATGCATGCATATATGTTTTAAATGCTTTATTATATGATTTTATATGCTTTGGCATGATTGATGTTTCAATCCGGTAATTTCTCGGTTTTATGATTATTATATTATTATTTTGGGCGATTTTCGAGAAATTACGAAATTTGGTAAAAATGATGTTTGGACTTGGTTTGTGAGTCCGGGATTGAAATTGATTGAAAATAATGTCTGGACTCAGATTATTGAGTCATGGAATGAAAAATGATGTGGTGACTCGGGAATGAGTCAATGGTCAATTTTGTGAATTTACGTGAAAATAGCAACGGAGGTTGCAACGCATGGATTTGTGTGATAATGTTATTTTGGGCATGAGAACCCAAGTGAATAGTGATTTTGACTCGGATTTGGAGTCACTGGTGAAATTGTGAAATTAATGATTTATTGGGATTTTATAATTATTTTAATCAGTCTTTCGGGCACGTTTTACGAGGAACGGGCAAATGATGTTTTGGGCTAGGCCCGGAGTTTAAATGATTTCTAAAATGATATTTTGACTTTGTTGGTGAGTCAATGATGATTTTCGGAATATTTTATTGAATTAAAAGGTGATTTTAAAGAAGTACGTGTAAATGGTATTTTGGGCTTTGAGACCCAGTCGGGGATGATCTTGACTTGGTATGAAGTCAAGATTTGATTGAAATGTTTTGGGATGTAATTCCCGGGATGGTTTTCATTGTGATTGTGATATTCCCAGACGGTCGGTGCTTGGGGGGGGGGGGGGGGGGGGGGGATTACCCAGACGACCGGAGCTTGGGGGATGTGATTGTAGGATCGGGAGTTGATCCTATGGTAGTCAGCTTCTCGGATGAGACTGAGCCTGGATGTACCACTCGGAGGTGTCTGAGCCTGGGGATGTGTTCGCCCAGAGGTGACTGAGCCCGAGGGGGTTGAGCCCAGAGGTGTCTGTTCCCGAGAGAGTGACTGGATATTGGCCTACGCGTAGTGCAGCACTTGTGTGTAGTGCAGTTTGATTGATTGTGCACTTGTGAGTAGTGCATATGTGATTTGTGATATTTGATGCACTTGTGAGTAGTGCGGATTGATTAGATTGATATATTTATTGTGCACTGGTGATTAGTGCTGATTGGTATTGATTGTGATGATGTACTGGTATTGAGTACGGGTTTTTGGTCTTTGTGGCCAGTGATTATGTTTTCACATGTTTTGGCCTGAGAGCCGGGATTTGATGTTTTATAACATGAACTGATTTGGTGAACATGAGTTTTATGGACCAAGGGAAAATATGTTTTGATTTTATCGGTCACTCATGTTTTACGATATGCATGCAAGTTTGTGAAAACTGGAGGGTAAGATTGTATTTTGATAAATGTTTTTATAAGAAGTTATTTTTGTCCACTCACACCTTTTCTGTTTTGTGACCCTCCAGGCCGTGGTACGACGTTCGGGACTGATCGTGAGGCAGTGACAGCAGCAGAAATCCGCACAAACATCCCTTGTCTGGCAAGCACTGAAGGGGAGTTTCGGACCTTTAGTTGACTTGTCAGACGGGAGCAGGACCGGGCACGATTTTTGACGTCCAGTTGGGACGGGTCCTGTCAAATTGGTATCAGAGCATCTGGTTCTTGATTTCTGTTGATACGTCATGCCTCCGAGTCGTGCGTCCCGTACACGGTCTGAAGATGGGAGGGGCGAGAGTAGTGTTAGTAAAGGCCCAGATATTGAGCGAGCTCGACGGTTAGGAGCCACTGTGTTTCGTGGTGATTCGGGACCGGATGGTGCAATTGGGACGGGATACTACAGAGGACATAGAAGACCAAGGAGGTGGAATTGGGTCATCCATCTCGTCATGCTAGGCGGGGGTGGACATAAATCTATTAAAATCACCAACTAATATGCTTCAAATCGTTTGACTAAATAAAAGTAAAACGATTTAAATATCCAAACATTTTCGTTAGTAATGACTTGGATTTGAATTTTCATTTTGAAAATTATTTAAATCCAAATCAAATTGTTAAGAAATATATTAATTTTTAAATATATTATTAATACAAAGTTAAAATATAAAAATAAAATGATACATAGATATATTCATATAAGTATACATATATACATATAAGAGTATAATATAAAATTATTAAATAGTAATATTCGTTTGATAAATTTTAATATAGTGATAATGTTTGCAATTCAATCCTTAGAAAGCTTAATTTATAAAATTTTGAATATTGATTATTCTATTTTTTTTTTTTTTGTATCCTTGTTTGTTTTTTTTATATCCTTTATGTTTTGTTTATTCTTAAACGGTTTCAAACTATTTCAATCCAAACCGAACTGTTAGTAACGATTTGGATTGAAATGATTTTATTTCTAATTTTAGAAAATTCAAACCGTATCGAACCGTTTGAATTTTAATGATTTGGATATTATTAATACATGTATCAAACCGCACCGTGCACACCCCTAATGTTGGGGAGGGTTTTGATTTTTTTTTTTAAATTTTGGATTTTGTTATTTATTTTAAAAATTGGGTCGATTTCAATTTCGTACCCCAACAATAAAAATTGGATTTTAAATATCCAAATTATATGGCAATTAACAAATTAGTACCCCTATTAAATTTTCCTTCCAAATGAGGTGTCCCAAATTAGAAAGGCATTTTTATCATGTCACTATTTTATCACCAATTCTTTTTTTCCTTTCTTATTTGTCTTCCCTTCTTCCTTTTCTCCAAATCCACATCTCCATCATCATCATCATAACATATATACCTTTACTAAAAGAGAAGTTGGAAAATCAATCTATAGTGATTTTCCACTTTTGCTTTTTTTTTTTCCTTTTTCTTTATATTTTTTTTCTTTTCCTTTATTTTTTCTTTTCCCTTTCCCTTTTCATTTATATTTTTTTTCTTTTCCTTTATTTTTTTCCTTTTCTTTTATATATTTTTTTTTCATTTCCTTTATAATTTTTTTTCCTCAATTCAACAATCCCGCGACGACGTGCGGACCTAATTGCTAGTTATGTCTATTTCCCAATAGGAATCAATCTTCCCATCTCATTAATCCAACTCATTAACCCAAAATCGAAAAAAAAAAATTAGATATCCACAACTCTGTCCAACCAAACTAGCCCTCACCATTTGGCCCAAAAACCCATAGGGGGGGCCCGATAAACCCGATGGACAAAACCCCGGCCCGACCCGCTATGGGTCGTGGGCCGGCCCGGCCCGAGAGTTAGCGGGCTGGGCTTGGGCTTAGGATGTTCAAACCCTATAGGCCTGAACCCGATAAAGCCCGATAAGCCCAGTCCGACCCGCTCGTAATAAACACGGCCCATAAGCCCGAAAATATAAAATACTTATTATTTAAAAATTAATACTCAACTCATTCTTAATACTAATATTTCAACCCAAAACCAAAATCTCAGCCCCAAACTCACCTAATTTATTTTAAAAAGCCAATACCCAATACAAACCCTAACCACCCCTCCACCTACTTAATAGGCCCAACGTTTTTGCACCTTTAAGTATTTTATTTTAACGAGACCACGTTTTTACACCCTTGAGTATTTTTTTTCATGCATATATTTTTTTGTAACTTTAAAATTTGAGGCACAGTTTATTATAAAAGTCCACGTAAGCCCAATTCAAGTGGGCTTAATAGGCCCAACCCGAAAAACCCGATATAAACCCGACCCGATAAAAGCTCGTGGGTTCTTTTTTATGTTATTAAGCTCATCCGGTCCAACCCACAAATTTAAAAATTATTTAATAAATCTGGCCCGATCCGGCCCAAGCCCAAAAAATTTGGGTCATGCTTGCCCGGCCCGACCCAATACCGAGGGCTAAACCAAACCCAGATATCCACAACTTCATCCAATCAAAAAAACCCAAATATCCATAATTCCTTCCAATAAAAAAAACCTAGATATCCACAATTTCATCCAACCTCCATAATTCCTTCCAATAAAAAAAACTCAGACATCCACAACTTCATCCAACCAAAAAAACCCAAATATCCATAATTCCATCCAATAAAAAAATCTAGATATCCACAACTTCATCCAACCAAACCCAGATATCTCATCATTTCACATTTGAGCTTAATCTCTAAACAAAAAGACCAAGATATCCACAACTACATCCAGCCATACCCAACTGGGTTTTAATCAAAATGCATTCGACGACTGTGATTTTTCTTTTCCTCTTCTCTTTGATGGTTTTGCTTCCCATTGCAAAATCAGATCTGATTCTGGCACCGCTCTTCTAGCACTTTGCTCCGCCGTGAGTCGCCGGCCGGATCGTGATGGAGCTGTTCGCAAACTCCACCCCTTGCACAGCTGAGAACTTAAGGGCCCACTAAGCCTGATAGAAAGGTGTCGGCCGCATCGGCAAGCCTCCCTACTACAAGGGATTACTGACTATGGTAAGTAAGAGGAGGAAATAATAGAGTCAAAATCACAGTCATCATAGACCCAAGGTATAGTTAATTTGATGGACGATGGAGATAATGGTGCTGATTTTAAGATTGGATTGTCTGTGTTTTGCCCTAGCCCAGATGTTAGCATGAAAGCTGATAGCTTCATTGACGGGCTAAGAGATGAATGGAGGTTTGCGAAGATGAATTCAGCAAGGGAGAAAAGGAAAATGGCCGAAAACTCTACATTAGTGTTTCAAAATTATCGGATACTTTTGTCACATACTTCTGAAGTTCGTATATATTGGTGAAGGAAATGTGTATGACAATAGGGATCTGATTGAGATTTGTGTTCATCTTTGGGAGTACCCTTTGCAATGGTGGGTTACGCTATTATCAGTTGTTCACATGCTATTTAGGATGATGGTGCTCCTGGGTTTGAATGAGTTCTTGGGTTTGAATGAACTCCTAGAGTTGAATGAGCTCTGGATCAAGAATATATGAGATGACGATTGATGAAGAGGAATCCAGAAAAAATTAGAACGGACAGGAGAAGGGGAACCCATAATAAATTAGAATGAATTGGGAAAGAGGAAGAATGTGACTGATGAAGATAAGATGATGATTGATGATTAATGGAGAAGATGAACTATGGGAGGAAGAAGGGAGAGGCTAATGAATTATGATTTTTTTTTTTCCTTTTTCCTGTTTAATAATCTTTTATTGTTTAATATATTTCATTATTAATTATTTTAATATTGTGACGAAAATACCTTCTAATTTTGGTCACCTCACAAGCTGATTAGACCTTTTGTTTGACACATATATTTTTAACAGAAATTTGGATAGAAAACATGCATAGATACTGATTTGTTAATGGTCATATAGTTTAGGTATTTAAAATCTAATTTTTAAAGTTGGGGTACGAATTTGAAATCAACTTTACCATTCGGCTACTTTTATATAGTTTATCCTATTACTAATTGTTATTAATATTATCTACTTTTTATTATTATTATTTTTTACTTGGTGTCCACATCAGCATAAAAAATGTTTAACGACTCGCAAATTCGGAAAAGGTAATTCATGGAATTTAAAAAGGGGATTGACAATTTTTGTAACGACCTGTCCCGAATATCGGGATTTAATATTAATTAATTATGGATTTAGGATAACTAATCGGGGATTAGTTGATTAGTTGAATGAAATCGGACGGAATGTGTAAAATGACCGTTTTGCCCTTAAAATTGGGCAAATGTTGACTTTTGACTCGGGGAGTCAAACGTACGAGGACCGATGACCGATGACCGTGACGTAGATCGGGACGTCACGATTCCGTAGACAGGCTGCACGTCGAAATCGGAGGTTCGATGGAAACGTTACGGGTCTAAAACGGAAAACGACATTATTGCACGAAAATCGAGAAAAAAGACAAGTGGCAAGTTTTGATTGGGGAAGGTTCTGGAAGGAACCACCAGATGAGTGACAAGTGTCACCTATCTGATTAGCCCATTCCCCCACACGGTGGGATGCTTTTATTTTCCCCTATGATCAATCATTTTATTTTCTTCCAACCCGTGACCGTGCAAAACCTATTCCCATGACCCTTCAATCTGCATTTTCTGGCTTTGGTGTGTGAATGAAAGTGAGAGAGGGAGGTGAGACGTTGAGGATGGTGGCCACGGCTTGCGCTGTCGTGGACGGTTGTCGACGAAGCCATGAAAGGTACGTTTGAGTTTCAAACTTGGAAGTTGAATGTTTAGTGGTTGTTGAATGGTTTTATTGATGGAAATGGTTGTATGGAGGTTGTACAAACCCTTTAGGACGAAGAGGATGGACGGAGGTGGCCGGAATAATGGAAAACCGACGGGGGAGGTTGGCTGGTTCAAGAATCAAATTCGAAAGGTATGGTTTTGGACTTGTTTTCTTGTTTTTGAAGCCGTAGGATGATATAATATGATTAGATGAAGGTATAGAAAAAAATGGAAGAAAATGGACCGAAAACACGAGAGATATTGGCCTGAACTGGTCACGTCGGTCCAGTTGGACCGGCTGGACCAGTCGAATCGGACCGGACTGGTCTGCCCAAGGTAGAAGACAATAAACAGTAGGCGTGTAAGGCCCACGAGCAACGCCTTTGGGCGGCGCGTGGGGGCGCGTGAAGGACATTTTGGGGAATTTTTTAACATGTGAAATCATTTATTCGATGTAACGAACATTTTGGGACTGGTTTCATGTCGATCGGATATCGTTTCGATATAGTTCGGGGTATCCGAAAGTTTAGGATCGAGTTTTAAAATATTTAAAAATTCAGAAAAATTACGAGGCTTTAATGAGAGGTTAATGAAGAGGTTAGTAACCCTCTAGTGTGGTTTGGAGAGGTTTGGAAGTCCCGGTGATAGTGATGTGACTCGGGAAGGCTTATGACATGCGTATCGAGGCAGCAACGTAGGACAGTCTGTGAGTGGACAATGTTTTCTAAACTGTGATGCATGCATAACTGTTTTATATGTTTTATATATGTGGTTTCTATAGTGATGATTGTGGCATTAGTGATTCACATGGTTGCACGTATTTTGAGGTAATTTCGTATTTGCATGTATTTCGATGTTACGATTTTATACTGTGGTTATACGTGATTGTGGTTTTAATAATGGTTAAATGATATGGTTTTGGTTTTGGGAAGATGAACTCGGCCATGAGACCCATTTGAATTATGTTATTGGCCCGGGAGCCCAGGGTGTTTACGAAATCGGGTTGAGACCCCTTTGAGTTATGTGATCGGGCTGGGGGCTCAGTTGGTTTACGAAATCGGGTATGAGGCCCAGTTAGGTTTTATAAATGTGATTTCGGGTCTGGGGTCCTATGTTTCATAAACGTGATTTTGGGTCGAGGACCCTAAATGGATTTGTGATGTTTTATGAAAATTCCGGGCAGGGCCCTTTGAGATGTTTTGAAGTGGCTTTATAAAACTGTTTTCCATATACAATCTTGGTACGAGGATCTGTGGATGGTCTCCTCCAGGCGTCTGGGACATTGTGGAAGTCACGGTGCATTGCCTGCGATGGGTCATTATACGGAGCGACCAGACCGTATAGTGACTCAAGAGCAGGATTGCTATAATTAGACGTCTGGGACGTTAGACATCTGGGATGTTAGAGATATGGACCCAGAGAGACCCCAGGTAGCACGCGTTGCTTTTACCGTGAGATATGACTTCTGGGACGTCAAGCGTCTGGGACGCTAGGCATCTGGGATGCCGAGGATGGTTATGTGGTAAATATGAATTATTGGATTTATGAAATGGTATTTCGGTGTTTATGGATTTGTGTTATGAATTTGAGCAGTGGCCCACTTGTTTCTGGATTAACGGCTTTTGGTATTCTACTGTTTTGGGCTGAGTTCTCACGCATGTTTGGATTTACGGTTTTTGGGCTAAGGCCCTAATGGTTCATTTAAGTAAATGTTTTGATTACTGGTTTTTGATGCATGCATACTTTTTAGTGAAGGGCATAAATGTGTTTTTATGAAACTATTGATTTTCGTCCACTCAGAGTTTTTAATGGTTTGAATTCCCTTCAGGTTGATCACGTATGCGAGCTGTAGCAGGGACCAAGATATCGCACTCTTCCATCGATCCTGGCGCGCTCTGGGAGCCCTTATGGGCTGAGGTATGAATTATTCATTCTTGTTAGACGGAAGCATAGCACATCCCGCGTTAATCTCGGGGGGATTGGGATGGGTCATGTCAATTTTACCCTTGTAGATCAAAAGTTGATTTTTTTTTTGCTCAGGATACTTTTTAGACTTTTCGTGAGGAGCGTTATGTAGATCTCGGAGTTTTAAATCCGTAGACAGGCGAGACGTCGGAATCGAAGTTTGAACGGGATTGTTCTAGGTCTAAAATACCCAAGGGTATTTTGGTAATTTGGAGTATATGAGCAATTTGGTAATTTTGCATTTGAAGTTTTGTTGTTAGACCGTTGGGCTGGTGACAAGTGGCACCACCTTTGAGGGATGAGTGTCCCTATTTAATAGTACACTATGTGTGTTGTTGTGTTGCATTCAAAAACAAACCAAGCTTTTGATCATTCAATGGGAAAGCAAGAGAAAAACAAAGAAAGAAGAAAAAGAAAAGAAAGAAATAGAAAGAGAGAAGAAAGAAGAAAGAAAAAAAAAAGGGAAGGGATGAAAACCTCCAAACCCGAAAGACCCGAAAAGCAAACCTGTGAGTTTTTTAACTCAACCGAAAAGCAAACCCGTGAATATTTTAACTTAAAGTGTTAGTTTTGGACATGGAAACTTAAAGCCAAGCCTACAGACATCTTTTGTAGGCTTGTATCCAAATGAGCCAAACCTTGAAGGTTTGGACGTGGGAACACCGGAACATGGAGCTCAACTTTTGGACAAAAAACTTCAAGGCTCGAGTCTTGAAATTGGAGGTAAGGATTCATTTCTAAGATCATAGACTTGGTCATGACATTGATTAAGACTAAATTGAGGTTTAAAACGTGAAAATTGGATAGAAATGGGCGAGTTTGGACCGAGTTGGAGTCACCAATGTCGGGTCTGAGTTGCAAACTCATGGGCGACCCTTCCAAGGTTGAAGGCGAGTAGTTCCGCGACTATGGCTCCTGGCGCGTAAAGCCCAATCAAAGGGAGGTTGAGCGGAGCGTGAGGGCACGTGCCATGTTGCCTCAAAGTCTGATCAAATGTGTTTTCATGTTTTTGATGTTATAAACATTTTGGCACAGATTTCAAGTTGATCAGACATAGTTTTAAGGTAGTTTTGTGTGTCCAAAATGTATTTTTTATGTTTAAAGTACGTAGATTATCCCAAAAATTAGGGGATTTTAATGTGAGATTACTACAGACATTAGTGACCCTCATTTATAATTTTTGACAGGTTAGAAAACTCTCCAGACTTCTGAGCAGCTCAGAATTGAGCTAATTGGACGAACTGTGAGTGGTCATTAGTTTTATAAATTGTTTTAAATGCTTTATTGTATGATTTGAGTTGCAATGACTTGAATAATGATTTGAAATGATTATCTGATGATTTTTCAGATATTTTGATTGATTTCTGGACATAGATTTAGTATAAACAATGTTTTGGGCTCATACCCAAATCAGAAATTTTTTGACTTGGTTTCAAGTCATGGATTTATGGTTAAGCAAATTTTCTTGATTTTATTTACTGTTTTCCATGGTTAGTCATCCTCGTGTGATGTTGTTCCTTCCAAATGTTAGTTTGAGATCTCGAAGAGGTCACGCTATGACATTGCTTGTACGTCAGTTTAGAGACTCGAGTTTCAAGGGATGTCGTGGTTTATTACCATTTGGATATCGACAGTTCCCGGGATTATCACCCAGAGATTGTTTGTTCCCGTGGATCTTAGCACAATTAGGATGTGAGTATGTTCTTAGGTTACCACCCCAAATGTTGACTTTATTCCCGGGTAGCCCAGATATGAGCATGTTCTTGGGTTACCACTCAGATGTTGACTTTATTCCCGTACATGACTCTGATACTGCAAGAGTGCAATTCCCGAGTTTTCCTAAGCGTATTGTTGTTTGATCATCATGACTGATGTCCGAGTATTTGAGAATGGATTGTGTTTGATTATTGATATGGTATTTGTGTCCATATGTTTTCATATAATTTGATAAACAATGATTTCAGGGAAATATGGGCCATGAGGATTTTGAGACATTTTATGATTTTGTGGGTCCACGGCTTATGATTTGATTTGAGTTGAAATCCAGTTGTTTATATTTTATTTTATGCATGCATGTTTTATAATTGGAGGGTATAGTTTTATGTTTTCGAAAATATATTTTCAAATGATTATTTTTGTCCACTCACACTTTTATTTGTTTTGATGACCCTTCAGGTCGTTACAGAGAAATTGAGGCTGATATAGAGGTGGAAACATGAGCAGAACATCAGTACCGTTATCCCTTGTCTAACAGGTATTGATGGTAACTTTGAAATTACGGCTTATTTGTCAGATGGGAACATGATTTGGCACAGTTATCAAAGCATTTTTAGAATGGGTTTAGTAAAACATGGTCCCCACAAGTGCCACTTTGGCACTTAACAGATTCTTTTTAACAAATTACTAACAATGGGATTGGATGGGCAGGTCTTTAAACTCGTCTTCATCCTGGTACTCGAAGCTGGTGGATGAGGGTTTGGGAAAATCGGTTGACGGCGATTCCAAAGTAGGAATTGAATTGGGATCTATTTCGGGTTGGAAATGATTTGATGAGGGAAGTAGGTTGGGTTGGGAAGGGGTAGTGAGGATTTTCTGTGAAAGAAGGTTGAGAGTGGTGATATGAAGCGAGAAGTTGTTGTCATCGGCATCGTCGACGTCGTCGGGTTCATCGAAGCCTTCGAAGTGGGAATCGGCGAGGACTACGACCAGGGGAAGAGGAAAGATGGGAGAGGTGGAAGAGAGAGAAGAAAACTATTGAAATTTCATTATTTTGACGCCACATAGTCATTTTGATGTCAAATTGAACGAAGGTAACGGAAAATGAGTTGAGTGAGTCAACTCGTCTGTTTTAGGGTATTAAGTGAACAAATAATCAGAATAGGTTATAAAGTGTAATTTTTGTGCGAGTTCATAGTACACTTGAAGTAAAAAGCCTATGAAAATGGTAATGAATTTTAATACATAATTGATTAACAACCCAAACTGGGCCTGATATTTGTCAAAAGATCTCAACTTGGGCCTAACTCTTTTTTTTTTTTTTTCACTTTGCAATAAAACCGGCCTAATTAATGGAGTTGTACACAATTTTAATGTACTTTGTGGAAGAACATATGACGCCCACAAACACATTTATTTCGTCACCCAGTTTTCACCATCTTCCTTCCCCGCTTGTCTATATATAGCCTTAGCTACAGCTATACTTCTTAGCTCAAGCTCTCACCAGCGCCAACAAAAGTTATCAGATTTTGAGGGGAAAGAAAAAAAAACAGATGATGGCCGATCAGAAGCCAGGCTCTTCCTCGTCGTCGTACTGCCTTTACGTCACAAAGTGCTTTACCAAAAGCACTTCCTCAAAGCAACTGTCACACAAATCAGCACCAAAGCCAGCAGATCATAATGACAAACCTGCCCAAAAAAAACCCGGTGGATGGAAGGCCATGCCTTATATCTTAGGTCACTCCGTCTCTCTCTCTCTCTCTCTAAACTTTTCTTTCTAATTATTTTTGTATTTTAAAAGTACGATTTAAACGATGTCTCACAACATAAACACATTGGAACGTACGGGTACATAATTTAAGCGAAAACGTAAAGCAGCTTTATTAGAAAGTGACCAAAAATGAGGACGTTTTTTAGATTGACGGTGGTGGTAAGGGTGGTGGTGACGGTGGCTGTTGTGGTGGTGGTGGTGCAGGAAATGATACGTTCGAGAGGCTGGCTACTTTCGGACTGGTGGCGAACTTCATGGTGTACTTGACTCGGATGCTACACCTTGACCAGGTTTCAGCTTCCAACATTATTAACATTTGGACCGGTGTCACCAATTTTGCACCGTTGATCGGCGCCTTCGTCTCCGACGCCTATGTCGGCCGATTTCTCACTATTGCTTTTGCCTCCTTTTCATCTCTTCTGGTACAGTCTCTCTCTCTCGCTCTCTGTCTCGCTCTCTCTCTCGCTCTTATATATAAATTTTATATTTTCGTAAGAATATCTTTTTGTTGTTATTTAATATCTAAAATGTAACAGATACCTTATATAATTAAATAACTAATTACAGCCAGTAAATTGTTAAAAATGAGGTATGAGGGGCCAGTAGCTCCCGTATTACTGAGATATCAAATCAAATGGGATATTTTACCTTTTACCAAATCCTCGTACTTTTTTTTTTCAATATGGTCCTTGAAAAATACTAATGACTGATAATAAATTTCTGAAGGGGTAGTCATTCAAGATTCTGAAAGGATAAAGCGTGCTCTTTGAGCTCAGCAGAAGGATTTTAATTTGCTTCAGCATATTGCAGACAACTAGGGCGAGAATGCTAGATGGCATAGAAACCTAATAATTGAAGTTACGTGTCAATTGATGTCCTATTTAAGAAAGTTGAAGCTCGTGAAGATAATTTATTTGAGGAATTTCGACAGTACGAAAGAAAACATTGAAACTTATTTACGAAAAGAAAAAGTGTAAACAAATCATGCATGTTAAACATGTTAGACGTTGTAACCGACGGAATGCTTGTGAACAATTAACAGTGAGAAAATTTAGAGTTTACTTAAAAGTCCCATGCATTCGTAGCTGCCCTTTCGAAATGTATACTAGTCTCGTTGCGTCACTGATTTTGCCAAGTACCCTAGGATGCATTCATTGAAATTTGTCTTCCATATGGGCACAAACAAATAATATTAATTGCTCCTCCATTTGTTCGTTTGCGTGCACCCTTTTTTCCGAGTCTAATGGTCTCTAGCTATATACATAAATAATGGAGAGAGGTGATACTGAAAGCGAGATCACAAATTATTACGAGAAGTATTTTTGGACAGCTGTTGTATACAGCATTTGTATATATAGTGATATATTAGAAATTGTGATACACTATCTCCATCAGTCATTTACATCATCGATGTCACTTTCAACATTTTGAGAAGCATACTCAACGATCTATACAATCCTACTTTTTTTAAAATTTATTTATTTGAGTAATTACACATATTAAATTGATTATTTAGTGATATATTTAATATGAAACTCAATAAATAATATTATTTTAATAAATTAAATTATCTAATGCATCTACATTACCATTCATTTATTACCACATTAAATGTATTTTAATTTAGTGTTGTCAAATAGCATTATTACGTTGATAAAAAAAATTAGCATTACTCTATTTATTTATTTTCACCAGAAAAATTGTCCAATATAATTTTATATTTAATTATATATCCACAGGGTATGGCGACAATTACTTTAACAGCCTGGCTTCCGGACCTGCATCCTTCGCCATGCAGCGCCGCGCAACAAAAACTAGGTCAGTGCAAAGTCCCCACCGGAGCTCAACTGGGTCTCCTGTTAGTAGGTCTAAGCTTTCTCTCAATAGGCTCAGGTGGGATTAGGCCATGCAGCATTCCATTCGGCGTTGACCAGTTTGACCCCACCACGGACGATGGCAAAAACGGAATAAAGAGCTTCTTTAACTGGTACTACGCCACCTTCACGGTGGTGGTGTTGCTGACGCAGACGGTGGTTGTTTACATCCAAGATAAAGTAAGCTGGGCGTTGGGGTTTGGGATCCCAACGGTGCTCATGGCTTGCTCGATTGCGCTTCTAATTATTGGGTCTAGGGTTTATGTGCATGCCACGCCACAGGGGAGTATGTTCTCTAATATTGCACAAGTTATTGTTGCTGCCCGCAAGAAACGACATATTAAGCTTGCTCAACAAGCAGAAATGGTGGACGGAAAATTCTACAATCCGCCGGTCGCCGGCCTTTTCGTGCCGAAGCTTCCTCTCACCAACCAGCTCAGGTAACAAATCTCTGTCACAGACTAATCATTATAATTCAAAGTTTTCTAAACAAACTAATAATCATTAATTAATTGGAAGATTAATTTTCAATTTGCCACGTTGGATTTTTACCATCTTTTCAATTTCTTTCAAAAAAAATATGTCGTCAAATTTTCTCTTAAATTATTATTAATAGCTAACTTTATCCGAATTACTATTATATTCAATATCCATACCCACTTGTTTCATTTTTACCCTAAAAAAAGTCATATATATACACGTCGTTAAATATTGTTCGTTTTACGTAATCTTACTATAATAATATTATTTAATTATTATTATATTCAAGGTCACATATTATTTGATGAACAAATTTAATGCTTTAGTCCTACAGATGAACGTGTTACAGTGCTACTACATAGTCACACGTCATATTAATTAATTTATTCGTTATTTTCTTTTCTAGGTGTTTGAATAAGGCTGCCGTAATATTAGACGAGGACCTACAGCCGGACGGCTCTCCGGTGGATAAATGGAGGCTTTGCAGCGTACAACAGGTGGAGGAATTAAAATGCGTTATAAAAACACTCCCAGTGTGGGCTTCAGGCATCGTCAGCCTCACGTCCATGACACAGAGTGGCACATTCACCGTGTCACAAGCCCTAAAAATGGACCGTCACCTAGGCCCACGTTTCGAAATCCCCGCCGGCTCCCTTGGCGTCATATCCATTAGGGGTGGGCACGGTTCGGTATGGTACAAAATTGATCGATACCAGAACCATACCATTTAATTTTAATCGGTACGGTACGGTTCGGTATTCAATATTTTGAAAGTGAAACCAGATCGTACCGTACCAATTAAGTTCGGTACGGTTTCGGTATGGTTTCGGTTTTGAGCCAAAAAAAATTTTGTCATTATAAAGCAAGGAAAATACTAAAGAAAAAGGAAAACTACATTTATGAAGGACTTAGTTTTCAAATATGTATTGAAGAAGTTGTACTAAGTTGAAGATATCAACTCTTAGAAGCTAAATTAAGACATGTATGGTCATATCAACTCTTGAAGAAGGCCTAATAAACCAATAAGAAATAAATTTAATTATTTAAAAAAAAAAATTCTAATTCGGTACGGTATCGGTACGGGACGGTTTTTTAAAATATCGATACCAAAACCGTACCGAATTATATCGGTACGGTTTCGGTACCGTACCAATCATACAACGGTTTTACTATTCGGTTTTTTTTCGGTATGGTTTGATCTGAAACGGTACGGTTTCGGTATTTTGGTTCCATGTGCCCAGCCCTAATATCCATGCTCACCATCGGCCTCTGGCTACCGATCTACGACCGCCTCGTGGTGCCGGCCCTCCGAAAAATAACCCAGAAAGAAGGAGGAATCACAGTTTTACAACGATGCGGGATCGGCATCATTTTCTCCGTTCTCTCCATGATCGTGTCGGGAATAATCGAGCGCGAGAGGAGGAATTTCAGCATTTTGCACCCGGATACGCACGTGTCATTCGCGTGGCTAGCCCCACAACTTATCCTAATGGGGCTGTGTGAGGCGTTTAACATCATAGGGTTGCTGGAGTTTTTCAACCGGGAGTTCCCGGACCACATGCGAAGTGTCGGAAATGCCCTTCTGTCGTGTTCTTTCGCCGGAGCAAGCTACCTGAGCAGTTTTGTGGTGAACGTGGTTCACCGGACGAGCGGGACGAAGAAGCATCCTGATTGGCTGACGAATGATATTGACGCCGGGAGATTGGATTACTTCTACTTCTTGCTGGCAGGGATTGGGGTGCTCAATTTTGGTTACTTCCTTTACTGTGCCCATTGTTATCATTATAAGGCCAAAGATGTGTATTTTCAAGAAGAAAAAACTTACGATAATGTCGAGCTAGGTCCAACCAATGCTTAATTAATTATCATAATATATCATGAATAAGAGCTGTGAATAATATATAAGTTCATGCAAGATCTTTTGTTTAGATCGATGTACCATATATATATAGTATATATCGTATAAGAGGATATAAGTTGCAAAATAGGATTCCGTATATTAATCTTGTTAGACCTTGTTTAACTCAGTTTAATCATTAATGCTAATGTTGATGTTGTAATTAACTTGTAATAAAATATTAATTTTGCCCTGAAAATGTCCTCTGATATTTTTTGTGTTCTCATAAATACCCCTTTATGTTTTAAACCTTATATAAATGCTCATTTAATTATATTCCAAAAAAATTACAAATAAACTTATTGTTAAGTGATTATCAATTAAAAACAACACATCATCCTAAAAGTTAACAAAATTGACCTTCTACAGTAATATTTCCATAACTAGAATGATAATATATTCAAACAACTATAAGGGTATTTTAGTATTTACATAACTTATATGATAAACTACATAAAAGTATCCAATTTATAGAGGTCATTTCAAACTTGTACCCCAACTTTGAAAATTGGATTTTAGGTACCCAAACTATCAATTTATATCGTTTAGTACCCTTCATTAGTTAATATGTTAATAAGTCTGTTATACGTGCCCAAGTCATATCATTTAGGTACCCTCCATTAGTTAGTCTGTTACTAAGTCTGTAATAATACGTGCACAAGTTGTGAGACCTATTTTTCATGCTAATATGGACTCCATGTGGATAAAAATATTTTATTTTGTTATTTTAATTTTTTTTTAAATATAAAAAAATCAAATTACGACCCTAACCCCCCAAATTGACGCCCTACTCCAGTTTCCCTCAAAGAGATCAAACTCAAACTACGATTACTCAACCCTCATGATCACCATCCTTGTTAAACTCGATGGTGTCACATGCAATCTAAGTCATGGATTGCGACACTCTCATCCTCAGACCGATGTGGTGATTAGGCTCGAAATTGGTTGGAGCCGACCCGGGTATCGTTGGTTGTGGCTGAAGAAAGTTGAGGTTCCACCCTAAAACCAATTGGAAATGGGAGGAGATGCTCAACTCCTTATAAGCCATTTTCAAGATTGTGCAAATTTCCAATTTGGGACATTTGTACCTTTCACATTCTCTCACGCCCCCTCACGTGTGGCAAATTTTCAAGTCTAACATGTGGATAATACATATTGGGTGACGTAGAGTATATGTGGCGGTTAAGCCTTACACATGGAAGAACTTATACCATAAAGAAAGTTGAAGTTCCGCTCCAAAACCAATTAGCGATGGGAGGACATGCCCAACTCCTTATAAACTCTTGCAAGGTTTTGCAATATTCCAATGTGGGACATTTGTACCTTTCCATTCTCACGGTGGCAGTGGTGGAGACCGGGAAGATGAGAGATACTAGTGTTGGGTTTTACATTCCTTATGATATCGATGGATCTGATCTGGTGATTTCCATTATCCGCCATTTGTAGCCAGATAGAGCTAATGGTTTAACAAATTTTTATGTGTTTTTCTTAATAGTGGGTGGGGAGAGTGGTACCTTTGTTAGAATTGTGAGTATTGACTGATCACCTATTGTGCATAGTTCTAGTCCTAGTTGGAATGATGGAGTCATTGTCATTGAATCATAAATGAATTAAGACTCCTTGTTGAACTTGACATGTATTGATTAGTACAGTTTGTCTTGTAGCCTAATTAATCTCTATTGGAATCGTAATGTAACTATGATATGAAGTTACATTAGGGTTATACTAATCTATAAGTCAAGGCCGACCATCAAGGGGGGTATGTAACGACCCGTCTCAGATTTCGGGATTAGATTAGTATTTAATGAAGGATTAGTGAGATTAATCGGTGATTAGTTGAGTAATTTTGGACAGACAGTGCGAAATGACCGTTTTACCCCTAAATTGGACAAACTGTTGATTTTTTATTCGGCCGATTAAACGAATTTTGGCCGATGACTATGACGTAGTTCGAGACGTCATGACTCTGTAGACAGGCGGCACGTTTGATTCCGACATTCGAGGAAAAAGTTATGAGGTGCGGTAATTAAAGGGCATTTTGGTAATTTGGCCTAAAAGCTAATTTGGTCAATTGGTTGCATTGGGATATGTGCCCAATGGGATGAAGACACCTGGTTGCCTTGGGATTTGTACCTAATCAGATTGGGACACTTTTCCCTTCTCTGGATGTCTGTGGAACTCGCACTCACCGTCTCAGATGATTTTAAACAGGTGAGAATGGTTGCATGATTATGGGAAGGAAACAGAAAACAGAGATCGTGAACCCAACCCATTCAAATCATCTTTAAACCTCATCCTTTGCCTCTGAATTGTGAAGGAAACAGAGAGAGTGAGAAGAGACGAGCGTGGTGGTGCTACCACGAGGACCGTCGTGGACGGTAGTTTTGAAACCGCGAAACACTTACACATCCGTGAAACCCAAAACCGTACAAACACCCTCAATTGTCCTGAATGATGCTAGACCGTGAACAAAAGCTGGAGATGAGGCTGGGATGATTCTAACGGAGGCCACGGCGGGGCAACAACGACGACGGTAAGGTAGAACTCGTGAAGTTTCGTTTTGAACTCAAAAATGGCAAGTTGTGTTTTAGAAGTTAACCATCGAATTGGGTGATTAGATGACGTCCTGGAGGTTTCCAGGAGTTGATCGAGCCTGGAACGGAGGCTGGAGGTGGTCAGACACGGTGGCAGAAGGAAGTTGCAGGCCATGGTTACTTTTCGAATATCAAGCAGGTAAATCTCGAGTTGGTTTTCGTGTTTCGAGTAGTTAGATCGAGTCTAGGACCTAGGACGAAGCTCATAGGGCAAACGGGATCGAAAATTATGGAAATTGAGGGAGAACCGGTGACGCCGGTACGACTGGACAGGGTTACAGTGGATCGAACTAAACCGAGTTTGGCGAAAGGACAGGGATGAACAGTGTCGGTGCATGGCTCCAACGCGCAGTGCCTTTGGGTGGCACGTGAGGGCGTGTGGGCCCTCTTTTTAAGGCACGATCAACATGTAATTTTAAGTATTTGATGTAACAAACATTTTAGGATTGGTTTTGAGTCGATCAGACATCGTTTCGATATAGTTCGGGATGTACGAAGGTTTAGGGTCGAGTTTAAATATGTTTAAAAATTCGGGAAAATTACGGGAATTTAGTGGAAGCATATTCAAGTGGTTAGTGACCCTAGAATGTGATATGGACAGGTTCGGGAAGTCCGGTGATGGTGGATTAGCTGGAAAAGGCAGTTTGCACGCGTATCTAGGCGACATCGAGGACGGTCTGTGAGTGAACTTTGCTTTCTAAATTTCAATGCATGCATAACTGTTTTATATGTTTTCTATACATGATTTCTATTCTTATAATTATGGTATTTATGATTTACATGAGTTCACGTATTTTGATGTGATTTATCGTATTTATACGTACTTCGAGAGTATGGTTTATGCTATGCTTTGATGATGATTTTGATCAGTGATTTTATACTGCTTATACGTATTATGTTTTGATAATGATTTGATGATATGATTTTGGGTTTGAAAATAAATTCGGGCGTGAGTCCCATTTTGATCAAATATGATTTTGGATTTCGGTTTTAATATGATTTCTAGATTTGGATTCAGATTTCAATTTGATGATTTCGGATTCGGATTTGAAAATTGATTTATGGATTTGGATTTGATGAAATGGTTTTGAATTGGATTTGTTGGATCTGGTTTTGGGTTTAAAGACCCGGTGATTGATGTGACGGGGGAGGGCGCTATATGTGATTTGAGTTTAAAGACTCGTGAGTTTAAAGACTTAGTTATTGTGATATCCCCTGAGGCCTGTTATTGAGTTTAAAGACTCGGAGTTTAAAGACTCGTTGATTACCCGGGAATGCCTGATATGTGTTTTGAGTTTAAATACTCGGTGATATGAGATCCAGCAGATTCGATGGATTGAAATGTGTTTTCATATGTGTTTTGGATTTCTGTGATATCATGAAGGTTTTCAAATGAAATGGAAATAATTTATGTGATATGTGTTTTGAGAAAAGGAAATAATTTCTGGATTTCATAAACGGTTTTCTTATGTTGAAAATGAAATGGTTTTTGAATGCATGCATTAGGTTTTACATGGAGGGCATAAATGTCTTTTCAGATAAAATGTATTTTAGACACTTTATTTATTTTTGTCCACTCATAGTCATTTCTGGTTTTTCGATGCCCTTCAGGTTGATGAGGTGCGAGCTATTTTTAGTGAGACCGAGACATCATACACACGATCCACAATGGTTTCTACGCACTCTGGGAAGCTGGAAGTTACTTTGGACTGTTGACCTGAGATCCCTTATCTAGCTTGCGTGTTACATGGGGGTTGAACGGGTGTTTAGCCTTTGTGTCACACGTGAGTTAGACGGGAGCATGGTTTATCCCTTAATCTAGGGGGATTGGGGATGGGTCGTGTCAATTGGTATTAGAGCCAGGTTTACGCTTCCGGAGCGAGGTTGACATGTGATCGGGCGAGGTTATGGCTTCCAAAGTAGTTGGTTAGCCGAATTATGTCATTGTGGATGTGATGTCTCTATGAGGAGCAGCCCGTCATCAACCTGAATGCTAGGGTGATAGTACGTTAGTTGGTAGAGAGAGCTAGCGACTGGGTGATAATTGCCCGTTACGCGATGTGTGGTGCGGTGCATTCCTGCTTAGGACCGGAGAGTTGCTTGGACCATAGGACCGGTTGTGTGCCAGAGTGGTTAACCCGAGTGGTAACCAGCTGAGGTAGATCTGAATGATGGTTGGTTGGTCGGCCTTGTAGACCAGATGAGATAGTGTGGACTTTTGACCAGTGGTTGGTCAGATCTTGAGGATTGGACTTGTGCGGCTAGTTAGTGGATGTTTTTAGCCAAGTTTGATGCCTTAGAGGTTGGGCGCTTGATGACCCGAGTGCTGATATTGAGTTAAGGAATCCCAGTTGTGATCACTGGCTGCTTCGTTGACTGTGAGTATCAGTGAGTTGGGTAAAATCCTTTAGTAAGGAACCTTAGTGGATATGTGGCCAGCCAAATTGGATATTGTGTTTTTGGGTACAGGTGAGGTTATGGATGCCCTGGCGGATGATTTTGGTCGAGTCTAGTGAGATTGTGGAGATTGATTGGCTTGACGCTATGTGTTGTGATGGGATTCATTAGCGGAGTATCGACCCTACTGGTCGTTGAGATTGTTGTACAGTGGATCGGGTTGAGGTCTGTTGACCCTCCTAGATGAAACAGTTAAGCTTTGAGCGGCCCAACGTCATAGAATGTGAGGAAGGTAACATTCCCCCGACCCAAGTGTGGATGTAAGGTTTTGTGGCTCGGTATAAGCGGCGATTTGGGGTAGTGTGATGTAGGCACGAGATACGAGTTGATGTGTTACGAGCTAAGGTGCTTGTATGGACCACTACTCCGTTTGGGTATTCGATAGAAGTGGAACGTCTTATTCTTGTGTGATTGGTCCGGATGGTGTTGGTTTAAGCAGAGTAGCGCAGCGGAAGCACGGTGGACCTATGCTTAGTTTTGGATCAGGAGAGTTTGGTATGGCTGGGTTTGGCCATTAGTGAGGTTGGTTTCATGGACACCTCAAAAATGTGTCAGATGTGTCGGATTTTGCTAAGGTTCGTGATTTGGAGTGTGTCGGATGTGCGGAGGGTGCTGAAATGTGTCGGCATCTACCGAGGCTAGTACTTGGTGATTCTGAGACTAGTGGTTGACGCCTCCGAGGATAGTGACTGCAGAGTTCGAGGTTAGTGATTGAGGATCCCAAGAGTTGGTGACTGGTGGTACTCAGGAGTTGAACCTCAGACGGGTTGACGTGAGACACAAGAAATAAATGATTGACATCCTTTTGAATGTACATAAACGGTAGTAACCGACATGCGAGTTGGTTGGTGAGATGGCTTGTGTACGGACACGGGACTGTAGTCTGTAGAAGTCGTAGGAAGTCCACGATCTTCCTAAGTTCAGTAAAGGAATTGATGTTCGGTTGGCTAGTCCAGTGGTGGTAGACTTGTTGAGGATTAAGTCCCATGGTTGGAAGGAGTTGGTAAGGGAGACTCATTGTGACAGGACCCATCCCAATCCCCCCGGGATTACCGTGGAATGTGCCCTACTCCCGTCCAACAAGGGGTGTCAGACAAGGGATAACCAAAAGTCACTGCCCAAACGAGGCTTCCAGAGTGCGCAAGGATCGATGAAGGAGGCGTGCAATGTCCCAGTCTCTGCTGCAGTCGCATCAGTGATCAACCTGAAGCGCATTAAAAACCAAAAGCTGTGAGTGGACGAAAATCATTAAGTTCATTAAACACAGTTATAAGACATTTATGCCCTCCAATAAAAACGTATGCATGCCACAAAAACCAGTAACCAAAACGTTTGTTCAACCAAGCCATTAGGGCCTTAGCCCAAAAACCGTTAACTTAAAACCAAGTGTGGGAACTCAGCCCAAAACTGTGGAATACCACTACCAGACATATTAAAACCACGTGGGCCACCGCCCAAAGCCATAAACATAAATCCATAAATCCAAAACCATTTAGGGTCCCCGACCCAAAATACCATTTCATAACCAATAATCCATTTTTATCACATAACACATATCCAACCGGAAAGCCATTTCATAGATTCATTAATCCATATTTACCATTACCATCACCAGCATCCCAGATGCTTAGTGTCCCAGACGCTTGACGTCCAGACGTCATATCTCACGGTATAATAAGCAACGCGTGCTGCCCGACGCCCCAGACGTCAATCATAGCAATCCTGCTCCTGAGTCATTATACGGTCCGGTAACTCCGTACAATAACCCCTCGCAGGCAATGCACCATGACTTTCCCAGTGTCCCAGACACCTGGAGGAGACCATCATATATCCTCGTATCCAGATGGTATATGGAAACAGTTTTATTAAATCATTTCACAACATTACAATGGGCCCTGCCCGAAATCGCCATAAAACATCACAATTCCATTTAGGGTCCCTGACCCGAAATCACATTTATTAACATAGGGTCCTAGACCCCAAATCATATTTATAACCCAACTGGGCCCCATGCCCGATTTTGTAAACCACTGGGCCCACGGCCCGATTTTATAAACCACTAGGCCCACGACCCGAATTCGTAAATCAACTGGGCCCCTGGCCCGATAATATCACTCAAATGGGTCTTAGCCCGATTTCGTAACAACTGGGCCCCTGGCCCGATTTCATAAAGCAATTGGGCCCCTGGCCCGATTACGTACTCAATTGGACTCCAAGTCCGAGGTTTCCAAATAAGTGGGCCTCGGGCCCAAGTTTATCTTTCCAATTTTAAAATCATTTCATCAAATCTTATCCAAGACCATAAACATGGAAAATCCGTGCAAAACCGGAAAACCTCGATTTACGTGCAAACACGTAAATCGCCTCGAAATACGTGAAACCGTATAATTTACCAACATCCAAATCAACAACATACAATCACAATCATAATCCATATAAAACAGTTAAGCATGCATAGAATTTATAAAACCAAAGTCCACTCACAGACCGTTTAACGGTATGCCTCGATACGCGAACACCGGGACTCCCAATCCTGTCCAAATCACATTAGAGGGTCACTAACCTCTTCATTAACATCGTATCAAAGTCCCGTAATTTTTCCGAATTTTTAACTATTTTTAAACTTGATTTAAAACCTTCGGATGTCCCGAACAATATCGAGACGGTGTCTGATCGACACGAAACCAATTCCAAAATGTCCGTTACATTAAATAGGACAGAAGTCATGTTGACCTCACCTCGAGATTCGTGCCCACGCGTCGTCACGCGCCGCCGTGAGTGGCTGCGTGTGAAACCCACGCGCCTGCTACAGTGTCATCGTCCTAACCCGTATGTCTGATAAACGGGTCCTTTTTCCCGCGTGATGACCCGGTTGGTTTCCTATCAATTCAGCCTTAATTCCTTTAATTGATCATTCGGTTAGCTTTGTTTTAAGTTCAATTTAAGATCTGTAAACTTAATTACACGATCACTTACCTAAATGCCAACGATTTCACGATGAACATCGAAGAACACCCGATACTGTTCATCCTTCGAAACTCGTCAATCCCTTCTTGTTTCTTTCAATTGATGCACCCAGAAGCATCCCCGAACCATGAGAAAGTGTTTCCCCACATCAATTTCATTGTTCAAACACTCCACGATCACGACTCAACCATCAAACTCCTTCTCTGTCACCAAGTGTGTTTAGAGCCAAAAGCCATCGGTTTCCTTCAATTGATCCTTCCAGAAGCATCGTGGGATCCTCAGGAACAAAATCCCCAGTTCAATTTCATCAATCAAAGCCTTAAATTCTTCGACTCAAGGTCGAAATTTCAGAGACCTCCTTCCTTCTGTTCTTCCTCAATTCGACACCAATTCCCTTCGTTCTTGTTGCAGATCGATTCGTATTGATCCCAGAAAGCTTACTCGAGCTTCAATTTCGATCCTTAAGGCTCCTAGTTCAAAATCCGATTTTCCCCCCAAAATCTTAAAATCCGAAATTCCAGTCCCTCAGCTCTCAATCACTCCCTCGTGTTTCCCTGTTAATTCAGTCCCACAAATCACACAATTCTCCCTCGAAACAGGCTGTGGAAGAGAGCCCAATTCTCTCAATTCTGTTTCCCCCAAATTTTGCACGGTTTGAAGAACATAGAAGATTAATGGGGGAAAATAAATATAATTAAGTTTAATTAATAATAAAACATCATAATGATGTTTCCCCTAAGACAAGGATTCTGGTTTTAAGCCTTAATTTAAGGGATGAGTGACACTTGTCACTCATCCAGGTGTGTTCAGTCACCAGGTACTGTTCATAATAAAATAATATTTTAATCCCGGTTCGTTCGGTTAATCGAGTCCGTTCCCTTGACCATAACTTCGTCGTCGAATCTCCGATTTCGGCATGCCGTCTGTCGTTGGATTCGTATCGACGAGATCTACGTAACGGTCCTTGGCCCTCGTCCATTGGACCTCCCGGTCAAAAAGTCAACATTTGGCCCCTAATATGCCAAATTACCAAAATGCCCCTCAACTTCCGAACATCATAACTTTCTCCTCGAATGTCGGAATCGAACGTGCCACCTGTTTATGAACTCGTGACGTCCCGAACTACGTCACGGTCATCGGTCAAAGTCCATTTGACCGCCCAATCAAAAAGTCAACATTTTGTCCACGACCAGGGGCAAAACGGTCATTTTGCACATTTTGTCCGATTTCGCCCTACTAACCACCGATCAACCTCACTAATCAAGATTAGTCACTAAACTAATCCCGGAATTCGGGACTGGTCGTTACACATTGTGGGTATGATGGACCTTCAGGAGTCGTGGAACCCCCCTTGATTGTAAGAGTTAGTTGAGCAGAGACTACTTGGTGACGCCACGTTTGGTATGTGTGGCGAGTACAGTGGGATTGTGTTTAGTTGGGGTGAATGACGGAAGACTTTTGATATTGTTGGTTATGGAGCATCTTGAGTTCTGTTGTAGGGTAACAGAACGGTGATGATAACGGAACGTTGATGATATGGAGTGAGTATAACTGATCGATATGAGGTAATTGATGAGAACCCACAATCTAGATGTGTCTCTAGACGTATGTCATTCTTGAGTGATCGTATCAGATCGAGTCGTCTGCATAGTATACTGGTTCAAAGAGAATGTAAGACTCTATGGATGATAAATGGGATCCCCTTAGGAGGGGGTGGATCAGGATTGGGTTATTTTGGATCAGACGACCTGTCTGACTGATTATGCTACGTAGAAGTAGAGAAGAATCGTATTGTAAGACAGAACAAGACAGAGGTTGGATATGTTGAATATTTTGGGGATGTTGGATATGGTAATTGTGAGTATGGTCTGTCTAGCCCTCGACATTGGGCCGGGACGGGCCGGGCAGGCTTAATGGCATAAAAAAGAGCCCACGGGCTTTTATCGGGCCGTGTAACACCCCGGAAATTCGAGGATTTCAATATTGTACTTTAATGTGTGATTTGACGATTTTACCCTTGTGAATGGTATGGTCAATTGATGACTTTTTGATTGGTGAACTAAATGAACTTTGACCTATGACCGTGACGTAGTTCGGGACGTCACGAGTTCATAGACAGGTGGCACGTCCAATTCGGACGATCAGGGTAAAAGTTATGACTATCGGAAGTTCAGGGGCATTACCGTAATTTGAACTCTCGGGGGAAAATGTTGACTTTTCCTTTGACAACTAATTTTCAGTTGACTCAAGGACCGTTGGGTAGGCCTCGACGTCCTGAGTCCGTAGACAGGCGGCACGCCGAAATCGGACTTC
This sequence comes from Prinsepia uniflora, assembly GCA_032719365.1. NCBI lineage: Eukaryota > Viridiplantae > Streptophyta > Magnoliopsida > Rosales > Rosaceae > Prinsepia > Prinsepia uniflora. Next base: position 63,846,244 of record CM064871.1, on the reverse strand, counting down.
GTACGAGGAAGTTATGGTCAGAAACGTGAATTCGGGAAGTTCGTGTCTCGGTTTTCGTGTCGAATATTAAATTCAGGAAATCTGATTGGAGGACACCTGGTGAGTGACAAGTGTCACTCACCCATTGGCTAGATTGGATCAGATCCACTATTGGATTAATAAACATTTGAATCAGCTTTAAATTCCAGCCTTTGGATTGAAAACCCCAGATCTGATCTCAGCCCTTAATCTCATTCTGAGATTCAATCTGGGCCGTTCATTTCTTTGAGCAGCTTTTCCCTCCATTTCTATATATTTCCTTACCCGACACCCACGTACTGCCCATTCCATAACATCACACCACAACTGCATCTGATCCTTATTCTGTGTGCCCTTGGGCTGGACGTGTGTGGCGGCAGGCGGCAGTGACCACGGCGGAGGACGGCGGTGAGGTAGGAACCGGGGAAAACCCGAAACGTTTTTAAAACCCAGAAATTGGTAACTTGAATTCCAACGTTTGGTTTTGGTTTTTATTTACCCTAATCAACTCTAGGAACTGTTAGGAACCTTTTGGGATCAATTGCGTGACCGGAGGTAGCCTGAACGGAGTGCAAACGGCGACGGGAACCCGGGTCTGTTCATCGAGGTGAGTCTTCGATTCAGCCCTTGTTTATTAATTTTAATTAGCTAGAACTGTTTCTGGGATTAAGACGAGTAGTTAGAAACAAACCTGAATGAAAATGGTTGAGAAATGGTGAAATGGTGACCGGGACTTGATCGCGGGTCTGATCGACCCGAGTTGCAGAGATACGGGTCAACCCGTCTGAGGACAGAGGTGATGACGTGGCACCCTGTCAGACTGTCAGGTGACGTGGACCAACCGTGAGCCGACACGTGTCACATGTCAGTGCACAGTCAGCACTGACATGTCAGTGACGTGGCCCAATCAGGGACTGCCACGTGTCACTGACATGTCAGTGATGTGGACCAGTGCCGTGCTGACACGTGGCACACGTCAGATCTGACACGTGGCCTGACATATCAGTGAGGTGGACCAATCAGATGTTGACACGTGGCACCTGTCAGAGTCTGACATGTCAGACCTGACAGCTGTCAGATGACGTCATGCTGACGTCAGCAGTGACGTCAGCGATGACGTCAGCAGGAACTGTTCCTGCGTTGACCGACGCGTTGACCGGCGCGTGGGGGGCGCGTGTGAACAGTGTTTTTGGTGGGACCACCACCATTCTTTAGGTTTCGACGATCCGGATCCAATGGCGGTGGTTTCGGGTCGATCGGAGATCATTAAGTTGGTCAAATTAAGGTTTAATGCCATGGGAAGCGCGTTCGGGCGGCTTTCCCGGGCCGGTTTCGACCTAGGTTTTCATGGTTGAATGTTGGGGGTTTAAATTGACCTTTACGAATACTTGGACTTGACAGGGATTGTACATTTGTACCAGGACGAGGGTATACGTTCGGTTTCTAGCAGGATTGTACTGTGAGTGGACCATTTTTCTTAACCCTTGCGTGCATAAATGTTTTCTGGTTATTTATACTTATTCACATGCTAAAACAATAATGGTTTTGAGGATATGGAAAATATGGTTATGGCATGTTTCACGGTATTTGGGCTTGAGACCCGTCTGATGAAACTTAATGATTGGTTCGGATTTTATCTATGTATATATATGCCTTGCATGTGGATATCAACAAAATGCATTTGTTACTGCACTGTAAAGATCCTTCCATATTATATTGTCTCCTCCGGCGAGGTACCCCGGAGAGGTCACGGGCGTCTAGTACGTCCAGCGTCTATGACGCTAAGCATCAGGTGATGCTGCATCAGGTGATGCTGTACCCGAACGGGGTTCGGGGATTTAACTCGGAAAATTGAGACCCGAGTGGCACGCGTAGCCTTGTGATTGTGACCTTATTGGACGTCAGGGACGTCAGACATCAGGGATGTCGGGATTGGAGTGTATAGTGCAGCAACTAAAATTATACTTATGGTTTTATTATATGCCTTATGGTTCATATTATATGGTTTATGATTTTGAATTATGATGCACGCATGTTTGGAAAACGGAGGGGTAAATTATATGTTTTACTTATCAAACGATTTTATAAACTTGAGTTTCGGTCCACTCACCCTTAATGTTTTGATAACCCCTCCAGGTCGGGAAACTGAGGTAGAGGAGGAACCAGAGGCTGAGGCATAGATCTACTTCTGCGTACCTGAACCCCTGCTGGGCGGTGTACCCGTAGGTTTACTTTAGAGTCGTGCTCGCAAATTTGTAATTTTGGATTATATCCCTTGTCTGACATTCGTTTAATTCGGAATTGATGTATGACTTTAATTTGGTTATTTATGCTCCTAAATGCTTTGAGGTTAAAATTGGTATGAATTATTGGGTGTCAGACGGGAGCAGGGCACGTCCCCTTGTGGTCCCTATGGGATCGGGGAGGGTCCTGTCAGCTTGGTATCAGAGCACTAGGTTGTGGTCAGTACTAGGGTATTGGTCAACATGCTAGACTAGCGATTAGTACTAGTTACTTTTCGACTTTTAAGAATATTGTTTTCTGATCTATGCCTCTTAACAGTTGGTTATGCCTCCTAGGAGAATTCCTCATACTCGAACGGACGAGGATCTAGAAAGAGAGATGGAATGCGCGAGCATTGAAAGGGCTCAACGTTTGTGAGCCACTCCTTTCTGCGGGGGATCAAACCCCGAGGATGCTCACGACTGGATCACCAAGTGGGAGAGGATCTTCTCGGTGATGCACTGCCCTCCGGGCGAACGAGTGACTCTGGCGGCCTTCTTACTGGAGGGAGGAGCCTACCAGTGGTGGCACGGACTCGAAATGTCTGGGTGGTCTGTCCATACCACTACCTGGGAAGCTTTCTGTTCCAGGTTTCTGGACCAGTACTACCCGCGATCCTTTCGCGCGGCGCGGGAGGCGGAATTCCTGCGGCTGGAGCAGGGTGACATGTCTGTTTCAGACTACGAGCAAACTTTCGGGAAACTTTCCCGGTTCGCTGCCTCATTCGTAAGCACGGAGGAGGACAAATGTCAGCGGTTTGAGCTTGGAATCCGAGGGGAGATCCGGGCCAGTGTGACTGCTACCACTCATGCTTCTCTGAGGGATATGGTCGACGCAGCGGTGCGTGTCGAGGCCAGTCTGGCGGCACACCAATCACGACAACCTTCGGGGGAGGGGCGACGTCAGGATCGCCCACATCTTGGGCCATCGGGCCATAAGAACAACAAGGGAGGGAGCTACAGGGGAGCACCCTCATCCTTCAAGGGTCGTGGCTGGTCGGGTCGACGTGGAGGCTCTCAGGGCAGAGGATCTGGACACAACTCTGGGCAGCGCTCATCTTGGAGCGGTGCATCTGGTGGGCATTCGAACAGGCCAAGGCCAGTAACTTGTTTTGCTTGCGAGGAGGTGGGCCACTATGCCAATAATTGTCCGCAGTTGTCCAAGAACAACGACGCTGGGGGCTCGAGTGTGGTGCAGAGCACGGCTTCCCACACTAATGGAGGTCGCGGTCAGGGAGGTGACCGTGGTGCTGGGCGTGGCGCGCGTGGGCGCGGACGGAACGGAGGGCCGAGGGCCCAAGTGTTTGCAATGACCCAGCAGCAGGCGAGGACTGCTCCAGGCGTGGTCACAGGTACACTACATATCTTTAATTTTCTTGTACGTGTATTAATGGATGCGGGGGCTACACATTCTTTGACAGGACCCGCCCCGATCCCACAGGGATCACAAGGGGACGTGCCCTGCTCCCGTCTGACACCCAATAATTCATACCAATCTTAACCTCCAAACATTTAACAGCATAAATAACCAAATAAACGTTATACATCAATTCCGAATTAAACGAATGTCAGACAAGGGATGAAAATCCGAAATACAAGTTGCGAGCACGACTCTAATAAAAACCTGCGGGTACACCACCCAACAGGGGTTCAGGTACGCAGAAAGTGGATCTATGCCTCAGCCTCTGGTTCCTCCTCTACCTCAGTTTCCCGACCTGGAGGGGTTATCAAAACAGTAAGGGTGAGTGGACCGAAACTCAAGTTTATAAAATCATTTGATAAGTAACACATATAATTTACCCCTCTGTTTTCCAAACATGCATGCATCATTATTTAAAATCATAAACCATATAATATAAACCATAAGGCATGTAATAAAAACATAAGTATAATTTTAGTTGCTGCACTATACACTCCAATCCCGACATCCCTGATGTCTGACGTCCCTGACGTCAATAAGGTCACAATCACAAGGCTACGCGTGCCACTCGGGTCTCAATTTCCGAGTTCAATCCCCGAACCCCGTTCGGGTACAGCATCCCCGATGCTTAGCGTCATAGACGCTGGACGTTCTAGACGTCCGTGACCTCTCCGGGGTACCTCATCCGGAGGAGACAATAAACATGGAAGGATCAATACAGTGCAGTACCAAATACATTTTATCGATATCCACATGCAAGGTATATATATACCTAGATAAAATCTGAATCAATCATTAAGTTTCACCAAACGGGTCTCAAGCCCAAATACCGTGAAACGTGTCATAACCATATTTTCCATATCATCAAAAACATCATTGGTTTAGCATATGAATAAGTATAATAAAACCAGAAAACGTTTATGCACGCAAGGGTTTAAGAAAATGGCACACTCACAGTACAGTCCTGCTGAAAACCGAGCGTTTACCCTCGATCTGGTACAATTACAAAATTCCTGTCACATCCAAAGTATACGTAAGGGTAAATACAAACCCCTAACATTCAACCAAGAAACCCTAGACCGAAACCGGTCCGGAAAAGCTGCCCGAACACGCTTTCCAAGGCAAAAACTCTCATTTTGACCAACTTAATGATCTCCGATCGACCCGAAACCACCGCCATTGGATCCGGATCGTCGAAACCTAAAGAATGGTGGTGGTCCCACCAAAATTACTGTTCACACGCGCCCCCACGCGCCTGGTCAACCCTCTGGTCAACGGTGCTACAGTACTGCTGACGTCAGCATGACGTCACTGCTGACGTCAGCATGACGTCATCACTGACAGTGTCAGAGGACACGTGTCAGCAGTCCATTGGTCCCTGGGCTGACTGAATTCTGACATGATGACGTCATCATGACGTCACTGCTGACGTCAGCATGATGACGTCATCCGCTACAGTAACCGGGTCTGAGAACCGGGTCACCGCAGACCCACGGTTCGACCCGATCAGTTCTCTCCAACCCGTCCACCATTTCTGATGGGATTTGTTCCTATGGACTCGTCACAAGGTGTTCTATGGTTCTACGGACTCAAAACTAGTTTCTAGGTTCAAAGAACTACCTGAAAATCGACAGAAATCCGGCTGCCGGCACTGGTTCGTCTTCTCCGGCGAGTCGTCCAGCTTCCAGCCGTGAACCTTGGTTTAAAATGGTCGTCTGGGTCCCTTAAGTGTGTCTTAGAAGCAAACAAACAAAATCAACGTCAAAAACGATCGTTTCGAAGAAGGGAAGGTAATCGGGTCATACGGGTTTTTCAACCTACCGCCGCCGTGTCACCGCCGCACGTCGTCCAGTCCAGCAGAGGGTCGTCCTGCCGTCACAGTGATCCCAACCGTACGTTGGTTCGAGCCTCAGAGTGAAGGTTTGGACGGTTTGGTGACTTGGGCTGTTCGGGTCTCCTTCTCGGGTCTGGGAGGAATTCCGGCCGTGCAGGTGGCCGTGGGGTGGTGGTCGGCGTCTGGGGTGTGGCTGCTGGTCGCCTGGTGTTACCGTGAGGGTGAGGTTGCAAGGTGAGGGGCTGGTGTGTTGGTTCGAACGGTTAGCCGTGCACACGGTATGGAAGAATGAAGAGTGAAAATTTTGAGAATTAATAAACAGGTTGGCTGGATGGTTTGAAGGGCTGAGATTAAATCTCAGCATAGGATCAATGGTGAGGATTTGAGGAGAGGAAATTAATTGTTTAATCCAATGGCCAACAGAGATCCATGTTTTAGGGAGTGTGGGGATGAGTGACACTTGTCACTCATCCAAGGGTCCAGAATGATTTGACTAAAGTAACCAGATTCCATAAATAAAATAATATTTTAATCCGGTTCTCGGTTGGTTCGGTTAAATGCGAAATACTTCCGTGACCATAACTTCCCCGTACGAAGTCCGATTTCGGCGTGCCGCCTGTCTACGGACCCAGGACGTCGAGACCTACCCAACGGTCCTTGAGTCAACCGAAAAATAGTTTCCAAGGGAAAAGTCAACATTTTCACCCCCAAATGTCCAAATTACGGTAATGCCCCTGAACTTCCGATAGTCATAACTTTTTCCCCGATCGTCCGAAATGGACGTGCCACCTGTCTATGAACTCGTGACGTCCCGAACTATGTCACGGTCATAGGTTAAAGTCCATTTAATTTATAAATCAAAAAGTCAACAATTGGCCATACCCAACGCAAGGGTAAAAGCGTCAATTCAAACATTAATTTACAATATTAAAATCCTCGAATTTCCGGGGTGTTACAACCTTCCCCCCTTAAGAATTTTCGTCCCGAAATTTCAAAGAAACAAGTAAGGAAATTGTTCTCGCATCTGAGCCTCAGGCTCCCATGTGGCTTCTTCCACATTCTGGTTTCTCCAGAGAATCTTCACGAGAGGGATCGTCTTTCGTCGTAGTACCTTGTCCTTCCGATCCAAGATCTGTACTGGTTGTTCTTCGAAGCTCAAATCCTCCCGTAGTTCGACAGGTTGTTCCCCAAGTACATGCGAAGCATCATGTACGTACTTCCGCAGCATCGATATGTGGAAAACATCGTGAACTCTAGAAAGTTCTGGAGGTAGCGCCAATCTGTAAGCAACCCTGCCAATTCTCTCCACGATCTCGTATGGTCCGATAAAACGCGGACTCAGTTTCCCCCGTCGGCCAAAACGGATAATCCCTTTCCATGGAGACAACTTTAGGAAGACAAAATCTCCCACTTCAAACTCCAAGTCTCGGATCCGTCGGTCGGCATAACTCTTCTGGCGATCCTGTGCCACCTTCAATCTTTCCTTGATCACGCGAACAGTTTCCATGGTTAAGTCCATTATCTCCGGCCCTACAGCCGCTCGCTCTCCTACCTCCGTCCAGCAGATAGGTGTCCTGCACTGTCGGCCATACAGTGCCTCATACGGTGCCATTCCGATGCTTGCCTGATAGCTGTTGTTGTAAGCGAATTCCATCAATGGCAAATGAGTATCCCAAGAGTCTTGAAACTGTAGTACACATGACCTCATCATGTCCTCCAGGGTCTGAATAGTTCTTTCAGACTGTCCATCGGTCTGTGGATGGAACGCAGTACTGAAACGTAGGGTTGTTCCCAAAGTAGCTTGCAAACTCCGCCAGAACCTGGAAGTGAAACGCGGATCACGATCGGACACGATCGATTCCGGCGTACCATGCAATCGTATGATTTCCTTCACAAACAACTGAGCCAGTCGGTTAGGTTTAAAGGTTTCCTGAACTGGCAGAAAATGGGCTGATTTGGTTAACCGATCCACGATCACCCATACTCCGTCCACTCCACTCTGAGTCCTCGGTAACTTAAAGACGAAGTCCATGGTGATGTGATCCCACTTCCACTCAGGAATCGGAAGTGGCTGCATAGCCCCATACGGTCTCTGCCGTTCCGCCTTAACCTGCTGACAGGTTAAGCATTTGCTCACGAACTCAGCAATATCCTTCTTCATTCCTGGCCACCAATAATGGTTCCGGAGGGTACGGTACATCTTTGTACCTCCCGGATGCATAGCATAAGCCGAACTATGGGCCTCCTCAAGAATCTCGGCCCGCAACTCTGCCACTGCAGGTACACACAAACGGCCCAACTTCACAAGTGCTCCATCGTCCCGGATGGTAAAATCCTGCCTGCCATCCGCATCGACTTCAATTCTGTAAATACAGAGTATCGGATCCTGAAGTTGTGCCTCAATGATCCGATCAATCAGTACTGGTCGTACATGGAAGCTGGCCAACAAAGCTCCATGCTCGTCAGTACCCAAAATAACTCCCGCCTTCCGGAGTTCCACCAGCAAGGGAAGATACACCATCCCCAAGTGTGCAACTGATCCCGCTGATTTTCTGCTGAGTGCATCCGCCACCACATTGGCCTTACCCGGATGGTACTCGATCGTACAGTCATAGTCCTTCAGCAGCTCCAACCATCTCCGTTGTCTCATGTTGAGCTCCTTCTGAGTGAATAAGTACTTAAGACTCTGGTGGTCGGTGTAAATCCGACACGTTGCGCCGAATAGATAATGTCTCCAGATTTTGAGAGCATGAACCACCGCCGCCAACTCCAAATCATGGGTAGGGTAGTTCAACTCATGAGTCTTCAGCTGCCGGGATGCATAGGCGATAACCTTGCCAGTTTGCATCAACACGCAGCCCAACCCTTGCAGTGAAGCATCACTGAAAACTACAAACTCTCCACTGTCGTCCGGCAATGCAAGGACAGGTGCAGTGGTCAATCGATCCTTCAACTCTTGAAAGCTCCGATCGCACTGCTCGTCCCAGATAAACTTTACTCCTTTCCGAGTCAGACGAGTCAATGGTGCAGCAATTTTGGAGAAACCCTCCACGAATCTCCGGTAGTAGCCTGCTAATCCGACGAAACTCCGCACCTCGGTCACTGTTGTCGGTCTAGCCCAGTTGGTCACCGCTTCTGTTTTCTGGGGATCCACGCAAATCCCATCCGTCGATATCACGTGTCCCAGAAAACCAATACTGCTCAGCCAAAACTGACACTTGCTCAGCTTGGCATACAATTGTTCTTGTCTCAGTCTCTCCAAGACCAACCGTAGATGTTCCTCATGTGCACGGGTACTCCTCGAGTATACCAAAATATCATCGATGAACACAATCACGAACTTATCCAGGTAGGGTCGGAAGACCCGGTTCATCAGATCCATGAACGCTGCCGGAGCATTCGTCAAACCAAATGGCATAACAAGGAACTCGTAGTGCCCGTAGCGGGTTCGAAAAGCAGTTTTCGGAATATCCTCCTCCGAAATCCTCAGTTGGTGATACCCAGACCGCAAATCAATTTTCGAGAAGCACTGAGCTCCCCGCAACTGGTCAAAAAGGTCATCGATCCTGGGTAGAGGATACTGGTTCCTCAGTGTCACCTTGTTGAGTTGTCGATAGTCAATGCACAAACGGAGACTTCCTTCCTTCTTTTTCACGAACAACACCGGTGCTCCCCACGGTGAAGTACTCGGTCGAACATATCCCAAATCCACCAGCTCCTGCAATTGAGTCTTGAGTTCTCGTAACTCGGCCGGCGCCATCCGGTATGGTGCCTGGGATATAGGTCGGGTACCCGGGAGTAGTTCAATAGTAAACTCAATCTCCCGCGACGGTGGCAATCCAGGTAAGTCTTCCGGGAATACGTCCGGAAACTCACAGACCACCGGTATTTCGTCGATAACAGGAATATCGACCCGTTCCGACACGACATGCGCCAGATAACCCTGGCATCCCTTCCGTAGAAGTTTGGTAGCAGTAAGTGACGAAATCACTTCAGGAGGCGAACCATCACGTTCCCCCTGAAAGATAACCTCCGGCAAACCCGGGCTCCGCAGAATCACTTGCTTGCTACAGCAGTCGATGAGCGATCCGTGCTCCGACAGCCAATCCATCCCTAGGATTATATCGAAGTCGTGGATATCCAGAATAATTAAGTCTGCAGGTAAATCCACATCCTCAATTCTTACCGGGCACCTCCGAATCACCTGATTCACAAGGTACACGATACCCATCGGGGTTCCAACACCCATTTCGCAATCTAAAGCTGATACCACACAATCAAGCATACCAGCACAACTTTTCAAAATAAAAGAATGTGTAGCCCCCGCATCCATCAATACACGTACAAGAAGGTTAAAGATATGTAATGTACCTGTGACCACGCCTGGGGCAGTCCTCGCCTGCTGCTGGGTCATTGCAAACACTTGGGCCCTCGGCCCTCCGTTCCGTCCGCGCCCGCGCACGCCACGCCCAGCACCACGGTCACCTCCCTGACCGCGACCTCCACTAGTGTGGGAAGCCGTGCTCTGCACCACACTAGAGCCCCCAGCGTCGTTGTTCTTGGACAACTGCGGGCAATCACTGGCATAGTGGCCCTCCTCCCCGCAAGCAAAACAGGTTACAAACCTCGGCCAGTTTGAATGCCCACCAGAAGCACCGCTCCCAGATGAACGCTGCCCAGAGTTATAACCAGATCCTCTGCCCTGAGAGCCTCCACGTCGACCTGACCAGCCACGACCCTTGAAGGATGAGGGTGCTCCCCTGTAGCTCCCTCCCTTGTTGTTCTTACGGCCCGATGGCCCATGATGTGGGCGATCCTGACGTCGCCCCTCCCCCGAAGGTTGTCGTGATTGGTGTGCCGCCAGACTGGCCTCGACACGCACCGCTGCGTCGACCATATCCCTCAGAGAAGCATGAGTGGTAGCAGTCACACTGGCCCGGATCTCCCCTCTGAGTCCAAGCTCAAACCGCTGGCATTTGTCCTCCTCCGTGCTTACGAATGAGGCAGCGAACCGGGAAAGTTTCCCGAAAGTTTGCTCGTAGTCTGCAACAGACATGTCACCCTGCTCCAGCCGCAGGAATTCCGCCTCCCGCGCCGCGCGAAAGGATCGCGGGTAGTACTGATCCAGAAACCTGGAACGGAAAGCTTCCCAGGTAGTGGTATGGACTGACCACCCAGACATTTCGAGTCCGTGCCACCACTGGTAGGCTCCTCCTTCCAGCAAGAAGGCCGCCAGAGTCACTCGTTCGCCCGGAGGGCAGTGCATCACCGAGAAGATCCTCTCCCACTTGGTGATCCAGTCGTGAGCATCCTCGGGGTTTGATCCCCCGCAGAAAGGAGTGGCTCCCAAACGTTGAGCCCTTTCGATGCTCGCGCATTCCATCTCTCTTTCTAGATCCTCGTCCGTTCGAGTATGCGGAATTCTCCTAGGAGGCATAACCAACTGTCAAGAGGCATAGATCAGAAAACAATATTCTTAAAAGTCGAAAAGTAACTAGTACTAATCGCTAGTCTAGCATGCAGACCAATACCCTAGTACTGACCACAACCTAGTGCTCTGATACCAAGCTGACAGGACCCGCCCCGATCCCACAGGGATCACAAGGGGACGTGCCCTGCTCCCGTCTGACACCCAATAATTCATACCAATCTTAACCTCCAAACATTTAACAGCATAAATAACCAAATAAACGTTATACATCAATTCCGAATTAAACGAATGTCAGACAAGGGATGAAAATCCGAAATACAAGTTGCGAGCACGACTCTAATAAAAACCTGCGGGTACACCACCCAACAGGGGTTCAGGTACGCAGAAAGTGGATCTATGCCTCAGCCTCTGGTTCCTCCTCTACCTCAGTTTCCCGACCTGGAGGGGTTATCAAAACAGTAAGGGTGAGTGGACCGAAACTCAAGTTTATAAAATCATTTGATAAGTAACACATATAATTTACCCCTCTGTTTTCCAAACATGCATGCATCATTATTTAAAATCATAAACCATATAATATAAACCATAAGGCATGTAATAAAAACATAAGTATAATTTTAGTTGCTGCACTATACACTCCAATCCCGACATCCCTGATGTCTGACGTCCCTGACGTCAATAAGGTCACAATCACAAGGCTACGCGTGCCACTCGGGTCTCAATTTCCGAGTTCAATCCCCGAACCCCATTCGGGTACAGCATCCCCGATGCTTAGCATCATAGACGCTGGACGTTCTAGACGTCCGTGACCTCTCCGGGGTACCTCATCCGGAGGAGACAATAAACATGGAAGGATCAATACAGTGCAGTCCCAAATACATTTTATCGATATCCACATGCAAGGTATATATAAACGTCCGTTCTAGACGTCCGTTCTAGACGTCATAGACGCTGGTCAACGGTGCTACAGTACTGCTGACGTCAGCATGACGTCACTGCTGACGTCAGCATGACGTCATCACTGACAGTGTCAGAGGACACGTGTCAGCAGTCCATTGGTCCCTGGGCTGACTGAATTCTGACATGATGACGTCATCATGACGTCACTGCTGACGTCAGCATGATGACGTCATCCGCTACAGTAACCGGGTCTGAGAACCGAGTCACCGCAGACCCACGGTTCGACCCGATCAGTTCTCTCCAACCCGTCCACCATTTCTGATGGGATTTGTTCCTATGGACTCGTCACAAGGTGTTCTATGGTTCTACGGACTCAAAACTAGTTTCTAGGTTCAAAGAACTACCTGAAAATCGACAGAAATCCGGCTGCCGGCACTGGTTCGTCTTCTCCGGCGAGTCGTCCAGCTTCCAGCCGTGAACCTTGGTTTAAAATGGTCGTCTGGGTCCCTTAAGTGTGTCTTAGAAGCAAACAAACAAAATCAACGTCAAAAACGATCGTTTCGAAGAAGGGAAGGTAATCGGGTCGTACGGGTTTTTCAACCTACCGCCGCCGTGTCACCGCCGCACGTCGTCCAGTCCAGCAGAGGGTCGTCCTGCCGTCACAGTGATCCCAACCGTACGTTGGTTCGAGCCTCAGAGTGAAGGTTTGGACGGTTTGGTGACTTGGGCTGTTCGGGTCTCCTTCTCGGGTCTGGGAGGAATTCCGGCCGTGCAGGTGGCCGTGGGGTGGTGGTCGGCGTCTGGGGTGTGGCTGCTGGTCGCCTGGTGTTACCGTGAGGGTGAGGTTGCAAGGTGAGGGGCTGGTGTGTTGGTTCGAACGGTTAGCCGTGCACACGGTATGGAAGAATGAAGAGTGAAAATTTTGAGAATTAATAAACAGGTTGGCTGGATGGTTTGAAGGGCTGAGATTAAATCTCAGCATAGGATCAATGGTGAGGATTTGAGGAGAGGAAATTAATTGTTTAATCCAATGGCCAACAGAGATCCATGTTTTAGGGAGTGTGGGGATGAGTGACACTTGTCACTCATCCAAGGGTCCAGAATGATTTGACTAAAGTAACCAGATTCCATAAATAAAATAATATTTTAATCCGGTTCTCGGTTGGTTCGGTTAAATGCGAAATACTTCCGTGACCATAACTTCCCCGTACGAAGTCCGATTTCGGCGTGCCGCCTGTCTACGGACTCAGGACGTCGAGACCTACCCAACGGTCCTTGAGTCAACCGAAAAATAGTTTCCAAGGGAAAAGTCAACATTTTCACCCCCAAATGTCCAAATTACGGTAATGCCCCTGAACTTCCGATAGTCATAACTTTTTCCCCGATCGTCCGAAATGGACGTGCCACCTGTCTATGAACTCGTGACGTCCCGAACTATGTCACGGTCATAGGTTAAAGTCCATTTAATTTATAAATCAAAAAGTCAACAATTGGCCATACCCAACGCAAGGGTAAAAGCGTCAATTCAAACATTAATTTACAATATTAAAATCCTCGAATTTCCGGGGTGTTACATTCTTTTATTTCGAGGAGTTGTGCTGGTATGCTTGATTGTGTGGTATCCGCCTTAGATTGCGAAATGGGTGTTGGCACCCCGATGGGTACCGTGTACCTCGTGAATCAGGTGATTCGGAGGTGCCCGGTAAGAATTGAGGATGTGGAGTTACCAGCAGACTTAATTATTCTGGATATCCACGACTTCGATATAATCCTAGGGATGGATTGGCTGTCGGAGCACGGATCGCTCATCGACTGCTGTAGCAAGCAAGTGATTTTGCGGAGCCCGGGTTTGCCGGAAGTTATCTTTCAGGGGGAACGTGATGGTTCGCCTCCTGAAGTGATTTCGTCACTTACTGCTACCAAACTTCTACGGAAGGGATGCCAGGGTTATCTGGTTCATGTCGTGTCGGAACGGGTCGATACTCCGGTTATCGACGAAATACCGGTGGTCAGTGAGTTTCCGGATGTATTCCCGGAAGACTTACCTGGGTTGCCACCATCGCGGGAGATTGAGTTTACTATTGAACTACTCCCGGGTACCCGACCCATATCCCAGGCACCATACCGGATAGCGCCGGCCGAGTTACGAGAACTCAAGAATCAATTGCAGGAGTTGGTAGATTTGGGATATGTCCGACCGAGTACTTCACCGTGGGGAGCACCGGTGTTGTTCGTAAAGAAGAAGGAAGGAAGTCTCCGTTTATGTATTGACTATCGACAACTCAACAGGGTGACGCTGAGGAATCAGTATCCTCTACCCAGGATCGATGACCTTTTCGACCAATTGCGGGGAGCTCAGTGCTTCTCGAAAATTGATTTGCGATCTGGGTATCACCAACTGAGGATTTCGGAGGAGGATATTCCGAAAACTGCTTTTCGAACCCGTTACGGACACTACGAGTTCCTTGTTATGCCATTTGGTTTGACGAATGCTCCAGCAGCATTCATGGATCTGATGAACCGGGTCTTCCGACCCTACCTGGATAAGTTCGTGATTGTGTTCATCGATGATATTTTGGTATACTCGAGGAGTGCCCGTGCACATAAAGAACATCTAAGGTTGGTCTTGGAGAGACTGAGACAAGAACAATTGTATGCCAAACTGAGCAAGTGTCAGTTTTGGCTGCGCAGTACTGGTTTTCTGGGTCACGTGATATCGACGGATGGGATTTGCGTGGATCCCCAGAAAACAGAAGCGGTGACCAACTGGGCTAAACCGACAACAATGACCGAGGTGCGGAGTTTCGTCGGATTAGCGGGTTACTACCGGAGATTCGTGGAGGGTTTCTCCAAAATTGCTGCACCATTGACTCGTTTGACTCGGAAGGGAGTAAAGTTTATCTGGGACGAGCAGTGCGATCGGAGCTTTCAAGAGTTGAAAGATCGATTGACCACTGCACCTGTCCTTGCATTGCCGGACGACAGTGGAGAGTTTGTGGTTTTCAGTGACGCTTCACTGCAAGGGTTGGGCTGCGTGTTGATGCAAACTGACAAGGTTATCGCCTATGCATCCCGGCAGCTGAAGACCCATGAGTTGAACTATCCAACCCATGATTTGGAGTTGGCGGCGGTGGTTCATGCTCTCAAGATCTGGAGACATTATCTGTTCGGCGCAACGTGTCGGATATACACCGACCACCAGAGTCTTAAATACTTATTCACTCAGAAGGAGCTTAACATGAGACAACGGAGATGGTTGGAGCTGCTGAAGGACTATGACTGTACGATCGAGTACCATCCGGGTAAGGCCAATGTGGTGGCGGATGCACTCAGCAGGAAATCAGCGGGAACTATTGCACACCTGAGGATGGTGTATCTTCCCTTGCTGGTGGAACTCCGAAAGGCGGGAGTTATTTTGGGTACGGACGAGCATGGAGCTTTGTTGGCCAGCTTCCATGTGCGACCAGTACTGATTGATCGGATCATTGAAGCACAACTTCAGGATCCGATACTCTGTATTTACAGAATTGAGGTCGATGCGGATGGGAGGCAGGATTTTACCATCCGGGACGATGGAGCACTGGTGAAATTGGGCCGTTTGTGCGTACCTGCAGTGGCAGAGTTACGGGCCGAGATACTTGAGGAGGCCCACAGTTCGGCCTATGCCATGCATCCGGGAGGTACAAAGATGTATCGTACCCTCCGGAACCATTATTGGTGGCCAGGAATGAAGAAGGATATTGCTGAGTTCGTGAGCAAATGCTTAACCTGTCAGCAGGTTAAGGCGGAACGGCAGAGACCGTATGGGGCTATGCAGCCACTTCCGATTCCTGAGTGGAAGTGGGATCACATCACCATGGACTTCGTCTTTAAGTTACCGAGGACTCAGAGTGGAGTGGACGGGGTATGGGTGATCGTGGATCGGTTAACCAAATCAGCCCATTTTCTGCCGGTTCAGGAAACCTATAAACCTAACCGACTGGCTCAGTTGTTTGTGAAGGAAATCATACGACTTCATGGTACGCCGGAATCGATCGTGTCCGATCGTGATCCGCGTTTCACTTCCAGGTTCTGGCGAAGTTTGCAAGCTACTTTGGGAACAACCTTACGTTTCAGTACTGCTTTCCATCCACAGACCGATGGACAGTCTGAGAGAACCATTCAGACCCTGGAGGACATGATGAGGTCATGTGTACTACAGTTTCAAGACTCTTGGGATACTCATTTGCCATTGATGGAATTCGCTTACAACAACAGCTATCAGGCGAGCATTGGGATGGCACCATATGAGGCACTGTATGGCCGACAGTGCAGGACACCTATCTGCTGGACGGAGGTAGGAGAGCAAGCGGCTGTGGGGCCGGAGATGATGGACTTAACCATGAAAACTGTTCGCGTGATCAAGGAGAGATTGAAGGTGGCACAGGATCGCCAGAAGAGTTATGCCGACCGACGGATTCGAGACTTGGAGTTTGAAGTGGGAGATTTTGTCTTCCTGAAGTTGTCTCCGTGGAAAGGGATTATCCGTTTTGGCCGACGGGGGAAACTGAGTCCGCGTTTTATCGGACCTTATGAAATCGTGGAGAGAATTGGCAGAGTTGCATACAGATTGGCACTACCTCCAGAACTATCGAGAGTTCACGATGTTTTCCACGTATCGATGTTGCGGATGTACGTACGTGATGCTTCTCATGTACTTAGGGAACAACCTGTCGAACTGCGGGAGGATTTGAGCTTTGAAGAACAACCAGTACAGATCTTGGATCGGAAGGACAAGGTACTACGACGAAAGACGATCCCTCTCGTGAAGATTCTCTGGAGAAACCAGAATGTGGAAGAAGCCACATGGGAGCCTGAGGCTCAGATGCGAGAACAATTTTCTCATTTGTTTCTTTGAAATTTCGGGACGAAATTTCATAAGGGGGGAAGGTTGTAACACCCCGGAAATTCGAGGATTTCAATATTGTACTTTAATGTGTGATTTGACGATTTTACCCTTGTGAATGGTATGGTCAATTGATGACTTTTTGATTGGTGAACTAAATGAACTTTGACCTATGACCGTGACGTAGTTCGGGACGTCACGAGTTCATAGACAGGTGGCACGTCCAATTCGGACGATCAGGGTAAAAGTTATGACTATCGGAAGTTCAGGGGCATTACCGTAATTTGAACTCTCGGGGGAAAATGTTGACTTTTCTTTTGACAACTAATTTTCAGTTGACTCAAGGACCGTTGGGTAGGCTTCGACGTCCTGAGTCCGTAGACAGGCGGCACGCCGAAATCGAACTTCGTACGAGGAAGTTATGGTCAGAAACGTGAATTCGGGAAGTTCGTGTCTCGGTTTTCGTGTCGAATATTAAATTCAGGAAATCTGATTGGAGGACACCTGGTGAGTGACAAGTGTCACTCACCCATTGGCTAGATTGGATCAGATCCACTATTGGATTAATAAACATTTGAATCAGCTTTAAATTCCAGCCTTTGGATTGAAAACCCCAGATCTGATCTCAGCCCTTAATCTCATTCTGAGATTCAATCTGGGCCGTTCATTTCTTTGAGCAGCTTTTCCCTCCATTTCTATATATTTCCTTACCCGACACCCACGTACTGCCCATTCCATAACATCACACCACAACTACATCTGATCCTTATTCTGTGTGCCCTTGGGCTGGACGTGTGTGGCGGCAGGCGGCAGTGACCACGGCGGAGGACGGCGGTGAGGTAGGAACCGGGGAAAACCCGAAACGTTTTTAAAACCCAGAAATTGGTAACTTGAATTCCAACGTTTGGTTTTGGTTTTTATTTACCCTAATCAACTCTAGGAACTGTTAGGAACCTTTTGGGATCAATTGCGTGACCGGAGGTAGCCTGAACGGAGTGCAAACGGCGACGGGAACCCTGGTCTGTTCATCGAGGTGAGTCTTCGATTCAGCCCTTGTTTATTAATTTTAATTAGCTAGAACTGTTTCTGGGATTAAGACGAGTAGTTAGAAACAAACCTGAATGAAAATGGTTGAGAAATGGTGAAATGGTGACCGGGTCTTGATCGCGGGTCTGATCGACCCGAGTTGCAGAGATACGGGTCAACCCGTCTGAGGACAGAGGTGATGACGTGGCACCCTGTCAGACTGTCAGGTGACGTGGACCAACCGTGAGCCGACACGTGTCACATGTCAGTGCACAGTCAGCACTGACATGTCAGTGACGTGGCCCAATCAGGGACTGCCACGTGTCACTGACATGTCAGTGATGTGGACCAGTGCCGTGCTGACACGTGGCACACGTCAGATCTGACACGTGGCCTGACAGATCAGTGAGGTGGACCAATCAGATGTTGACACGTGGCACCTGTCAGAGTCTGACATGTCAGACCTGACAGCTGTCAGATGACGTCATGTTGACGTCAGCAGTGACGTCAGCGATGACGTCAGCAGGAACTGTTCCTGCGTTGACCGACGCGTTGACCGGCGCGTGGGGGCGCGTGTGAACAGTGTTTTTGGTGGGACCACCACCATTCTTTAGGTTTCGACGATCCGGATCCAATGGCGGTGGTTTCGGGTCGATCGGAGATCATTAAGTTGGTCAAATTAAGGTTTAATGCCTTGGGAAGTGCGTTCGGGCGGCTTTCCCGGGCCGGTTTCGACCTAGGTTTTCATGGTTGAATGTTGGGGGTTTAAATTGACCTTTACGAATACTTGGACTTGACAGGGATTGTACATTTGTACCAGGACGAGGGTATACGTTCGGTTTCTAGCAGGATTGTACTGTGAGTGGACCATTTTTCTTAAACCCTTGCGTGCATAAATGTTTTCTGGTTATTTATACTTATTCACATGCTAAAACAATAATGGTTTTGAGGATATGGAAAATATGGTTATGGCATGTTTCACGGTATTTGGGCTTGAGACCCGTCTGATGAAACTTAATGATTGGTTCGGATTTTATCTATGTATATATATGCCTTGCATGTGGATATCAACAAAATGCATTTGTTACTGCACTGTATAGATCCTTCCATATTATATTGTCTCCTCCGGCGAGGTACCCCGGAGAGGTCACGGGCGTCTAGTACGTCCAGCGTCTATGACGCTAAGCATCAGGTGATGCTGCATCAGGTGATGCTGTACCCGAACGGGGTTCGGGGATTTAACTCGGAAAATTGAGACCCGAGTGGCACGCGTAGCCTTGTGATTGTGACCTTATTGGACGTCAGGGACGTCAGACATCAGGGATGTCGGGATTGGAGTGTATAGTGCAGCAACTAAAATTATACTTATGGTTTTATTATATGCATTATGGTTCATATTATATGGTTTATGATTTTGAATTATGATGCACGCATGTTTGGAAAACGGAGGGGTAAATTATATGTTTTACTTATCAAACGATTTTATAAACTTGAGTTTCGGTCCACTCACCCTTAATGTTTTGATAACCCCTCCAGGTCGGGAAACTGAGGTAGAGGAGGAACCAGAGGCTGAGGCATAGATCTACTTCTGCGTACCTGAACCCCTGCTGGGCGGTGTACCCGCAGGTTTACTTTAGAGTCGTGCTCGCAAATTTGTAATTTTGGATTATATCCCTTGTCTGACATTCGTTTAATTCGGAATTGATGTATGACTTTAATTTGGTTATTTATGCTCCTAAATGTTTTGAGGTTAAAATTGGTATGAATTATTGGGTGTCAGACGGGAGCAGGGCACGTCCCCTTGTGGTCCCTGTGGGATCGGGGCGGGTCCTGTCAGGCCGGGTTTATATCGGACTTTTCGGGTCGGGCCTATTAAGCCCACTTTGATCGGGCTTACGTGGGCTTTTGTAATAAACTATGTCTCAAATTTTAAAATTAAAAAAAATATATGCATGAAAAAAAAATATTAATAATGAAAAAAATACTCAAGGGTGCAAAAACGTGGCCTCGTTAAAATAAAATACTCATGAGTGCAAAAACGTTGGGTCTATTAAGTAGGTGGAGGAGTGGTTAGGGTTTGTATTGGGTATTGGGTATTGAGCTTTTTAAAATAAGGGAAAATTGTTACTATAGTCCCTGAACTTTATCCTAATATTAGTTATGGTCCTTGAACTTCATTATTAATAGTAAAGATCCCTGAACTATACCCAAATATATACTAATCATCCTTCCGTTAAAATGTTAACAAAATTCTGTTAAAATTAAGGGTATGATTGTCTTTTTACTGTTCAATAAAATTCCTTGTTTTTACTAACTGTTGCTATAGTCCCTCAACTTTACCCTAATGTTAACTATAGTCCATAAACTTTATTATTAGTAGCAAATATCCATGAACTATACCCAAATATATACTAACTATCTATCCATTAAAATGTTAACATTTTTTGGTGAATTCAACTTCGAAGTACTCAAGAAACAAGTCCACTGGGTGGCAATTTGGTAAATACCATAACGGTCCAAATTCATGAAAGTGATTTTGATTTTTTTCCATTTTTTTTTCTTCTTCTTCTTCATGTTTATTCACAAGTAGTAGATCAATGGTTATTTTTAGTTTTTACTCTAAATATTAAATATTGTTTCTGCCACTAAATACTGTGAATATGAAAAGTTGATACATTTACCTCTTTGTTTTCCGAGTTTTGTGTAACTTATGTTGAATTTTGTGTTACATTATTAATTGTAGGGGCTTTAGAAATATTGGTGAAAGATTTGTACTAATGTATGAGTTATAGTTATTAACAATTATATTTGAGTATAATTCATAGACTTTTACTACTAATAATGAAGTTTAGGGATCAAAACTAATATTAGAGTAAATTTCAGGGATTATAGCAATAGTTAGTAAAAAATAGGGAATTTTGTTGAACAGTAAAAAGTCAATCATACCCCTAATTTTAACAGAATTTCGTTAACATTTTAATGGAGTGATGATTAGTATACATTTAGGTATAGTTCATGGACTTTTGCTACTAATAATGAAGTTTAGGGACTATAGTTAACATTAGGGTAAAATTCAAGGACTATAGCAACAATTTTCCCTTTAAAATAAATTAGGTGGGTTTGGAGTTGAGATTTGGGTTTGGGTTGAAATATTAGTATTAATAATGGGTTGAGTATTAATTTTTAAATAATAAGTATTTTATATTTTCGGGTTTATGGGCCGGGTTTATTACGGGCGAGTTGAGCTGGGCTTATCGGGCTTTATCGGGCTCGGGCCTATCGGGTTTGAACACCATAAGCCCAAGCCCAGCCCGCTAACTCTCAGGCCGGACCAGCCCACGACCCATAGCAAGTCGGACCGGGCTTTTGTCCATCGGGCTTATCGGGCCTCCATAAGCCCATGGGTTTTTGGGCCAAATAGTGAGGGCTAAGTCTGTCTTGCATACATACGTGTATATAGCTTTGGCTATGGCGAAGGCTCTGTCGGTGTTAGTCTTGACTTCTGAGTCTGCCTTTTATACGTAGGTGTGATGTGGTGAGATATTTTGGATGTTGATCAGGAGACTCAAGAGACCAGGAGACTGAGGATAAAGTCAAAGTTGGTATACCTTGGAAGAAATGTTAGGTCTGGAGTACTAGTTGGCCTAATGTTGGAGTGGACCGATGTGATTAGTGGACATATCGTAATTATACATTGGAAATGATTGAGGATATACTGTGTGATTGATGTGCTTGAGGTATTCTAAAATACCTCTGTTTGATTGATAATGTCGTAAGGTTTGTTGCTGCGTACAATTGGTGCATGTACCTGAGATATGTGTTAGTGGCTGTATGAATGGTCAGAACCATGCCGATGTGATTGGACTAGCATCGTGATGTTTTGGCAGAGGTGTTTTACCCCCAAGATGATTGATTGCTTGAGCATGTGGACTGGATCAGTGTGATCCAGAGTGATCTTGTTGGATGTTGCAGGGTTCAATGATGATGTAGCCGATCGCGACTCGGAAAGTTTAGTGATTGTGTTGAGCTCGATGCTCAGAGCCATGTGTGACTGGTGGGACCATGACACTGAGATGCTGTCGTTGATCTTACGTTATACTGAAAGAGCTGGTACGAGGTACGCTTGGTATGACTTGGAGGTGAGTCAAGGTTACTGTAGTGATTTGACTGGCGACGGCTGATCCGTGAGTGTCACCTAGAGTGATGGTAGAGGTACTCGAGGTACCATACGAGTTGGAAATGTGTTACTCCTCGGTGAGAATGAGATGATTGCCAGATAGACCAAAAGTTGGTATGAGTTGATCCGCTTGGCAGAGACGTGATGGCAGTTGCGGTGATGGTTTGAAGCAGTGCCAAGAAAAGAACAGGATTAGCAGGTGGTGTATACCGGGTAGGAGGCCCAGGTGTGAGATAAGTTGGATTCCCCCAGTTAGTTGTGGAAGTACGAGATGCAGAATTTCGAGGATGAAATTCTTTTAAGGGGGAAGAATGTAACGACCTGTCCCAAATTTTGGGATTAGATTAGTGTTTAATGAAGGATTAGAGAGATTAATCGGTGATTAGTTGAGTAATTTTGGACGGACAGTGCAAAATGATCGTTTTGCCCCTAGATTGGGCAAACTTTCGACTTTTGATTCGGGCGATCAAACGGACTTTGGCCGATGACTGTGACGTAGTTCGGGATGTCATGAGTTCGTAGACAGGCAGCACGTTCGATTCTGACATTCGAGGAAAAAGTTATGAGGTGCGGTAGTTGAAGGACATTTTGGTAATTTGGCCTAAAAGTTAATTTGGGCAATTGGTTGCATTGGGATCTATGCCCAATGGGATGAGGACACCTGGTTGCCTTGGGATTTATGCCTAATCAAATTGGGACACTTGTCCCTTTTCTGGATGTCTGTGGAACTCTCACTCACCACCTCAGATGATTTTTAACGGGTGAGAATGGTTGCACGATTATGGGAAGGAAACAGAAAACAGAAACCATGAACCCAACCCATTCAAATCATCTTTAAACCTCATCCTTTGCCTCTGAATTGTGAAGGAAACAGAGAGAGAGAGAAGAGACAAGCGTGGCAGTTCTACCACAAGGACCGTCGTGAACGATGGTTTTGAAACCGTGAAACACTTGCACACCCGTGAAACCCAAACCCCGTAAAAACACCCTCAACTGCCCCTGAATGATGCTAGACCGTGAACAAAAGCTAGAGAGGAGGTTGGGACGATTCTAACGGAGGCCACGGCGGGGTAACGACGACAACGGTAAGGTAGAACTCGTGAAGTTCCGTTTTGAACTCAAATATGGCAAGTTGTGTTTTAGAAGTTAACCATCGAATTGGGTGATTAGATGACGTCCTAGAGGTTTTCAGGAGTTGATCGAGCTGGAACGGAGGCTGGAGGTGGTCAGACAAGGTGGCAGAAGGAAGTTGCAAGCCATGGTTACTGTTCGAAGATTAAGGAGGTAAATCTCGAGTTGGTTTTCGTGTTTTGAGTAGTTAGATCAAGTCTAGAACCTAGGACGAAGCTCATAGGACAAACAGGATCGAAAAAGATGGAAAATTAAAGGAGAACCGGTGATGCCGGTTCGGCTGGACCAGGTTACAGTGGACCAAACCGAATCGGGTTCTGCGAGAGGACAGTGATGAACAGTGCCGACGCGTGGCTTCCACACACAGTGCCGTTGGGCGGCACGTGAGGGCGCGTGGTCCCTCTTTTCGAGACACGGTCAACATTCAATTTTAAGTATTCGATGTAACGAACATTTTGGGATTGGTTTCGAGTCGATCGGACATCGTATCGATATAGTTCGGAATGTCCGAAGGTTTAGGATCGAGTTTAAATACGTTTAAAAATTCGGGAAAATTACGGGAATTTAGTGGAAGCATATTCAAGTGGTTAGTAACCTTAGGATGTGATATGGACAGATTTGGGAAGTCCGGTGCTGGTGGATTAGCCGGGAAAAGCAGTTTGCACGAATATCGAGGCGGCAGGGAGGACTTTCTGTGAGTGCACTTTGATTTCTAAATTTCAATGCATGCATAACTGTTTTATATGTTTTCTATACATGATTTCTATGCTTATGATTATGGTATTTATGATTTACATGAGTTCACGTATTTTGATGTGATTTATCGTATTTATACGTATTTCGAGAATATGGTTTATGCTATGTTTTGATGATGATTTTGATCGGTGATTTTATACTGTTTATACGTATTATGTTTTGATAATGATTTGATGATATGATTTTGGTTTTGAAAGTAAATTCGGGCGTGAGTCCCATTTCGATAAAATATGATTTCGGATTTCGGTTTTAATATGATTTCTGGATTTTGATTTGGATTTCAATCTGATGATTTTGGATTTGTATTTGGAAATGGATTTACGGATTTGGATTTGATGAAATGGTTTTGAATTGGATTTTCTGGATCTGGTTTTGGGTTTAAAGACTCGGTGATTGATGCGACGGGAAAGGCCCTATATGTGATTTGAGTTTAAAGACTCGGTTATTGTGATATCTCCCGAGGCCTGTTATTGTGTTTAAAGACTCAGAGTTTAAAGACTCGTTGATTACCCGGGAATGCCTGATATGTGTTTTGAGTTTAAAGACTCAGTGATATGAGATACAATAGGTTCGATGGATTGAAATGTGTTTTCATATGTGTTTTGGATTTCTGTGATATCATGATGGTTTTCAAATGAAATGGAAATAATTTCTGTGATATGTGTTTTGAGAAAAGGAAATAATTTCTGGATTTCATAAACGGTTTTCTTATGTTGAAAATGAAATGATTTTTGAATGCATGCATTAGATTTTACATTGAGGGCATAAATGTTTTTTCTGATAAAATATATTTTAGACACTTTATTTATTTTTGTCCATTTACAGTCTTTTCTGGTTTTTCAATGCCCTTCAGGATGATGTGGTGCGGGCTGTTGTTGGTGAGACCGAGACATCACACAAGCAATCCACAGTGGTTTCTACGCACTCTGGGAAGCCGAAAGTTCTTTTGGACCGTTGACCTAAGATCCCTTGTCTGGCTTGCGTGTTACATGGGGGTTAAACGGTTTTTAGCCTTCGTGTCGTACGTGGGTTATACGGAAGCATGGCTTATCCCTTAATCCATGGGGATTTTGGATGGGTCGTGTTAGGGTAGGAGGGGCACAGGCCCCGAGCCCATAGTTGTTAGAGGGCCCAAAATTAAGCCCTTTATGTTTTTATGTTAAAAGAAGAAGAAGATAGAATTAGATGATAATTGAATGAGAATTGAGAGAGACTGGGGCGGAGCAATGGAGAATACAAGAGTCAAGAGGGAGGGGGAGCGGAAGAGGTTCAAACGGTCAGAATTCTGAATCCAAGAAGAAAGCGCCTGCTTCAATGTTCCAATTCAATGTTCAAGGTTAAATATCAATCTCAAATTCTCAATTTTTCTAATCTCATTCAAACTCCCAAACTCTAATCTCAAGTTCTTAACAATTGGTTTTTCCAATCAAACCCTAATATCTGTGTTCTCTTTATCTCTCTCTTTTTAAACTATCACGAGCTCAGTGCTCACCAAATTTGTGTAACTTGCAGGGGCTGTGCTGCTCTGGGAGTTTGGGGAAGATGGGAAGATTGCTAATTTGTGATTTGGGGATAGGTCATAGGGAACAACCGAATAACGAAGAGAAGGAGTGGTCGAATAGAGACTGTGGAGTGGGTATGCTACCATATGGTCAATTTCTCAATTTGCGCAACATGAGCAATTGAATTCTCCATAATTTGTCAATTTCTTTATTAGCAATTGAGTAAAAATGGGGAAACTTTATTTTCAATTTTTCAACCACGGACCACCCATCTAGTGTTTTGTAATTATCAATTTATCATGATAATTGATAAATATTTAGGTAGCTATAGCTACGGCTAAAGATGTCCATGGACAATTGAAATTGATTATCACACTTCACTAATTTCTATGGCTAGAGCTGTAGCTACCCACCATTTTTGTTTGTGGCTGATTTGTGACTATAACAATTGAAATTACAAGAATTAGATGAAAGTTTTGAATAAGTTTACGGAAGCCATAAAGTAAGATATTATTATATAGAGGAGCAGGTCAATTCATTTGAAGTATACAATTGATTTCACAGAAAAAAACAAAATAGAAGCTTGCTTTTCTTGGTTGTAGCTAATAGACTTGTTTTTCTTTGCTGTAGCTAATAGACTAACCTACTTGTCTTCATTCTTCAATTTTGTGTTGTACTTCTTTACATGTGCTTTGTGATATTAACAAGCAATTAGTAAGGTGAAATCAATGAATTTGGAATTGGTTTGATGCATATAAGCAATTTCTTTGCGATTCTAAGGCGAAATCAATTTTCTCAAAATCCCATTATAAAGTCCTATCATCGGAAGCAAAGTACAAATATCATGAGAAAATTGATTTTGTCCACCCCTTATAAAGTCCCATATAAATCCCATTATCAATTTTCTCTCTTTCTTTCTTCATGCTTATGCTTGATTTGGTTTGATGCATATAAGCAACTGATCTGGTCTTGATTTGGTTTGATGCATATAAGCAACTGATCTGGTCTTTCTTCATGCTTCTGCTTGCTTATTCAAAATAGATAATATAATGCTCTTTAACTAAAGTTTAGTCTTTCACTAGATATGATCCTAATTACGTATTTACATTAATCATTATTGCAATTAAAGAAAAATGTGAAGCAAAAGTTGAAGGCTTCTTTAGCTAGTGTTGTTTTTCTTCAGCTAGTGCTTTTTTTTTGCTGCTGGTTACATTTTAAGCTGGTTAAATGATGGAGCTCTTCATTGAAGACCATTCTTGTTTTGAATATGAAAACTTGTATAGAGTTGCAGATTGCTTACTAGTTTCACTAAAGAAGTATAAGATTTTTTTTTTTTAAAAAAAAAAACTAAATGTAATGTGTTGAACATAAGACACTTTTTTTTCCTTTGTTTGGAGTTTTGTCCCAATAGATTTTTCCCTAACAAAGGTTTTAACGAGGTCTCTTAATATAAATATAATATAATCAATTTATAAAATATACATTTTTAATAATTATGTGAATTGAGGGCCCATTTTTTATTTTTACCTTAGGCCTCTAAATGTTTGGATATAAGTTGATCCCTACTCTCACCAATTAGACATCTTTACTACAGTGCTAAGTCCTATTATTTTAGCTAAAGACGTGTCCTTATTGGTGGAGAGGAAAATACGATCTTATTATTCATGGCATCATCTGGTATAATACTAAACCCTTGAACATGTGTTTATTTGAGTTGCAAGCAATGGCCTTCTTATTTATGATCTTGAGAGATAAAGCAATGGCCTTCTTGTTTATGATCTTGTTATTGTATATGTTTATGGAGGCTAGATTTCAAGATTTTGAGCGGTTGGACGGGGTTTTTCTTTTTTGGAGCTTTTTTTAGTTTGAGGATTTGGGTATTGCTTTTAAGGTTGTGTTTCTGCTCTGAACTTACGTTTCAGAACCCAGTTAGTTGTGTTGGGTTGGTTTTCAGACATTGGGATGGTCAGTTGCATTCAGATGGCGAGGATTATGGGTTGATTTCAGGCGGCTACAATGGTGGTTGTGGGATCGAACAGTCTCAGGTTTTACAGCCTCATGTCTGTTGTCGATGTCGTCTTTGTAATGATTGGATGACGAGTGGGCAGGGACGTTTTTTGATAGTTGGGCTATTGGGATCGAGTGTTATGGCTTGCAAGTTTATCACGGGGGTAGGGAGAGTTTGTGGGCTATCAATTTTGGCATTTTGGGTGGGATCGATGGGGCAAATAGAGGAATGGAGGATTATCGAGGAAGAAGAGGATTGGCTTTTTTCTTCCTCTTTGTTTTTATATTTCGTTTGTTTTAACAATTTTGTAAAATTAAATTTTTTTAATTATCACTTATCTCAATATTCAGGGGGCTTATTGAATAAAAAGCATTTCATCTTAACAGAATCAATTAAATTAGACGTTCATAGGGAAAATTGGGACTAAAATCGTGTCCATGGGGCAAATTAGGTCAATATCATGTTTGGATGGCTTTTTGAGGCATAGCTCAATGTTTATGGGGTATATTGAATAAAAAAACCTTTTATTTTTATATTTTTTATATTAATTTTAGTTTATGTAGAGTCCAACTAAGCATAGAATTTTGACTCAGCAAAGACGCTTAAGTATTTAACTCTTTGACTAACAGATTGACGTAAATATTGTGTTTTAATAGTTTGGATACTTAGAATCCAATATTCATAATTAGGGTACGAATTTGAAATTAGCCTTATAATTTAGGTATTTTTATTTAGTTTATACTAACTTAATTATGTTACATACATTTAATTAAAGATTTTGAATATTTTATAGGTTATTGTAATATTTTTGGAATCTCATGGGATATTTGAGTAAGTTCCAAAACCTAATAAGATGTTTTTGAAAACATAAAAGTTGTGTAAATATATAACTCTGAACTTGGTGACAGTACTGTAGCCATTGTTATACCGTACGAATATTTGCGTACAATATTGAAGGCAAAAGCTGGAGTACTTGAGCTGATCGATCACTACATATATTAGGCGTGGCAATGGCTTTATGAAGTGGCCGGTGTCAAAAGAAAAGATCGACCATACAGAGATCAAGATCGACTATACAGTGATCAAGAAATCGACCATACAGAGATCATGATCGACCGACCATACAGAGATCATGATCGACCGACCATACAGAGATCTTCTTTGGAGCTTTGCTTTGTTACTTGTTGGTTTCCTTCATGTGCGAATGTTCAAAGCTTCAAAGCTTTAATGGGTTACTATTTGTACCTGCTGGCTCTTGCGTATGAGGTATATATATATATATATATCCCTAAACACTGGATAATTAATCACACCTGGTTCTTTTAATTTCAGTTATTGTCGTTAATATATAGATTAATACAGTTACAGTTTAGTCTTAACTCAAGTAATATGAGATTGACTGGAGTAACATGCTGACCAAGACTGATACTTGTCCAGAAAACAGAAAGAAATAAATGTCAAAGGAGGATTCATATAACTGGCAAGTACATTTAATTATGTAGTAGGGTTGATTCATCCTCATTCATTGATCAACATGAATTCATTTCACTACGTACCTCTCAACTTGACTCCATTAGTTGTAGCACTTGTTATCACATGGAAGCTGGAACACCTACCTCTCTCTGTCTCTTTTCAACTTATTAGAGAAACTATTCACACTGTTCACATTTTGTTTTTCTCTTTTAATTTTGCAGACCAGTACTGATCAGTAGGTTCGGAGTATACAAACAAAGCATGGAGTGTTTGCTTACAAATTTATCTAGTGTTCACAACTGAAAATGAATAGAAAATAAATAAAGATGAAAATAAAATTCAAAAATATCGCAACTGAAAATGAAAGTTTGCTACAAAAAAAATATATTTGGACCAAATCATGCTTATTAGGTAATGTGAGTAGGTAAGTACACGTGGATGGACATAGCGGGCCTAGCTAGGTCATAACCAAATATCAATCAATATTAAACTTCGTATTAATTTGACTAGAAAAAGAGAAGAAGAAAAAGAAAAAAAAAAACTTCCCCGGCCCATTCGAGTATGTTTGCCTTCTGAGATACTGGTGTCTGTTTTTGTTTGGAGTGAATCACTGAAAATATTCTTGTTCAATATTTTGTGCAATGCACGTACACGTCCTTCACTTTTGGCCAAGAAACCATATGCATATATATTATATAAGTATATATATAAATTAAGATAATACTTGGATTTTATTATCGGGGTGCTCTTTGTATCATTTTTTTTAATTTCAATTTATTGAATAATCCAATTTCATATATTATAATTGAAACGGTTGGTTCTACTAAATCATTATTTTAAAATTATTTAAATAAAATTTCAAATAAATTAAAGATTATTTAACCATTCATATATATGTAAAGTAAATAGAAAATTCACTACAAGGATAATTATTGTTATAAATACCATTGATTTGTTTTATACATATGAATAATTAAACGATATCTGATGTTACTTATTTTTTTTTTATAGAGCTGATTTTGAAATGGTTATTAATTATTTAAATTATGATATATATATATATTCAATAAATCGAAAATATAATACCAATAGGTACCCTAAAATCTAATAAAAATATATACGTGTGATTACTAGTACACACATATGAACGAAGTGTCACTCGCTACCTCTAGAGATTACTAGTACACTAACTGTACAACTTTGAGCTGTAAATAATGGTAAATTTGATTAAAATTGATGTTTTTAAAGTTGAGGAATTCAAAACGAGTACGACTACATGAGATATACACTTTCACTTGGTGCCTGGTGGTGGAGGTTGCTTTCTTGAAGTGTCAAAGCAGAGATATTGCATGTACCCAAAAATGCTAACTTAGTGGAAATACCTTTCAAGATCATTTGGACACATCCATGACCATGAGTCATGGGTGTGATCAATCTCTTTCAAGTTTCTACCTTGCCTTAATTGGCACTCACAATAGTAAATTTATGTTGAAATTAGTAAACCTTACTTAGCCTAAGTCAATAATGACCACCCCATACACTAGCACTTTCATTGTATCTCCTCACTTATAGCATCAACAACTTCAAACCGGATAAAAGTAGGTTCTTTTTTCTTTCTTTTTTCACTTTATAAATTTTTATCGAGGGTAAGAATTAATAATCCGAGTTAATCTAAATACAATTTTATTATAAATTCAATATTCAATTTGAACTCTTTTATGAATTTTGACGAATTTTAATAGCTAATGGTATAGGCAAAGGCAAAAGGCTAGAGGTAAGATTTAGTCCTTTTATGTGCCACCCTTCATACATTTTGCCCAATGTTGTTTTTTATTGTTTTTTGTTGTTTTAATGGAGAGACGCAAAACGTAAAAATTCAAATTTTTTATGAATTATTTTTAAAAAAATAATGATCTATTAATTAATCTTATATAATATATTTGAAGTATTATTTAATTCCACTTTATCTTATTTGATTTATTTCACAATATCAAATTTAAACTACAATGCGAGTCTAATAAAACACATGACCGTTAATTTGAGAATAACAAGTTTGACAACATCATAACTACTCTAATTATAAAAGAATGTGTCATGTGACACTATCTTATTGGCTGATGAGGACTGCATTGTGGACTCTTTAGAAAATTAGAATATGGGCCATAAGCCCAGCTCGGGTGGGAAGAAGGGCCATTCTGGCTCCAAGGCTTGCCCAAACCTGGTGTAGGTTTTCGGGGTTAGAAGCAAAAAAACTGCAGGGTCAGAGGCCATGTGCAATCTTGCCTGGTCCAAAAGGACTGGGATAGGACTACTCTAATTAATGGCTATGATAATTGTTAATAGCCATTTAATTAAATAATCAATTATTAGAAGTAATCTTTGGTTATAATCCTAAATAGTTATTGCAAAAACATCTGCAGTTAATAATCATTTAACAATGAACATGCAGATCCAGGAGAGGAAGAAGAGCAAATACGTTGCAGATTGGGCCTGTAAGTTTTTATTTCTTCAAGGAGACCTGGGTATCAGTTTCGGTTAGAATAGTATCAATAGGAGATTTAGTTCAAGTTTCAGCAACAAATGGGTTGACATAGATGCAATGGGATGGACTTACACTTCTCTGCCTGATCCACTCGCCAATTTCTTTTTTGGGTCCAATCCACCCTCCATTTCTTCCATCATTTCTTTTTTGGGCACCAACTAAATTATGTTTGGGTCTAAACAATCCCCTTTTACTTTGACTTGAACAAAATTGGATCAATTTGTTGGGATGTGAGGACAAAAGTCCCACATTAGAAAAGAAGAAACAGAATGTGTGTTTTATATAGGCTTGGATAACTCCCCCTATCACCAATTGGTTTTATGGTCAAAATTCCGAGTCTATATAATGGGCGGAATTCCGATCTCTAACATGGTATCAAAGCGGGTTATCCTACGTGGATGGCTTAACAACCACACGTGCCACACGTTCCCATCCACTCGAGAGCTAGAATTGAAATAACGGATTGACCCAAAATTTTAATCGAATGGGTTAATCTGAATAAATCTCGTGCGGATTTCGAATTGTATCTAAAATTGTCACCCTTACAACAAACTATTGGCT
The DNA here is from genome assembly GCA_032719365.1 of Prinsepia uniflora. Classification (NCBI taxonomy): domain Eukaryota; kingdom Viridiplantae; phylum Streptophyta; class Magnoliopsida; order Rosales; family Rosaceae; genus Prinsepia; species Prinsepia uniflora. The sequence goes on along the minus strand of CM064871.1, from coordinate 63,814,298 downwards.
CTATTCAAGACCACTAATGCTTTATACGTTACCAGTGTATCGCCTTCACTCCTTTAGCTACATTCGTATTGCTGGTGAGAGGTGCCAAACGGGCCGAACCGAATTCAGCTCCACTCATGTTACTGGTGAGTGGTGACTGCCGGGGCAAAAACGGCCCTTAGTGATATTGGCATCAGTCATGGAGCTCGTTCTTCCGGTAGTCAATTTAATCATTAACAGCAATTACTAAAATTCTTTCTATTATTTTCAATATATAAGGTTACACTCCCAAGACAATAATTCCCATTTCTAGGAATTCGTATGATTTTCTCTCGGAAAACCAACACAACCAAGACTACATAATTATTTAATTCTTAAATATGCGAAAATTAATATCCCTACACAAACCATAAATTATAATTCCTTAGATCGTAACAGGCAGCGTAATCTACTGCATGCCATGATTTTATTGTGAACATGGAAGCTCAACTCTATTATCAAGCCTTAATTAACTGTTGCCAACTTCGTAAGGTACCCAACAAACCTCTCAAAATCTTCATACGACGACCCTCCTTCCACGCAAGCAATCTCCGATTTCTTCTTCCACTCTTCCGCCTTGCTCCTCAGCTCCCTGCCACCCTCCCCCTCCATCATCTCCCTCACCAACCTCTCAACCCCTCCCCTCTCCACCTCCCTATCGATCTCCATCCCCACCCCCCAAGTCTTGCACGAATACCTACTATTCACTTGTTGCTCTGCAAAAAAAGGCCAGCACAACATCGGCACCCCTCCACATATCCCCTCCAACGTAGAGTTCCACCCGCTATGCGTTAGAAATGTCCCTATGGCCGGGTGCTCAAGCACCTTGTCCTGGGGACACCATCGTGCAATCAAACCGCGATCTTTCGTCTCTTCGAGAAAATCTTCTGGAAGAGCACTCGCATTAGTGCCCTGCACGACGTCAAGCCTCACGATCCACAAAAATGGGTGGCCGCTATTGGCGAGCCCCCATGCAAACTCCTTCAAATTGTCCTCCGTCATCACGGCGATGCTGCCGAAGTTTAAGTAGACGACGGAGTTGGGCTTCTGGGCGTCGAGCCACTCGAGGCAGTCCGTGTTCTCCTTCCAGAGGCTGGGCCTTGCGTCGCTGTGGGAGATGGTGCTGCTGAGGGTGGTGAGTGGGCCCAGGTTGAAGATGTTGGGGAACACGGCGGAGACGGCTTCGAGGGCTTTGGCTTCGAACTCGAAGAAGGCGTTGAAGACGATGGCGTCCGCCGTGAGAATGTCTTGTGCTTCTTCCAACCACCGGTTGAAGGCAATGTCGTGGGGATCGGTGCTCCGGACGAAGTTGGGCATGTCTTTCAGTCGCATGTGTTCCATTCCGGGGATCCATTCAAGAGTTGTGCTTTCCAGATACCCATTCGTAACATCTTTTTCATCTGCAAAATATATTCTCGTTAAAGTTGTATTTCAAAATTTTCTACTTACATTCAATATAAAAATTTTGACTTTTTTTTCCTCCGTATAATAATATAATTTTTTGCATACTTTTATATAAGTTCAAATACATGAAAATACTGGGTGTTGAGAGAGAAAAAAAAAAAAGGGTAGCCACAAATAATAAACGGCCCTCGGGCAAAAATGCCGTACAAGGTAATGAATGACGGAGTGCCACACAAGGATCCCGGACGTGGGACAACGCATTTAATGAAACAAATCTATGAAAATATACTCCCTCTTTTTATGCGCTGGGGAAAAAAACAATATCCTAACAATATTGTACCCAAATTTAGAAAGCTACCCATATTTAGAAGGGTACCCATATCCTTCGCTAAAATAAGAAGTACTCATATTACCCAGTCATTACTCATATTACTTCATTAAAAAAGTTACCCATATTGCTAAAAAGCGTATCTTTATTACTGTATATACCGAGCACTCATATCCTCACTATTTCATACTTCATAAATTTTATACCATATAAATATTAATTTTTACTACTCAATTACAAATTAATAAAATCTAATAAGTTCATAAAATGATGATAATATTTCAGATTTAAATTTTTAAAAAAATATTTAATGACTTAATTTAGGTGGTTTAGATTACAAAGACAATTTACTTTTAATTAATGACAAATAAATCGACATAAAATAACATCAATTTCCTTTAAACAACAAATTCAAACAAGTAAAGTTTCAAGAAAAAAAAAATTATTTTATTAAAAGAAAAAAAAAAGTTTGATTCACGAGGGAAATACTACTAATTTATCCAATACAAATACATTCATTTAAATGAAAACTAAAAATAATATAGTCAAATAAGTCTAGTTTAATTATTTTAGTGTTAACTTTTAGATAATTCACCCAAAAAAAAGTTCTTACTAAATGACTAGAAATCTCTAGAGATCTAAAATGATCTCCTCTATGAGGATCATTATATCCCAGTCGTTCATTTAAATCTGGAATGCAAAAATTGATTTGAATTATTTTTTTATTTTCAATATAGTCAATATGTCCAGTCAAGATACAATATATATATATATATATACATTGATCCGGATCTGAATCCTAATACTTGCTAAATCATTTCGTCCTTGGTTCTAAAGTGTCGCTCAATTATTGGGAGTTTCAAAAGTAAGACACCTATAATTGAAGCTCAAAAGCCTCATATCTTACTTAAGGATGAATTATATATACTAACTGGTTCGATTGTCATTGTATAAAATTAATGCCTAATATTTATAAAATATAATTTTCTTTTCCATATACTTTTATAAAAAAAAGAAAATATAAACTTCTTTTCTTTGGGTGCTGGTTCAAATAATGAATACTTGCCCTTCTTTTTCGTTGTCCTTTCCAATAATTGGTATGAACTATGTAAAATATATACATAATATCATAATTTTCGTGGTCGTTTACATTCCGCTGATCTTGTATTGAAGACCTTGAATACTTGATAATAAAATATGATGAAAGTGAAAACCATAATTAATAATATATGAAATAAAGAAAATTGTTTAAGTTAATTACCTTTTAATGGGAAAATGCCCCTTTTGACAAGCTCAACAAATTGGAGATAGGCGACGAGACCACAAGTAGACGCAGTCCAGAACTGAACCTCGGGAATCCCAAACTCTCTGGCCACCTTGATTGCAAAGCTCATAATTCCGTCAGACATAATGCAACTAACTTTAGGCAACCCCTCCGTGGAATTAAGCTTTACAATCAGGTCCCTCAGGGGTGCCACGGAGTGTTTCTTGGTATAGTACAAAAGCTCAGTGACACTCTGGGTGGCGTCTGGGTTTGAAGGTGGGACCCCATCTGGAATGGTCTCAAACCTAAATCCAGGCGAGTTCTCCACTGCCGCGGGTCCCTTAGAGCGGAGCAGGCGGCGGTGGTTGAACTCGGTGTAGACCATGGTTATGTGGAAGCCTCTTGAGTGAAGAAGCTTGGCCAAGTTCATAAATGGGTTGACGTGGCCTTGTGCTGGGAATGGGATGCACACCACATGAGGTGGTGACGCCGCTGCTGATGGAATATCAATAGACCCCATTGATTATATTTGATCAATAATAGCTTTCACAACTATACTTTCTCAAAAACGGGGTCTTAGGTTTGCAAAAGCTTTATCCAACGCCATGCTTTTATAGGGGGGAGAGGAAGAGTGCAATCTGGGAAGCTACGTACGAAGTCTCTCATGCTATGGGAAAAGTTAACAGCAGCTAGAGTAAATTTTCAATATACCATGCACAACCTTCAATTCCTTACAATATTTTATTAAATTTGTCAAATTCCAAATACGTGTCATATAATAATTCACATTTAATCTTGACTAAGATGGGAATGTTTTAGACAAATGTTTTGATAGAAGGTGAGTAATGATGATATTTAGTATATTGATTATTAATAATTTATTAAGAAAATTGATTAAAATAAACTTTTAGATTAAAAATTAGTAAGAAAAGTACAAATTCAGGGACAAATTAAAAAATTGTAAAATCCACGGCAACGCATCACAAGCTTCCGGGAGCATGGGAATAGAATCCCTTTCATTAGCTCTAAAATTAAATTTTATTCAAATCTCTTCCATCTAATATTTTAATTTCCTAATTTTTTTAGCAAATTCATCCTTGTTATCAAATCTTAATTTAAATCCAATCTCCCCAAGTTTCATAGATATTTTTTGAAGTCCTAACGATCTTTTTTTTTATTATTGCTTCTTCTTTCTTTCCACATTTGCTTGAAGGGAAACACTCACAAAAAGAAGTTCCGGGCATTATTTCTTAGGCCATCGTCGTCGCGTTTGGATGATCATAACCTCTCTCGGCCTTGCTGTCGATCTGTCTCTTGTCTTTACTCACACAAATTGGTGTGTATGGACTGGTCCGTGGGGGTTGTACAATACAGCATGCACCCACACTACAAATACATGCAGGTCACTGACGTCAGCTTTAGTCTTGTCATGACGTTGCCAAATTTGGTGCCAGTACAATGGTAGATGCTTCTACCTCCATCTTTTCCTATTTACTACACTCTGAATCCTCTTTTCCTGTATATTTGATAATATTAATTATGCTCCACATATTTATCATTCTCAGATAATTTTATATAAATTTAACCAATTATAACATATTATATATAACACAATTTTTTAAAGGAAAAACTACATAAAAACTATAGATTATCGGGCTCACTACAGTCATATATCTAAACTATCAAAATTTTCAAATAATTACTCAAATTATATGACCACTCACATTTAACTACATTTATTAGGTTTTCCCTCTATTTGACCGTCAAAATATCATATGTCAAAAATTTTGCTCAGTCAGATATGTGACAAAAAATAGAGGGCATTTTTGAAATTAAAAAATACAATTAATGCCCACCCGCCCACCTGAAACCCTAAAACCCAAATCTAATCCCCAGCCCCCCTCCTTCCCCTCGCCCCCAAAAAATCCAATTCCCAGCTCAAATTGAATTCCCAACCCGATCAAGCCAGCGGCATTGATGAAGACAATGACGATGTCGAAAAGAAATAGATTTTTTTATTCGAAGCAAGTGAGTTGTGTACGTCCTCCTTCTTAGCCTCGATCTCTCTGCAAGTCCTTTTCCCCATCAACATTTTGATTTTGTCGCTTCCAGATTTTCATTAATCGCCGCCATCCTTCGGTTTTTTTATTATTTTATTGGATCAATTTCTTGTTACGAAAGGGGGACTCCCGAAAAATTTATTTTAAATTGTTGCCATTGTTGATTGATTTGATTTCGAATTAAGAAATCGTTTGGTTTACTTTGATTGATTTCGGCTTAAGAAACGGCGAAGATGTTGTTGTACAAGCCTACGAAGAATCAGAACAACGCTGCCAACTCGCCAAGTGCAAGAGGCTCCTGATTAGCATCATTGTGCTCAACAGTGTCGGCCCGATCCATATCGTTGTCAACGAGTAAGAACTCGTCACCTCAGTGATCGACACTGCCTTAAAATCCTATGCGTGCGAGGGCCATCTTCCAGTTCTAGGCTCCAATCTGAATGGATTGATGTTGTACAGCCTAAGCGCAGGGCACCATGAAGCATTGAGTCCATGGGAAATGGAAGCTAGAAGTCATGGTTCAACAAGTACCCATCATAAGCAAAAAATGGTGGTTGAAAAGTCATGGATGCAAACCTGTGTTTCTCTTCTTTGTGGTCAAAAAATCATGGATCAAGTCATGAAAAGTCATGCATCAATGTCAGGGCCCACCCCTAATCCCCCAGGATTAGGGACTAAACCCTGCTCTCGGCTAACTTACGCATGACACGAAAGCTAAACCAACGTCCAACCTTCGTGCGACACATAAGTCGGACAAGGGATTCTCGAACCAACCATCCGAAAAGTAACCGGTCTTCTCAGTGTATGCCGAACTACTGTGGATCGAGGGTGTGATGTCTTCGTCTCTCTTGACAATTAGCCCATACCACAACAACCTGGAGGGTATCGAAAACACGAAAACACTGTGAGTGGACAAAAATAAAGTATAATTTAGAAAACAGTTCAATAAAACAATTACAGTTATACCCTCCGTTTCAAAAACCAAGGCATGCATATCAAGGTATGTCATAAAACCATGAAAGAAAACCAAATACATTTTCCTTTTTCTTAAATCCCGGGCCTCGACCCAAAACCATCGAAAACCATTCTTTGAAAACCATCGTCATCAAATCTCAGTGAAATCCAAAACACATTTGAAGCCACATTTTCATCAATCGAACCTGCTGGATCTATTCGAGTCTTTAAACTCCCGAGTCTTTAAACTCAATCCAGACCTCAATATAATCTGAGTCTTTAAACTCCCGATTCTTTAAATTCAACAGGCCTACGGGGGAAATATCAATATCCGAGTTTTTAAACTCCCGAATCTTTAAACTCAATCCGGGTCTTTAAACCCAATCCGGGCCCGTCCCCCGTCAATCATAATCAGGGTCTTTAAACTCAATAACCAGATCCAGCAAATCCAATCCAAAAGCGTTTGAAAACCATTTCCAAATCCATGTCCATCATTCGTTCTAGATTTGAGTCCACAACAATCATTCCGTAAGCTAGCATCCTGAATAACCATTCCGAACCCAAACCCGGAATCCACTTTCAAGTCCCGAATCATCATCCGGAAATCCGATTCAAAAACCCAAAATCATGTTTCTTAAAACCACTTTTTGAACTGGGCCTTTAAGCCCGAAAGCACTTTCCAAAATTCTTTTACTTTCATTGAAATCAAATCGAATTTCAAATCCCGAAATCAAATCCTTAAAACCAGGTTCAAATCACAATATCCATTAACTTATCGTAAAACGTGAATTTCCGTAATTTCCTCGAAAAACGTGCAAAAACCATAAACCATCTCAATCGTAAGTCAAATCATAGAATCAAGTATAGAAAACATATAAAAACATATATGCATGCATCAAGAGTTAGAAAGCAAAGTCCACTCACAGACCATTCTGTCGTCACCTCGATACGCGCGCATTTACGCCGTTCCTGGCCAGTTCGCTATCCTCAGCTTTCCCGAACCTGTTCGAAACCCATAACGAGGTCACTAATTACTTCACAAAATTCCTACTCAAGTCCCATAATTTTCACATATTTTTAACGATTTTTAAACGAGCCCTAAAACCTTCGGACAACCCGAAACATATCGAGACGATGTCTGATTGACTCGAAACCAGCGCCAAAATGTTTGTTACATCGATTACATCATTTCACATGTTGACCAATTTCCCAGACTATGTCCCACGCGCCCTCATGCGCCGCCCAAAGGGGCTGCGCCTGGGAGCCATGCGCCCACTGTTCACCTCCTACAACCTTGGTCAGACCGGGTCTGAACCGGTCCAGGCCGACTCGGTTCAATCCTGAACCGGCATGAATGGTTCAACTGTTCTTCTTGCTTATTTTGTCCCGTTTTCAACTCTATTTGATCCTAACCGTCTCTTTAAGCCTTCCTAAACAATCCATGAATTCTAAAATGAAGGAAAAACAATCTAAAACCATATACCTTACTCGGTTGCTGAATCGGCCGTCCAACCCTTCGACGGTTCTCTCACGTCCGGCCACCGTTGGCCATGGTTCCAGGTCCTACGAATTCCCCTGAACTTCTAGATCATCACCCAAGTCAACAGATCAATCGACAACCTTGAATTTACACAAAGCCATTTTCGCTCTTAACAAAACCAGGAGATCGAACAGAGACTTACCAGGCCCTTCAAGTCTCGACCATGTTCTCATCCACTTCCCCAGTCCTCCAGTGTAACACCCCGGAAATTCGAGGATTTTAATAGTGTAATTTGATATTTGAATTGACGTTTTTACCCTTGTGAATGGTATGGCCAAATTATTAACTTTTTATTGGTGGGTCAAATGGACTTTGACCAGTGACCGTGACGTATTTCGGGACATCACGAGTCCATAGACAGGTGGCACGTCCAATTCGGACGATCAGGGAAAAAATTATGACTATCGGAAGTTCAGGGGCATCACCGTAATTTGGACTTCACGGGTGAAAATGTTGACTTGTCGTTTGACAACTAATTTTCACATGACTCAAGGACCGTTAGGTAGGTCTCGATGTCCTGAGTCCGTAGATAGGCGGCACGCCGAAATCGGACTTCGTATGGCTGAGTTACGGGTCAAGAAAGTAAGGGGCAGTTTGGTAATTATTTGAACTAGGGGCATTTTGGTCATTTTGCCCTGGTCACTGTAGAAACCGCGGGGGAACCGTGGATGGCACCACCATGTGCGGTGGTTCTGTGCCCCAATTGATTAATCAGTGTGTGAGTTGGAAAGCTGGGATTTGTTTAAACCCTTTAGACATCAGCACATGGCTCGATACATCCAGCAAAGCCACAATTTTTAATTTCAAGATCGAAGCTTTTCGGGGAACAATTTTCAGTGGACAAATTGGACTTCCACGAGCCTCTGGGACGACTGAGGTTATTTAAAACTGATTAGAACGTGGGTAAGCATCACTCTGATGCTGAAAGAACTGAGAACAAGTGAAGAAAACCAGAGAAACCATTTCGGGCAAAATTGGAGGGAAAATCGGGTTTTGATTTCTGGTGACTGTTGGACCAAACCAAGGCCTGGTTTAGTCTTCTGGGAGTGTTTGGAACTCAACCACATCGAAAACTAAGGCCATCAGCCACGGTTGAGCTGGGACGGAGGCTGCCGTCTTCAGAGGAGTTGCAGAGCTTGGGACGACAATCTTCAGGTACTCTCGGACCCAATTGATCGTTCATATTAGTTCGTTTTGATCATCTTATACTGCTTGTGAAGTTAATTGAAGTTTGAATTAGAAACCAGGAAGTTCTGGTGATCAACCCGTTTTGTTGATCACGGGTCGAATGGCTAGTTAAAGGACTTGTCGAGGAAAATTAGTGTCACAGAACTTAAATTGGAAGGATAATAAACATGTTAGGATCAAATTGGATTGAAATCGAGTAGGAATTGATGGGTAATCAACCGGGTCAAGCCGCGGGTGGCAGGCCCGTATTACAGACAAACGGGTGAGGGTGGTGACACTGTAGCTACAGTGTCAGGCGCGTGACTTTCACGCGCAGCCACTTTGGGCGGCACGTGAGGGCGCGTTGGACCTTATCTCCGATCACGATTAACATGACTTTTGTTCCTCTCTTCATTCTGAACATTTTTTGTGAATTAACCATGTTGATCTGAGATAGTTTTGATGGGTCGGTTTAGGGCCGGTTATCTCGGAAAACGTGTTGACGGGTTCCCCGAGCCGGTTTCTATTTCGGACTTTTTGGTTAAACGTTTAAGACTTGTAGTGACCCTTACATGTGGTTTGGACTGACAGGAATTGTACGATAATCCCGGTACAAGTTCGTACGCGCAGGTTCACCGCGGGATCGTACTGTGAGTGGGCCCGATTTCATTAAACCCTTGCATGCTTAAATGTTTTCTGATTTACTTATATGTTCACATGCTGGAATCAAGATATGGTTTTGATGACATTGAAATTTCGGTTATGGCACGTATCACGGTATTTGGGCATGAGACCCGTCTGATGAAACGTAACGATCGGTTCGGATTTTACCTATGTATACATATATGTTTTGCATGTGGATATCAATAAAATGTATTTAATACTGCACTGTATAGATCCATTCTTATGATACTGTCTCCTCCTGATGAGGTACCCCGGAGTGGTCATGGACGTATAGAACGTCCAGCGTCTATGACGCTAAGCATCGGGGATGCTGTACCCGAACGGGGTTCGGGGATTGAACTCGGAATTGAGACCCGAGTGGCACGCGTAGCCTTGTGATCGTGACCTTATTAGACGTCAGGGACGTCAGACATCGGGGATGTCGGGATTGGAGTGTATAGTGCAGTGGCTAAAATTATGTTTATGGTTTTATTACATGCCTTATGGTTCATATTATATGATTAATGATTTTAAATAATGCTGCATGCATGTTTGGAAAACGGAGGGGTAAATTATATGTTTTACTTACTAAACGATTTTATAAACTTGAGTTTCGGCCCACTCACCCTTATTGTTTTGGTAACCCCTCCAGGTCGTGCTAATGAGGTAGAGGAGGAACCTGAGGCTGAGGCATAGATCCACTTCTGCGTACCTGAACCCCTGTTGGGTGGTGTACCCGCAGGTTTATGTTAAAGTCGTGCTCGCAACTTGTAGTTTGGATTTCATCCTTTGTCTGACATCTGTTATTTTGGATTTGATGTAAAACTTTAATTTTGGTTTTTATGCATTTAAACGTTTAAGGCTAAAATTGGAACAGTATTTTGGGTGTCAGATGGGAGCAGGGCACGTCCCCATGTGGTCCCAGAGAGGATCGGGGCCGGTCCTGTCATCCAGTAACCCCTCTCGTCCACGACAGTCAACAGTTAAGCCCCAAACCACCTCCCAAACTCAAATGAAAACAGAGGCTTCGCGGGTTTTTTCTCCATTCCCACCGTCGTACGCCGCCGTCGTGCCTCACTGTGGCCACCAGTCCACGCAGCCTCACTTCCCCTTCAATTTTCCTTCTTACTTCATCCTCAATCGATCACGTTTTGAGAGGGTTTAGGTTCAACAATCACCCCTGTCTCTGTTTTTCTACGTTAAAATCGTGCAAAAACCCAGCTTTAAGTTTAAACCGTGTGTGAGAGACGGTGAGGCCTTCTACCACCATCCAGAAGGGGCCAGGTGTCCTAAAACCTGTGGCCACACTCCCTGATGCAGCCAAGTGTCCTATGATTACTGGGCATCAATCCCTAGGCACAAAATGACCAAAATGCCCCTATAAGTCCAAATTATCATTTTGCCCTTCACCGTTCTAGACCCGTAACTTACTCGTCCTATGTCCGATGAAAGCACGCCGCCTGTCGTTGAACTCAGGATGAAGAGATCTACCGAACGGTCCTCGGTCTACGTGAAAACCAAGAGGCCAGCAAAAGTCAACATTTTCCCTCTATTTAACCAAAATTACGGTAACGCCCTTAACCTTCTGAACACCATAACTTTTTCTCCAATTGTCCAAATCGGACGTGCCACCCGTCTACGGACTCGTGACGTCCCAAAATACGTCACATGCATCGGTCAATGCCCAATTAACCGCCCGAACTCAAAGTCAACATTTTGCCCAAACTAGGGGCAAAATCGTCATTCTGCGCCTAATGTCCAAAGTAACCAACTAACCACCGATTAACTCAGTTAATCTGTCGCTAATCCCAACTCCCAGGACGAGTCGTTACAATCAAAACCTGGAAGTCATGGTTGGAAAGTCATAAGAATGGATCCTTCAAAACTTTTGCTAAAATTTCATAAGGAAGCTGTTTTCAATAGGACAAGACAATACATTGGGTGACAGGACCCGTCTCGATCCCCCTGGGACCACCCGGGGACGTGCCCTGCTCCTGTCTGACACGCAGCCTTAGAATACCAATTTTACCCTTAAAAGGTTCAAATGCATAAATATCTGTAATTTAGTCATACAAATAGTCCGAAATTAAAATAGTGTCAGACAAGGGAAAGTTTAAAACAAATATTGAGCACGACTCCTAAGGACTCCCCACGTGCCAACCTACCCAGAAGTAGGGTTCAGGTGCGCAACGTCAATTTATGCCTCGGTCTCGGGATCCTCGTCCAGCTCAGTAGCACGGCCTGGAGGGGTCAATAAAATAATTAAGGGTGAGTGGGCCAGAAACATAAAGTTTATAAAACAATTTAAGCCATAAAGTAAACATACGGTTTTACCCCTCCGTTTTCCAAAACATGCATGCATCAGAATCGAAAACCATAGTAGGATATCATATAAGCATAATAGAGTAATATAATCATAATCATAACATCAGCCGCTGCACTATACATCCCAACCTAGACGTCCCAGACGTCTAATAAGGTCACAATCTCAAGGCTACACGTGCCACCCGGGGTCTCAATCTCGAACCCAGTCCAAGGATGACATCCCAGATGCCTGGCGTCCCAGACGTCCAATCAAAGCAATCATGCTCCTGAGTCACTCTACAGTCTGGTCCCTCCGTAGAATGACCCCTTGCAGGAAATAGGTCGTGACCACTCCGGGGTTCCAACATCCGGAGGAGACAGTATCATTAGGGTAGGTCTATACAGTACATCCCAAACCTCGTAATACGTGCAAGAATAATGACTCAAGATAATCAGTTACTTTGATTCAATCATATATATATATATAGTAATTAAAACATTTATGCATGCAAGAGTTTAAACGAAATCAAAGGCCCACTCACAGTCCGGTCCTACGGCTAACTGAACGTATAAACCTGTCCCAGTGCTAACGTACAATCCATGTCATGTCCAAAGTACACATAAAGGTCACTATAGGTCCCTACTTCTCAATCATGAAGCCCTAGAATGAAACCGGCCCCGAAAAGCCATCCGAACATGCTTCCCGAGGCATTAAATCCTAATTTGACCAACTTAACTATCTCTGATTGACACGAAACCACCGTCATTGGATTTGTATCATCGAAACCTTGAAAATAGTACATGTCCCACCAAAAACATTGTCCACACGCGCCTGGTCAACCTTGCTACAGTACCTGATGACATCATCCCTGACAGGTGTCACTCTCTGGTTGGTCACTGGTTTGACATGTCTGACATGATGATGTCATCATGATGTTAGCATGACGTCAGCATGATGATGCCGTCATCCCTGACATTCGGTCGGGTCCTACCAAAAACCTGCAACCGGGTCACCGATAACCTGCGGCTTGACCCAATGGGAACTCTCATTTCCGACTACCATTTTCAGTGCAGTTTGATCCTACGAACTCGTCTAAGCCTACACTACATGTCTATGGACTCAAAACTAGAAGAAAACGGCAAGATAGCTACCTCTAGGTCGGAGGTTCACGACCTAGTTTTTCCGACCGTCTTCTCCATCACGTCAAGCTGCGTCCAGCTTCGAAACCGATCACCACAGACTCAGCACAGTCCCTAGAACGCGACTCAACAGGTAAGGGCATCCCAAACACGTCAAGCTCAAGATTTCGAAACTAGGAACAAAACAGAGGAGGTTTCGGGTTTTTCAAGCTTACCTCCGCCGTGTCGCCGTCATGGGTCTCCCGTCAAATCCTCAAGTGTCCAGACGTCCTAACGGTCCTAACCTTGGTGTTGGTTCAAGGTGTGGCTGCGTGGTTGAACGGTTTGGATTTTTGGGCTGGTTCGTCCTTCACGGGTCTGGGGTGGTGTTCGGGTCACAGCACAGAGACGATGATGATGGTGGCTGGTGATGATGGTGATGACGGTGATGATGATGATGAAGGGAACGAAGATGTCGAGCTGAGGTGGGGAATGAAGTTTGAGGGACGGTGAAGGTTTGTACTACGTGAAGGAAAGGTTTGTTCTTCACGGGTGAAGAGAACAATGAGAGTGAGAGAGAGAGAGAGAGATAGATGTCTGATATGAATTAATAGGGGAAGCAGAAGATGGAATGAAAGGTGTAGATATTTTTACTGGGATGAGATGGACGGTTGGGGTTGGTTGAGGGGGAATAAAATATAATTTAATTAACCAATGGGGGCAAGATCCACATATTAGGGAAAAAGTGAGTGTGGGATGAGTGACAAGTGTCACTCATCCAAGGGTCCAGATTAATTCCAGGGTTAAATCAGATTTTAATATTATTTTAATTTCATTCTCGGTTCGTAAATTTAATCGATTTCGCTCCTGTGAGCATAACTTTTCCGTCGAACGTCCATTTTCGACATGTCGCCTGCCTACAGACTCATGACGTCCCGATCTACGTCACGGTCATTGGTCAAAGTCCTAAATATTTCCTGGGTCAAAAGTCAACTTTTTCTCCTTATGGGCAAAATGACCATTTTGCAATAAAATATTATTAATGAAAGTTCGGGTCGATATATTCATCGTCGTCGTCAATGTCTTCATAAGGATGGGAATTGGATTTTTTAGGGGCCGGGGGAGGAAGGGTAGGGAAGGGAAGGGAGAAGGAAGAGGCTGGGAATTAGATTTGGGTTTTAGGGTTTCAAGTGGATGGGTGGGTGGGTATTAATTATATTTTTGAAATCTCAAAATGTCCCTATGTTTTTTGCAACATTAGTCGTTGATTGGACACAATTTGACACATGGCATTTTGACGGTCAAATGGATGGAAAACATGAAGGAGGTAATTAAATGTGTGTGGTCATATCGTTTGGGTAGTTATTTGAAAATTTTGATAGTTCAGATATGAGTATGTGGTGAGCCTTATAGTTTGGGGTCTTTTATATAGTTTTTCCTTTTTAAAATAAGTAAAAGATTTTCTTATAAGCTAGGAAGTAAGTATTTTTTATTTTTATTAATTATATATCTTATGACAGGACCCTTCCCAAAATTGTTTTGAAATCGTGAAAGACTCTGATCCTGATTGACAAATAAGCTAAAACTCCAAAAATACTTTTAGGACCTTGAAAACATAATACGAGAAATCTGTCAGACCATGGACGAATAACCAAATAAGTTTTGTCCTTCTAGAGTCATCGCCCACACCAATCTATTGATTGTCCTTCTAGAGTCACCGCCCACACCAATCTATTGATTCTAACGAAAGGTATAATCTTTCCTGATAACTCGGACCTCGGTCATTAACTACAACATGAATCATAGGTGTTTGATATCATGAATGATAAATCGATATCTTGACTCTCTCGACTCTTTTCGAGCCCTAATCCAATATCTGGAATCTTCCCGAGTCCTATCCTTATATCTCGACTCGTCCCGATTCCTAATATGATATTTCGACTCTACTCGAGTCTTATTCTGATATCTCAACTTGTCCCGAGCCCTAATATGATATTTCGACTCGTTCCAAATTCTATCCTGATATCCAAAACATATAAATAGTCTACAAACCCTGGAAGATTTACGTGTGTTTAAATTTGGAGCATTGCCATTTTAGACCTATAGAACTACCCCTAAACGATGCCCAATTGACCTAAAACATACGTAATTTGGTCTATAAATATGAAAAATCATATTGATACAAACTAGAGGAACACCGCCACTCGCTTGTGGGACCCGGCCCTAAAATTTTAATTACATTTCAATCCAATTTTAATATCAATACATAAATTAAAAGCCCACTAATATTTATATTTTTATGTTGTACCAAATTTACCCCAAGATACACATAATTTCTAATTTTAGAATTATTTAGAAGTTATTGTGATCATTGTTTGACTTTTCATCCAATCACTTAATTATAGAACTTATTTTGAAATTTTTTTCCGTATAAATCTTTACTCATCATCCATCATCATCAATGTCTCAAACCAAGATGGACACAAAATGGATTTTTTTTTTTCTGGCGGGTTTCGCTAGTCCGGGTCTCCGGGGGATTTGGTGGCTGTAGAATTGGCGGCAATCCGAGATAGCCTCCTGGTTTGAGGCTGTCATGGTGGAGATACACTGCCAGGAGGCTTCTGAGTCACACACAGTAGCTTTGGCTGCAACTCCTCCATGGCTCTCTGAGGTTGAAAGAAAAAGATTATTCAAATTTCAAATTTATATTTTTTCTATTCGTCTCAAAATATTCTTCTTAAGATTTGCTTCGTAAGAGGAAAGTAAAATTACTTACAGAATGTGCTGCCAGTTATTTGAACCCTTAGAAACACATTATTAACTCGTGGGAGCATCACTTAAAGGTATAGTCTTTATGTATTTTTTTTGTTAAGATATATCTCAAGTTCGATAGTAAGATTGATATTGTATAATGGTATAATAATAAAATAAAAAACTCCCGTCAACATGGGAATGCATGAGCTCCCCATTATTGTAATGGCAGCATGGGAATGCATGTGCTCCCTATTATTGTGTATGGCGGCCGTTACTGGTAGGTATGCCCCACATTTGGTTTTTTGAATAAATACAAAAAGGGAATTTCAATCGAAATTTTTTGTACGCGGAAATGCTAATTATGATTTTTATTTTTTCCAAAAGAAAGAATGTGTTATACTAAATTTGAATGCCTCTAAAATAAAAATCGAATGGATACACCAATCAGCAGCAAGCAAATTAAAAAGGCAGATTGGCTTCAGCTAGGGGTGGCAATGAGTCGTGTCGTGTCGGGTTCGTGTCGTGTCATGAATTCTGTTTTACCCATTTATGTCCAACCCAAATCCGACCCGTTTAATAATCGTGTCAAGAATGTCCAACCCGAACCCGACCTGTTAATGACCCGTGTAACCCGTTTAACCCATTTAATAAACAGGTCATACTCAAAACCCAATTAACCTACCTATTTAAATTATAAAATTTAATAGATATTTAGGTAGTAAATGGGTAGATATATGGGTTAGTAATGACACGTTTATTAAATGGGTCAATATATAAGCCAATATACGGGTTAACCTGTTAACCCGAAATCTACCCATTTATTAAACGGGTTAACAGGTTATTAAACGGGTTAACAGGTTGACCCGAAACCCACCCGTTTAATAAATGGGTCATAACGGGTTGACTCGAAAATGACCCGAAATTTTAATCGTGCGGGTTAACCCGCATAAATTTCGTGCGGGTTTCGAGTCGTGTATCGGGTCGTGTCAAAAATTGCCACCCTTAGCTTCAGCCCTTCCCATCTAAGCATCCCGCCCATTCTTGTAACATACGCAGCTACTTCATGGGCCACTTTATTACATGTACATTCTTGATATGATGCGAATATCATGGATGTTACTGGTATATAGGTATGCCTCGCTTTCAAATGTGTGTAATTATTAGTTTAATGATATTATCAAATATTTTTTAACTGAATTTTTAAAATCAGGCTGAAAATTGAAAAGGAGGAGGCATTTATTGGAAATTTAGGCTTCAAATTTTGTTTCAAATCAGCAATCTACTTGCGTATGAATGCAAATGAAGATCTAAAGTTCTTAACTAATAAAAACTAAATAGGTAAAATAAATAATAAAATAGGCTTGGCTTCATCGTGAAAAATAAATAAATAATAAAAACTAAGTAGGCTTCATCATGAAAAATAATAAAATAAATAACACAATTATGAAAAATTGTCCTTTCGAGGATGACGTAAAAAGTTGACTCAGTAAGGAGAAAATATCCGTGACTACTGTTGAAATTTGATCTTGAGTCGTAGCACGTTTCTTATATCAACAAAGACCGGTGATTAGATTGATGGATTTGCATCTGATAAAGTTACACATTTGCCTAATAAAGAATTAATCATTATTACATCCTTAATAACTTTTAATTTTATTTAAAACCTTTAATACTTATATATTAAACAAAATAAGACCTTACTTCAAACTTTTTTTATTCAAAAAACTCCTAAACAGAAATTATAAGTAAGAAATTCCACATGTACCATTTTTTTGTCTTTTTTTGTCCTTTTTACCCCATATGCCCCTTAGTGTTTGATTTCTTTGACCTTTTGGAGCATTTATTATATTATACATATAATAAATATTTTATATATATATATTGTATATAGTTACGATTGAATTTTTTTCTAGAAAAAATAAAATAAAATCCGTATTGTCTGGGGTTCAACGGTAGGGTATAGAATTTTTTTTTTTTGGTGGGGGGGGGGTTGGTGGTGTGGAGATGGTGGTGAAAACTCGTATGACATAGGGTTTAATTCTTGAATTTTGGTACAAAATTCAAGAATTAAACCCTAAACTATACGAAATTAATCAAATTATTTAATATCGGAAGATAAAGAATTTTTAAATTTAAAAGTATTTTTGAAGAATTACTGCTTTTAATTATCTTACTTTAAGTTAGATTAGATATTCATATTACTTTTAAAATACTCAAGTGAGAAAAAATATATAAATAGGAGTAATATTTTAATAATCCTTTATAATAAAAAAATAAAAAGTAATGTTGAAATCATGATAAATTTTGGTAAGTGATTTTTAGATTGTTGTTGGATTAGTTTACAATTAGATGACATTAGTTGTAATTTATATAAAAACTATGGTCTATTTTAAATTGTATAGTCATTTGATTAGTCAAAGAACCTACGAGTTTAATTTTTCTATATGCAAATTTTTGAATAAATTTACATGTTAGTAGGGACCTATGAGTTAATTGCCCTTTAATAAAATATATTTCAAGTCTATTTTAAAAAAATTAACTTTTTTTAATGTTAAATGACGCCTCTATTAAATTTAATACATACATATGCTGATTTTTAATTACAATAAAAATTTTAAAATTAATAAGAATATTAAGTATAAGTAATAATTTAGTAACTGAGTTATTTTATTTTGGTGAGATAACTAAAGAAGGTAACCTCCAATCTAGCCGCCCCCAAAATTCCACCGGCTATAGATCGATAAAAATCAAGACCCCTTAATATTTAAAGTAACCCCAAAAATAATTGAAAACAACTCAGTATATGAAAATTTGTCCTCTCTAGGATGAGGTAAAAATAGGATGAATGAGTTAAGCAAATATTCCCGACAACGTTTGGGGATTTAGTTTTTTAGTGGTAAGACGTTTAGAATGGTGAAGAATTGTCTTGATTTAGTTTTTTTCAAATAAGCTTTAATTTTGGTGGGGGAGAAACCCTAGCTAAGATATTATCCTCTTTTTTCTTTTCTTTTTTTCTTTTTTTCTTTTTTTCTTTTTTCTTTTTTTTTTCTTTTTTTTTTTTTGGCAAAGAGACGATATTATTCATCCAACTATCCAAGGAAGGAGTTATGGTCCTGAATTATTTGGAATTTCCTGTGTAGGTCTTCAAATTAAATTACGCGTTGTCCTTGAGCCCATTTTATGACCGGTTGATAGCTAGTGGGCTCCGGACAGGTGGGAGCTTGCACGTCCGTTTTATGATGAGTTGATAGTGCAAGGTCGGCCAAGTGGAAGCTCGCAGTTGACGGTGATAGACTGGTTGACGGAAATACCAATAGTGCAAGCATAATCTATTTCTACTTAATAATAATAATAATAAATCAACACAAAAATAATAATTTGTTTACGAATTCCACACATTCTCGACTTCTCATCATATGTGAGGGTCAAACTAAGCCTTCCTCACTAACCCAAGCGCTAAACTAAGCCTCCTCACTAACCCAAGTGCTACAGGCGAAATCCATGTATTATGTATGGGTAGACATATGGGAAACTGGGGCCAAATAGTTCGTGATCAAAAGTTTTGGATTTCATTGTTAAGTTTTTCTCAAATCTCTCATACTTTATATGTTTTTGAAGCCCATATATAATGAGCTTCAAAGTAATAGCTATTTTTTTTAATGAAGATAATATGTTTAGAATTAAAGGCGTTATGATTTTACTTGTTTTCCGCTTTGTGACTTGATTTATAATTTTTGTTGTTGATGGTGATGGTTAGCTATAATAATTTTATGATGTATAATGCTATTATTCTTCTTTAAAGGAAAACGTGAAATCGGAATGATCCGAGAGAGAGGGGGTGATGGGTAGGACTGCGATTATGTCTATTTGTCTTTGTCTTTTTACAGTGATTGTGACATGTCCTACTTGCACAGTTGCACCAACGAAGAAAAACAACGGCGAGGCTTCTATGAAACAGTTTATGGAGTCCATAAAAAAAATAATAGTCCATGCAGTGATCTGGCTATCTAATTAATTCATTTTCATCTATTAGATATCAATTCTTTATTTTCGTTCCATTTTCATCGTTCGATGGCCAGACCACTCCATGAATCGTTTCATGTTGATACTGGTGGCTGTTGGAGTGGCTTGGGGACGCTGGCGTGCAGCTAGATTTGGGATAGCGAAGCAGGTTTTTTTTTCCTTCCATTGTTTTTTTCTTTCTATTTTTTAAATATTATTTTATAATGTTTTTATTTAATAATTTTTTTTATATAAATTTAATTAATTTATATTTCAAATTGAAAGTGATTTAATTTCTTGATTGCTAAAATACCGTGAATTAATTGATCAAAACTTTGAACCTAAACCCAATGACCAAACTTACACTTCTTGGGTTCAGCTCTTAAACGAAATATGTTGCCAAAGGGAGAACACAAACTTCTACCTATAAAATTATTGACAGTTCTTCCAAACCAATCGTGATATGCTATAGGAGGAGGAAAATTTGCATTTACCCATTTTGATTTATCAAATTATTCATATATTTTAATTAGAATTATTTATTTATTAAAATTTTTATTAAAATTTTCATTTTAAGATCATCATTATTAAGATTAAATATTAGTTCATAATTTATACATAATATATTTAATCGATATATATAAATAATTGAATAATCTTTAATTTAATTTTTTTAACATAAAAAATTTAAAATAATAATTTTAAAATAAGTAATTTCAATAATAATAATAATAATAATTTATGACAAAAATTAGATAAATTAAAATAATAGAATTGTTTTTAAAAAAAAAACCTGCAAGGATTATATTAGATTTTATAATGTCAATTATTGTTGTTTTGCCAAGTTGTGTACTTTTTTGTTTTTTTCGAAACCATTTGCTGTTGCTTTCCTTTCTTTCTTATCTAGCAGACCAGCACCTTACCACCGATCCACATCATGAAAACAATCGGATCCTGTTGCTGCCTTGGTTAGCTTCTTTGATGCGTAAGTCCTCATCATCAACTTGTTTTGACGGACTGTCAGAATTAAACGGGGATTTGGACCCCCTACTCCCGAATCAATGTGACCGTATATGAACGTGGACCTCATCTATTAATATACACGTGTTTATATATTATATGCCCTCATCGAGATAGAATATTTTTTGATTGGATAATCCCTACGTAATCAATTGAAATAACGATAACTAATTGTTTATTATTTATAGGAATTATGAAGACTTTTTACGAAGTTTCAACACTTACAATTTTCATTATAAGTTATGTTGATATAAGATTCGTCTCATATGTATTGAGCTCACCTAAAAATGACTCTAAAAAGATCGACTTTAGGTACAAGGGAGCCATTTGCCTCACTTTAATATGGGGCAAATTTCATTTTATTATTTTATAACTTATATCAGATAACAAAGATATACATATATTTTAAAATATTTTATTTTACTACCTATACTTTTAAAAACGTTACACCTTGAACCATCCTTCATGTTTTCTGCTTTTTTTTTTTAATTGAGTGCTAATTGGAGTGTGTTAGTCCCATTAATTATTTATTTATTTTATGCTAAACTGGAAGGATTTTGAATTTTAAAATGCATCTGAAAGTTAAGTGCGAGAGATTTAGTTTTAAAATACAACTATTTGATGTAAATTAATAATTACACCCTATAGTTAATTGGTGGGACCTATGTACTCTACATCAGTACAAAAATGAAGAGAAAACGGAAAAATGACGGAGGGTCTAAGTTGTAACATTTTTCAAAATATATGTAATAAAATGAAATATTTTAAAGTACATGTATAATTAATCTTGTTATCTAGTGTAAATTACCGAGTAATAAAATATAATTTGTCATTTAAAATATATATAGGACAATATTTGTATCAGTCTAGCAAAATCTCTTCGTTTCACATTTTATATTTATCAAATTGTCTTTATATATAAATTGTAGTCATAACCAGCTTTATTTAAAAAGTATTTCTACAAAATAATCAATAATTTAGTAATTATATAATCAATTATATATGTATATATGAATAAATTAATGAATATCGGTATTAATTAATATCTACATGGAGGTATATATGCGCTTCATTAATATATATGAATAATTAATCTATAATTATATTAATATTTTATACAAATAATTTTAAAATGGTAATTTAAAATTAATTAAATTTAATTATAGTAATATATATAATAAAATAATAAATAATTAAAAACAGAAGGTCGATGGCAGTACACCATTGCTTTTGGGTCTCTCAAATGGATTGAATTGTTGAATTTATGTTTATATTAAATTCATGCAATGGTTGACTACACAATTCATTGATCAGCAGTCGCCGGCTGCTGCGTACGACAATCATCCCATGCATCGATACTACTGTGGTCCTCCATATAATTGTTGTTAATCATATCAACATTTTACTGCCATAACTAGTTAATTACCACACCAGACTTGTTTACTTGAGCCTACCTCATACGCAAGTCGCAACACATAAAATATTACAAAGCTTACTCAGAATTTTATTGGAGATCAGGTCATTTAATCAACCTAGCGACTAGCCTACTAGTAGTAGTACTCTTTTGACTGCATTTCTACTATATGGTCCACATTGTAGTTATCTCTATAACCAATTAATACAAGTCGCGTACACTTTTTATTACATATGAGACACACAATGTGGTTTCATTTCCCTTTCAAGTCAATTTAGATTACATTTCTTGTAAATAATATAAGGGAGTGAATATAATAAAAATAATAAAAATATATCTAATTAATATTTATGATATAAATAATTTTTTATTAATTATTATAAATATTTATAGTATAAATAATAATAATAATATATTCTATTAAATAATTAATTAATATAAATATTAAATAATAATATATATAATTAATATTTATGATATAAATATTTCTTATTAATTGATATAATATAATACAATCAATATATTATAATGAGTATATATTATTAACAAAAAATTGAAAAAAAAAATTAATCATTTACACGTATCAAACATAACAAGAATTTTAATAACAATTAAAATGCTCGTAATTATTGCCAATTAGTTGAAATTTCATAAATAAAAAGCATGAAGCAACCACCATAAAATTAATTTGAAGAAAACACCCACCATAAAATTAATTAATTATTAAAATACTAATATGCCAAAATAAGAAATCTCTATTATTATAATGACTAATAATACCAGAAATATACTTAAATTAAAATTATATCTACACCCCCCCGAATGTTTGCAATAATAACCCTCTCACATTATCTTCGTCTATCAACGAAAAACCACACATATTCAACGGAAAAAATAAAACGCAACGCAAAATATCTTGGAGAATCCTACCAATTTATAGACAAGTTTAATTATCGTGTATTCATGATCGATGTTGCTTTTCTTTCTTATCTTCATTCTTGATCGAACAACCCTACTGTCCCTACCAGGTAAATTAGTCATCCAATATTTATTATATCCAAAAAAAAAAAAAGAGGGAAGACTACCACGGTCGACGCCACGCCCCTTGACTGTAGAAATTTAGAAACGTCCTTCTTCGATGCATCAAACATAGTTTGTGATTAATTAATCTATTTCTCAAGTGCGCTGCCGCTTTCAAATCCAAAAACTCCGCCATACGTTTGGGAACAGAAAATGGATTAACTTTAGTCAATAAGTTCTTGTAACAATAATGCATCAAATATTCAACTCCCATCGGCCACACGCATGTACAATAATTGCATCTCTTTTTTTTTTAGCTTTAGTCAAAAACTTCTTGTAACAATAATTGCATCTCAATAACATGCATTCATGTTGAATTTCAAAATATCTTAACTTACGTACCGTTTCTTAATGATCCTCATCATCCATCAATTTAATTAGCTTGTCAGCTTGCGGGTGAAATGAGACAAATGATTCGACCTCAATGTGCTTGAATTCGCTATTGATTTAATGGATAGCTGTGCAATTTTGAAGGGCAACCATCAATGGTCAATGGTGGTGGCCCTGCATGCCTGCCAGGCTCACGGGAGTTGGCTAGGGTTGGCGCACGTAGCCGCCAATTTAAGTTATGAGGGACACTATATATAAATCTTGAGTGTGTTTTCGATTGAGCATTCTGAATTATTAACTTAATGTTTTTTATTTTTTTTTTCGTCAAAACGTGATGTGGTCTTGGACTCAAAAAGGTTAAAGATACTTTCACACGTGTCCATTCCTTGCCACGAGTAGCCCGTATTGAGTCTTGGACTCCATACCTGCCAGTTGGGCACCATACATGGGTCATGAACCACTTGGGTCATCCTGTGCTAAAATTAAGAAATGAGCCAGAAAAGTGCATAATCATTTTCAATAAAGAAAGAAAGTAACAATTGCTATTTCTCTCTTTCCATTCAAATTTTAAATGTTTAATTTGAAATAAATAATAAAATAATTAAAATTTTCTAAAATAAAGAAGATTACCTGAATAAACTTTTTAAAAATAGTTTATTAAAATAACTTTCCAATTATTTTAATTAGAATCTAACTTAACTTTATCAAGTATGTCGAAGATTCTCGAGATTACCTATTTTGAATGAGTCTCAAACAAGTAAACACAAGAACAACAATTAATGTGAATCATTAACTTTGATTTCATTTCCATCACTGATAATACGTAGACATGCCCTTAATGTTAAGAGAGAATTTATATAGATATACACGGTGGCTATGTATATGTATACTATCACACCAATGATTGAGAGAATTTTACGAATATATATATATATAACTATATATATTATACATCTATTTTCAAAAAGTAATTGTGGTATCATTTATTTTAAATACCCAAACACATGCAAAGAAAATACTCATTTACTGAGATTTTCAATACTTATTAAGTGAATTTAATATGTTAATAGAGGATAAGAAGAACTAAGCAAAATGATCAGAAATAAACTTTAACAAATTTAACAATAGTAGTGTAAATTACATATATATAAATAAAATGTAACGAAAAAATTGCAAGAGGGGTAAGAAATCCTTCTAGTTCATCTAAAAGGTAAAAATAGAATAGTAAATTTAAAGTGCAAATGTAGTTTATTTTTTCAAACGTAAATTACATGTGACACACGAATGACGTGAAACATCAAATACGACGAATAATTTCTTGTGGGATGGTGATGAACAAAAATGTGCTAATTTAGGGGTAGTACTCGACTCAACCACGTGTCCTTTATATGACCTGTAAAAGAGGTTAGATCGGCCGACGGGAAAAGGTAAGCACCGGTGTGGTACCGACCTAAGGATACTTTAACGCCAAGTTAGTGTATTGTAGGTCGGTGTATATAAAGAACATGTGGTGAATGGTAATTCTTAGAGTGAATATGAATAGTAAAACCTAGTTACTTGTATTGGAAAATGTCCCTGTTTATGTATGGATATGTAAAGGATGTATAATGAATAGTTTTGATGTGGGAGCAATGTGATTCTGTCATAGGACATACATGTGGATCTTCCCACGTGTCACTTGATGAGTAGCCCTTGTTAGGATTGTTTGGTAGTGTCGGCATGGCCCATGTGTTCCTTGATCTTGTAGGTAAGTTTTGGGCTTGTTTAATGGTATTGGAAGTTTTGGGCTTGTTTAATGGTATTGGGCGTGAGTTATTAGGCCCATTGAGTCTGGTATAACATGGTATCAACCGAAGTCTCCCAAATTCTTGACCGAGGTGGAATTTCTTTGTTGGGGATTTGTTTTGTTTCCCAAATTCGAGTAGGGATATACCTATAGTCCCCAAAGTCCCCTAAGTTAAGGAGAGTATGTGTCAGGACCCGACCCTCCTCGGTCAGGACCCGACTCATCTAGCACCATATTGTCCGCTTTGGGCCTCGCCCTCACAGTTTTGTTTTCGGGAGCTCATGGTGCAACTTCTCAGGGGGTCACCCATCATGAAATTGCACCAACCTCAACTCGCTTAACTTTGGGGTTCCAATCTCCCCCCCCACCCCCCACCCCCAAAGCCAATTGAGCTCCCAAATCTCCTAGTGCTAGACAGGTGTGTGCCTACACCTTTAAAGCACACAACCATCATCTCCTAGACCATTCCCCCTCGCAAGAATGTGAGATTGTTGTCAGGACCGGCCCCGAATTCCCTGGGATTAACGTGGGACCCGCCTGATCTCGTCTGACACGAAGTGTCCGACCATGGAAAATTCCATCTCTAGCCCTCGCTGGGGCTGTCAGAGTGCGTCAGGATCGTAGGAGGAGGGGAGTGATGTCTCGTCTCTGCTACAGCCCGCATCCGCGATCAACCTGAAGGGCATTAAAACACAAAAACTGTGAGTGGACAATTTAATATTTTAATTAAAAACATTTCCGCATAAAGACATTTATGCCCTTCAATAAAAACATATGCATGCATTCAAAAACCGTTTATCAAAACACTCATAAAACCATTTATCAAACATATCAAAACCTTTCCAGGGTTCATGTCCGGTTCCCATAAACCGTCATGACCCATAAATCCATTTGGGTCCTCGACCCGAAATCACAAACTTACAAACCATAAACCAAAACATGTGGGAACTCAGCCCAACTCAACGTACGTGGGTCTAAGCCCAAAACCATTCTCAAAATATCACAACCGGGGTCTCTGCCCCAAACCACTTTCACAATTTCAAATACGGGGGTCTCCGCCCCAAATCACTTTTCCATAAAACATCGAATACGGGGTCTCGCCCCAAAATACTTTCATAAAATCTCATACGTACCGTCATACGTATAACCCATCCTAGGCACTTCCGGAGAAGATGCCAACTCAGGGCACATAGCCCCTAGGGAACACATCCCCGATATAGTCACGATATCAATCTCTATACTAGTGTGCACACTACTCGGGGTCTCACTCTGAATCTTCTTCCAGGAATCTCCATCTGGGAGGCTCAATCACTGGATCTAGTCTGAGCTCTCTCTGGATCTAGTCCACACATCTCTCCGGAATTTGGTCCGGGACCACATCATATCTAGTAACCACCACTCTTGGAACGGGATCCCTATGGGGATACCCATTCTGGTCTGTGGATCGTGACTCTCGAGGTCTCGACGCTGGAGGAGACCATATAATCATATAGAGGGTTCATTCATTTCAAGTACTTTATTTCTTTCTCAAAACTCATTTCAATTGGGTCTCAAACCAGATTCATCTCAATAGGATTCCTCGAATCCGATTCAATTCCATTTCACAGGCCTCAGCCTAAATCCACAGTTCAACTGGGTCTCATGCCCGAATACTCATTTCACAAATCGAACTGGGACTCAAGCCCGATGTTACTATCAACTGGGCCTCAAGCCCGATACCACGACTAATTGGGCCCTAAGCTCGAAACCATAACTCAACAGGACCTCAAGTCCGATTTTCAACCAATAGGGCCCTAAGCCCGATATCTCAACTAAATGGGTCTCAGGCCCGATATCATAAATAAACGGGGCATCAAGCCCGATAGTACCACTAACTGGGCTTCAAACCCGAATCGTAAACCAACTGGACCCTCGGTCCGATCGTATAGACCAAAGGGACCCTAGGTCCGATTCCTCGTCAAATCAAATGGACTTCAAGTCTGAGAGTTTGTATATCAAATGGGCCTCATTCCCGAGTTCATATTTCCAAATCCAAATTCCATTTATAAAACCCTCGTTAAAAACGTAGTACGCTAAGGTACGACATAAAGCCGAAAACCTCGAAAAACATGCAAATATGTCGATCCTAAGCTACCACGATCAAATGCACTCAAGTAATCACAAAATATATTCTAAAACAATTCTAAAACATTTATGCATGCATCGAATTCGAAAGAAAGGTCCACTCACAGATCGTCCGAAGCCGCGCCTCGATACGCGTGCCATAACCGTCTCCCGGGTCAATCATCGCCTCCGGGATTCCCGAACATGTCCAAATTCATTTAGAGGGTTACTAACTACTTATATAACCCCTCACTAAAACCCCGTAATTTTTCGGAATTTCTAACTATTTTTAAACGCGAACCTAAACCTTCGGACGTCCCGAACTATATCGAAACGATGTCCGATTGACACGAAACCAGTCCTGAAATGTTCGTTACATCAAATAGATGATTTTGTGTGTTGAACACATGCCCAGAATCCCCACCACGCGCTGCCATGCGCCGTGCGTGGGCTCACGCGCCACTGTAGCATCACCCCTAACCTTCGACTGAACCGGGTTGGCCGGTTCGCTGGTTTCCTGGACCGGCGTGACTGGTCCAGCCTGGTTCCTCCCCCATTTTTCATTCGTTTCAGTCCCAATCAATCCGAAAATTCCTAATTTAATGTTTCCTATCCATTCCAATTAATAAACCTAGAAGAAACTAACTAAAACTCAAGGTTTGATTTTGGTTCAAACGGTTCAATTTTCCCGATTGCACCCAGGGCTGCTCAGCCCCTCACCGCCGTCCAAACCACCCTCTACACCTTCCTACAACCTCAATAAACTCATCCTAATCATCCAATACGGTCCATGATGTCAAAATCAAATTAAAGGGGAAAATGGGCCTTACCGAGCTCTCGGGTTTTCTGTTGGCCTCCACCACCGTTCACGGCGGCCCAGCCCGTCCCTCAGCCACCATCTTCATCACCTCACGACCCTCTCTCATCTCCCTTCACACTCCAGCCACATATGATGAGGTTTGGGGAAGATGGGAAATCGGTTTGCACGATTAAGGGGGGGTTTCGGGTTTGATCTAAATGAAAAGCAAGGGTGATATGCATGAATGTGGGATAGTGGCCAGTGGATGAGTGACACTTGTCACTCATCCATTGGTTGCTGAAAAGCAACTGGGCCCACTAAAGTCTAAAAGCTCCTCGTAAAACGTGTCACTATGAATAGTAACTTGGAACTTCCGTGAACCGTTACTTCGTCGTCGAACGTCCGAATTCGACGTGCCGCCTGTCTATGGATTCGTATCGTCTCAATTTACGTAATGGTCCTAGGCCCTCGGCCATCGGACTTTCTGAGTCAAAAGTCAACTTTTGGCCCAAATTACCAAAATGCCCATGGACTTCCGAACGTCATAACTTTTTCCTCGGATGTCGGAATCGAGCTTTCCACCTGTCTATGAACTCGTGGCGTCACAAAATACGTCACGGTCATCGGTCAAAGTCCATTTGACCACCTGAACGAAAAGTCAACGATTCGCCCATTATAGGGGCAAAATCGTCATTTTGCCCGAACGTCCGCTAATTCTCGTCTAATCTCCGATTTTTCTTCGATAATCCGTAATTAATCTCGTTAATTTGGGATGGGTCGTCACAATTTTTCACCATTCCCTCCAGGACACAGGTCTTACAATTCACCCCCTTAGGGCCCAGCGTCCTCGCTGGCACACTTCCCGGTCGGGGTCTGGATCTAATACCAAATTGTCAGGATCCGACCCTCCTTGGTCATGACCTGACTCATCTAGCACCATATTGTCCGCTTTGGGCCTCACCCTCACGGTTTTGTTTTCGGGAGCTCATGGTGCAACTCAGGGGGATCACCCATCATGGAATTGCACCAACCTCAACTCGCTTAACTTTGGGGTTCCAATCCCCCCCAAAGCCACTTGAGCTCCCAAAAGGCCTAGTGCTAGATAGGTGTGTGCCTACACTGCCTACACCTTTAAAGCACACCACCATCATCTCCTAGACCATTCCCCCTTGCAAGAATGTGGGATTGTTCACCGTTCCCTCCAGGACACGGGTCTTATAGTATGCCAGTGAAGGATATACCGCGAGAGGTGACCTTGTTAGCTGACCGGTGGTGCTCAGAGAGCGATGGAGAGGCAGAATCGAGTCGGTGTATATGTAATGTACTTACCAGAGTGTGCTGCTAGATGAGAGAGTGTGCCAGTGGGTCGTCTTGAGTTTTGGGCTGATCTATTTACTACCTTGGTGTGCCAAGTTGTAACGACCTGTCCCGGATTTCGAAATTTTATTAGTGATTAATAACGGATTAGTAAAGTTAATCGGTGGTTATTTGGGTGATTTCGGACGGACGGTGCGAAATGACGGTTTTTGCCTATAGAATGGGCAAAATGTTGACTTTTAGTTCGGACTGCCAAATGGACTTTTACTGATGACTATGACATATTTCAGGACGTCACGAGTCCATAGACAGGTGGCAAGTCTAATTCCGATGTTCGAGGAAAAATTTATGATGTTCGGAAGATCGGGGGTATTTTGGTACTTTGGTTGAAAAGGGCAAACTGTTTACTTTTCATACGACATGGATATTTCATGAAGTTCTAGGACCATTAGGTAGATCTCGAGTCCCTGAGTACAACGACATGTGGTATGCTGTCATCGGACTTCGGATGGCTTGGATATTGATCTAAACATGCTAGGGGTAAAATCGTAATTTGTGCGACAAAGGGCAATTTGATCTTTTGTTGCTTAGGGATCTGTGCCCAGTGACACTTGGCTACCTTAGGATTGGTGTCCATAGAGATTGGGACACCTGGCCCTCTTTGGATGGCTGTGGAAATATCTCTCACCGCCTCTGATTGTTTTAAATAGTAATTCGTGAAAATGGTTTTAAACGGCTAAACACGGAAAGATATGGGACCGTGAATCCAACCCTTTCTATTTCCTTGAAACCTCATCATTTGCCCCTGAGTTGTAAATGAAGCAGAGAGAATAGATGACGAGGAACGTGGTGGTACCACCGTGGAGGGCCGTCGTGCACGGTGGTTGAAGAAAGGAGGTAGGAATCGTGTGTTCTGTTTTAAATTCGAAAATGGGATTTCAGCTTAGGCTCCTATTAACCCTTGTACTCAATTGGATGATGATCTAGAGGTTTGGACAATTTGATTGGGACCAATTTCGAGGCCTGCCGTGGACGGTGGCTGAGGAACCCGAGAACGGTTAAGCTTGAATTCAAAAATGGTGAATCTTGATTTGGTGCTTGATGACTGGTTTGATTAATTGGTTAAACTTCTGAAGGTGTCAAGGAGGTGATTGGGACAAGAACTAGGGCTTGTGGTGGCCGGAATCACCAGAACACAGCGGTGGAAGGTTGTTCGATTGAATTTCGTCTTGGAAGGTAAATTATAGTGCTTAAGTTAGTGTTTTAATCACGAAGATTCATAGGAGATGTAACGACCCGTCCCGAATTCCGGGATTAGTTTAGTGACTAATCTTGATTAGCGAGGTTGAACGGTGGTTAGTAGGGCGGAATCGGACAAAATGTGCAAAATGACCGTTTTGCCCCTGGTCGTGGGCAAAATGTTGACTTTTTGTTCGGGCGGTCAAATGGACTTTGACTGATGACCGTGACGCAGTTCGGGACGTCACGAGTTCATAGACAGGTGGCACGTTCGATTCCGACATTCGTAGAGAAAGTTATGGTGTTCGGAAGTTGAGGTATTTTGGTAATTTGGCTTATTAGGGGCCAAATGTTGACTTTTTGATCGGGAGGTCCGATGGGCGAGGGCCAAGGACCGTTACGTAGGTATCGTCGATACGAATTCAACGACAGGCGGCATGCCGAAATCGGAGATCCGACGACGACGTTATGGTCAAGAAACGAACTAACGAACCGAGGCCGGGATTAAAATAATATTATAATATTGAATAGTGACCGTTGACTCAGCACACCTGGATGAGTGACAAGTGTCACTCATCCCTTGAAACCAGAATCCTTGTCTTAGGGGAAACATCATTATGATGTTTTAATATTTATTAATTAATTAATTAATCATTTTAATTTCCATTAATTCCATTTGTGTTTTCTTAACCGTGTACAACCAAATCCAGTTTTCTCCCACCCTTGATTCCTCTTCCATTGCTGAACCTGAGAGTGCGAATTGTGAGTGAGTTGGGTGTGAATTCAACTGGGTAAACACGAGAGATTGACTGTGAGGAGGAACTGAGAATTCGAAAGATTGAGTTTTGGGAGGGAAAATCAAATTGGACGAATTGGGCTGTGATGATCGAATTGGAGGTTACAAACATCTTCCTGAGGTTGTGACGAGTCGATCCACATCAAAAACGAGAAGGAATGGTGCCGTTTTGGCTCTGATCGAGCTTGGTGACAGAGGAAGAAATCGAGGCTGAGTCGTGGAGTTTGGGGCTGTGATTGATTCAATTGTTGTGGGGAAATGCTTTCTCATGATCCCACGATGCTTCTGGGATCATCAATTGAAGGAAAACGTTGGAGAATGGCAGAACTCCATTGTTGAACAGTGTCGGTGCTCGAGTTTGAGTCGTGACGTTTGAGCACCGGTTTGATGCAATTGATGTGGGGGAATTGTTCCTCATGGTCCATTGATGCTTCTGGAATCATCAATTGGATGAAACCTGCATCAATTGAGGGACTTCCATGATTGAACAGTGACCGGGTGTTCTTCGTGGATCATCATCGAATCGTGGGAATCTGGGTAAGGATTTGTGTAATTGAGTTTACAGACTTATAATTGGACTTAAAACGAAGCTAATGGATTGATCAATTGAAGGAATTAGGATCGAATTGGCAGGATTGGAACCGGGTTGTGTCGCGGGTGAATTGGACCCGTTTACCAGACAAACGGGTTGTGCTGGTGACACTGTAGCAGGCGCGTGAGTTTCACGCGCAGCCACTCACGGCGGCGCGTGACGGCGCGTGGGCACGAATCTCGAGGTGAGGTCAACATGACTTCTGTCCCATTTAATGTAACGAACATTTTGGAATTGGTTTCGTGTCGATCGGACACCGTCTCGATATTGTTCGGGATATCCGAAGGTTTTAAATTAAGTTTAAAAATAAGTAAAAATTCGGGAAAATTACGGGACTTTGATAGGATGTTAATGTTGAGGTTAGTGACCCTCTAATGTGATTTGGACAGGATTGGGAGTCCCGGTGATAGTGGTGTGGCCCGGGAGGGCCGGTGGCACGCGTATCGAGGCACACGGTTAAAACGGTCTGTGAGTGGACTTTGGTTTTATAAATCCTATGCATGCTTAAATGTGTTATATGGTTTATATACATGATTTCTATGATGGTATTTGTGAGCATTGATTTTGGATATGTTGCACGTATTTCGAGGTGTTTTCCGTATTTCACGTATATCGGGATTAACAGTTTATTTGTGGTTTTGTGTGCTTGTGGTTAAATAAATAATATGATGAAATAGTTTTGAAATTGGAAATATGAACTCGGGCTTGAGACCCACTTGTTTTGGAAATTTCGGACTTGGAGTCCATTTGAGATTCGGGTCGGGGGCCCAGTTGGTATGAAATCGGGCCAGGGGCCCAGTTGATTTACGAATTCGGGCCGTGGGCCCAGTGGTTCATAAAATCGGGCATGAGGCCCAGTTGGATAATAAATGTGATTTCGGGTCAGGGACCCTATATTTTATAATGGTGATTTTGGGTCAGGGACCCTAAATGGAAATGTGTTGTTTTATGGGAATTCGGGCAGGGCCCATTGTGATGTTGTGAAATGAATTAATAAAAACTGTTTTCCATATACCATCTGGATACAAGGATATATGATGGTCTCCTCCAGATGTCTGGGACACTGGGGAAGTCACGGTGCATTGCCTGCGAGGGGTCATTATACGGAGCAGCCGGACCGTATGATGACTCAGGAGCAGGATTGCTATGATTGACGTCAGGGACGTCAGACATCAGGGATGTCAGATATATGGACCCGGAGAGACCCCGGGCAGCACGCGTAGCTTATGAAACCGTGAGATATGACGTCAGGGACGTCTAGCGTCTGGGACGCTAAGCATCTGGGATGCTGGTGATGGTAATGGTAAAATATGGTTTAATGAATAAAATGGCTTATTGGTTGGATATGTGTTATGTGGTAAAAATGGATTATTGGTTATGAAATGGTATGTCGGGTCTGGGACCCTAAATGGTTTCGGATTTTAAATTGATGTTCAATTATGGTCGTGGGTGGTGACCCACATGGTTTTAATATGTATGGTGGTGGTATTCCACGGTTTTGGGCTGAGTTCCCACACTTGGCTTTTGGTTAACGGTTTTTGGGCTAAGGCCCTAATGGCTCGGTTGAGCAAACGTTTTGGTTACTGGTTTTTGGTGGCATGCATACGTTTTTATTGGAGGGCATAAATGTCTTATAAATATTTTTGGTAAACTTATTGGTTTTTGTCCACTCACAGCTTTTGGTTTTAATGCCCTTCAGGTTGATTACGGATGCGTTTGCAGCAGGGACTGGGACATTGCACACCTCCTCCATCGATCCTTGCGCACTCTGGATGCCCTATTTGGGCAGTGGCTCGCGGTTATCCCTTGTCTGACACCCCTTGTTGGACGGGAGCAGGGCACATTCCACGGTAATCCCGGGGGGATTGGGATGGGTCCTGTCAGGAGAGGATTGGACAAACCTAAGGTTGGAAAAAGGAATGAAAGCAGACTGAATTTGGACAGAAAACCGCCCTCATTGGTTCGGCTGTACCGGGCCGAACCGAACCGATCTGGACTCAGTTCGGCGGAAGTTTGAAGATGAATAGTGTCGACGCGTGAGGCCCACGCGCAACCCCTTTGGGAGGTGTGAGGCCCACGTGCAGCCCCTTTGGGAGGCGTGTGGGGGAGCGTGACACATCTTTTGAGGAAGGTTTCAACACCACTTTTAATGTAATCGATGTAACGAACATTTTGGGACTAGTTTCGAGTCGATCAGACATCGTCTCGATGTGTTTTGGGATGTCCGAAGGTTTAACGGCTAGTTGAAAAATAGTTAAAAATTCGGAAAAATTACGGGGCTTTAGTAGAAGCTTAATCAAGTAGTTAGTGATCTTATTATGGGATTTCGACCGATTCGGAAAGTCCGATGATAGTGGATTGGCCGGGAATGGCGTAAGTGCAGCATATCGAGGCAGCGGCGTAAACGGTCTGTGAGTGGACTTTGCTTTCTAACTTATGATGCATGCCTAAATGTTTTTATATGTTTTTCATAAGTGATTCTATGGTTATGATTATGATATCTAAGATTTACGGTTTTTCACATATTTCGAGATATTTACGAAATTGCATGTTTTACGAGATATAGAATTATGCTCCGATTTGATGTAATTTCGATGATTGGATTTTGGGATTTGAATTATGATTTGATTTCAAGGATTTGAATGGATTCTGGAAAAGTAATGTTGGGCATGAGGCCTCGTTTCTATTGCTTTGGGCTTTCGGTTTTCATGTGATTCCTGGATTTGAATCGAGATTTCGAATGATGATTTCATATTTGGTTTTGGACTCGAGTTCCTATGGTTTTCACTTGGTTTTGGGTTTAAAGACCCGTTGCTATTGGTTTTAGGTTTAAAGACCCGTTATTATTGGTTTTGGGTTTAAAGACCTAGTTGATTGATGATGGGGGAGAGCCCTTAATTTGTAATATCCTCCGAGGCCTGTTGATTGTGTTTTGAGTTTAAAGATTCGTTGATATCCCGGGACGGCCTGATATGTTGTTTTGAGTTTAAAGACTCGTTGGAAGGCCTGATATGTGGTTTTGAGTTTAAAGACTCGTTGGTATTTCGGGCAGGTCTGTTGCACATGTGTTTTGAGTTTAAAGACTCGGTGCTTGAGATCCAGCAGATTGATTGATTTGTGATTTTCAGTTGGGTTTTCACTTGTTTTCAGATATTTTGGGCTGTAACTCGGATGATTCGGATTTGTTGATTTGTGGGCTGAGTTCCTGTGTTTTAATGTTGATTTATGATTTTGGGCTGAGTTCTCGTGCTTTGATGTTGCTTTATGGTTTTGGACTGAGGCCCTGGATTGGAGAAACGGGGTTTGAGAAAATGAAATGATTTCTGGTTTTTCGTAAACGATTCTATTATTTTGGAAAAGAAATGGTTTTTGAATGCATGCATTAGTTTTGCGTGGAGGGTATAAATGTCTTTCCTTTTAAATGTTGAACTTATTATTTATTTTTTTCCACTCACAGTCTTTTCGGTTTTTCGATACCCTCCAGGTTTGATGCGGTGTGGGCTGTTGTGAGAGAGAGACGGAGACATCACATACGCGATCCACAGTTAGTTCTGCGCACTCTAGGACATCGAAAGGTGGTTTTGTTACATTGGCCTGGTATCCCTTGTCCAGCTTACATGTTACATAGAGGTTGGACGACGGTTTAGCCTTCGTGTCACATGTAGGTTAGACTGGAGCATGATTTATCCCTTAATCCATGGGGATTGAGGGTGGGTCGTGTCAATTGATATCAGAGCCGAATTTGTAGGCTCTACATGCGGTTATGGCTTCCAGAGTAGGTGATTTGTCGACTAGCGTGTTGTGATGCTGCTATGGATATGATGTCTCGACGTGGAATAGTCCGTCTTCGACATGGATACGCGAGTGTTAGTGCGTGATAGTAAGATAGTTAGTGGTGTAGTTAGTGGCAAGAGTACGAGCGACTAGGTGATGCGATGCCCGATATACGGTATGTGGGTATGAGGTATGCCGGCCTTGGGCCGGAAAGGATATCATGTTTGGCGCTGGCTATGTTCGATAGTTGGACCTTAGGGTTGGTGGTATGCTAGAGTGGTTAACCCGGATGGTGAGATACGATTGATGGTTGGCCGACTAGCCTATTGGACGGCATATGGCCCCCCTAGCGATGGTGACTGCTTGACGATCGATATTACGTTAAGGGATGTTCTTACTCGGGTGTGATGACCCGAGTGGTGAGGTTGTTGTGAGCTAGTGGCTGTCGTGGGTTTTGACGACCCGAGGGATAACGCTGCTTTGAGGAACCCCGTTGGGATGGCTGGTTTGGTAAATGTTCGTACCTTAGTGAGAAACCCCAGTAGAAGTGTTTAGTCCGGAAAACGTGAGGGGTTTATGGTTAGTTAGTTGTTGTGGTTTGGGCCAACTTATGGCCGGATTGGGAATTGGTGCTACTGGGCGCAACCGAGGTATTGGATGTCTTGGTGGATGACTCTGGATGAGTCTAGTGAGATCGTGGAGCGTTGAGTTACTTAGAGTTGTGGACTACAAGGGAGGTCAGTTTCCCCGACCCGAGCGTAGATTGAGGGTTTTTGGCTCGGTATGAGTGGAAATTCGGGATTAATGTGTTGTGAGCCCTTGATTAGAGATGTGTGCCACGAGCTAGGATGCTTGTGAATAGTAGGTTGGCACATCGTGAGTTGAGGTTGTGACCAATTGTGAGGTGCCGATGTCTAGCAGGAACCACTAATCGAGCTGGGATATGCAATGACCATTGGTAGGTCATGTTTCGGTACGCTGGTCAGGATGGTCCTGGTTTGATCAGAGTAGCGCAACAGAAGCACAATGGACCTAGGTTTCGGTTCGGAGCGGGCTAGGTTGGTATGGTCGGGTTGACCATGAATGAGTTTGGTTTTCTTGGATTCCGCAGGATACGACGAATGAGCCAGCAGATGTTGGCTGTGTCAGAGTGTGTTGGCATTTGGTGATGTCGAGGTTGGTACTTGGTGATTCCTCGAGACTAGGGATTGACGACTTCGAGGGTAGTGATTGAGGAGTCCGAGGTTAGTGATCGTTGCTTGTGATCCCGAGAGTTGGTGACTCGTACGATAGTGATGCACAGAGTAGAACCTCGAAAAGGATGTCATAAACTATGTTAGTCCGATGGTGGAGTTGACGTTTGGACGGTTAGTCTGGTAGTGGTGTCAGGACCCGACCCTCCTTGGTCAGGACCCGACTCATCTAGCACCATATTGTCCATTTTGGGCCTCGCCCTCACGATTTTGTTTTCGGGAGTTCATGGTTCAACTTCCCAGGGGGTCACCCATCATGGAATTGCACCAGCCTCAACTCGCTTAACTTTGGGGTTCCAATCCCCCCCAAAGCCACTTGAGCTCCCAAAAGGCCTAGTGCTAGATAGGTGTGTGCCTACACCTTTAAGGCACACCACCATCCTCTCCCAGACCATTTCCTCTTGCAGGAATGTGGGATTATTCACCATTCCCTCCAGGACACGGGTCTTACAATCCACCCTCCTTAGAGCCCAGCGTCCTCGCTGGCACACTTCCCGGTTGAGGTTTGGCTCTGATACCAAATTTTCAGGACCCGACCCTCCTCGGTTAGAACCCGACTCATCTAGCACCATATTGTCCGCTTTGGGCCTCGCCCTCACGGTTTTGTTTTCGGGAGCTCATGGTGCAACTTCCTAGGGGGTCACCCATCATGGAATTGCACCAGCCTTAACTCGCTTAACTTTGGGATTCCAATCCCCCCCAAAGCCATTTGAGCTCCCAAAAGGCCTAGTGCTAGATAGGTGTGTGCCTACACCTTTAAGGCACACCACCATCCTCTCCCAGACCATTTCCTCTCGCAGGAATGTGGGATTGTTCCCCGTTCCCTCCAGGACACGGGTCTTACAAGTGGTATACTGGTTGGGGACGAAGTCCCATGGTTGGATAGAGGGATATATTTTCAACTTGGTTGGAATCTCGGAATCAGGAGATGTTGTGGTTGAGACGATGAGATGTTGTGTTGATTCCGAGTTGGTGTTAGATGATGAGTGCTGGATACTCTGGAGTCGAGTTGGGAGACACATTGACGGATCTTCAGGAGTTGTGAACCCCCTTGGTCGTGGACACGTATGAAGGTAGATAGATAAGCTTTGAAGAACGGGCTGGTCAAAAGAGCATCTCGGTGAAGTTAGTGGGAGGGTCGAGTGGTAAGACTCCTTTGGAGGGTGTTCTGATAGCCTTGCACCAAAGTAGGCCGAGTTCATGGTGGACAAGCTAATGAGCAAGGAGGCCGAGGCAAGTCTAAAGAAGTGGTACTAGATATGGGATCTTCGGATTTGATTGAATTCTTTGGGGAAATTCCTTAGAAAGCCACGTTGATGTGGCTTGTTCGTTTTCAAATACTATGGAGTATATGTGTACGGGATTGTAGTGCTTGACAACTAATGTGTTGTCCTTAGAACTCACCCTAGAGGCATGTATCTCCCAGTTACAACCATCTGCTATGCACTCACACTTCAGTTTGTACCTTGCATTCCTCTTGTACTTGACATCTGTTCTAATTGATAGACAATACTCTCTAACTGTTTGCCTGAATACCACACAATCACTAAATAACACACATGTATCCAAGCTTAACCTAACTCCATCAGTGTGGGTATTGCACTCTATAAGCCTCTTACCAGTTTTCCCTTTCACAAAATCTTCCTCTTTGTCCACAACTGGATCTAAGGTATCTTGAACTGTGTGATCCCCATCATCAAGCTGCTCATCCTCTATTTCTACTACCAACTCGTTTGGACGAGCTGAAGTTGTAGCATAAGGAGGAGGTCCAACTACTGGTGGTGCAGCTGATGGTTCTGGTTATGCAGTTGATGCTTCTAGTGGTGCAGCTGATGGTTATGGCAGTGCAATTGATGTAGATCCTAGTCCTAGTGGTGCAGCTGATGTAGATCCAATTCCTGGTGGTGCAGATTCTGAAGTTGTAGCATGATCGGGTGATGCATTTGATGAAGTGTTTCTAGCTGCTATTGAGGTTCCAGGTTCAGCTACTGTTGAGGACTCGGGGGCTTTAGGTGCTGAGGACTTAGAGGCTTCTGCTGCTAAAGACTCAAGGGCATCATATGCATCCTCCTTAATATTAGTGCAAAAAATCACCCAAGTGTGATGCCTCTTGCACCCAAGCTTCTAACAACTCCCTATCCAACCTCTTCTGCTTTGCAAGAACGGCCTAATCCCCACTGTCAGCAAAACTAGAACTTGCGGATGCTTCAAAGTCGTCCAACTCGACCCCTATCCTATCGGCAATATCCCTTTCTTCCTTAGTTAGTTTCCCCGTCTCTTTGTGTAAGGACCCGTCCCAAATTCCATGATTAGATTAGTGACTAATCACGATTAGTGAGGCTAATCCGTGATTAGTAGAGCGAAATCGGACGAACGATACGAAATGACCGTTTTACCCCTAGGCGTGGGCAAAACGTTTACCTTTTGATCGGGCGGTCAAATGGACTTTGACCGATGACCGTGACGGTGTTCGTGACGTCACGAGTTCATAGGCAGGTGGCACGTTCAATTCCGACGTTCGAGGAGGAAGTTATGACGTTCGGAAGTTTAGGGGCATTTTGGTAATTTTGGTTAAATGGGGTCAAATGTTGACTTTTTGACCGGGATGTCCGATGGCCGAGGGCCGAGGACCATTACGTAGATAAGGACGATATGAATCCATAGACAGGAAGCACGTCAAATTCGGACGTTCGACGGCGAAGTTACGGTTCACGGAAGTTCAAGTGCACTATTGCACGAATTACAAAACGAGTTAACTTTTGAACTTTTGTGGGGCCCAGATATTTATGGAGGCCCAATGGATGAGTGACAAGTGTCACCCATCCATTGCCCAGCCAAACATATTCATGCATCTCACCTTCCATTTGCATCGATTATCTTCATTTCCTTTGTTTTTCTCCCTACTACCCGATCTCACCCAAACATCCAAAACCCATCCAACCCCTCCCATGCGGCTAGGACTGAGGACAGAGTGAATTGAGGATGGTGAGGATGTGGTGGCCGGCTAGGACGGCGCCACCGTGCACGGCCGAGAACCAAACCCGAACAGGTAACCCGGTTACCCATTTTCTCCCTTTTAATTCGATTTTTATGTTGTAGTTGTTTTTGGATGATTAGGAAGTGGTTATTAGGTTTCTAGGGACATTTTAGGATGATTTGGAGGGTGGTTCACGGCAGAGGAAGGCTGGAGGGTGGCTGGGAAAAACAGAGGCCGTGGGGAGGTGATTTTTAGGGATCGATTTAGGAAGTTTTGGTAGGTTTTGTTAATTGGGTTAGATAGGAAATGAGAAAATAGGAATTTAGGAATAGAAATGGGAGCAAACGGACCGAAAATGAGGGAGGAGGAGCACTGAACCGGTTCCGCCGGTTCAGCACAGTACCCGGACTGGTTCAAACCGATTTTCCTGAGGTTGATGGTGATGAACAGTAACCAGGGCCTTCTAGGAGCTTGTGAGGGCACGTGGTCCATAATTTGGAAAAGTGTTCAACACGGGAAATCTTCTATTCGATGTAACGAACATTTTGGGACTAGTTTCGTGTCAATCGGACACCGTCTCGATATGTTTCGGGGCATCGGAATGTTTAGGGTCGGCTTAAAAATAGTTAAAAGTTCGGAAAAATTACGGGGCTTTGGTAGGAGGTTAATTAAGTAGTTATTAACCTTTTATTAAAATTTGGACAGGTTTGGGAGTCCCGGTGATGGTGATCGGCTCGGCTAGCTTATGACACGCAAATCGAGGCGGCAGCTCGGACGGTCTGTGAGTGGACCTTGTTTTCTAAATTGGTGCATGCATAAATATTTATTATATGTTTTATTACATGTTTGATGATGCCATGGGTGCATTTGTATGTGGTTACGATAAGCACGTATTTCGAGGTTTCGACGCCTTATACGGTGCTTATACGGGTCTGTATCTCTTTATTGGTCTAAATGAAAAGGTTTTGGATTTCAAATGGATAAACTCGGGTATGAGACCCATTTGGTTTTGTCTCGGGCATATGACACTATTTACGATCTTCGGGTCTAAATCGTGGTCGCAACAAGTGCTATGTGCACGGCGATCGACGATACGACGCTCGCCTCCGGATTGGGATGTGTTCCTTCCGGAGAGGTCACGATGCACGATTCGTGGTCGGGAAGCCTGGGGAGGCTCGACTTCGGAGTGCTGACAGTTCAAGATATCGATCGGTGATGAGTGCACCATGATCTTGTGGTGGTCGCGTCAGTTGATTCGTTCACGGCGACATACCAGGATTGAGAGCGGTCCTGGATGGATGGTTGCACGCATCACTATGATCGGAGTCGTGACTGACCCTTACATATCGGGCACAGTGCCCAGTTGAGTCATATGTTCGGGCACGAGACCCAGTTGTTTTACACTGATGATTTCGGGTCAGGGACCCTAGATGGATTTCCAAGTTCATGACGGTTTATGGGAACCAGCATGAACTCTGGAAAGGTCATTGTGGTTCATGACGTTTTATGGGAACCGGCATGAACCTTTGTCAGGTCATTCTAGTTCATGACGGTTTATGGGAACCGGCATGAACCCTTGTTATGGATGTTATGGATCATGACGGTTCAAGGGAACCGGGCATGAATGTTTATGTTATGTATATATATATGTATTCATATACCTTCCTTTACTTCTATTATCTCCTCCGAGGAGGGTCGTTGGCCTGGGTGGACCCCGGAGTAGTCACGGAGCACCGATTGAGTGGAGTCACCCCCCAGTTGGGTTCCTTACTCTCAGGAAGGCTATGATTACTATTACCTCGGGTAGGGTCAGTGGTCTGCGGACATTGATCTTGACTTTGAGAAGACTCGGATTGAGACTTGGGTAGCACGCGCGTAGCTTTAGAAACTGTGACAGGATTGGTTGTGTGAATTATATGTATATATGATGTATGCTATATGATATGATATATGATGCGTGTTTACACAGGTTTTGGGCAGTGGCCCGTTTGGTTAGTTTCTTGTGATTTGGGCTGAGTCCCTTATGGAGTTGGACAGTGGCCCGTGTACTTCATTTCATTATGATTTTTCTGGATAAATGGTTTTCGAATGCATGCATGCTTTTTAGTGAAGGGTACAAATGTCTTCTCGTTAAAATGTTTTCATAAACTCTTGTTTTGTCCACTCACAGCTTTTAATGTTTTGACTGCCCTTCAGGTTGACATCAGATTGTGGACTGTAGCAGAGACGGAGATATCACATACCTCCTCCGGATCCTTGCGTACTCTGATAGCCCGGGAGGGCAAAGGTCGAAAATATCCCTTGTCTGACACTCCGTGTCAGACGGGAGTAGGGTCATCCCACGTTAATCCCGGGGGGTTGGGGTTGGTCCTGTCAATGTGGTATCAGAGCATAGGATTGCTTGTCAGAGCGGGGTTGTCTCTATTCGAGCAACCGTGTAGCTCTTGGAGTATGTACGCACATCGAGGATGTGATATCTCATTGGGTTGCAGTTCGTGGTCAACCTGATAGTAGGATGCCGGTACGATAGTTAGTAGGACTATATCGTAGAATGTCTTGGTTCGGCACTAGGTGTCGGGGTTGCCATAGTTCTGTCGTGGTTGACAGTGTGTGACCCTATGGAAGGATTAACGTATTCGTACTTGAGAGTTTTGGTCGTGAGACGGTTAGTTGGGATCGTCTTTACGATGTCATAGGATCGGTTCCGATGACTGGTTTGGAGTTGTGACTATCCGATGATCGGATTTGATGGAGTTAGATGGATTTACTGCAGTTGGCAGTTAGTAGCCGGATTCGGGGAATCCTGGTTGGACTTACGGTAGGATTGGATTGACGTCTTTACGATGTGAAGACCGCGGGGTCGGTCAGATTGTTGATTTTACTGCTTTTCGCAGGTGGGTTCAGGGGAACTCTACGTGTGATCGTGGAACCCTACCTTGGGTGTATGGTTCGGAAGTGTGAGTTGACGAGTGGTTTGACTTGGACGACTATTCGGATTTGAATTCATTAGTTGTTCTAGTCATGTCAGCTTGTGTTGGGTCTGCACTCTGCAGTCGGGGTTGTACTTGTCGGTTAGACCTAGTTGGTCTTCGTACTACCGTAGTTGTGATGGATTGTTGGTACAACTAAGGTCATGGGCGAGCTGGTTGACGACATTGGTTGAGTCGAGTTACGACTAGTTAGTGATTAGTTGGACAGGTTACCAGGGTTGGTACTTGTCGATGGAATCCCTGAGTGGGATACAGAGTATTTGGTACGGGCGAGTGATTCCGTTGGATGCGGAGCCTCGATAGTGATACCTGGTAGTTAGGTCTGCATGAGTTTGTGGCAGGCGCTACTACCTAGTGTGGTCGTAGTTATGGCTGTTGGGAATCGGTGACGTTCAGGTGACGTTTCCTTTTCTCGTATGCGTTATCAGGGTGACTGTACCCATAGTTTTCCGGTACGATGGAGGCAGAGTTTCTCCTATTCAAGTAGAGGTAAGGGGTCGATGCTCGGTATGAGCGGAGATCCAAGGTTGTCAGTTTTGCACACGGTGTGCTGGTGTTAGTGTGCTGCTACTAGTGTGGATGCCTGTGTGCTGATACTAGTGTAGGTGATAATGCATTGGCGTTGGTGCTGGTGCTGGTGATTGTGATGACGGTGAGTCACGAGTCGGGATGTGGCTCTGACGAGATGGGAATATGTTCGGTATCTGTGGTCCCAACGTGGATCTTAGATAGAGTTAAATTGGTTAGGGGACACGTGGTTGATGTCCGAGTGTGTTGGTTCCGATATGGTTGGAACTTCGGAATCGCGAGAGGTTGCGATT
The DNA here is from genome assembly GCA_032719365.1 of Prinsepia uniflora. Taxonomy (NCBI): domain Eukaryota; kingdom Viridiplantae; phylum Streptophyta; class Magnoliopsida; order Rosales; family Rosaceae; genus Prinsepia; species Prinsepia uniflora. The sequence continues at coordinate 63,770,430 of CM064871.1, read as the reverse complement.
GAGGTGACGAGAGGAATGTGGGTTTTCCGCATTGGTATTGAGTATATCGAAGTCGGGTGACTGAGATTCTCATCTTCTGCATGGTGGCAGACGATGTTGAGTTACGTGGTGTGGTGAGTGCAGCGAGTTTTGTCTGCATTCACGTAGGTTGAGTTTTGGTGTCATCGTGTTAGATCATCCTTGATTCTCCTAGGTGGAATGACAAGGATCGATACGAGGTAATTGGTGAGGACCCACAGTCTCGACGTGTCTCGTCGTTGACTAATCTGTTTAGATGTGGGAAATGGTGAGGACTTTGGGAATTGTGACGATCCTCGATCGTGACATTTATGATCAGGTGACACAGCTATGAATCTCGATCGTGACGCCTATAGTCGGTTGACGTATTGGTGGATCTGGATCGTGATCTTGATGATCCAGATAGCTGGGGAGTTTATCACTCTTACCTGGACGTTTGAGTTGAGGATGTTGGGATTGAACTTCTTTTCGAGGTAAATCCCATATGGTTTATTACTCGCCTGAGTAGTTGTCCGATGAGTAGTTTTCCGACGTGGTCGGATATAGTCAGCCTTAGATGTGTTGATGTTGGGATTGGCTTCCCTATGAAGTCAATCGATGGTAATAGGGTAATCGGTTGAGCAGGTAGCCGAGAGGTTCAGTTTTGGTACGTCTCGGTAGACGTGAACGAGATTTCGAGTTTTGGAATCAGATTTCTGGATGACGATTCAGGATTTGATTTTGGAACTTGAAAGAGGATTTCTGGATTTGGGTTTTGGAATTTGGAATCAGATTCTGGGTGTCGATTCAGGATTTGATTCTGAAGCTTGACTATGGATTTTCTTTTATGGATTTGGGTTCGGAATGGCTATTCCTAATACTAGTCTACGGAATGATGATTTCGAACTCGGACTTGGACAAGGTTATGGATATGAGTTATGGGTTTGGATTCGGGATTTCTTATGAAATTGCGGATTCGGATTCGGATTTGGAAATTGATAATGGGTCGGAGTTTTGATCTGTTCGGTACGGGATTGGACAGATGGACTCCATTATTAAAACGTGATTGGCTAAAACCTAGATGGTTGTAGGCTGTTTGATGGGTAGACGTATGTACCTTGTACGTTGTTCGAGGTACGATACCGAGCAGACTTTTCGTGCCTGGTGACGGTATTAGGTTATACCCGTAGTAGGTTGGTGAACGTGTTGGTAGTGGGATTGGTTCCGATACCATCAGATTAGTTGAGGTCGTGGACTGGACATTGGATACTATGCAGTGGGTCATGGTATTCTGATGGGTCTAGTTACACACAGATTGAGTGAAATGCTTTGTGGGTAAATGTTTACTCCTGGTTGGGTCCGTTGGTGGTTAGTGTAACCACGAGTGGGTATAGTGTCAGTTTTCGACTGACGGCTGTCAAGTGGTGACAGTTTGTCGGAGGTGTCAACATAGATCGTTGAGTGCGGTTTGGTGACTCCCAGTGGGAGCAGACGTCAGGATAGGTTAGAGATTGAGGAAGGAACCGTAGAGTTGTTTATGTTAGCGAAAGGGTAGATTTCACAAGTGGGTCGATCATAGGATACTTGGGCTACTCTGATACTGACAGGTGGTGTCAGTTCGGAGCGTACGACTTCTACTATTCGATGTGGTCGAATGTAGACGATGTGACGTGAGCGTTAGTGGTATGCCTAGTTACAGACGAGTAAGGATTATTCTGGTTAGTTGGTGAACGAGCGTGCACGTGTTTGAGGTTGATTCTACTTTCCATGAGGTGGATGTGGAATCAGGATAGTTGGAGTTTTGAGAACGGAACTAAATTAAGGAGGGAAGAACGGCTAGAATTAGGTGGTTGGAATTTCGAGGACGAAATTAACTAAGGAGGGAAGGTTGTAACGACCCGTCCCAAATTCCATGATTAGATTAGTGACTAAACACGATTAGTGAGGCTAATCCGTGATTAGTAGAGCGAAATCGGACGAACGATGCGAAATGACCGTTTTGCCCCTAGGTGTGGGCAAAATGTTGACTTTTTGATCGGGTGGTCAAATGGACTTTGACCGATGACCGTGACGTAGTTCGTGACGTCACGAGTTCATAGGCAGGTGGCACGTTCAATTCCGACGTTCGGAAGTTTAGGGGCATTTTGGTGATTTTGGTTAAATGGGGTCAAATGTTGACTTTTTGACTGGTATGTCCGATGGCCGAGGGCCGAGGACCATTACGTAGATAAGGACGATACGAATCCACAGACAGGCTGACACGACCCATCCCAATCCCCCCGGGATTACCATGGAATGTATCATGCTCCCGTCTGACAAGAGGCGTCAGACAAGGGATAACCGATTGCCATTGCCCAGACGGGCTTCCAGAGTGCGTAAGGATCGATGGAGGAGGTGTGCGATGCTCAAGTCTCTGTTGCAGTCGTATCCGGAATCAACCTGAAGGGCATTGAAAACAAAAGCTGTGAGTGGACGAAAATAAACAAGTCTGCTTAAAACATTTATAAGACATTTATGCCCCTCAGTAAAATCATATGCATGCACCAAAACCAATAATCCCATATTTATTTAGAAATAACCATTAGGGCCTTAGCCCGGAAACCAAAGCATAGTTTCAATTTCCAAAAGTAAATCCAAGAGTTATTTCATAAACCCAGTAATATGAACCATAAGGCATATAATATAAACCATAACCATTATTTTAGCCACTGCACTATACACTCCAATCCGACATCCCTGATGTCTGACGTCCCTGACGTCAATAAGGTCTCAATCACAAGGCTACGCGTGCCACTCGGGTCTCAATTTCCGAGTTCAATCCCCGAACCCCGTTCGGGTATAGCATCCCCGATGCTTAGCGTCATAGACGCTGGACGTACTAGACGTCCGTGACCTCTCCGGGGTACCTCATCCGGAGGAGACAATATAATATGGAAGGATTTATACAGTGCAGTACTAAATACATTTTATTGATATCCACATGCAAAACATATAGGTATACATAGATAAAATCCGAACCAATCGTTACGTTTCATCAAACGGATCTCATGCCCAAATACCGTGAAACATGCCATAACCGAAATACCATCAAAACCATTTATTGATTCCAGCATGTGAACATATATAAAATGTAAACCAGAAAACATTTATTCAATTCCATTTTAGGGTCCCCGACCCGCAATCACATGTAGAAATCAACTGGGCCCCTGGCCCGATTCCACAAGTTAACTGGGCACCTGGCCCGATCCACATGTTAACTAGGCCCCTGGCCCTATTTCATAGTTCAACTGGGCCCCTGGCCCGATTTTACATTATTCAAGTTCGTAACCGTTTCATGAAATCATATCCAACCACATTTATGGAAATCGGTGCAAATCCAGAAAACCTCGGTTTACGTGCAAATACGTAATTCACCTCGAAATACGTGAAATCATTTTAAATTCACCGATATCCAAAGTAAATCATTTAATCATAATTATAACAATCATAAAACAGTTATGCATGCATCGAATTTATGAAACCAATGTCCACTCACAGACCGTTTAACCGAGCGCCTCGATACGCGTGCCATAGGCCTTCCCGGGCCACACCACTATCACCGGGACTCCCAATCCTGTCCAAATCACGTTAGAGGATTACTAACCTCATCATTAACATCCTATTCAAGTCCCGTAATTTTCCCGAATTTTTAAGTATTTTTAAACTCGATTTAAAACCTTCGGACATCCCGAACAATATCGAGACGGTGTCCGATCGACACGAAACCAATCCCAAAATGTTCGTTACATTGTATAGGATAAAAGTCATGTTGACCTCACCTCGAGATTCGTGTCCACGCGCCGTCACGCGCCGCCGTGAGTGGCTGCGCGTGAAAGCCACGCGCCTGCTACAGTGACTACTACAGTGTTCCTTCTTCACCCTTTTGTCTGGTAAACGGGTTGGAAAGCCCGCGATAGGATCCGGTTCAATCTCACTCAATTCGACATCAATTCAATCCGTTCTTTCAACTGATCCCTTGTAATCAATCACCATTTAAGTTCTGTAAATCTAATTACACAAATTAGGGTATAAATCTCCACGACTCAAGGTTGATCCTCGACGGATTTTCAAATCGGGTTTCACGATATCGTCCCTGTTTTCCAAATTAATTCATTCAGTTAGCATCGTGAGAGTGTAAGGGACATTTCTACAAGGTCAATTTGAGAATTACTTACCTCAAACTCACTGAACCCAAGCTCGACTTTGAGCTGCCATGGAAGCTTCTGTTCTTCCACAATTCGACACCATTTCTCGTCGTTTTCGTTGCAGAGATGTTCGTATTAATCTCAGAAGTCGAATTGAATCCACAATTGTGATCCTCACCGCTCATATTGTCGAATTCGCAATTCCCCCAATTTTCACGATTTTTCGGTTCAAAATTAACCCAAGGGCCTCACTATCACTCGAGCCTCGCACTCAATTCGGCTTCCTCAGTCTCCCAATTGCACAATGGAGCTGAGATAGAGGTTAATTAGCTGCTAATTGGTAATCATTAAGACAACCTACAATTTAGGGAATTAGTGTCTAAAGTAAGAATAATTGTGTCTCCCTTAATACACGATTCCATGTTATCTGGGGCAAAGAAGATGACAAAGTGACAGATGTCACTGTCAGGCAGCAAGATTCAATGGTAAAAGACCATTTTGCCCTCCAGTTGACAAATTACCATTTTGCCCCCAGACATCCGTGACCCGTAACTTGGTCACCCGAACTCCGTTTTCGACGTGCCGCCTGTCGTTGGATTCGTAACGACGAGACCTACGCAACGGTCCTTGGCCCTCGGCCATCGGACATCCCGGTCAAAAAGTCAACATTTGGCCCCGAATATGCCAAATTACGAAAATGCCCTTGCACTTCCGTACATCATAACTTCCACCATGAACGTCGGAATCGAACGTGCCGCCTGTCTATGAACTCGTGACGTCCCGAACTACGTCACGGTCATCGGTCAAAGTCCATTTGACCATCCGAAATAAAGGTCAACGTTTTGCCCACGCCGAGGGCAAAACGGTCATTTTGCGCAATTCGTCCGAAATCACCCAACTAATCCCAGATTAGTAAATCATAATTAAATATTATTAAATCCCGATATTCAGGACGGGTCGTTACACAGGCAGCACGTCGAATTCGAACGTTCGACGACGAAGTTACGGTTCACGGAAGTTCTAGTGCACTATTGCACGAATTACGAAACGAGTTAACTTTTGGACTTTTGTGGGGCCCAAATATTTATGGAGGCCCAATGGATGAGTGACAAGTGTCACCCATCCATTGCCCAACCAAACATATTCATGCATCTCACCTTCCATTTGCATTGATCATCTTCATTTCCTTTGTTTTTCTCCCTACTACCCGATCTCACCCAACCATCCAAAACCCATCCAACCCCTCCCATGCAGCTAGGACTGAGGAAAGAGTGAATTGAGGATGGTGAGGACGTGGTGGCCGGCCAGGACGGCGCCACCGTGCACGGCCGAGGCCCAAACCCGAACAGGTAACCCGGTTACCCATTTTCTCCCTTTTAATTCGATTTTAATGTTGTAGTTGTTTTTGGATGATTAGGAAGTGGTTATTAGGTTTCTAGGGACATTTTAGGATGATTTGGAGGGTGGTTCACGCCGGAGGAAGGCTGGAGGGTGGCCGGGAAAAACAGAGGCCGTGGGGAGGTGATTTTTAGGGATCGATTTAGGAAATTTTGGTCGGTTTTGTTAATTGGGTTAGATAGGAAATGATAAAATAGGAATTTAGGAATAGAAATGGGAGCAAACGGACCGAAAATGAGGGAGGAGGAGCACTGAACCGGTTCCGCCGGTTCAGCACAGTACCCGGACCGGTTCAAACCGATTTTCCTGAGGTTGATGGTGATGAACAGTAACCAGGGCCTTCTAGGAGCTCGTGAGGGCACGTGGTCCATAATTTGGAAAAGTGTTCAACACGGGAAATCTTCTATTCGATGTAACGAACATTTTGGGACTAGTTTCGTGTCAATCAGACACCGTCTCGATATTTTTCGGGGCATCGGAAGGTTTAGGGTTGGCTTAAAAATAGTTAAAAGTTCGGAAAAATTACGGGGCTTTGGTAGGAGGTTAATTAAGTAGTTATTAACCTTTTATTAAAATTTGGACAGGTTTGGGAGTCCCGGTGATGGTGATCGGCTCGGCTAGCTTATGACACGCAAATCGAGGCGGCAGCTCGGACGGTCTGTGAGTGGACCTTGTTTTCTAAATTGGTGCATGCATAAATGTTTATTATATGTTTTATTACATGTTTGATGATGCCATGGGTGCATTTTTATGTGGTTACGATAAGCACGTATTTCGAGGTTTCGGCGCCTTATACGGTGCTTATACGGGTCTGTATCTCTTTATTGGTCTAAATGAAAAGGTTTTGGATTTCAAATGGATAAAATCGGGTATGAGACCCATTTGGTTTTGTCTCGGGCATATGACACTATTTACGATCTTCGGGTCTAAATCGTGGTCGCGACAGGTGCTATGTGCACGGCGATCGACGATACGACGCTCGCCTCCGGATTGGGATGTGTTCCTTCCGGAGAGGTCACGATGCACGATTCGTGGTCGGGAAGCCTGGGGAGGCTCGACTTCGGAGTGCTGACGGTTCAGGATATCGATCGGTGATGAGTGCACCATGATCTTGTGGTGGTCGCGTCAGTTGATTCGTTCACGGCGACATACCAGGATTGAGAGCGGTCCTGGATGGATGGTTGCACGCATCACTATGATCGGAGTCGTGACTGACCCTTAGATATCGGGCACAGTGCCCAGTTGAGTCATATGTTCGGGCATGAGACCCAGTTGTTTTACACTGATGATTTCGGGTCAGGGACCCTAGATGGATTTCCAAGTTCATGACGGTTTATGGGAACCGGCATAAACTCTGGAAAGGTCATTGTGGTTCATAACGGTTTATGGGAACCGGCATGAACCTTTGTCAGGTCATTCTGGTTCATGACGGTTTATGGGAACCAGCATGAACCCTTGTTATGGATGTTATGGATCATGACGGTTCAAGGGAACCGGGCATGAATGTTTATGTTATGTATATATATGTATTCATATACCTTCCTTTACTTCTATTATCTCCTCCGAGGAGGGTCGTTGGCCTGGGTGGACCCCGGAGTAGTCACGGAGCACCGATTGAGTGGAGTCACCCCCCAGTTGGGTTCCTTACTCTCAAGAAGGCTATGATTACTATTACCTCGGGTAGGGTCAGTGGTCTGCGGACATTGATCTTGACTTTGAGAAGACTCGGATTGAGACCTGGGTAGCACGCGCGTATCTTTGGAAACTGTGACAAGATTGGTTGTGTGAATTATATGTATATATGATGTATGCTATATGATATGATATATGATGCGTGTTTACACAGGTTTTGGGCAGTGGCCCGTTTGGTTAGTTTCTTATGATTTGGGCTGAGTCCCTTATGGAGTTGGGCAGTGGCCCGTGTACTTGATTTCATTATGGTTTTTCTGGATAAATGGTTTTCGAATGCATGCATGATTTTTAGTGAAGGGTACAAATGTCTTCTCGTTAAAATGTTTTCATAAACTCTTGTTTTGTCCACTCACAGCTTTTAATGTTTTGACTGCCCTTCAGGTTGACATCAGATTGTGAACTGTAGTAGAGACGGAGATATCACATACCTCCTCCGGATCCTGGCGTACTCTGATAGCCCGAGAGGGCAAAGGTCGGAAATATCCCTTGTCTGACACTCAGTGTTATACGGGAGCAGGGTCATCCCACGTTAATCCCGGGGGGATTGAGATGGGTCCTGTCACTTTGCCTATTTTTTGCACAGTTTCTTCACCTTGTTTAAAAACTTCTGTTTCTCGCCTTTGAGTTGGCACCCCACCTACAACCACTAAATTCTTACTCGTATCTGGTTGATTGGGAATATTTTGTTTTGCCATCCTGGTCCCCACCACTTCAGTCTCATCCTCTAACTCCTCAATGACAACACTTGATTTTTTGGTCCCCCTACCTTGTACACTAGCGGCCTTCAGCCTTTCTCTTTCCCTTCTTCTAACCGCTTTTAAAAACTTTTTTGGGTCATCCACATTGATATGCGTTAAAAAAATTTCAATCTCTTCCACATTAGGAACCACCTCACACATTTTCAAAGCATCCGAGTCATCCAACAATTTACCATCTACTCCTTCCTCAATATCGTATTGGTATAGGATAATACCAACTAGATAACCTAAAGTGACAGGACCCGTCCCAAATCCCCTTGGGATTAACGCGGGACGCGTCTGCTTCCGCCTGACACGAAGTGTCAGACAAGGGATATTCCAGCCTTAGCCCCCATCCATGGCTTCCAAAGTGCGCCAGGATTAGAGGAGGAGTGTGATATGTCGGTCTCCGTTATAGCCCGCATCCGCGATCAACCTGAAGGGCGTTAAAAACCACGAAAAGCTGTGAGTGGATGAACAAAAGTTTATAAAATCATTTTACAGAAAGAAGACATTTATGCCCTTCACTAAAAAGTATGCATGCATTTGAAAACCATTTAATCAACCATTAGGACCTTGGCCCAAAATCGTAAATGAAACAAATCATACGGGCTACTGCCCAAATTCATGTGGGACTCAGCCCAAAACCAATACATGTGGGTCTCAGCCCAAAATCAATCAAGTGGGAACTCAGCCCAAAACCAAATCCGTAGGGACTCAGCCTAAATCAATACAAGTGGGTCTCAGCCCAAAACCAAATCCGTAGGGACTCAGCCTAATTCAATTTAAGTGGGTCTCTGCCCAAAACCAAATCCATAATTACTCAGTCCAAATCAATACAAGTGGGTCTCAGCCAAAACCAATCCCCGACATCCCTGATGCCTGACATCCGAGATGTCACGATCACACCACTATCACGGTTCCAAGCTATGCGTGCTACCCGAGGTCTCAAATCCCAAGTCTCCCTAGGGTCCACCCAGTTCAATGACCCGCAGATCAATGACCCTCCCTGGGGGAGGTTTTAACCTCTGGCAATCCTACTCCTGAGTCACTATACAGATCGGTCGCTCCGTGCAATAACCCCTCGCAGGCAATGCCCCGTGACTACTTCAGGATACTAAGAGAGGGCTGGAGGGCATTCGTTCATGGGGATGGTATATGGAAAATCGTTTCAAATCATTCAAAGGGCTACGCCCGGGTTTTCCATAAAACCATCATAAATTCACAATTGGGTCCCCAACCCGAAATCACCTTTATAAGTCATAACTGTGCCGCATGCCCGAATTCGCAAACCAATGGGGCCCCCGGCCCGATATCATAATCAATTGGGCCTCAAGCCCGATCATGTAAATGAACTGGGCCCCCGACCCGATCACATAACTCAAATGGGCCTCCAGCCCGATTTCTCATTAAATCAACTGGACTTCAAGTTCGATAGTTTCCAACCAAATGGATCTCATGCCCGATTTCATGTTTCTAAATCCAAAACCTTTCCGTTAAACCCTCATTGAAATACTAACACGTATAAGCACCCTATAAACCGAAAACCTCGAAATAAGTGCAAATACGTTAGTACTAATATACCACAAAAAATTGCACTTAGGGCATCACAAAAAATGTATTTAAACTCAAATCAAACATTTATGCATGCATCAATTTAGAAAACAAGGTCAACTCACAGACCGTCCTTGATGCGCCTCGATACGCGCGCCTTAAGCCTCTCTTGGGCCAATCACCATCTCCGGGGTTCCCAAACATGTCCAAATCATACTAGAGAGTTACTAACTACCTTAATAACTTCTCACTAAAGCCCCGTAATTTTTCCGAATTTTTAACTATTTTTAAACTCAATCCTAAACCTTCGGACATCCCGAACTATATCGAAATAATGTCCGATCGACTCGAAACCTGTCCCAAAATTTTGGTTACATTGAATAGATGAAATTACATGTTGGACACTTCCCAAAGGACCTCCCACGCACCCTCACGCGCCTCCCAAAGTGTCAGGACTTGTACCAATCCCCCCGGGATTAACGAGGAACGCTCCTGATCCCGTTTGACACGGAGTGTCAGACCAGGGAAAATTAAAACCTTTAGCCCGAAGGCTTCCTGAGTACGCTAGGATCCAGAGGAGGTATGTGATGTCTCGGTCTCTGCTACAGTTCGCACCGTATTCAACCTGAAGGTCATTGAAAACAGAAAGACTGTGAGTGGACAAAAAGCAATAGTTCGTAAATACCTTTTATAAGGACCTTTATACCCTTCACTAAAAAGCATGCATGCATAGTAAAACCATTTATCCAATCACATATGTTTAAACAACCATCCATACGGACTCCTGCCCAAAACCATTTACAGAAAACCATAACATAGTAAACATATGTGGGATCTCAGCCCAAATCCATTTATCATCATAAAACACAATTTCGCAAACCAATTGAAATCATGTTTATCCATATATTTCATATAACCAATCCTGTCACGGTAATCTAGAGCTACGTGCGTGCTACCCGGGGTCTTAAACCCAAGTCTCTCTAAGGTCCACCAAGGTCAATGTCCGTAGATCAATGACCCTCCCTGGATGTTATAATCCATAGCCTTTCTGATAGTAAGGAACCCAACAGGGGTGACTCCACTCAGTCAGTGCTCTGTGACTACTTCGGCGTCCACCTAGGCCAACGACCCTTCCCGGAGGAGACAATTTATATATAAAGGATGGTATACGAAAAGCCTTTTGAATTCATTCTTAAAACCTTTCAAGGATTCATGCCCAGCCCCCATAAGCCGTCATGAACCATAAAAACCTTTCGAGGGTTCATGCTGGTCCCCATAAACCGTCATGAACCGTAAAACCTTTCAAGGGCTCATGCCGGTCCCTATAAACCGTCATGAACCATAAAAACATTCACAGGGTTCATGCCGGTCCCCATAAACCGTCATTAACCATAAAAATCATTTATAGGTCCCTAACCCGAAATCACAATCTTAAACATAGCTGGGCCCTAAGCCCGAATCCACATACAAACTGGGCCTCCGGCCCGAATCGTAAACCAACTGGGCCTCGTGCCTGATTTCGTAAACTTAATGTGTAACAACCCATACCTTCAGGAAGGGTACAACTGTAAATTTTGTAAAATATTTGTATAAAGGGAAAATTTTGCCCTTGGGAATAGTGTGCCAAAGTTTAACTTTTTGATTGTAGGTTGAACTAGTGTTGACTGTTGACCGTGGCATAGTTTAGGACGTCACAAGTCCGTAGACAGGTGGCATGCCCGATTTGGATAATCGGAGAAAAGTTATGATGTTCGGAAGGTTGAGGGCGTTACCGTAATTTTGGCTAATAGAGGAAAACGTTGACTTTTTGTTGGAATTTTGGTTTTCACGAAGACCGAGGACCGTTAGATAGGTCTCTACGTCCTGAGTACAATGACAGGTGGCACGCTGTCATCGGACGTCGGACGGAGTAGTTATGGGTCTGGAAAGTTGAAGGGTAAAATGGTAATTTTTGGACCTAGGGGCATTTTGGTCTTTTCACCTTACGGCCAATCAGATAAGGCCAAGTGGTTTTGTGGGATTGGATATTTATCCTGATGACCATGGAGAATGGGACACGTGGGGTGACCCTAGAGGTTTCTAGGAGAAGTTTAGATGTGCACTATCACAAACTGTCCAATTTTAAAACGTGCATTTGGGTATTTTTCACAGAATAGAGAGGGAGATAGTGAGGTGTTGCTGATCGATTCTGAGCGTGTGTGAGATTTGTGAACTGGTGAGACTAATAGAGAGATAGGAGAAGCTGGTGAGTGGTTTGGTGAAGGAAATCATGCCAGGAACAACGAGGGTGTGCGGTTTGAGTTTCAGAGAAACAGAGAGAAGTCGAGAGTGGTGGTGCAACCAAAGACGATCGAGTTGAGCCAAATAAGTTCGAGGGGAAGCTAAGACGGCTGAGGGATACACCGTGGGCTCAGAGGAGCACGGTGGTGCGAACGGCGAAGGACAAATCGACGGTAAGCCCAAAATCCCCTATTTTTCCTATTTTGCTTAATTCAAAAGTCGTGGATTTTGGGGATGAGTCGATGGTTTCTGTGAGTTGTGGGAGACTCGGTAGGTCCCTAGGAATTGATTAAGGTTGAAGCCGTGATGGGGGATGGCCTGGTTGGCTGGGAACCGAAACAAGGGTTTCAGGTAGTTTTGGTTCGAGCTTGCAGACGACGGCTTAGAGGCCGTGATTCCTAGATTTTTAGATTGGAAATGGTTGTTGGGAATTGGACGAACCTAATTGGATTGGAAGGACCGAATTTGGACAGGAAATGAGGGAAAACCGATCACGCCGGTTCGGTTCAGCCAGCCCGGTTTAAACCGACTGACTCGAGGTTGAAGACGACACTGTAGCAGGCGCGTGAAGCCCATGTGCAGCCCCTTTGGGCGGCGCGTGAGGGCGCGTGTGACATAGTCTGAGGAACCTTCCAACATGGTTTTTACTCTAATCGATGTAACGAATCTATCGAGACAAGTTTCGTGTTAATCGGATATCGGGTGGGGTTTGTTCGAGGATTCGAAGGTTTAGGGTTATCGTTTAAATTACGTTTAAAATTCCGAAAAATAGGACAAGTATGTTTAACGTAATTGTGACCCGATTGTGTGACTTTTGACAGGACAGGACACTCCTGAGACGGTTGAGGAACGTACGGAACGCGACTGATGCGTACGGATTTGTGGCTGGACTCCTTCTCTTTTAACGAGCATGCCTAACTGTTTTTATTTACATGTTTTATGTTTTTAAGCATTTTTTTATGATCATAGCCTGTTTTATATCTGTTTTACTTGTTGCACGTTTATCGAGGAAATTACGGGTTTTAGCACGTTTTTCGAGAAATGTTATATATGTGATTTCCATGCCATGTTTTTATTACTGATTTTATATGATGATAAATGCGTTTTGAAACATGATTCGACAAACAAGGTTTTCGGTTTTAGAATCGGATTTCGGGAAACGAAATTTGGTTTTAAAGTTGAAAAGTGGATTTTCCGGATTTGGGTTCGGAATGACGGTTCTGGATGCCGGAATGGCGTCAGACCAGTGGTTTCGGATTCGGTCTTGGATGTGGATTTAGAAATGGATTTCAAATGATTTAGATTGGATTTGCTGGATCTGGATATTGGGTTTAAAGACCCGGATTATATAGGACGGGGGTGGGCCCGGATTGAGTTTAAAGACTCGGATATTACGATATTACCCCCGTAGGCCTGTTGAGTTTAAAGACTCGGATTACAGTTGAGGTCTGGATAGAGTTTAAAGACTCGGATAGACCCAGCAGGTTTGATCAGGACATTACTAGTGGTACATCGTGTTTTGTGATACGCTTTTAGAATGCTTAATTACTGTTTATATCATTCTTTTCTAGTACTTGGTTAGGCATGCATGTTTTCTTTAAAACGGAGGGAATATCCTGTTTTTTTTTTTCATAAATTGTTTTCATACGTTTGTTTTCTTTTTAGTCCACTCACGTTTTTCTGGTTTTAAATTACCCTCCAGGTCGTGGTGAAAAGCGTCGGGGTGATCGTTGAGGCAGGGACAGAGGCATAGAGCTTTGCGGCGTTTTCCGTTGCGTGGATAGCCTAGTAGGACTTTTGTGCCAGTTTTGTATAACACTATGCTCTGTGTTACTGATGTATTACATTTTCTCCTCGGTCTGATAGTTATACTTATATATTCTTGAGGTTATTTTGATATTTTAAGTGTGATTGTCACACGGGAGCAGGGTTCGTCCCGGTTATCGAGGTGATAATCGGGGTGGGTCCTGTCAATTGGTATCAGAGCATAGGTTTGTCGGTTGTGTCTGTACAAGGTCGTATTTAGGTCGTTTTACTAACTCTATGCCTCTTTCAGCGGATGATTGACCATGCCTCCGAGACGTGAACCCCCTCCACGACCTGAAGACGCAGCGAGAGAAGCACAGAGTGCTTCTATAGAGCGAGCTCAGCGTCTAGGGGCTACGACGTTCAGTGGTGGGGCAGACCCAGATGAAGCCCACCGGTGGATCACCCGACTTGAGCGGATTTTCGGGGTGATGCATTGTCCTTGTTAGGACCCACCCCTAATCCCCCGGGATTAAGGGCTAAATCCAGATCCCGTCCAAGTTACACATGACACGAAAGTTAAACAAACGTCCAACCTCCATGTGACACGTAAGTCAGACAAGGGATTTCTGATTTGACCGTCCAGAAATTCCGAACATCCCAGAGTGCACAACGTCTGCTGTGGATTGTGCGTGTGATGTCTCCATCTCTCTCGACCGACAGCCCGCGTCGCAACAACCTGGAGGGTATTGAAAACACGAAAAGACTGTGGGTGAACAAAAATAAAGTTTAAGTTCAAAACCATTTCATAAAACAATTACATTTCTACCCTCCGTTTTAAAACCAATGCATGCATATCAATTTCATGTCATAAAACCATGTACGAAAACCAAACACATTTTCTTTTTTCTCAAATCTCGGGCCTCCGCCCAAAACCATGAAAAACCATATCCTCCGGGCCACTGCCCAAAACATCGGAAAACCATTTTTATAAACCATCATCATCACATCTTAGTGAAATCCAAAACATATTTGAAACCACGTTCTCATCCATCGAACCTGCTGGATCTATCCGAGTCTTTAAACTCCCGAGTCTTTAAACTCAATAACGAGGCCTCAATAATCCGAGTCTTTAAACTCAATCCGGGTCTTTAAACCCAATCCGGGCCCGTCCCCCGTCAATCATAATATCCGGGTCTTTAAACCCAATAACCAGATCCAGCAAATCCAATCCAAAACCATATGAAAAACCTTTTTCCATTTCCGAATCCGAATCCGAATCTGCAATCTTATCAGGATCCCGAATCCAAACTCAGAATTCATATCCACCTCCTTTCCAGATCCGAGTTCGCAACCATCATTTCGTAAGCCGGCATCCAGAATAACCATTCCGAACCCAAACCCAGAAATCCATTTCAAGTCCTGAATCGTATCCCGAATCGTCACCCGGAATTTTGATTCCGAAACCCGAAATCACCTTTCTGAAAACCACTTTTGAACTGGCTTCAAGCCGAAAACCTTTTTCCGAAAACACTTTTCCGAAATCCTTTTTCTTTCTTTTGAAATCGAATCGCAATTCACATCCCAAGACCAAACCATTAAGACCAGGTTTAAATCAAAATATTCGTCAATTCTCGTAAAACGTGCAATACCGTTATTTCCTCGAAAAATGTGCCAAAACCATAAACCATCACAATCATAAATCAAATCATAGAATCAATTATAGAAAACATATAAAAACATATATGCATGCATCAAGAGTTAGAAAGCAAAGTCCACTCACAGACCATTCCGACGTCGCCTCGATACGCGCGCACTTACGCCGTTCCCGGCCATTTCGCTATCCTCGGCTTCTCCGAACCTGTTCAAATCCCATAAAAAGGTTACTAACTACTCAATTAAGCTTCTACCAAAGCCCCATAATTTCCCCGTATTTTTAACTATTTTTAACCGAGGCTTAAAACCTTCGGACATCCCGAAAACTATCGAGACGGTGTCCGATTGACTCGAAACCATCGCTAAAATGTTCGTTACATTAAATACGTTAAAAGTCATGTTGAAACCTTCCTCGAAAACTGAGCCACATGCCTTACACTGTTCATCTTCAACCTTCGTTCAACCCGGTTTGAACCGGTTCGATCCAACCGGTCCAGCCGTGAACCGGCGTTCACGGTTTTGTCCCATTGCTGGTCCATTTTGTGTCCTTTTAATTCCATTATGTTCGTCCCACTCTAACCCACCTATTCCACTATCTAATTCGTAACAAACAATACCAAAACTTACCGTCCAAAGCTCGAAAGAAAACTCAGAAATTTGAGTTTCTGTCTCCGGCCACCCATGGCCACCGTAGGACTCTAAGTCGATACCTAAGGTTCTTAACAACCTTCTAAAGCTAATAGGACTAAAAGAACGGCTCGACTCAACCTAAAAACCCACGAATTTCAGACTGAAGCAAACTGGAAAAACAGGGGACAATGAACGCTTACCCTTGCTCTGGCCTCTGCCGTGCTCACCGCCGTGCTCCACTGAGTCCACACGACTCCTCTCAGGTCACTGAACACCCCCACTCCTCCAATTTTGATGGTTTGATCAACTGGGGTGCACAGCCGTGCACGGTGTCCCTGCTCTGTTTCCTGATTTCCTCCTCCCTTAACACTGTCCTTCATCCTTTCTAATTCTCTCAATCTCACTAAAACATACCAGCACTCACTTACTCAAACCCAGCAACAAAAACTCTCACACAATTTCTGGAATTGATCGATTTTCTCTCGAGGCCTCACTCTCCCTGTTTTTTTTCCTCTTTGTCAACAAAATGGGCGATTAGCAGCCGTGTATTATGTAACCGTGCACACACACACACACACTGCTAGAACCCTCTAGAAGTCCCCCACGTGACCTTCATCCAACGGTCCAACCCAAAAAATCTCCAATCTCTCAGGCCACATGTCCCCCCTCTGATTACTCACAATTCCCAAGGCACCAAAAGACCAAAATGCCCCTAAGTGACCAAATTACCATTTTGCCCCTCCAACTTTACAGAACCATAACTTCACCGTCTGACGTCCGATGACAGCGTGCCGCCTGTCGTTATACTCAGGACGTCGGGACCTATCTAACGGCCCTTGGTCTATGTGAAAATTCCTTGTCTTCCAAAAAGTCAACATTTTCCCTTTAATTTACCAAATTACGGTTATGCCCTTAACCTTCTGAACATCATAACTTCCTCCTCGGATGTCGGAATCGGGCGAGCCACCTGTCTACATACTCGTCAAGTCCCAAACTACGTCATGATCATCGGTCAATACCCAATTAACCGCCCGAAATAAAAAGTCAACTTTTTGCCCGGTCCAGGGGTAAAATCGTCATTCTACGCCGACCGTCCAAAGTAACCCACTAACTACCGCTTAAGCTCATTAATCTGTCACTAATCACCGTCTTAATCCTAATTTCTAGGATGGATCCTTACAGTCATCCAGAGGCCCGTGTGTTGTTGGCTACATTCCTGTTAGATGGTGCAGCGTATGAGTGGTGGTATACGCTGGAGTTGTCAGGTTGGGACGCTTGTACCGTGACGTGGGAGACTTTTCGGGAGCGGTTCTTGGATCAGTACTACCCCCGCTCTTTCCGAGATGTGTTTGATCCTGAAATGACCAACTCGATGAGACCCGCTGGGGTTTCTAGGACCAGCCGCGTGGTGTCTCGGGCCCGCTGGGGGCGTTGTGGTTCGGCAGGGATCCTGCAAAGACTAGACACCGTTATGGTGCCGGCCAAAGGGGCTCCGATGCCTAATTTAGTATCTGAGTGCCGAGGGGCAAGTAAATGCAGTGCTCTAGATCGGTTCTGAGTGTCTTACCTTTGTGAAGGGTTTCGGGGTATTTATAGTAGCCATAACTGCGGTAGGTGGGCTACTGTTACGGGAGCAGGTGGTGCTTTGTGGCTGAGAGCCGTCTAACAAGCCCTGGACATCCGGAGGAGGCGCCAGCTGGAGTCCCAACCTGCCTCCGTCAGGGAGTTGGTATGGCAGAGTTGGTTAGGCGACTGTCGCAGCCAGCTGTCGTCTGTTCATTGTTAGATGCCGAATGGCGGGTCTGCAGTATGGTGCCGATCGGCGGACCTTAGGCCGTGAGGGTGCCGATTAGGCGATCGATCGGCGGCCTTCCTGTCCTAGCGGGCCCTGTGCTAGGGTGGTCGGTCGATATGGTATCAACATAAGTCCCCTAAGTCTTTGACTGAGGTGGATTTCCTCGGTCAAGGACTTGAGATGACGGCCGGTACCTGTCGACCAACCAGGCCGCTGCGCCCTGTATCCCTAGTAGCCCCCCAAGTCATGGAGCGAGGAGGTGCACCGTATGTCCGATGTGAAAGGAGTCCCCGTTGCCGAGTTCCGCAAGCTACCCACCGTAAAGACCAAAAGATCGCGGAGAGGCGGCCGTGGGGAATGGCAGGGAGACGTCGGTAGCAGTGTGCTTGCCGACGAAGAGAGGAAGCATGTCGTCGGGGGAGATGCCGAGAGGCTCCGGCCGGCATGCGGTACGGATGCATACTAGTAGCAATGTACGTATGTACGTAAGTAGGTGAGAATGTATGTTACCGATGGGTATACAGTACAAGGTATTCGTAGCCGAAAGGTGGCCGTATCGGCCTGGCAACTGTCAGATCGGAAGCGCGCATCTCGAGGCGGGCCAGGGGCCTATAAAAAGGGGCAAAAGCTTTTTGACTTTTTCACTTTTTACTCATAGCATCTGTGGAATAATTGCCAGTGCCGACTGAATTGGAGACTGCCGAGCAAAAAGAAGACACGTGAAACTAATTCGACCGAGCAAAATTTTGAAAGGTATAATTTCTGCCGTTCGGCATCTCTGCTCAGCATGTGTTCCGTAGCGTAGGTGCTTAGTTGTAGCTTCTTTTCTTTTGGTAATTTGTAGATGTCAGAGTCAAAGTCAAACAGTGGATCTGGGGTTAGGTCCCCTCAAGCTTTTGGCGGGGAAACACCATCCAGTTCGTCAAACGACGTGCCGAGCGGGCGCAGTGGGTCAACGTCCACTAGTAGGTCCACTAGCAGCACTTCATCGTCCAGCAGCGGTGACAGCCTGGATGAGGCTCTCAGGTTGCCAAGGAAGGAGTTGAGGCAGCAGGGCGGATGCAGCACCTCGGGTGCCGAGCGGCCGAGTGAAAGGAGGACGTCACCCCGTACCCACCCCCCCCCCCCCCCCCCCCCCCCCCCGTCGTCGTCGATTCCGAGTCTGAGGATAGCGGGACGGAGACGAGCTTCCCGATGGAACTAGATGCCGACGGCGTGGTGAAGGTGGAGTACGCCGTGGACTACGAGATGAACACCGTTCGGCAGTCCGACCTGGACCTGTTCCGGGAGCTATACAATGTGCCGGTGGAGATTAAGATGACGGTACCCCCGCACAGCAAGAAGCCGAGTAATCCTCCTGAAGGGTCGACATTATTCTATGTCGACTGCTTTGAGCATGGAGTGAGGCTGCCTCTGCACCCGTGGCTCCAGGAGATGATGGCCAGGGCGAACCTAGCCCAGGGGCAGCTGAACGCTAACGGCTAGATCATCCTGATCAGCTTATACACGGCCTTCCGACTGGCGGGACTGCCGGAGCCGACCTGGGGGCAGTTGTGTGCCCTGTATCGCTTCAAGAGGTAGACCTACGGGTCGGGGTGGTACCAGATTTAGTGCCTGCACAAGAGTGCCTGGGGTGCGTTCATCACGGATGTGCCGACGTCACAGAAGAGCTGGAGGCACCGGTTCTGTTGGGTATCCGGGCCGTGGGAGGGGGACGTCAGTAGGGTCCGATCGAGGATTCCCTGCCACTTCCAGTCTGGAGGTTGTCTGCCTTCTGATCGGCCGGTGGCCATAGTGTGGGGCTTGGGCTGCTGAGACAGAGTCTGATGGTGTGTTGTGTATGTGCAGGTCCGTCCAAGGAAACAGTGACAGCAGAGGATTAGGAGGCGTGCAACCTGGTGCGGGAAAAACTGTCCGACCTGGAACGTAGCCGGTGCGTCCTGAAGTTGCCGTCGAACCTACTTGCCATGGGTCTCATCTCGCCACCTGGTAAGCGGTAGTGTTGAATTTATGGTGTGTAGGTATGCCGAGGCACTAACAGTTTGCTTTGCAGTGCACTCCCAAGTTGAACAAGCCGCTCAGAAGAAGATGAGTGAGGCGGTATCAAAGCACAGCGTGGCTGCCGATGGCAAGGGCAAGGAGCCGGAGGTGACCCCCCAACAGCCGCGGACGCAGAAAACCGTGGCGGTGACGCCCAAGGGGACTAGCCGGGAGGAGCCCCAGCAAGGGTCGAGCTCTGGCTGCCGACCAGAAGGGCTGCCGAAGCCGACCAAGCCTGAAGCTAGGTAGGGTACTGAGATGAAGAGTCCGGTGCTCGGTCTGAAAAGACCCCTGATCGGCGGGCTGGACCAAGCCCGGGAGCGCCGGAGGAAGCTAATGAAGGCTCGGCAGAGGCAGTCTCCCCCGGCAGCTGGGGTGTCGGAGAGCGAGAGCGCCGACCAGCGGCGGAGGAGGGAGGCGGTGCTGAGGGCTCCGGAGGTGCCGAAGTGGCGGAGTAGGGACTGCACTTTTGCCAAGTATTGGGTCATGGAGGCGTCTTTGGCATCATAGAGGCTGTTGATCTGTCGGACGATGAGCTGGGAGTCGCTGTAAACCTGCAGCTGTTGTGCTTGGAGGTCGGTGGCCAACCGGAGGCCAGCAAGGAGGGCTTCGTACTCGGATTCGTTGTTGGAAGCCTGGAACCCAAAACGCAACGCGTACTCTAGCCGTTCCTAGGTAGGTGTGCTGAGTACGAGGCCGGCGCCAGAGCCAGTATGGCAGGAGGATCCGTCCACGTAGAGAGTCCAAATTGGTTGGGCGGGGTCCAAGGTGGACGGGGTTGACGATTTGCAGATAGGAGCGGCGGGTGCCGCAATGTTGGTATCCGGAGTGTCGGGCATGTGCTGCGTTGTGTTGTAAGTGAATTCGGAAAGGAAGTCGGCGATGACCTGTCCTTTGACAGCTGGTCTTGAGGCGAATGAGATATCGAACTCACTAAGCTCCACTGCCCACTTGATGAGCCGCCCCGAAGTGTCTGGCTTTTGGAGCACCTGGCGAAGTGGTTTGTTAATGAGGACTAACATGGGGTGTGCCTGAAAGTATGGGAGGCGCCGGGCCGTCACAATGAGGGCAAAGGCCAACTTCTCCAGGTCGTTGTACCGGGTCTCCGCGTCCTGGAATGCCTTGCTGACATAGTACACTGGGAACTCCGCGCCGTCCCGACTGGTGACGAGGACGGAGCTGACAGCAGATGTGGAGACAGACAGATAGACGGTGAGCCATTCCCCAGTGGTAGGTCGGGTAAGTAGGGGCGCGGTGTTCATGTAAGTTTTGAGAGCTTCAAAGGCAGCGTCGCACGTCGCGTCCCAGTTGATGTGCCTGCCCAGGGTCTTCATGACCTTGAAGAATGGTAAACACTTGTCCGTCGCCCGGGAGATGAACCGGGTGAGGGCGGCGATCCGGCCAGTAAGGGTTTGGACTTCCTTGAGTGTGCGCGGGGGCTTCATTTCCAGGATGGCCTTGATTTTCACGGGGTTAGCCTCGATTCCCCGTTGTCTGATCATGTAACCGAGGAATTTGCCAGAAGGGACACCAAAAACGCATTTGGCGGGGTTGAGCCGCATCTTGTATTGCTTCAGGACCTGGAACATCCTGTGGAGGTTAGGCATGTGCTTGTCGGCTGTCCGGCTCTTGACAAGCATATCATCTACATACACCTCCATGGTCTTGCCAATCTGATCTGCGAACATGAAGTTGACAAGCCGTTGGTAGGTGGCACTGGCGTTCTTGAGCCCGAAGGGCATAACATTATAGCAGTAGACTCCCAAATTAGTGCGGAAACTGGTGTGGATCTGGTCATCGGGGTGCATCCTGATTTGGTTGCAGCCAGAGTACGCATCCATGAAGCTGAGGAGTTTATGGCCAGCTGTGGCGTCGACCAAGAGATCGATCTTAGGAAGCGGGAAGCTATCCTTCGGGCAGGCTTTGTTGAGATCCGTGAAGTCGATGCACATCCGCCAGGATCCGGAGGGTTTCTTGACGAGTACGACATTTGTGACCCACGTGGCGTAAATGGCCTTGCGTACGAAGTGGATGGTGCTGAGCCGAATGATCTCTTCTTGCATGGCTAGCTGTCGCTCTGCGTCATAAGTCCAATGCTTCTGGGTGACTGGTTTGAAGGAGGGGCTGATGTTAAGCCTGTGTCAGATGACATCCGTGGATATGCCAGGCATATCAGTGTAGGAACAAGCAAAGACCTCGTTGTTGTCCCGAAGGAATTGGATGAGTTGTGTCCTGATTTCGGGGGCGAGTGTGCTCCCAATTTTCACTTGCCGCTCGGGGTTACGCGGGCAAAGGGTGATCAGCTCCGTATCTTCCACGGGTTGCGGCTGCGAGACGGCAGAGAGGTCCCGCGGGTCCTTGGGGGGACCCGCTCGTATTTGCTCAAGGAGCTCGGAGTCGACGGGGTCAGCCTCGTAAGCAGCCTCGACGACGGCCATGGTTTCTCGCTCGTCGCACGGGTTGAGCTTTGTCAAGGCGGTCTGATAGCAGGAGCGGGCGGATTGTTGATTACCACGGATTTGGCCAGTGCCATGATGGTCGAAAACTTCATGAGAAGGGCCCGAGTAGAGATGATGGCGCTGAGCTGGTTGAGGAGTCCCCTCCCCAAAATGACGGTATAAGCGGTGGGGTAGTCGACCACCAGGAAGGTGGTGATGGCTGTTGCGATCTTGGGCGCGCTCCCCAGGGAGATAGGCAGGGAGATGGTGCCAAGGGGCATGACAGAATCGCCTGAGAAGCTGAGTAGCGGAGAACCAGCGTGGGTGAGGCTTGTGGAGTTGATGCCCAACTGGTTGAAAGTGTCCATGAAGAGGACGTTCACAGAGCTACCAGTGTCCACCAGGATCCACCCAACATCGAAATTGGCTATCTGAGCGCGGATGATTAGCTGGTCATCGTGGGGAAAAATAACTCCCCGCTCTTCTTCCTCGGAGAAAGTGATGGGCGTCCACCCCGCCCGTGCGACCTTGGCAGCGCGTCCATCCGTGATGTTGAATATTTGGTGGTTGGATGTCGTGGCGCGCAGGAAGTTCTTCTTAGCCCGATTGGAGGTGCAGGAGGAAGAGATGGTAGGGCCCCCGCTGATCGTGTTTATCTGTGGCAGTCCATGTCCGGGGCGTGCGTGTTGGAGGAACTGGTTGATCTTCCCCCCCCCCTTACGAGTGCTTCCACGATGTCGCGGAAGGCCACGCACTCGTCGATGGTATGGCCATTGAAATTGTGGTACTGGCAGTCCAGGTTAGATTGGATGCCCGGGCGGGGGCCGGGCGGTCGTGCCCGTGGCTTGGGGATTGTGTCCTCGATGCTCATCAAGACATTCTCGAGGGAGGTGTTCAGGATTTAATAGGTTTCGTACTTTGAGGTGGGTTTGCCTGCTTGGTGGTGGCCTGATCCCTGCCCCTTGTTGTGGTACTTGTCCTTCCCGCGATGATCATTGTTGTACGTCCCTTTCCGCTTACCAGAGTGTGAGTCAGATCGGTGATCCGTATGCGCGTTATTGGTCTGAGGAGGTGACCGTGCCTGCCGGTTGCTGGGAGGCGGAGGGCGCGCGCCATTCACGTCAGGTCGGGATGCGACCTGGGGAGAGTTGAAGTGCTCCGCCTTGGCGTGTATTGCCGCTTGCCGCATGAGCTCATTGTAATCGTCCGAACCCTGGGTGAAGGCATGGTACTTGAAGGTGGACTCCCGCAGTCCGTTGTGGAAAGCTCGGTAGGCGGCCTTGTCGTCCGTCTCGTAGCATTTGGAGTACTCCAAGCTGAAACGAGCGGCGTATTGGCGTAGGGGCTCGCTATCTCCCTGTCGGAGGGTTCCCAGGTCCTCGGTTGTGAGCAGTCGGTCCGTCTGGATCATGAATTGGTTCAGGAAGACCGTGTGTAGGCGGTCGAACGAGTCGATAGACTGTGGTTCCAGGTGATAGAACCAATTGAGCGCGGCCCCAGTGAGGGTGGAGTTGAAAATCAAGCACTGCGCTTCGTCAGAGAGATTCCTGAAGGCGAGCGCTGAGTTGTAATTGTTGATATGGGTGTCTGGGTCGCCTTGTCCGTTATACAGGGCAATCTTCAAGGGTTTGACCTTCGTTTCATGGCGGTACCGCATGATGCGGTCCGTGAAGGGACCAATGTTGGTCCAAGGTCGGGGTAGTGTCCCAGCTTTGGGTCTGGCGGCCTCCAATTCCCACACGCGCTGGAGGAGTTCCTGGACCACCTCGTTTGATTGGTCGGGTCGATCCGCCCCAATTGGGCGGTCACCGATTGGATGATTTGCGCTGCCGCCTCTGGGCTTCCCGGGTTGCACCAGTCGCCGCCCGGACGAGGTTGTGGTTGAGCTGGCATTGTCTTCCGGCTGGTGCCTGCCGACCGGCGAGGAGGGACTGCCTGGAGGCTGGACGGAGAGCCGCGGAGGCTGCGCAGGTCGGCGTGCCGATCCAGACCTTGACCGGGCGCCTTGGGATAGTATGGGCAGAGGTGGTTGTGCCTGGATGCGGGGGTCGTGGGTAGGGTAAGTCAGACGGTTGGCCGGGGTCAGCGTCTGTCTCCTGTCGAGCAGCTCGCAGGCGTCACGGTATATCTGTGTTCCCGAGGGGCCAGGCAGGTCGGTCTGGTGGAAGAGCAGGCGACCGGACGCTTCCTGTAGGCATGTGTCAACGATCTCGACTCGGCCGGCATCGAACTCCGGCCGACGAGATGCAGCGGCTAAGACCCGTTTGGTTGCCTCCCGCTGCTCCTCCAGTTCCTCGCGTGTGGACTGCAAGATGGCCAGGGTGCTTCCATGCTGTTCCCCCCACACGTGGTTCATGCTCTCGATGGCAGCGTTGCTCTTCCTGAGTTCGGCAACCTCCGACCGGAGGGTCCTCAGCATCTCGAGCACGTCATCGGAAGGTAGACTGGCTCGGGTTCGGCCGCGATCTCCCTGAGGGGTGTTGTTGAGCTCACCGTCATCCCATTCGGCAGACATTGTTTGTTAGCGGAGGGTCGAGCAAGGGTATGTGAGTTAGTGAGTGTTTACTGAGTTCCCACAGACGGCGTCAATTGTTTGATCCTGAAATGACCAACTCAATGAGACCCGCTGGGGGTTCTAGGACCAGTCGCGTGGTGTCTCGGGCCCGTTGGGGGCGTTGTGTTTCGGCAGGGATCCTGCAAAGACTAGACACCGGTGTGGTGCCGGCCAAAGGGGCTCCGATGCCTAAGCTAGTATCTGAGTGCCGAGGGGCAAGTAAATACAGTGCTCTGGATCGGTTCTGAGTGTCTTACCTTTGTGAAGGGTTTCAAGGTATTTATAGTAGCCATAACTGCGGTAGGTGGGCTACTGTTACGGGAGCAGGTGGTGCTTTGTGGCTGAGAGCCTTCTGACAAGCTCTGGACATCCGGAGGAGGCGCCAGCTGGAGTCCCAACTTGCCTCCGTTAGGGAGTTGGTATGGCAGAGTTGGTTAGGCGACTGTCGCAGCCAGCTGTCGTCTGTTCATTGTCAGATGCCGAATGGCGGGTCTGCAGTATGGTGCCGATCGGAGGACTGTAGGTCGTGAGGGTGCCGATCAGGCGATCGGTCGGCGGCCTTCCTGTCCTGGCGGGCCCTGTGCTAGGGTGGTCGGTCGATATGGTATCAACAAGATGCCAAGGAGGCGGAGTTTCTTCAGCTGAAATAGGGCAGCATGATAGTAGCCGAGTATGAGCAGAGGTTCCAGATGTTGTCCCGTTTCGCTCCTGCATTTGTGGCTACTGATGTAACGACCTGTCCAGAATTCCGGGATTAGTTTAGTGACTAATCTCGATTAGTGTGGTTGAACGGTGCTTAGTAGGGCGGAATCGAACAAATTGTGCTAAATGACCGTTTTGCCCCTAGTCGTGGGCAAAATGTTGACTTTTTGATCGGGCGGTCAAATGGGCTTTGACCGATGATCGTGACGTAGTTCGGGACGTCCCGAGTTCATAGACAGGTGGCACGATCGATTCCGACATTCGTAGAGAAAGTTATGATGTTCGGAAGTTGAGGGGTATTTTGGTAATTTGGCATGTTAGGGGCCAAATGTTGACTTTTTGATCGGGAGGTCCGATGGACGAGGGCCAAGGACCGTTACGTAGGTATCGTCGATACGAATCCAACGACAGACGGCATGCCGAAATCGGGGATTCGACGACGAAGTTATGGTCAAGGAAACGAATTTACGAACCGAGGCTCGGATTAAAATAATAATATAATAATGAATAGTGACCATTGACTGTGCACCTCCGGATGAGTGACAAGTGTCACCCATCCCCTGAATTCTGATCCATGTTTCCCTCCCAACATCATCATTTCCTACATCATCATTTCTCCTTCATCATTTCCTCCATTTTCTCCCTAATTATCTCCATATTTTCCTTACACCGTGAGCAAAACAGAGAGTGAGTGAGCTGTGAGAATTGGCTCCCTTCCTTGGCCGTTCTTGAGAGAAAATTGAAGGTTGAGAGAGACTGAATTGGCTGGGAAACACGAGAGGCAGAGAGGATGCTGGAAATCGAAAAATTGAATTTTAGGAAATTGGGGGGAAAATTCGAATACTGGGGATTAGGCCGTGAGGATCGCAACTGAGCTTACAATCAGCTTCCTGGGATCACAACGATCAGAATCGTCGAAGGAACGAAGGGAATTGGTGCTGTTTTGGCTCTGATCACACTTGGTGACAGAGGAGTAAATTCGACCTTGAGTCGTGAAGTTGGAGGCTTCGATGGACGGAATTGAGGTGGGGAAACTGCTTCTCATGATCCCACGATGCTTCTGGGTTCATCAATTGAAGGAAAACGGCTGTGGTTTACAGAACTCCATGGTTGAACAATGACGGTGTTCGAGCTTGAGTCGTGACGATTGAGCACAGGATTGATGCAATTGAGTTTGGGGAAATGCTTAACGGAGTTCACTGATGCTTCTAGTTGAATCAATTTAATGAAATCGATCGAAATTGAAGGGATTCCATGAACGAACAGTAACCTGGGTGTTCTTCATGTTCATCATCGAGTCGATGGGTTGTAGGTAAGGTTTTGTGTAATAACCATTACAGAACTTAAATTGAACTTAAAACGAAGCTAATGGAATAATCAATTGATGTAATTAAGGTCGAATTGATGGGATTGGAACCGGGTCATCTCGCGGGTTAATTGGACCCGTTTACCAGACATACGGGTTAGGACGATGCACTGTAGCAGGCGCGTGGATTTCACGCGCAGCCACTCACGGCGGCGCGTGACGGCGCGTGGGCATGAATCTCGAGGTGAGGTCAACATGACTTCTGTCCTATTTAATGTAACAGAAATTTTGGAATTGGTTTCGTGTCGATCGGACACCGTCTCGATATTGTTCGGGATGCCCGATGGTTTTAAATCAAGTTTAAAAATAGTAAAAATTCGGGAAAATTATGGGACTTTGATAGGATGTTAATGATGAGGTTAGTGACCCTCTAATGTGATTTGGACAGGAGTGGGAGTCCCGGTGATAGTGGTGAGGCCCGGGAGGGCCGGTGGCACGCGTATCGAGGCATACCGTTAAAACGGTCTGTGAGTGGACTTTGGTTTTATAAATTCTATGCATGCTTAAATGTTTTATATGGATTATGGTTGTGATTGTATGATGTTGATTTGGTTGTTGGTAAATTGTACGGTTTCACGTATTTCGAGGCAATTTACGTGCTTGCACGTAAATTGAGGTTTCCGGTTTTTCATGGATTTTTCATATTTATAACTTGGATATAATGTGATGAAATGGTTTTGAAATTGGAAATATGAACTCGGGCTTGAGGCCCAATTATGTTGGAAATTTCGGACTCGATGTCCATTTGAAAATCGGGCCGGGGGCCCAGTTGGTTAATGAAATCGGGCCAGGGGCCCAGTTGGTATGAAATCGGGCTGAGACCCATTTGAGTTATGTTATCGGGCCAGGGGCCCAGTTGATTTACGAATTCGGGCTGTGGGCCCAGTGGGTTAATAAAGTCGGGCTACGGGCCCAGTTGGTTTACAAATCGGGCCGTAGGCCCAGTGGTTCATAAAATCGGGCATGAGGCCCAATTGGATTATAATGGTGATTTCGGGTCAGGGACCCTATATTTAATAATTGTGATTTTGGGTCAGGGACCCTAAATGGAATTACATGGTTTTATGGAAATTTCGGGCAGGGCCCAATGGTAATGATGTGATAAAAGGATTTAATAAAACTGTTTTCCATATACCATCTGGATACAAGGATATATGATGGTCTCCTCCAGATGTCTGGGACACTGGGGAAGTCACGGTGCATTGCCTGCGAGGGGTCATTATACGGAGCAGCCGGACCGTATGATGATTCAGGAGCAGGATTGCTATGATTGACGTCAGGGACGTCAGACATCAGGGATGTCAGATATATGGACCCAGAGAGACCCCGGGCAGCACGCGTAGCTTATTAAACCGTGAGATATGACGTCAGGGACGTCTAGCGTCTGGGACGCTAAGCATCTGGGATGCTGGTGATGGTAATGGTAAAATATGGATTAATGGATATATGAAATGGCTTTTCGGTTGGATATGTGTTATTTGGTAAAAATGGATTATTGGTTATGAAATGGTATGTCGGGTCGGGGACCCTAAATGGTTTTGGATTTATGGATTTATGTTTATGGCTTTGGGCGGTGGCCCACATGGTTTTAATATGTATGGTTGTGGTATTCCACTGTTTTGGGCTGAGTTCCCACACTTGGTTTTTGGTTGACGGTTTTTGGGCTAAGGCCCTAAGGGCTCGGTTGAGCAAACGTTTTGGTTACTGGTTTTCGTGGCATGCATACGTTTTTATTGGAGGGCATAAATGTCTTATAAATGTATTTGATGAACTTATTGGTTTTGTCCACTCACAGCTTTTGGTTTTAATGCCCTTCAGGTTGATTACGGATGCGATTGCAGCAGAGACTGGGACATTGCACACCTCCTCCATCGGTCCTTGCGCACTCTGGAAGCCCCGTATGGGCAGGGGCTCGTGGTTATCCCTTGTCTGACACCCTTTGTTGGACGTGAGCAGGGCACATTCCACAGTAATCCCGGGGGGATTGGGATGGGTCCTGTCAACTTGGTATCAGAGCACGGTTGCTCATTTTGTGCGCGCAGGTCGAGGGTCTGATGTCTCATGGGGCTGCAATTCGTTGTCAACCTGATAGATAGTTTTGGGTTTGGATAGTGGATGGAGTGTGATTGACCCGATACGCCGTGCATTAATGTGATTCGACCCATGGGGGGGTTGATTGTGATGAACTGGTATTGTGGGACCGACGGCTCGGTCATGTAATATTGGATTGTTGTGCTGCTAGGTGCAGCCAGGTTCGGGGAACCTCATGTGAGTAATGGTTTAAAATGTGAACCCTTGTGGTGGTTTCTAGTGTGAGGGATGTTGGTTCATTGGAGTTGGCCGATGACCTAGTGGTGGAACCCACGTTGATAGGATGGTAGGATTGGATCTGACGTCTATTCGATGTCTAGACCGCGGGGTCGGTCAGGTCGTGGATTTTATATTACGGAAAGCTGTTTGGTTCGGTTGAACCATAGGGTGTGATTGTGGAACCCTAGTATTTAAAAGGTAAACCTTAATTGTGGCTAGTGGATGAGAACTTGTGCTGCGACGAGCGGCTGAGGTCATGGATGACCATGGGGATGGCTCTGGTGAGTCTAGGCAGAACTATGGGATTCGATTTACGGATACGATTCTGAGATAAATTATGGAATCCCGTGTTGGATCGGGTATTGGTGTGATGTGTGGATGCGGATCTCGATAGCAATGACAGTTAGTCGGTAGTCATATGGAGATGACTGGCTATCGAGGGTAATTAGGTGGTTATAATGCTTGGGGATCAGGGGACATTCGGGGAACGTTCATTTTCCTGATGAGGATTGTCAGAATAGTGGTACCCATAGTCGTGATGTACGGGATCGTCGTTCGGTATGAACGGAGATCTAGGGTTGTCGTATTTGCACACGGCGTGCAAGTATGAATGTTTGTGGGTTGGTACTCTTGTGCTGATACTAGTGTTGTTGATAGTGTGTTGGTGCTGGTACTAGCGCTGGTGCTAGTGTCGGTGATGGTGTTGACGATGAGCCACAAGTTGGGGTGTGACTCCGTCATGATGAACTTATGTTCGGTCTTTGAGATTCGATAGTGATTGAGTGATGGACTGGATGGGATCCAGTTAAGATTGTGATGTGTTGGGATAAGTCCCAATAGTGGTGAGATAACCAGCGATGAGTGGATAAAAGGTATAATTGAGAACTTGGAAAACCGAGTGTTGAACCTGTAAAGGTTGGGATGTGCGAATGGAACAATAACGGATTGATTGTGGACACGTGGTTGTCCAAGTGAATTGAGGAGGTAGGAAGTCTGGTGGTTGGAACCTTAGTTTCGAGGAAAGTTGTGATTGGGGAACGAGAGTGGTGCTAGTTTTTGGTGATTGGTATTCCGAAGTCATAGGGGTTGACTTCTTGTTTTCTGCCCCGGCAGACGTTGAGTGTAGTTACCAGTACGTTGAGCGTGTATTGGTTGGTGGGCCCATGTGTGTTTTTTGGGTCATTAGGAGGAGCTACGTATTCGAAATTAGGTAAACGAGATTTCTCATTTTCTGCTTGGTGGCAGAGGATGTTGTGAGTGCAGCGAGTTTTGTTTGCATCCACGTAAGATGAGTTTTGGCGTCATTGTGTTGGATCATCCTTGGTTTTTCCTAGGTGGAATGACAAGGATCGATACGAACTTGGGTATGTGAGTCGAAATGACGGGATTGAACTTCTTTTCGAAGTGGGGTCCGTAGGTTTTCAAGGTAGTTGAATTTTTGTCAACCTTAGACGTGTGGAGGTTGGATTGGCTTCCCTATGAAGTCAATCAAGTGTATTGAACGGGTAACCGATAGGTTCGGTTTTGGTGTGTCTTGGTAAATGTGAACGAGATTTCGGGATTTGGAATCGAATTTCTGGGTGACGATTCAGGATTCGATTTTGGAACTTGAAAGTATATTTCCGGATTTGGGTACGAGATGATTATTCCAAATGCTAGCTTACGGAATAATGATTTCGGATTCGGATTTGGATATGAATTAAAATGTGATGTCTGGGCTTGGATCCGGGATTTCTTACGAAATTGCGGATTCAGATTCGGAATTGGAACTAGATGTTGGGTGGAGTTTCGATTTGTCTCATGCTGGATTGAGCAAACGTACTCCATTATTGGAACGCGTTCGACTATGACCTAGGTGGTTGTAGTCTGGTCATTAGATAGATGTGTGTACTTCGTACATGGTTCGAGGTACAATACCTTGTAGACTTGTGATGTCTAGTTACGATATACGGGATATACCCGAGGTGTGTCGGTGAACGTGTTGGTAGTCGGATTGGTTCCGATGCCTTGAGATTAATTGTGGGCCGGACATTACTATGCAATGGGTCATGGTATTTCCGATGAGTCTAATTACACACAGATCGTGTGAAAGGTCGGTAAATGTTTACTAAGTTAAGTACGTTGGTGACATGTGTAGCCACGAGTGAGTCTAGTGTCAGTTTTCGACTGACAACAACTATGTGGTGACAGTTTGTCAGGATGTGTCAACATAGATTGTTGAGTGGGGTCAGCTGACTCCTAGTGGGAGTGGGAAAGGAACCGTCGAGTTGTTGCGTCAACGAGAGGGTTGATTTGACAAGTGGTGTCAAATTCGAAACAAGTAGTTTCAGTCATTCGACGGGGTCGAATGTAGTCGTTGCGTTTTGAGTACTAGTGGTACGTTTGGGCGTAGACAAGTTTTGTCTGAGTAGTTGGTGTACGGGTGTACACGTGTTGCGTGGTCGATTCCACTTTCCACGGGGTGTTTGTGGAATCAGGGTAATCGAGTTTCGAGAGCGAAACTTATTAAGGAGGGAAGTACGTTGAGGTGAGATCGGTTGGAATTTCGAGGACGAAATTTATTAAGGAGGAAAGATTGTAACGACCCGTCCCGAATTCCGGGATTAGTTTAGTGACTAATCTCGATTAGTGAGGTTGAACGGTGCTTAGTAGGGCGGAATCGAACAAATTGTGCGAAATGACCGTTTTGCCCCTGGTCGTGGGTAAAATGTTGACTTTTTGATCGGGCGGTCAAATGGACTTTGGCCGATGACCGTGACGTAGTTCGGGACGTCACGAGTTCATAGACAGGTGGCACGATCAATTCCGACATTCGTAGAGAAAGTTATAATGTTCGGAAGTTGAGGGGTATTTTGGTAATTTGGCATGTTAGGGGGCAAATGTTGACTTTTTGATCGGGAGGTCCGATGGACGAGGGCCAAGGACCATTACGTAGGTATCGTCGATATGAATCCAACGACAGGCGGCATGCCGAAATCGGGGATTCGACGACGAAGTTATGGTCAAGGAAACGAATTTACGAACCGAGGCTTGGATTAAAATAATAATATAATAATGAATAGTGACCGTTGACTGTGCACCTCCGGATGAGTGACAAGTGTCACCCATCCCCTGAATTCTGATCCATGTTTCCCTCCCAACATCATCATTTCCTACATCATCATTTCTCCTTCATCATTTCCTCCATTTTCTCCCTAATTATCTCCATATTTTCCTTACACCGTGAGCAAAACAGAGAGTGAGTGAGCTGGGAGAATTGGCTCCCTTACTTGGCCGTTCTTGAGAGAAAATTGAAGGTTGAGAGAGACTGAATTGGCTGGGAAACACGAGAGGCAGAGAGGATGCTGGAAATCAAAAAATTGAATTTTAGGAAATTGGGGGGAAAATTCGAATACTGGGGATTAGGCCGTGAGGATCGCAATTGAGCTTACAATCAGCTTCCTGGGATCACAACGATCAGAATCGTCGAAGGAACGAAGGGAATTGGTGCTGTTTTGGCTCTGATCACACTTGGTGACAGAGGAGTAAATTCAACCTTGAGTCGTGAAGTTGGAGGCTTCGATGGACGGAATTGAGGTGGGGAAACTGCTTCTCATGATCCCATGATGCTTCTGGGTTCATCAATTGAAGGAAAACGGCTGTGGTTGACAGAACTCCATGGTTGAACAGTGACGGTGTTCGAGCTTGAGTCGTGACGATTGAGCACAGGATTGATGCAATTGAGTTGGGGGAAATGCTTAACGGAGTTCACTGATGCTTCTAGTTGAATCAATTTAATGAAATCGATCGAAATTGAAGGGATTCCATGAACGAACAGTAACCTGGGTGTTCTTCATGTTCATCATCGAGTCGATGGGTTGTAGGTAAGGTTTTGTGTAATAACCATTACAGAACTTAAATTGAACTTAAAACGAAGCTAATAGAATGATCAATTGATGTAATTAAGGTCGAATTGATGGGATTGGAACCGGGTCATCTCGCGGGTTAATTGGACCCGTTTACCAGACATACGGGTTAGGACGATGCACTGTAGCAGGCGCGTGGATTTCACGCGCAGCCACTCACGGCGGCGCGTGACGGCACGTGGGCACGAATCTCGAGGTGAGGTCAACATGACTTCTGTCCTATTTAATGTAACGGAAATTTTGGAATTGGTTTCGTGTCGATCGGACACCGTCTCGATATTGTTCGGGATGCCCGAAGGTTTTAAATCAAGTTTAAAAATAGTAAAAATTCGGGAAAATTACGGGACTTTGATAGGATGTTAATGATGAGGTTAGTGACCCTCTAATGTGATTTGGACAGGATTGAGAGTCCCGGTGATAGTGGTGAGGCCCGGGAGGGCCGGTGGCACGCGTATCGAGGCATACCGTTAAAACGGTCTATGAGTGGACTTTGGTTTTATAAATTCTATGCATGCTTAAATGTTTTATATGGATTATGGTTGTGATTGTATGATGTTGATTTGGTTGTTGGTAAATTGTACGGTTTCACGTATTTCGAGGCAGGGGCACAGTTGGTTAATGAAATCAGGCCAGGGGCCCAGTTGGTATGAAATCGGGCTGAGACCCATTTGAGTTATGTTATCGGGCCAGGGGCCCAGTTGATTTACGAATTCGGGCTGTGGGCCCAGTGGGTTAATAAAGTCGGGCTACGGGCCCAGTTGGTTTACAAATCGGGCCGTAGGCCCAGTGGTTCATAAAATCGGGCATGAGGCCCAATTGGATTATAATGGTGATTTCGGGTCAGGGACCCTATATTTAATAATTGTGATTTTGGGTCAGGGACCCTAAATGGAATTACATGGTTTTATGGAAATTTCGGGCATGGCCCAATGGTAATGATGTGATAAAAGGATTTAATAAAACTGTTTTCCATATACCATCTGGATACAAGGATATATGATGGTTTCCTCCAGATGTCTGGGACACTGGGGAAGTCACGGTGCATTGCCTGCGAGGGGTCATTATACGGAGCAGCCGGACCGTATGATGATTCAGGAGCAGGATTGCTATGATTGACGTCAGGGACGTCAGACATCAGGAATGTCAGATATATGGACCCAGAGAGACCCCGGGCAGCACGCGTAGCTTATTAAACCGTGAGATATGACGTCAGGGACGTCTAGCGTCTGGGACGCTAAGCATCTGGGATGCTGGTGATGGTAATGGTAAAATATGGATTAATGGTTATATGAAATGGCTTTTCGGTTGGATATGTGTTATTTGGTAAAAATGGATTATTGGTTATGAAATGGTATGTCGGGTCGGGGACCCTAAATGGTTTTGGATTTATGGATTTATGTTTATGGCTTTGGGCGGTGGCCCACATGGTTTTAATATGTATGGTTGTGGTATTCCACTGTTTTGGGCTGAGTTCCCACACTTGGTTTTTGGTTGACAGTTTTTGGGCTAAGGCCCTAAGGGCTCGGTTGAGCAAACGTTTTGGTTACTGGTTTTCGTGGCATGCATACGTTTTTATTGGAGAGCATAAATGTCTTATAAATGTATTTGATGAACTTATTGGTTTTGTCCACTCACAGCTTTTGGTTTTAATGCCCTTTAGGTTGATTACGGATGCGATTGCAGCAGAGACTGGGACATTGCACACCTCATCCATCGGTCCTTGCGCACTCTGGAAGCCCCATTTGGGCAGGGGCTCGTGGTTATCCCTTATCTTACACCCCTTG
This sequence comes from Prinsepia uniflora, assembly GCA_032719365.1. Taxonomy (NCBI): domain Eukaryota; kingdom Viridiplantae; phylum Streptophyta; class Magnoliopsida; order Rosales; family Rosaceae; genus Prinsepia; species Prinsepia uniflora. The sequence goes on along the minus strand of CM064871.1, from coordinate 63,735,662 downwards.
TTGGACAGGAGCAGGGCACATTCCACGGTAATCCCGGGGGGATTGGGATGGGTCCTGTCAACTGAGGCTGAGAAGTGTCATCGGTTTGAGTTGGGTCTACGAGGAGATATTAGAGCCATTGTGACAGCCGGCTCATTTGCTACATTCAGGGAGCTATCAGACGCTGCTGTGAGAGTAGGGGCTAGTCTGCCTGCCCGGCCACAGTATTCAGGTAGTATGCGACGCCGTGAGCATTCTTTTCCTGGAGCGTCGAGTCAGAGGAATCCGAAGCGGGGTAACTACGGTGGTACTTCATCAGCAGGTGGTGGCCGGTTTGGCAGACCAGGCAGTTTTCAGGGTTCTGGATTTCGGGGAGCTAGAGCACAGCCGACGCCGCAGGCGAGTACGACTTCTGTTGCTTCTACTGGGAGACAGACTGGTGGACCCGGTAGAGATGTCTGTTACTATTGTGGAGAGCGAGGTCACTTTCGGCGTGAGTGCCCGTTGTTAGCCCAGGAGGGTGGAGCAGGCCGAGGTGAGGCAGAGCCAGGGCGGAGTACTGCATTAGTGTCAGGGGCGGCAGGCCCTAGAGGTGGCGGTGGTGCCACGAGTAGTTCGAGAGGACGCGGTCGGTCATCAGGACCTCTGTCGCGAGTTTTTTCTATGACCCAGCAGGAGGCCAGATCAGCACCTGGAGTGGTGACAGGTACACTTACCATACTTGGCCACACTGTATTTGCTTTGATAGATCCCGGGGCTACTCATTCCTTTATTGCCTTGAGTTGTAGTTTGGTTACGGAGAGAGAGGTGTCTACCTTGGATTGTGCCTTGGGGGTGAGTACGCCGACTGGTGAGGTGTTGGTGGTGACTCATTTTTTGAGAGAGTGTCCGGTGTTGGTAGGCGAGGTCGAGTTAGTGGCAGACTTGTTATTGTTGGATCTACATGACTTCGATGTTATTTTGGGTATGGACTGGTTAACTAGACATCATGCTTCTATCGAGTGCTTCGAATTTTGAAAATGGAAAATGGCTTTCGGGTTACTCACCTCTGCCGTCCACCACCGTGGCTCGTCATCCATCCCGAGGGTTATCTTGCATGTCCTACATGTGGTTCAGACACAACGTCATGTTGGCATGCAACACAAGTATGCTACTTAGGTTTAAGAAGGTTATTGCCCTGGGATCACCAATGACGTACGCAATCAGACTCATTTGATGGGAAATCCGAGTTACAAGTTCGACCCCGAGAAAGATTTGGTGATAAGATACTGTCTAAATTGAGCAATATACATGACTTTGTCACACGAGGTCCGAAACCTCTTGGACAGGGAAGTTGGATGAAAAATTACATACTCGTTTGGGCGATTGTGTGGGTGATAGTGAAACAGAAACCGATTGATTAATTGTAAAACATTTCCATCAATTATTAATGCATAAGATTCATTACTACACATTTTACAAAATACATACTCATTTGGACTTATGTTCATTGTAGCTTACAAATCCAAATACACCAAAAAAAATACATAACCCAAAAAAAAAATACATTAACACAAAATAACGATTAACACAATTAAATCAATATTACTTGACGTAAATCATAAGAAAATTCGTCGGGTAAAATAAAATAATAATTTATGGTTCACTGTATACTAGTTCGGTGGCTCTTCTCTGAATTTGTTACCTAGCGAATTTTTATACAAAATTCGTCGAGTAAAATTAGAAAATATTTTAGGGTTTGGGGAAAACTAGTTCGGTGGCACTTCTCCATATATGATACCGGACAAATGTTTTCAATGTATTTGTCGGGAGAACTAGTTCGATGGCACTTCTCCGAATATGTTACCCGACGAATGTTTTCAATGTGTTTGTCAGGTAAAATTAAATAATAATTTAGGGTTTAGCTTTTAGGTTAAACTAGTTCGGTGGCTCTTATCCGAATATATTACCCGACGAATTTATATATATATATATATATATATATATATATATATATGTATTCTTCGGGTAACATGTTTTCTAAAGTTTTAAACAAAACGTTGTTTTTGAAAATTTGAAGACTTTCCACTGAGAATTCGATCGATTCAACTGTGACATGCATTTTATAACCGACGAATTTATATATATCATTTACACGAAAAATTAGATGATTTTGAATTTTTGGAGCTTGGGGAATGGTGAGCAAAGGATCGACGGTTACAAAATGTTATGTTACAATTAAACGACTTAGACTCCTCGAATCTTAATGAGTTTCGTATGGTGAATTTAAGGAACTTAACGATACAAAATGAGCGGTCGAAAATTGGAAATGCATTCAAACCTTTTTGGAAAATATTTCTACGTATGACTATCATTAATTCTGGTAAAAAATTTTGTCGAGTTAGGAAGTTTTTTTGGTGGGTGATGTTCAATTCCCGAGTTACATTGAAAACCTTATGGTAAATTTTGCTAAGTGTAACTATCATAAATGACAGTAAAAACTTTGTCAGGTTAGGGTTCATTTCGTCGGGTGAGGGTAAATTACCGTCTGTTAACATCTCTAATTTACTCACCCAAATTTACCGCCCATAATTTTGGAAAAAATTTGGGTGGTAAAGTTTTCGCGAAACTTGAATTACTGTCCCAATGTTACCTGACGAAGCTTCGTCGGGTAACACCTGAATGACCGGACTCTTCTACTTCTGCGTTGTCGCTTCAATCTTACCGCTAATGTTACATGACGAATCATTTAATTCAACCCCGACAAAGCTTCGTCGAGTAACGTCCTTCCATTTTTTATAACAGATAAGGTCTTCTTCTTCCCCCTCTTCCTCCTCACTTATTCCACTGTTCACTCAGACCAGAACAAAAAAAAAACCCTCAGCTTCTCTCGTTGAACACATCTCTCTCAGCCTCTCTCACTCCCTCTCCCGCCTCTCAATCTAGCTTTCTCTCGAAGCTTTCTCGCCTCACTGCTGTAGAGACTCTCCCCTCTTGGTAGCCGACGTTGCTAGTCGCCGTGGCCCATTCCTCTCCTCAGAACCACTTTATGATCCTTCTCTCTCTCTCTCTCTCTCTCTCTCTCTCTCTCTCTCTCAATGCATATGAGTTACCACTTACTCTATAACTTGAAAGTTTCCTTCACTTAGCCCATGATAATGTCCACTTAGGATAATCCAAGACGATGGCATCAATATTCATCCTACGTGAGTGTAAACACAAATCCCACTACACTCACCACGTGGGGTGATACTAAGCACCATCTGATAAGCCCAAGCATCATCTGTTAAGGAGCAGAAAAAAAATGAGAAGTTTCCTTCACCATGTCCGGAATATCCATATTCGAGTTCTCTTGACTCCGAAGTTGCAACCATGTTGGAATTAATTTGGGTATGCTTCCAAGTCCTCAACTCACTCAGATATCCATCCACGTGTTCGTAAACACGTTACTCACTAACAACTTCACTTGTTTGTTTATACCGTTTATGCACATCCAAAAGTAGTCACTCATTTATCTCGACTACCTGATTCTCACGTTTCCACCTTTATGGTTACAACCTCTGAGCACACCCTAGTGTTTTAAGTCTCGCAATCATGTTGACGGCCAAACCAGAAGCTCTAGCCAAGCAAACGGAAAAAGAGAAGTCACCTTCTCCGATTAAGAGTATTCTCTGATAGTTGTTGTAATGCTTAATCCTTTTCCCAAAACTAAACACTTGCATTGATTCTCCTCGGCTTCTTCCAATTTCGAATAAATTCTTAGCACTCCCTTCAAACTCAACAATTCTGACACAACCACCCTGACAAATCATACAAGAAAAGGAACTAGGGACATCCTTGAACGCGATCCCATACTCAACAATCTCAACTACAACCATCCTCGATAGCCATGTGGCAGGCACGACAATCGATCAACAAACATCGCTACCGAGACTCTGTAGCCACACGTCAACACTACTAATCGGTCCACACCAGGATCCAATATATCATCTCATAATGGTACACATGGGTCGGATCCTACCACTTCACTTAATGTCAGGCCAACCAATCTTCGTGGTCTCAACTAGACTCCACTAGGGTAGTCCAGGGCCTCCGCTCTACTCTGCAGCACAACCTCTAAATTTAACATGACATGACCGTTTAACGGTCTCGACTTTGAAAGTCGTCATATCCAATCAAATTATTGAACTCACATTTTCCGGACCATCAACTTAAAATAATCTCCTAGACCTCGGCTGCTCCTAGCAACATAACCAATCTGACCTAACCGTGGAACAATCACAACTCTGTAATTTTGTTAGTTCCTCATTCATCGCGTCTAATCTCACTAACTCACGACATATCGTGCCAACCGTAACCTATCCACTATTCATTTCCACTAACTCTCGTACTATTACCCTAACTTTCAGGTTGATGACGTGCTACATCCACATAGAGACTTTACATCCTGCATATGCGCACATAGTGATCTGGTTCCACACTGACAACCTTGCTCTGATACCACCTTGGTATCAGTGTACCACATGTTAACCTCGCTCTGATACCACCTTGACACGACACATCCCAATCCCCCGGGATTAACACGGGATGTGCCATGCTTCCGTCTAACCCACGTGTGACACGAAGGGCCAGACAATGGATAACCCAAACCTTAGCCCACTCGCGGTTTTCAGAGTGCGCCAGGATCAGTGGACAACTGTGATGTCTCAGTCTCCGCTATAGCCCGCATCCGAGATCAACCTGAAACGAATTAAAAACCATAAAAACTGTGAGTGGACGAAAATAAATAATTTAATAAAAACTCATTGCATAAAGAAGACATTTATGTCCTTCATTGAAAACCATGCATGCATTCAAAAACCATCTAAGTTAATCAAATCAAATATAATAAAATATTTTCTAAACCCAAGACATTTCCTTCCTCAAATCATTAGGGCCTAAGCCCAAAACCATAAAACCAACTATGTGAGAACTCATCGCAAAACTGTAAATCCAAATCATGCGGGTCATTGCCCAAATCCATAAACAAATAAATCCGTAAATAAGTAAATCCAATAAAACACAGATATACTGTAACGACCCTTCCCGGAAATCAGGATGAGATTAGTTGTTAATGACGGATTAGTAAGGTTAATTGACGATTAGTTGGATGTGTTCGGACGGACGTTGCGAAATGACGATTTTGCCCCCGAAATGACGATTTCGCCCCTGGAATGGGCAAAAATGTTGACTTTTCTTTTGGACGGTCAAATGGACATTGACCGATGACCATGAAGTAGTTTGGGACGTCACGAATTCATAGATAGGTGGCACGTCCGATTCCAACATCCGAGGAGGAAGTTATGACGTTTAGAAGGTTGAGGGTACTTTGGTAATTTGGTTGAAAAGGGGGCACTTTGTTGACTTTTCCAATGACATGGAATTTTCACGCTATACGAGGACCGTTGGGAAGGTCTCGATGCCCTGAGTACAATGACAGGCGGCACATGTCGATTGGAGTTCGGACGATGACATTATGGATCTAGGAATCAGAGGGGCAAAATGGTAAATTGCGAAATAAAGGGCATTTTGGTCATTTCTGTGCCTAGGGATTTGTGCCCAGTGGTCAGAGGTCACTTGGCTGCATCAGGGAGTGTGGCCACAGGCTTTAGGACACCTGGTGACACGACCCATCCCAATCCCCCGGGATTACTGCGGGATGTGACGTGCTCCCGTCTGAGGTCCCTGTGAAGTTTGCTTCCCGCAAACGGCAGCCATGACCAATTTTAAAACCAAGCCCGTGCCTGCCCAATGCTTCAGTCCCTTCAGACATGTTGCCACTGCCTCAATCCACATAAACTACTCATTCTTGCCATCCACTAACACCATAAACAATTGCACGCTCAAACACCCACGGCATGGCCATGTAGGTTGTTTCCCACGGTGGTGAATAGTACCCAGCTGGTAAAATGACCAAAATGCCCTCAATTGGCATATTACCAAAATGCCCTCCGACTTCCGTGACCCGTAACTTGGTCGTCCGATGTCCGTTTTCAGCGTGCCGCCTGTCTACGGACTCAGGGCATCGAGACCTTGCTAACAGTCCTTGGCCCTCGGCAATCGGACCTCCCGATCAAAAAGTCAACATTTTCCTTATTTCGTCCAAATTACAAAAATGCCCTTGGGCTTTCGAACGTCATAACTTTCACCACGAACGTCGGAATTGGACGTGCCACCTGTCTATGAACTCGTGACGTCTCAAACTCCGTCACGGTCATTGGTCAAAGTCCATTTGACCGTCCGAATTAAAAGTCAACGTTTTACCCACGATTAGGGGCAAAACGGTCATTTTGCATCGTTCGTCCGATTTCACCCAACTAATCACCGATTAACCCCGCTAATCATGATTAGTTAGTAATCTATTCCCAAATTCCAGGACGGGTCGTTACACCTGGCCCCTTCTGGACGGTGGTAGAAGTCCTCACCGTCTCTCACACACGGTTTAAACATAAATTTGGGGTTTTTGCACGATTTTACGGTAGAAAAAACAGAGATATGGGTGATTATTGAACCTTAACCCTCTCGAAACTTGATTGGTTGAGGATGGAGTATGAAGGAAAGTTGAAGGAAAAGTGATGTTGCGTTGACTGGTGACCACGGTGAGGCACGACGACGGAGTACGGTGGTGGGACTTGAGAAAAACCCGCGAAGCTCTCTGTTTTCATTTGAATTTGGGAAGTGGTTTGGGGCTTAAAGATCTATTGTCGTGGACGAGAGGGGTTACTGGAGGACTGGGGAAGTGAATGAGATCATTTTCGAGGCCTGAAGTGACAGTACACGTCCCAACTGGACTTTGTTAACCGTGCCCGGTCCTGCTCCCATCTGGCAAGTCAACTGAAGTCTGAAACTACTCTTCAGCACCTGTCAGACCAGGGATAACTGCACTGATTTCTGCTCATGCCTCCGCCTCTCGATCAGCCCCTAACGTCGTACCCGAAAGACCGATTAAAATAATCATTAAATCACAATTAATCATACCACATCATCAGGACATCATTGCGATTCAAATCATGCAATCAATCATGTAAAACATTTAACTATGCATGCATAACGGTTTGTAAACCAAACGTCCACTCACATACCGTCCAACCCGCTCGCTTTTCGAGCTCCACGTGTTTTCGTAGTTTCCAGAAATCTCGAATCCTGTCAAACAACATCATTATGGGTCACTAATGAATCCAATAATAGCATATTAATTTCCCACAATTTTCCGGGAATTAAAGATTAATTTAAAACATAACATAATCCTTCGGAAGCTCGAAACAATATCGAGACGGTGTCCGATCGACTCGAAACCAACGCCAAAATGCTCGTTACATCGATTACATGAAAAAGTATGTTGAACACTTCCCCAGAAAGTCAGCCACGCGCCCTCACGCGCCGATTACACTGGCTGCGCGTGGACTCACGCGCCGATGAACAGTACCACTATTGTTCATCGTCCCAACCCGAAAGCTTGGTAAACGGGTTTGCAACCCGCGGTGCAACCCGATCCGTTCTCAATCAATTCGACCCCAATTGCTTCATTTCTTTCACTTATTTTCATCTAATCAAGCTGAATTAAGGATCGGTAGACTCAATTTCATGAATTTATTCCTCAAATCATTCGACTCAAAGCGTATACCCGACGGGTTCTAAATCGGGTTTCACCCAATTTCAAGCTGTTTCGTTAAATTAATTACACATGAAGGATTGTATATCCATTCTAAACATGAATTCAAGTTCAATTTGAGTTCATCTTACCTTTAATTAGTCGAACTCAACCATGGAATTTCATAACTGTCACCAATTGTGTTCTTGCTTATTCCTGAGTCAATTCTCCTCAATTTTGAGATGCAAACATTTCAGTGGATCCCAGAAGACTCACTTGAATCTCAATTTGAATCATTACAGTCCCATTCTTCAATTTCGAATTTTGGACGATTAAAGCTTCCACGGGTTTGGGTCTTCGAGTTTATCGGTCTGTTTTCCTCATTTGTCCTCTCATTTTCACTCGTTTTCTCTGTGGCTTTCTCTTACCGTCTCAGGTGTTATCTGTTGGCCTCCTTCCCCGATTAATTTGATCAAATTAAATAAGGGGATTTGGGCGGGTTATTTTGTTTGCGTTAGGCATTCAAAGCCACTAAGTTTGCAAATATGGTGACAAGTGTCACCAAGTAACCCATCCTTATCTAATTTAGCTGATTCAGCCAAAGTAACCGTTCATAATTCACCCCACTGCCCAAAATTACCATTTTACCCTTCTATACACAAATGCCCAAAATGCCCATAACATTCCACAATCCTTAACTTTTCCATCCGAACTTCGATTGACGCATGCCGCCTGTCTACGGATTTAGCGTCCCGAGACCTATCCAATGGTCCTTCCGAAAAGTCCAAACAAGGTCTCAATCAAAAAGTCAACTTTCAGCCCTTATAACTAGGGGCAAAATCGTCATTTCCTTCAAGTTTTCCAATTTTTCTTTTTTTCGAATTTCCGGGTCATTACAACCTTCCCCCCTTAAAGAATTTTGTCCCCGAAATTCAAACAACAATCATGGAGATTCAATTCACATCCATTTTCACACCTCAGGTTCCCACATGAACCGTTACTCGTTATGTGCAACCATAATCACTTTTTCCATCTTTCCTGGTTCATCCCGAGCCCTCATATCACATCATGACTCATCCCAAGTCCTAAACCAATCGAAATCCAATAGCTCGACTCCTCTCGAGTCTGAATTCTCTATTCACTAACATCAATGCCACTACTGGCATATCCGGTCACCTAGCAAACACCCCTAGGCGAACCACATCCTATTCAGGATCTCTTAACACACACTAAACTAATTATGGAATTCCTCTGAGTCCCATTACCCCTTATCCTCGGGTCAAGTTTATCCTGGGCCTAACATGCCCATCCACATATCATATCGTTATCGTAAACAACCATCCGGACCAACACGAGTCTGATACAACCAAAACACATGATACAATATTACAACACAAGTGTATAACCCAGAATATTTACAAAGTATCGCGAAATCATGTAACAATACAATTACTTTGAACTACTTTCAATTCGATAGGGGCAGTTCCTTCACAAATTCCCAAGTTCCTTACAAAAGCGACAGAGGGCAGTACTAAGGTGATTTGCTCCACCACGCTGTTTACCTGTCGACTGGGTTGAAGCCCCACTCGAATGATCCACTGTCTGGGGTCGCGATACAAGGGAGTGAAGACTAACTCTCTTTGATGTTTCCTGACTTATCAATTCAGTATCCTGACGCTCTCGGCGTCGTCCAGGGCTCAAAGATTGTTCTTGCACAGGTAAACTAGCCTCTACTCGAATAGCAGCATCTAATAATTCTCTCATGGTAGAATACGAGCCTACGGTCACAGTGCCTCGTATTGTATTTCTCAATCCCTGCTCAAATCTTCGACATTTATCCTCCTCATTGGCCACATATAGAGGAGCAAAACTAGATAAATGCAAGAATTTATGTTCATAGTCGACCACTGACAGATTTCCCTGCTGCAATTGGAGGAACTCAACCTCTTTAGCATTCCGAAATGAGCGGGGGTAAAACTGGTCCAAAAATCGCTCTCGGAATGTTTCCAATGCCAACGTACGAGCATCCCACCCAGTCAACTGTAAACCATGTCACCACCTATACGCATATCCATCCAAAAGAAAAGTGGCTAATAACACCATGTCCTCCGGGGGACATCTCATGACTTCAAAAATCCTTTCCAAACGAGTAATCCAATCATCGGCACCAACCGGGCTCGAATCACCATGAAACACAGTGGCTCCCAACCTTTGAGCTCTCTCAATATCTGGGCCTTCTTTAACTTTATCCTCATCCCTCTCATCTTCAGGCCGTCATGGGGCCCACTTGTCGGAGGCATGACGTAACAACATAAATCAGTAACCAAATGCTCTGATACCAATTTGACAGGACTCGTCCTAACTGGACTTTGATAACCGTGCCCGGTCCTACTCCCGTATGGCAAGTCAACTGAAGTCCGAAACTACCCTTCAGCATCTGTCAGACCAGGGATAACTGCACTAATTTTTGCTCATGCCTCCGCCTCTCGATCAGCCCCGAACGTCGTGCCACGGCCTGGAGGGTCATAAAAAACAAGTGTGTGAGTGGACGTTTGTTTTATAAACCGTTATGCATGCATAGTTAAATGTTTTAATGATTGATTGCATGATTTGAATCACAATGATGTCCTGATGATGTGGTATGATTAATTGTGATTTAATGATTATTTTAATCAGTCTTTCAGGCACACTTTTTGAGAAAATGTGCAAATGATATTTTGGGCTAGGCCCGGAGTCAAAATGATTTCAAAATGAATATTTTGACTTAATTGGTAAGTCAAGGATGATTTCGGATTATTTTAATATTTTCAAATGAGATTTACGGAATTACGTGTAAGTGGTATTTGGGCTTGAGACCTTGTCGGGAATGCTTTTGACTTAGTTTGAAGTCATGGATATGATTGATATGTGTTTGTGGTATGGATTGTATTTGTGATTGTGGATACCCAGATGGTCGGAGCTAGGGGATTACCTAGACGACCACAGCTTGGGGAATATGATGGTATGATTGTGAGTTGTTATCGTAAGCCAGCTTCTCGGATGCGAATGAGCCTGGATGTACCACTCGGATGTGTCTGAGCCTGGGGATGTGTTCGTCCAGATGTGACTGAGCCCGAGGGTTGAGCCTAGAGGTGTCTGATCCCAGGAATGTGGCTGGATATTGGCCTACGCGTAGTGCGGATGTGATTATGTGATCGTTTGTGCACTTGTGAATAGTGTGGATTGATTGACGGATTGATTGCTTGATTGTGCACTTGTGAGTGGTGCTGTTTGATGTGGATTGTGTTTACGTACTGGTATTGAGCACGGGTTTTTGGTCTGTGTGGCCAGGTGATTATGTTTTAATATGTTTGGCTTGAGAGCCAGGATTTGACTTGTTATGTGATTTGACTGGAAAGCCAGTGATTGATTCATATGCTTTTACCCTATGCATGCATGGTTTGATAAACTGGATGGGTAAATGGTCTATTTGAAACGTATTTTCAAATAATATTATTTTTGTCCACTCACACCTTTTTTGTTTTTGATGACCCTCCAGGCCGTGGCACGACGTTTGGGGCTGATTGAGAGGTGGAGACATAAGCGGAAATCAATGCAGTTATCCCTGATTCGAATTTCCGGGTCGTTACAACCTTCCCCCTTAAAGAATTTCGTCCTCAAAATTCGATTCATATCCATTTTCACACCTCGGGTTCCCACATGAACCGTTACTCTTTATGTGCAACCATAACCACTTTTTCCATCTTTCCCGGCTTATCCGGAGCCCTCATATCACCTCATGATTCATTCCGAGTCCTAAACCAACTCTTGACTCCTTCTGAATCCAAATCCAATGTTTTGACTCCTCTCGAGTTTGAATTCATCATTTACTAACATCAATGCCACCACTGGAATATCTAGTCACCTAGCAAACACCCCTAGGCGAACCACATTCTACTCAGGATCTCTCAACACACACTAAACAAATTCCGGACTCCCTCTGAGTCCCATTACCCCTTATCCTCGGGTCAAGTTTATCCTGGGCCTAACATGCCCGTCCATATACCACATCGTTATCGTAAACAACCATCCGAACCAACACTAGTCCGACACAACCAGAACACGTGATACAATATTACAACACAAGTGTATAACACAGAATATTTACAAAGTATCGCGAAATCATGTAACAATACAATTACTTTAAACTAATTTCAAGTCGATAGGGGCAGTTCCTTCGCAAATGTCCAAGTTCCCTACAACAGTGAGAGAGGGTAGTACTAAGGCGATTTGATCCACCATGTCGTTTACCTGTCGACTGGGTTGAAGCCCCACTCGACTGAACCACTGTCTGGGGTCGCGATACAAGGGAGTGAAGACTAACTCTCTTTGATGTTTCATGACTTATCAATTCAGTATCCTAATGCTCTCGGCGTCGTCCAGAGCTCAAAGTTTGTTCTTGCATAGCTAAACTAGCCTCCACTCGAATAGCAGCATCTGATAATTCTCTCAGGGTAGAATACGAGCCTACGGTCACAGCGCCTCGTATTGTTTTCCCCAATCCCTGCTCAAATCTTCGACATTTATCCTCCTCATTGGCCACATACAGAGGAGCGAAACTAGATAAGTGCAAGAATTTTTGTTCATGGTCGACTACTGATAGATTCCCTTGCTACAATTGGAGGAACTCAACCTGTTTAGCATTCCGAAATGAGCGGGGGTAAAACTGATCCAAGAATCGCTCTCGGAATGTTTCCCATGCCAACGTATGGGCATCCCATCTAGGTAACTGTAAACCATGCCACCACCTATATGCATAGCCATCCAAAAGAAAAGTGGCTAATAACACCATGTCCTCCGGGGGACATCTCATGACTTCAAAAATCCTTTTCAAACGAGTAATCCAATCATCGGCACCATCCGGGCCTGAATCACCACGAAACACAATGGCTCAAAACCGTTGAGCTCTCTCAATATCTGGGCCTTCTCTAACCCTATCCTCATCCCTCTCATCTTCAGGCCGTGCACGGGGCGCACGTCTCGGAGGCATGACGTAACAACAGAAATCAGTAACCAAACGTCCCAGATGCCTGGCGTCCAAGACGCCTAACGGCTCAGACGTCATGTCACGGTCTAAGGCTACGCGTGCTGCTCGGGGTCTCTTTCCGAGCCTATATGACATCTCAGATGTCTGACGTCCTAGATGTCTAATAATAGCAATCCTGCTTCTGAGTCACTACACAGTCCAGTCGCTCTGTGCAATGACCCCTCGCAGGTAATGCGCCGTGACTACCCTAGTGTCCCAAACAACTGGAGGAGACCTTCCACATATCCACATATAAGAATGGTATATGGAAGACATTTTATAAAATCATTTCAAAACCGTTTAGAAAGGGGCCCTTGCTCTTAATACCGTTTAATCTATTTCCTTTCTATAAACCATAAATAGGACTCATGCTCGATATCATAATCAACTGGGCCTCCAGCCCGATTATACAAACCAAACGGACCTCCAGTCCGAGAGTTCATAAATCAAATGGGTCTCATACACGATTTTATATTTATAAATCCAAAATTAGTTCATCAAACCATCATTGAAATACTAGCACATATATACAAAGTAGAAAACCATAACCTCGTAATCGTGTAAATACGTAATCATAAATACCATAATCATAATCATAGAAATCACATATATAAAACATATAAAACAGTTATGCATGCATCAATTTAGAAAACAAATGTCCACTCACAGATCGTCCTAGATGCGCCTCGATACGCGTGCATAAACCTCCCCGAGGCTAATTCACCATCTCCGGAACTTTCAGGCCTGTCTAAATCATACCAACTGTCACTCAATGACTCTATAAGGTCGTGCCTACGACCTATGAACATTACTAGCCCAGGAAAGCATCCTGAACACGCTTTCCGAGGCTACAAACCTTAATTTAACCAACATAACGATCTCTGATCGACCCGAAACCACCACAATTGGATGTAGATCACCAAAACCTTTAGAATAACACTAGTCCCACCTTAAAATTTGTGCCCATTAGCCTCTACGCTAGCGGTCAACGTAAAAGTTAACTGTTGACGTCAGCAATGTCAACGCCGATGTCAGCGATCAATGGTCAGCCTGACAGGCTCTAACAGCTATCAGATCTGACAGTGCCAGGTGTCAGTTGCTCATTGGTCCAAGTCACTGGCATGTCAGTGACACGTGGCATCACTTGATTGGGCCACGTCACTAACATGTCAGTGCTGACTGGGCACTAGCATGTGACATGTGTCCTTCCCCCATTCGGCCACGTCATCTGACAAAGGACTGGATATGAAGTCAGATGATGATGTCATCTCCCCTAACCTCTCGATGGGTTCTGTAATTCGGGTCGCACAGACCCGCTACCTGACCTGGCCACCATTTTGTCATTTCTCAACTATTTTTTATTTGGTTTTTTCTTATGTGATCGCCTGAAACCCTAGATTAGTTTTATCTACTCAAAAACACCAAAATTAAACCCAATCATACCTAAGATTCGATGAACAGTAAGTCGTGGTCTTGAAATCCAAATTCTGACAAATTCCGGTCACCGTTGCCTTCGATTCTGACCTCTCTGAGTTCGTCTCACTCCCAATCATACCATCACCGTTACCTGTGATAGTCCCCCCACAGTTATTTATCCAATCACAACAGGCCACTTGTCCATTTTCTCGGTTTGTATGAATAGTATCAATTTTCATTATAGACCCGGAACTTCCCCGTCAAACGTCCGATTTAGACGTGCCGCCTGTCTGCGGACGCCTAACGTCTTGATCTACGTAAAGGTCCTCGGTCCTCGTGCATTAGACTCGGGAGGTTAAAAGTTAAATTTTTGCACCTTCTCAAGGGCAAAATCATCATTTTACATTGTCCGTCTGTAATTCCTCGACCAATTAGGGATTAATCACGATAATCCTCCATTAATCCCGTGAATTTGGGAAGGGTTGTTACAGTGCTAGCAAAGGGATGGAGCGAGACATCTCGTTGGCTTCGTTACTACTTCTTGGGGCATCAATCTCGAGGTGTACTCAGATTTATGACGCAATTGGACAGAGCTTCGGACCGAGACCGCCGAGCTGAGGGCCGAAAACAAGTGACTTGAGGCATAAAATGTCTTAATAAGGGCTTAGCTTGATATGATCTTTCAACACATGGGAGTTCATTTGCCCTCTGAGCATGCTCTGCTCGAATAGCAGAGCATGTCCGACCACCCACACCACTCCGACCAGCCCCACTCATGCCATTTATTTTTTATTTATTTTTTTGTAAACATGTTCAAAACAAGATTTTAAATTTTATAAATATATATTTCATAACTCCAAATTTGAATTTTAATTATTTTTCATATTTAGTAATATATTCATTAATTAAACAATATAAATAATAAAAAAAGTTAAAATATGACCTGACGAAGAATTGTTATATAACTGGACGAACTTCTTTGTTCGGTGGATATCCACTGAAGAATTTTAATTACTGTTCAAAACTTTACTCGAAGAAAAAATCAATATCACTCGACGAAGTCTACGATTCAGTGGATAAGCACCAATCTTTTCAAGGTGTTACCTGATGAGGCTTTAAAATGTA
The DNA here is from genome assembly GCA_032719365.1 of Prinsepia uniflora. Taxonomy (NCBI): domain Eukaryota; kingdom Viridiplantae; phylum Streptophyta; class Magnoliopsida; order Rosales; family Rosaceae; genus Prinsepia; species Prinsepia uniflora. The sequence goes on along the minus strand of CM064871.1, from coordinate 63,720,468 downwards.
ACACGACGAATCTGACAATTCAATGGATAACCCCCGAAATCATTTAATAACTGTTCAAGGTGTTACCCGACGAGAATTTAAACGTAACCCGATTACTAGTTCACTTCGGTGAATGTCTACAGAACTAAGTATGACCCGACCAACGTGATTGTTTCGTCGAGCTTTGTGCGTTAACCGCATGTTACCCGACAAATATTCTCTGACGATCATTGCTTCGGGTGAAATATTTGTTACCCCAACAATGGTCATTGATTCGTCGTTAAAAACTCTGGTCCGATGCCATCTGTAACACCCCGGAAATTCGAAGATTTTAATATTGTAATTTAATGTATGAATTGACGTTTTTACCCTTGTGAATGGTATGGCCAAATTGTTGACTTTTTGATTAGTGGGTCAAATGGACTTTGACCAGTGACCGTGACGTAGTTCGGGATGTCACGAGTCCATAGACAGGTGGCACGTCCAATTCGGACGATCAGGGAAAAAGTTATGACTATCGGAAGTTCAGGGGCATTACCGTAAGTTGGACTTCACGGGCAAAAATGTTGACTTTTCGTTTGGCAACTAATTTTCACACGACTCAAGGACTGTTAGGTAGGTCTCGGTGTCCTGAGTCCGTAGACAGGCGGCACACCGAAATCGGACTTCGTACAAGGAAGTTATGGTTAAAAACGTGAAATCGGGGGGTTCGTGTCTCGGTTTTCGTGTCGAATATTTTTATTCTGAAATTCTGATTAGAGGACACCTGGTGAGTGACAAGTATCACTCACCCATTGGTTAGATTGGATCAAGCTCCACTAAGCATTTATTTAGGATTTAAATCATCTTTTAATCTTAGCCTTTGATCTGAAAACCTCCATATCTAATCCTAGCCATTGATCTCATTTCTGAGATCTAATCTGGACCGTCCATCCATTTCCCTCCATTTCTATATATTTTCTCACCCGACACCCTCACTCACTGTCCATTGATCCAACATTTACGCACTACACCCTGTCTCTGTGTCTGTGCGTTGCTGGACTCACGGGGAAGGACTGAGGCACGGCGGTGGACAGCGGCAAGCGGAGGCGAGGTGAGCTGGTTTCAAAACCCGAAACGGTTTCAAAAACTCAGGATTTGGTAACTTGAATTCCAACGTTTATTTTTGGTTTCTATTTACCCTAATCAACTCTAGGGACTGTTAGGAACCTATTGGGCTCAATTACGTGACCGGAGGTAGCCGGAACGGAGTACAAACGACGACGGGAGAACCGGGTCTGTTCATCGAGGTAAGCCTTCGATCCTGTCTATTTTTGTCGATTTAAATTAGCTAGAACCCTTTCTGGGATTGAGACGAGCATCTAGGAACAAACTAGGACTGAAATGGTTGAGAATTGAGGAAATGGTGACCGGGTCATGATCGCGGGTCTGATCGACCCGAGTTGCAGAGATACGGGTCAACCCGTCTGAGGACAGAGGTGATGATGTGGCACCCTGTCAGACCTGTCAGGTGACGTGGACTAATCGTGAGACGACACGTGTCACATGTCAGTGCACAGTCAGCACTGACATGTCAGTGACGTGGCCCAATCAGGGACTGCCACGTGTCACTGACATGTTAGTGACATGGACCAGTGTCGTGCTGACACGTGGCACATGTCAGATCTGACACGTGGCCTGACATATCAGTGAGGTGGACCAATCGGGTGCTGACACGTGGCACCTGTCAGAGTCTGACATGTCAGACCTGACAGCTGTCAGATGACGTCAGCAGTGACGTCAGCGATGACATCAGCAGTGACGTCAGCGATGACGTCAGCAGGGACTGTTCCTGCGTTGACCGACGCGTTGACCGGCGCGTGGGGACGTATGTGAATAGTGTTTTTGGTGGGACCACCCCCATTCTTTAGGTTTCGACGATCCGGATCCAATGGCGGTGGTTTCGGGTCGATCAGAGATCATTAAGTTGGTCAAAATGAGGTTTATTTCCTTGGAAAGCGCATTCGGGCGGCTTTTCCCGGTCGGTTTCACCCTAGGATTTCATGGTTGAATGTTAGGGGTTTAAATTGACCTTTACGAATACTTTGGACTTGACAGGGATTGTACATTTGTACTAGGACGAGGGTATACGTTCGGTTCCTAGCAGGATTGTACTGTGAGTGGGCCCGATTTCATTAAACCCTTGCATGCTTAAATGTTTTTTGATTTTATATGTTCACATGCTGGAATCAATAAATGGTTTTGATGATATTGAAATTTCGGTTATGGCACGTTTCACGGTATTTGGGCATGAGACCCGTTTGATGAAACGTAACGATCGGTTTGGATTTTACCTATGTATACATATATGTTTTGCATGTGGATATCAATAAAAATGTATTTGGTACTGCACTGTATAGATCCTTCCATATGATACTGTCTCCTCCGGATGAGGTACCCCGGAGTGGTCACGGACGTCTAGAACGTCCAGCGTCTATGACGCTAAGCATCGGGGATGCTGTAATCGAACAGGGTTCGGGGATTGAACTCGGAAATTGAGACCCGAGTAGCACGCGTAGCCTTGTGATTGTGACCTTATTGGACGTCTGGGACGTCAGACATCGGGGATGTCGGGATTAGAGTGTATAGTGTAGTGGCTAAAATTATGTTTATGGTTTTATTATATGCCTTATGGTTTATATTATATGATTGATGGTTTTAAATTCGGTTGCATGCATTTTTGGAAAACGGAGGGGTAAATTATATGTTTTACTTATCAAATGATTTTATAAACTTGAGTTTCGGTCCACTCACCCTTAATGTTTTGGTAACCCCTCCAGGTCGTGCTAATGAGGTAGAGGAGGAACCTGAGGCTGAGGCATATATCCACTTCTGCGTACCTGAACCCCTGTTAGGTGGTGTACCCGCAGGTTTATGTTAGAGTCGTGCTCGCAACTTGTAGTTTGGATTTCATCCCTTGTCTAACATCTGTTTAATCGGATTTGATGTATAACTTTAATTTGATTTTTTTTTATGCATTTGATTGTTTGAGGTTAAAATTGGTATGTATTTCGGGTGTCAGACGGGAGCAGGGCACGTCCCCATGTGGTCCCAGAGAGGATCGGGGCGGGTCCTGTCACCATCGGCCAGGCGGCTTGCTGCCCGAAGGTGGCCCGTCCGGTTTGGTGTTACCCGACGACTATTATGATAGGATCCATCCCAATCCCCATGGATTATCCCGAAATGTGCCTGATCTCGTCTGACACTGCGTTTCAAACAAGGGATAACAACTGTAACCCGCTCGGGGTTTCCCAGAGTACGCAAGGATCTATGGCGGCATCTGATGTCTCGATCGCTGTTACAACACGCATCCGCTGACAGGACCCATCCCAATCCCCCCGGGATTAACGCGGGATGACCCTGCTCCCTTCTGACATGAAGTGTCAGACAAGGGATATTTCTGACCTTTGCCCTCCCGGGCTATTAGAGTACGCTAGGATCCGGAGGAGGCATGTGATATCTCGGTCTCTGCTACAATCCACATCTGATGTCAACCTGAAGGGTTTTAAAAACAGAAAGACTGTGAGTGGACAAAAATAAAGAGTTTATAAAAACATATTTCATCAAAGACCTTTATACCCTTCACTAAAAAGCATGCATGCATAGTAAAACCATTTATCCAATAACATATGTTAAAACATCTATATTTAGGGTCACAGCCCCAAGTTCCGTAATTCCAAGTCACACGGGCTCCTGCCCAAAACCATTTACAGAAAACCATAAGATAATAACCATATGTGGGATCTCAGCCCAAATCCATTTATCATTATAAAACACAATTTCCCAAACCAATTGAAATCATGTTTATCCATTATATTTCATATCCAGAACCTGTCACGGTAAAATAAAGCTACGCGCGTGCTAACCGGGGTCTCAAACTCAAGTCTCTCCAGGGTCCACCCAGATCAATGTCTGTAGATCAATGACCCTCCCTGGAGGTAACGAACCATGTCCATCCTGAGAGTAAGGAACCCAACTGGGGGGCGACTCCACTCAGTCAGTGCTCCGTGACTACTCCGGGGTCCACCTAGGCCAACGACCCTCCCCGGAGGAGACAATCATATATAAAGGATGGAATATGAAAAACCTTTTGAAATCATTATTTAAATCTTTCCATGATTCATGTCCGGCCCCCATAAGCCGTCATAATCCATAAAATCCTTTCCGAGGGTTCATGTCGGTTCCCATAAACCGTCATGACCCATAAATCCATTTCAGGGGTTCTTGCCGGTTCCCATAAACCGTCATGACCCATAAAAACCATTTGTAACACATAGCTGGGTGCTAGGCCCGAATCCACATAGAAACTGGACCTCCGGTCCGAATCGTAAACCAACTGGGCCTCCGGTCCGATTTTGTAAATCAAATGGGTTTCGAACACGAGTTTACCTATCCAAAACCATTTCATGAAATCATATCCAAAACCATAAGTATGGAAAATCAGTGTAAAACCGAAAAACCTCGATTTACGTGCAAGCACGTAATCGCCTCGAAATACGTGAAACCATATAATTCACAAACATCCAAATCAACATTATCAAATCACATTCATTATCCTTTTGGAAATCCAAAACCATTTCATTTAGACCAATAAAGACATACAGACCCGTATAGGGCCGAAACCTCGAAATACGTGCCTATACATAAACTCACATCCAAATGCACTCATGGCATCACGAAAAAGTATTAAAAACATATACTAAACATTTAGGCTTTTTACTCAAATTGCCCCCTGAACATTTAGTTTAGTCTCAAAATGCACCATGAACATGATTCTAACCCAAATTACCCCCTGAACACGATTTCCGTTTCAAAATGCCCCCTGGTCGTCAAAATTCATGCCAGTCCGTTATTTGCAGGGGCATAATTGTCCTGCGGAGATGAAAATTGAAGAGATAATTGCCCGTGAATTACCCAGGCGACCGCAGAGGAAGAAAACGAATTACCCAGGCAACCCTAGCTCAGCTCGCCGATCCACCTGATCGATTGAAGGGAATAGCTAGCACTCACACTTCAATTCAAGGTGCTGGGAGGTTAAGAGGCAGGTCCGGTAATCAATCCCCCGTGAGATTTTTATTTTGGTTCCCTTTTACTTTCTGGTATCTTAGAAAGCCTAGGAAAAAAATGGAAGAGCAATTGTGCATTTTTTTTTTCTTTCTTTTGTAACTTATAAATTTATTTTCTATTTGATTTTCATGAAGTGAGTTCGGCTGAGGGTGAAAGTGAAGAGAGGAGGCCTGCAAATGCTCCTTTGATGAAAATTGAGGAATCAGAGCTCCACATTTCTCCTGAATGTTCGGCTAAACGTTGCAAAAGCAAGGGACGTGGCAATGTCTATCACCCTGTGTTTGGGATCAGCTGCTGTTGTTGCCCCAGGTTTTTATTCCTTAACCTTTTCTCATGTTGCCCCAAGTTTTTGTCTTTTCTTTTTGGGTTAAAGTGTTTGTTTTCATTCCATAGTAAAATCCCATAGATTGTGATTGCAGGATATTAGATAGCTAGGTGAAAATGATAATCTTTCATCTGGGTTTCGTTTGGTTTTATTGATTGATACTTGTTATTGGTGTGGACAATCAACTTGCCTATCTTTTTTTTCTATGAGCCGGATATACGAAGACTATCTCGGTCAAGGTATTCAAAGAATCTGCATAGCCACCTTACCATCAACTTGTAATTTGACCACATCATTACAAAGGATAAATAGACATAAAATTGATATTCCACACAAATATTGGATTGTTCTACAAAAGAAATGTGTGATGACTCCTAAACATGTTGAACTATCAATTCTAGAAATCTGACAATGTGAAATTTTCCAATAACATTAAAGAAAATGCCTCCATGCTGGTATCAAGACTCTCAACAAAATCGTTTTTGAAATCCTTGAGACATAGCAAACCTACGACACTCATATAAAATTAAAAAATATGCATGAAACAATTCAAATATAACACCATGTACCGTGGAAATGATGCTTTTTTCCAGGCTCTTCTTAAATCTGTCATATAGTAGCATCTCGTTTCCACCATCACGTCCAGGATTCGTACACAAGATCACCTTGTAATTGCATTATTTGTCTTTGCAATTGTGTTATTTGTCACCTTGTAATTGCATTATTTGTCTTTCTTCCAGGCTCTTCTTAAATCTGTCATATGCCTGCAGTGGTTAAGAAGGACCTTGAATCATCTTGTAATTGCATTATTTATCTTTGCAGCTCAGAGGCAAGTGGGAGAAACTTCCCTGAACGATAAAAACACAAGATCACATCAGATAATAAGGCTGGTATAATAAAAATGAGCTTTATCCTTAGATATTTAAAAAAAAAAATGGTTTACAAATGCTCAATGTTGTATTTCAGCAACATCTTCTTATTTCTTCGTCTGAAGGTGATTCCTCGCGACCCCAATTAGAGAAAAGGATGATTCCTCGTGACCCCGGACTCAAGCAACCAAAATACGGTTCGTAATATGTTGTGGTTTTCTCGATTTTTCACTTTCAATTTTGTGTTGATTGCTGAAGAATGGTGTTCTTTCCATTGTTTATCTGTTTGGTCTTGTTATTTTTCATGTTAATATGTGTTAGAGAGATTTCCTCTTCATTTTCCTCTTCGCGTTATATATATATATATATATATATATATATATATATGTGTGTGTGTGTGTGTGTGTGTGTGTGTGTGTGTGTGTGTGTGTGCATGTTTTTTTTTGTGTACTAATTAGAGTGTATTGCTGCTGGTTTTTTAGATGATCCTAATTTACTCAGTTTAGAGGTGCATCATCATGGTGTGGTGATGGAAGGGGGTAAAGATGGGTTGACAATGTTGTACAAGGGGGGAAATATTAAATGGTATGACTTTGTATTGATTGATCATATATCAATGTTAGAGATGAAAAGTGTGGCTAAGGACTTGGGTTATGATACTAGCTCAGTGTCTATATATTCAAAAGAGTGGAACAGTGAGAACTTGGTTGAGGTGAGTGGTGATCGAGAATTGTATCTGCTTTGTAAAGGATATATTGAGTCAAATGGCAAGATAATCCCTATCTACTTACGACGTGGGGGTGGTGTTGGGATTAAGTTACCCCAAGAGCTAGGCAAGGGGAAAAAAAGTTATACAAGAAGAAGAAGGAGTTGATGTTGAGTCAGATACTGAAGAAGATGATGAGCTTGATACGGAGTTTGTTGACACTGAGTTTGTACAAACAGAAGAACTAGATGATGCTCTGTTTTAGAATTATGTGAACCATGAAGAAGCTGAAATTGATCCCAGTGTTCATGAACATGCTGAACAAGTGGGAAATGAGGAAATTGGGGCCAATTCACTTAGGTTGATTAGCTTTGATCCAGAAGAAGAAGATAGTGACAATGGTGAAGGTCAGACTGGATGTATGGGAAGGGGAAGAAAAGATGGTCAGGCATATAGGAACTTCCATCCAGAAACTGATATGGAAAATCCTATATTTGAACTTGGTTTGAAATTTCCTTCTGCTGCAATCTTCAGAGAAGCTATTAGAAGGTACTTCCAAGTGACAACTTTTCGCTCAAAACATGATTGTAGCAAGGGTGTTTACAATAGGCATGCAAATACTCAGTGGTTGGTGAGAAAGTATTCAAGACAACTTAGAAGCAAGAAGTGGGACTTAGGGGAGTTTCAAGAACTTGTGTTCCACGAATCAGGCTATTGGCCATGTAAATCCACTTCCTATAGGGCAAGGTATATGGCCATAGAGTTGGTTGAAGGCACCTACACTAGACAGTATGAAATCTTACGAGATTATTGTGAGGAGTTGAAGAAAGTGGATGGTGAAAGCACTATGGTGATTAAGGCCGAACTTGAGGGTGATGGGGTGCCTAGATTCCAGAGAGTTTACGTTTCATTAGGGCCTTGTAAAAAAGGTTGGATGCAAGGTTGTCGGCCTTTTATTGGCTTAGATGGGACTCTTATTAAAGGCCCATATTCTGGACAGATTTTGGCGGCTGTTGGAGTTGATGCAAACAATGGTATGTATCCAATAGCATGGGCCATTGTGGAGGTTGAGAATTACAGTACTTGGAAATGGTTTCTGGACATTTTGGGTGATGATTTGAAGATAAAAAATAGCCATGGGTACTTGTTTATGACTGATAAGCAGAAAGGACTGCTTGAAGCTATAGGTCAGTGTTTCCCACATGCAGAGCATAGACATTGCATTAAGCACCTATATGACAACTTCAACAAGGAGCACAAAGGCATGGCTTTGAAAGAGCAATTTGAAATGATAGCACGGGCCACTAATTTGGCATGGTTTGAAACAGAAATGAAGAAGATGCTAGTACTTAGTGAGCCTGGTCATTACTGGCTAAGCCAATGGGATGCTAAGCAATGGTGTCGTGCACATTTCAACCTTGCCTTCAAATGTGACGTCTTGACAAACAATTTAAATGAGGCTTTCAACAAGGCAATCATACCTGCAAGAGACAAGCCTATAATAACTATGCTGGAGAAAATTAGGAGTTATGTGATGATGCTGCACTCAACGTGAAGGTTAGTATGTATTAGATTGGTAGTATATATGGTATTGACATGTTGTATACAAGCTGAATAATCTTATGTTTCTATGTAGGGGAGCCCCCGATCATTGGCATGGGCATCAAATTGAGCCAAGAATTAGACAGTTGTTGGAAGAGAACAAGAAATAAGGACAACAATTTTTTTCAAGGCATGCAGGGGATTATATATTTGAAGTCAGTTCTGATACCGGAAGACAGTTTAGGGTCAACTTGAGGGCGCGGTCATGTTCTTGTCGTAGATGGGATCTTAGTGGAATTCCCTGCCCACATGCATGTTGTGCCATTAGCAGATTGAATCGTAATGCAGCGGAATATGTGGATGAATGTTACAGTTTGGAGTCGTATAAGAGGTCTTACATAGGAATCATCATGCCAATGACAAGTGAAGACCAATGGCAATCAACTGGGAGAAATCCTTTGAAGCCACCCAAATACCACAAGCAACCTGGCAGGCCAAGGAAAAGTAGGAAAAAAGCACCTGATGAGCCCCACAAGACCTCGAATACTAAAATGCCAAGATATCATGTACGAACAAAATGTAGCAACTGTGGTTCAGTTGGACATTATATGAGCAAGTGCCAGGTATTGTCTTTTACTGTTTTTGAGTTTGAACTGCTGTTTTTCTGTTTATTCTTGTTTTTGAGTTTGGAATGATATTCTAGGAACCAATAACCTCCAAAGCAGCTACCTAAGCCACCAAAAGACAAAAAGCACGTCCTAGACGCAAGGAAGCGAAGGAAAAAGCAGCTGATGGCATTATAGGGACAAGATCAATATCAAAGCAGAAAATTCCCCATCAATCAGTTTCTCAAGAGATGTCTTCACAAGCAAGTGTACCTTATCAACCCTTTTCACAACCACCTCCACCCATACAAGAAATGTCACAATTTGGTGGTAGCAAACATGCTCAGTCTCAACCATCAAAACGTCTGAGGTTTAAATCCCCAGCAAAGAGGAATAAAAAAACAAAGTAATAGTAGCCTTCATTTAGTTTTTGAAAAGATCTATGTATATAAAGTGACACTAAAATTTAATGAAACCTTTTATGAATTTCCCATCTTCGTTAAATGGAGTCTTCGTTGTGGATGATCATTTTTGTTAAAGGGTATTGCAACTTAATGAATGTAGATTTTTGTTCAAATTGTTTTCCAATCTTTTCACTTCAAGGTAAACTGAAATGCACATATTCATAATCCATTTCATATATTAGAATCTAAATACGTAACCATTCTACATTACATAAATTCCTCCTACAAACATTACATAAGACATTAAAACCTTACAAATACTCTTCAATTCTTAAACATCAAGGCAATAATCAATGCCCAAGAGAACAACAATCCAAGCCACAACTTCCTACACAAAGCATTTTTTTTTCCGCATCCCTTTGAAGCCTATCAATCTTCCTCAATAATCCAGGTATGATAATTTGAGATCTTGGACACATCTCGGAATCCATCCATTTCCAAAACCCACAACCACCCTGCATAACACAAGTAACCATGTGCAAACAAGTTATTAAGGTCATTATACAAACACATTAACATGACCTCAAACTGCAAAGTTATTAAGGTCATTATACAAACACATTAACATGACCTCAAACCACCCTGCAAACAAGTTATTAAGGTCATTATACAAACCCACAACCATCCATTTCCAAAACCCACAACCAGGTGCAAAAACAAATCTCACCCTTGGATTTGGACAAACTAGGAACCTCCTTCCTGGATTTTTATCAGTCCAAGAGGTGACAATTTTGCTGGCCTACCCACAATAGCAACAATTGGGGTGACAGGACCCATCCCAATCCCCCCGGGATTAGTGCGGGATGACCCTGCTCCCGTCTGACACGAAGTGTCAGACAAGAGATATTTCCGACCTTTACCCTCCCGGGCTATCAGAGTACGCCAGGATCCGGAGGAGGCATGTGATATCTCGATCTCTGCTACAGTCCACATCCGCTGTCAACCTGAAGGGTATTAAAAACAGAAAGACTGTGAGTGGACAAAAATAAAGAATTTATAAAAACATTTCCATCAAAGACATTTATACCCTCCACTAAAAAGCATGCATGCATAGTAAAACCATTTATCCAATAATATATGTTAAAACATCCACAATTAGGGTCTCAGCCCCAAATTCTGTAAATACAAGTCACACGGGCTCCTGCCCAACACCAATTTACAGAAAACCAGAACATAGTAAACATGTGTGGGATCTCAGCCCAAATCCATTTATCATCATAAAACAAAGTTTTCCCAAACCAATTGAAAAAATGTTTATCCAATATATTCATATCCAGAACCTGTCACGGTAAAATAAAGCTACACGTGTGCTAACCGGGGTCTCAAACCCAAGTCTCTCCAGGGTCCACCCAGGTCAATGTCCGTAGATCAATGACCCTCCCTGAAGGTAACGAACCATGCCCATACTGAGAGTAAGGAACCCAACTGGGGGGCGACTCCACTCAGTCAGTGCTCCGTGACTACTCCGGGGTCCACCCAGGCCAACGACCCTCCCCGGAGGAGACAATCATATATAAAGGATGGAATATGAAAACCTTTTGAAATCATTCTTGAAACCTTTCAAGGATTCATGCCCGGCCCCCATAAGCCGTCATGAACCATAAAATCCTTTCATGGGTTCATGCCGGTTCCCATAAACCGTCATGACCCGTAAATCCATTTCAGGGGTTCATGCCGGTTCCCATAAACCGTCATGACCCGTAAAAACCATTTCAGGGGTTCATGCCGGTTCCCATAAACCGTCATGACCCGTAAAAACCATTTGTAATACATAACTGGGCCCTAGGCCCGAATCCACATAGAAACTGGACCCCCGGTCCGAATCGTAAACCAATTGGGCCTCCAGCCCGATTCCGTAAATCAAATGGACCTCAAGTCCGAGAATTACCTTTTCAAATCCAAAATTATTTCAATAAATTATTTCCAAAATCATAAGTACGGAAAATCAGTGTAAAACTGGAAAACCTCGATTTACGTGCAAGCACGTAAATCGCCTCGAAATACGTGAAACCATATAATTCACAAATATCCAAATCAACATTATCAAATCATATTCATAATCCATTTGGAAATCCAAAACTATTTCATTCAGACCAATAAAGACATACAGCCCCGTATAGGCACCGCATAGGGCCGAAACCTCGAAATACGTGCCAATACGTAACCACACATCAAAATGAACTCATGGCAACACAACAAGTATTTAAAACATATAATAAACATTTATGCATGCACCAATTTAGAAAACAAGGTCCACTCACAGACCGTCCGAAGCCGCGTCTCGATACGCGTGCCATACGGCTCCCCGAGCTGATCACCATCACCGGGACTTCCAAACCTGTCCAAATTAATTTAGAGGGTTACTAACTACTTATATAACCCCTCACTAAAGCCCCGTAATTTTTTCGTATTTTTAACTATTTTTAATCACGAACCTAAACCTTCTGATGCCCCGAAACATATCGAGACGGTGTCCGATCGACTCGAAACCAGTCCCAAAATGTTCGTTACATCGAATAGATGATTTCGTATGTTGGACACATCCCCAGAAACCCCACCACGCGCTGCCACGCGCCGCCCAAAGGCCCCTGCGCGTGGGCTCACGCGCCGGTGAACAGTGCGTCGTTCCCAGCGATCGAACCGGTCTGGGCCGGCCGGTCCGGTCCGACCTCTGCAACTGGACCGGCGTAACCGGTCCAGGCCTCCTTCTCCCTCATTTTTGGTCCGATTTCCTCCATTCCAATTCCTAAATTCCTATTTTAATGTTTTCTATCAATCCCAATTAACAAAACTATCAAAAACCCACCGAAACCTATGGTTCCAACATGGAGCTCACGGCCCTGTTTTTCCCGACCACCCTCACGGCTCCCTCCGCCGTGAAGCACCCTCCAAATCCTCTTAAAATCATCCTAGCAACTCCCTAATCATCTTCCAATCACCCATAACAAACCATAATGTCCTATTCGAAAATAATGGAAAAATGGGCATTAGTCGGGTAATCGGGTTACCTGGGCCTTCACGGCCGTGTGCGGCGGTCCAGGTGCTCCCAGCCACCGTCCCTAGCTTCCTCAGCCTCTCCCTCACTCTATGGTCCCATTCAAGATCGGCTGGAAAGATTTGGATGGGTTTGGGTTCAAACTGAGATCGGGTGGGTGTTTGGATGAATGGAAAACAAAGAGATGATCGATGCATGTATGGGAATTAAGGGCCAGTGGATGGGTGACAAGTGTCACTCATCCATTGGTTGCTGAAAAGTAGTTGAGCCCACTAAAGACAAACGGTCCTCGTAAAACGTGTCGCTGGGAATAGTATCCCGAAACTTTCGTGAACCGTAACTTCGCCGTCGAACGTCCAAATTCGACGTGCCGCCTGTCTACGGATTCGTATCGTCCTCATCTACGTAACGGTCTTCGGCCCTTGGCCATCGGACCTCCTGGTCAAAAAGTCAACTTTTGACCTCCTATTCACCCAAATTACCAAAATGCCCTTGGGCTTCCGAACGTCATAACTTCTTCTACGAACGTCGGAATTGAACGTGCCACCTGTCTACGAACTCGTGACGTCACGAACGACGTCACGGTCATCGATCAAAGTCCATTTGGCCGCCCGATTGGAAAGTTAACGTTTTGCCACCACTAGGGGCAAAACGGTCATTTCGCATCGTTCGTCCGATTTCGCTCTACTAATCACGGATTAGCCTCACTAATCGTGATTAGTCACTAATCTAATCATGGAATTTGGGACGGGTCGTTACATGGGGTGATTGAACGGTCCTTTCTCCATTGTTCACCTTCAGACGAAGAGTAAATAAGTAGCTGTTGACTTTGAATGGCCCTTTAGAGCAAGCTAGATCGCCACTAATCATGTAACTTTGTATACCAATTTGAGGATATCAATAGGGTAACGTTAAAGACATGACCTCAAAGTGACTAAATACATGCATTAAGCACCCTACCTACTTGATTGTAACTTAATAACTTTGACTAAACCATTTTCCTGGCGGAAAGCATTGAGAGCATGCATGTGCCATATAGACACCTACAAAATCTTTTATATATATATATATATATATATATAATGAAAACTTACTCCACTGAAAAAGAAAACAACAAAAGTGAAAATTCCACTCCCCAAATACTAACACCATTATTGAATTCAACAAAAAAGAAAATTGAACTCGGAGTAGGTCTCCCTCTCGGCCTCACAATCATTCATCTCCTCAAGTTTTCCAGGTATGTCTGCGTTTTTTTTTTTGGATCAAAGTGTGTCTGCGTTTATTCATCTTACTTTCCTTTCATCAATTTCTTGGTTGAATCACAATAATGTTATTGTAGGTAAACTAGAGTAAAATCCATTTCCTAGGGAAATTAGTCTTAATTTTGTCTTCCTCGTGCTAATTGATTACTACAGTTGAGTTCATGTGACTAGTGATCATCCTCCGCAAATTAAGAAAAGATGAGCCAACTTCGTATATCCGGCTCATAGAAAAAAAAAGATAGGCAAGTTGATTGTCCACACCAATAACAAGTATCAATCAATAAAACCAAACAAAACCCAGATGAAAGATTATCATTTTCACCTAGCTATCTAATATCCTACAATCACAATCTATGGGATTTTACTATGTCTCAAGGATTTCAAAAATGATTTTGTTGAGAGTCTTGATACCAGCATGGAGGCATTTGCTTTTATGTTCTTGGGAAATTTCACATTGTAAGATTTCTAGAATTGATAGTTCAGCATGTTTAGGAGTCACCACACACATTTCTTTTGTAGAACAATCCAGTATTTGTGTGGAATATCAATTTTATGTCTATTTATCCTTTGTATCTGGAATAAGTAGTTATATATCCAGAGAACTTAATAAGTAGTTATTAGTTATTTATGTCTGGCATAGTCCACAAGTACTATAACCATATCGAAAGAGTAAGTTCCGAGAGTGTTTCTAGGATAGTTCAGCTACCTTTATATACTGTGTCTTGTTGGTTCATTTAATGTTTCTTAATCTTGCCAACTAATCTTGGATTCCTGGTGCTGCAGCATTCTTGTTTTCAAGATGTTAATATTTCTCCTTGTACTCTTAGGTACTGCCCTCTTTAGAAGTCAAAGAACACGAATTTCTGTTGAGGGAACTTGTAATGATGTGGTCAAATTACAAGTTGATGGTAAGGCGGCTATGCAGATTCTTTTAATACCTTGACCGAGATAGTCTTCGTATATCCGGCTCATAGAAAAAAAAAGGCAAGTTGATTGTCCACACCAATAATAAGTATCAATCAATAAAACCAAACAAAACCCAGATGAAAGATTATCATTTTCACCTAGCTATCTAATATCCTACAATCACAATCTATGGGATTTTACTATGGAATGAAAACAAACACTTTAATCCAAAAAGAAAAGATAAAAACTTGGGGCAACAGGAAAAAAGGTTAAGGAATAAAAACCTGGGGCAACAACGGCAACTGATCCCAAACACAGGGTGATAGACACTGCCACGTCCCTTGCTTTTGCAACGTTTAGCCGAAGATTCAGGCGAAATGTGGAGCTCTGATTCCTCAATTTTCATCAAAGGAGCATTTACAGGCCTCCTCTCTTCACTTTCACCCTCAGCCGAACTCACTTCATGAAAATCAAACAGAAAATAAATTTATAAGTTACAAAAGAAAGAAAAAAAAAATGCCCAATTGCTCTTCCATTTTTTTCCTAGGCTTTCTAAGATACCAGAAAGAAAAAGGGAACCAAAATAAAAATCTCACGGGGGATTGATTACCGGACCTGCCTCTTAACCTCCCAGCGCCTTGAATTGAAGTGTGAGTGCTAGCTATTCCCTTCAATCGATCAGGCGGATCGGCGAGCTGAGCTATGGTTGCTTGGGTAATTCGTTTTCTTCCTCTGCGGTCACCTGGGTAATTCACGGGCAATTATCTCTTCAATTTTCATCTCCGCAGGACAATTATGCCCCTGCAAATAAAGGATTGGCGTGAATTTTGACGACCAGGGGGCATTTTGAAACGGAAATCGTGTTCAGGGGGTAACTTGGGTCAGAATCATGTTCAGGGTGCATTTTGAGACTAAAATAAATGTTCAGGGGGAAATTTGAGTAAAAATCCTAAACATTTATGCATGCACCAATTTAGAAAACAAGGTCCACTCACAAACCGTCCGAGCTGCCGCCTCGATTTGCGTGCCATAGGCTCTCCCTAGCCAATCGCTATCACCGGGACCCCCAAACCTGTCCAAATATTAATAGAAGGTTACTAACTACTTAATTAACCTCTTACCAACGCCCCGTAATTTTCCCGAACTTTTAACTAATTTTAAACCGGTCCTAAATCTTCCGACAGCCCGAAACCTATCGAAACGATGTCCGATTGACGCAAGACCAGTCCCAAAATCTTTGTTACATCGAATAGAAGATTTCATATGTTGAACACTTCCCCAAATTATGGCCCATGCGCACTCACGCGCCCCAAGAGTGCATAGAATACTATTCATCGTCTTGTACACACAGCTGGTTCAGACGGCCGGTTCAACTGTACCGGCGTGACCGGTTCAACTGTACCGGCGTGACCGGTTCACGACCCTAGACACCCCATTTTTCATCATACTTCTTCCTTTTTGATTCCTTTCTTCCTATTTTCATGTTTTCTATCCATTTCAATCCTTAAACGCAGCCGAAAACGTCTAAAACCTAAGGTTTGATTTTGAACCAAACGGTTCAAGTTTTCCAAAATGCCATGGCTTCACAGCCGTCCCTAGCTTCCTAAAATCGTCCTAACACAATCCTAATGACCCATTTAATTCATTAAAACCATTAAAAACCAACAATAATGAACAAATCGATTTAAAGGGGAAAAATGGCCTTACCGTGAACCTCTCGGGTTTCTCCTCCTCTCGCCGCCGTGGATGGTTGTTCTGGCCGCCCAGCAACCTCCTCACCATCCTCACTTCACTATGTCCTCAGTCATGGTCGAATGGGAAGGGTTGGATTGGTTTAACGGGGTGGGGTGAGATCGGGTAATGGGTTTGTGTGTTTAAATGAAGGAAATGAAGATGCACGGGGAAGATGCATGAATACAATTCCATTGGGCAATGGATGGGTGACACTTGTCACTCATCCATTGGACCTCCTTAAAATATCTGTGCGCACTAGAATCCAAAAGTTAACTTGTTTCGTAATTCGTACAATAGTGCACTTGAACTTCCGTGAACCGTAACTTTGCCGTCGAACGTCCGAATTCGACGTGCAGCCTGTCTATGGATTCGTATCGTCACGATCTACGTAACGGTCCTCGGCCCTCGGCCATTGGACATTCCGTTCCAAAAGTAAACTATTTACTCCTTTTAACTAAAATTACCAAAATGCCCTTAAACTTCCGAACGTCATAACTTCCTCCTCGAACGTCGGAATTGAACGTGCCACCTGTCTATGAATTCGTGACGTCCTAAACTACGTCACGGTCATCGGCCAAAGTCCACTTGACCGCCAGAATGAAAAGTCAACGTTTTGCCCACGCCTAGGGGCAAAACGGTCATTTTGCATCGTTCGTCCGATTTCGCCTAACTAATCACAGATTAACCTCACTAATCGTGATTAGTCACAAATCTAATCTAGGAATTTGAGACGGGTCGTTACAACCTTTGACAAGACCCGCCCCGATCACACGGGGACCACAAAGGGACGTGCCCTGCTCCAGTCTGACACCCAAAATAACATTCCAATTTTAACCTCAAAAGTTCAAATGCATAAATGACCAAATTAACGTTATACATCAAATCCAAATTTAACAGATGTCAGACAAGGGATGAAATCCAAAATTTCAAATTCCGAGCACGACTCTAAAATAATCCTGCGGGTCAAACCACCCGACAGGGGTTCAGATACGCAGAAGTAGATCTATGCCTCAGCCTCAGGATCCTCCTTTACCTTAGTTGCACAGCCTGGAGGGGTTACCAAAACATTTAAGGGTGAGTGGGTCGAAACTCAAGTTTATAAAACAGTTCAATAAGTAAAACCTATAATTTACCCCTCCGTTTTCCAAACTTGCATGCATCAGAATTTAAAACCATAAACCATATAATATGAACCATAAGGCATGTAATAAAACCATAAACATAATTATAGCCACTGCACTATACACTCTGATCCTGACATCCCAAATGTCTGAAGTCCCTGACGTCCAATAAGGTCACCGTCCCAAGGCTACGCGTGCCACCCGGGGTCTCAATCCCGAGTCCAATCCCCGAACCCCATCCGGGTACGGTATCCCAGCTGCCTAGCATCCCAAACGCTCGACGTCCCAGACGTCAAATCATAGCAATCTTGTTCATGAGTCATTTTACGGTCCAGTTCCTCCGTAGAATGGCCCCTCACAGGCATTGCGCCGTGACCGCTCCAGATACCACATCCGGAGGAGACAGTATCACATGAGTGGATCTATACAGTGCAATACCAAATACATTTTATCGATATCCACATGCAAAACATATATATAGATAAAATCCAAAACCATTCTTTGAGTTTCACCAGACGGGTCTCAAACCCAAATACCGTGACATAACCATAATTTCCATATTATCAAAACCGTTATTTGTTTTTAGCATGTGAATATATAAGTAAACCAGAAAACATTTATGCACGCAAGGGTTTAATGAAATCGGGCCCACTCACAGTACAATCCTGCTGAAAACCGAACGTATACCCTCGTCCTGGTACTATTGTACAATCCCTGTCATGTCCAAAGTATACGTAAAGGTCAATATAAGTCCTTAACATTCATCCAAAAGCTCGGGGAAACCGTCCAAACACGTTTCCCAAGACAACCAGCCCTAAACTGACCCACCTAACTATCTCAGATCAACATGGTTAATTCACCAAAAATATTCAAAATGATGAGATGATAAAAATTCATGTTGATCGTGATTGGAGATAAGGTCCAACGCGCCCTCCTCTCGCCGCCCAAAGTGGCTGCGCGTGAAAGTCACGCGCCTGACACTGTAGCTACAGTGTCACCATCTTCACCCGATCACCTGCAATACGGGCCTGCCACCCGCGGCTTGACCCGGTTAATTGACCCTCAATTTCTACTCGATTTTACTCGTTCTTGATCCTACAAACTTCTTTAATCATCAAATTTAGGTTCTATGTCATCAATCAACCAAACGGGTCGATCACCACAACTCCCTGGTTTCCAAACCATAATCAAATTAACTTATCAGAAAGAATACTAGGGCTAATACGAACTGGAAGGAACGATCAATTTAACAAAACATTAGCTGGAAGTAGCCGTCCAAACCTCTGAAATTTCTCTGAACACGGCAGTCACTGTCCCAGCTCACCCGTAGCTGGTTGCCTTCGATTTCGATATGGATGTGTTCTAAACATTCCCAGAAGGCTCACTCTGTGTCTAGATTGGTCCAACAGACCGTAAAATTTAAAATCCGAAATTCCCTCCAATTTTCTAGAAACTCATTTCTCTGGTTTTTTCCTCTCAAGCTCACAGCCCTCACCTCAGCAGATATATGATCACTCAGAATCCCACTCAATTAATGGCACCGTGCTGTCCAAGAGCTCGTGGAAGCCAATCTGCCCACTGAGAGTTGTTCCCCGAAAAGCTTCGAAGCTTGAATAAACAAATGGTGTCCACGTTGAGGAATGAATCAGCCATGTTCTGATGCCTATAAGGCTTTAAACAATCCCCACTTTCCAGCTCACAACCTGATTAATTAATTACAACTCAGAACCACCGCACACGGTGGTGCATCACTTGTTCCCCGCGGTTGCTATAGTGACCAGGGGTAAAATGACCAAAATGCCCCTAGTTCAGAAATTACCAAAATGCCCTTCACATTCCAGACCCGTAACTCAGCCATCCGAAGTCCAATTTCAACGTGCCGCCTGTCAGCGGACTCAGGGCATCGAGACCTACCTAACGGTCCTCGAGTCGTGTGAAAATCAGTTGTCAAACGAAAAGTCAACACTTTCGCCCCTATCGTCCAAATTACGGTAATGCCCCTGAACTTCCGAGTCATAACTTTTTCCCTGATCGTCCGAATTGGACGTGCCACCTATCTATGGACTCGTGACGTCCTGAACTACGTCACGGTCATTGGTCAAAGTCCGTTTGACCCACCGATCAAAAAGTCAACCTTTTGGCAATACAATTCACAGGGGTAAAAACGTCAATTCATTCATTAATTTACAATATTAAAATCCTCGAATTTCCGGGGTGTTACAACTTTCCCTCCTTAATTAATTTCATACTCGAAATTCCAGCTGACCTAAATCCAACCGTTCTTCCCTCCTTAATTTAGTTTCGTTCTTGAAACACTAACTATCCTGATTCCATATATACCTCATGGAAAGTAGAATCAATCTCACGACACGTGTGCCCTCGTACACCAACTAACCAGAATAAAACTCGTCTGCACCCAGACGTACCACTAACACTCACGTCGTATCGACTACACTCGACCACGTCGAATAACTGTAGTCATACGTCCCGAATTTACACCACTTGTCAAATCTACTATTTTCGTTGACACGAACCACTTGACGGTTCCTTTCTCAATCTCAATCTATCCTGATATCTACTCCCACCGGGAGTCACCAAATCTCACTAACCGATCCACGTTGACACCTTCGACAAACTGTCACCACTTGACAGTCGTCAGTCGAAAACTGACAATATACTCACTTGTGGTTACACTAACCACCAACATACTCAACTTGAGTATACATCTATCAATAAACACTCGGCCTGTGTGTAACTAGACCCATCAGAAATATCATGACCCAATGTATAGTATCCAGTGTCCAGTTCACGACCTCCACAATTCCAATGGTATCGGAACTAAGCCGACTACCAACACGCTCACCAACGTACTACTGGTATAACCTATATACTGTCACAAGACACCACAAGTATGCCTAGTATCGTACCTCGAACAACGTACAAGGTACGTACATCTACCCATCAACCAGCTTACAAGCACAACAACAACAATGACCTAGGTTGTAGGCAATCACGTTTCTATAATGGAGTCTATTTGCCCAATCCCGGACTAGACAAATCAAAACTCCAACTCATCATCCATTTCCAAGTCCGAATCCGAATCCGCAATTTCGTAAGAAATCCCCAATCCAAACCCAGAAATCATATCCATAATCATGTCCAAATTCAAATCCGAAATCATCATTTCGTAAGCTAGCATTTGAAATAACTATTCTGAACCCAAATCTATAAAAGGAAATCCACTTTCAAGCTCCAGAATCAAATCCTGAATCGTCATCCAGAAATCTGATTCCAGAACCCGAAATATCGTTCACGCCTACCAAGACGCATCGAAATCGAACCTAACGGTTATCCGCTCAACCGATTACCACAATACAATCGATTGACTTCATAAGGAAGCCAATCCCAACATCCACACATCAAAGGTGACCATATTCGACCACGTCGGAAAACTACTCACCTGAGTAATATACCATACAGGATTCACTTTGAAAAGAAGTTCAGTCCCAACATCCTCAACTCAAACATCCAAGAGTGATAAACTTTCCATCCATATGGATCATCAAGATCACGATCCAGTTCCATCACTATATCAACCGACCAAAGACGCCACGATCAAGGATCGTCACAACGCCCAAAGTCCTAGACCATTTCCCACATCTAAATAGATTAGTCAACGATGAGACACGGCGAGACTATGGGTTCGCACTGATTACCTCGTATCGATCCTTGTCATTCCACCGAGGAAAAACCAAGAATGATCGAATACAATGACATCAAAATCCATCCTATATGAATGCAACCAAAACTTGCTGCACTCACCACACCATGTAACCTGACATCGTCTGCCACCAAGTAGAGAATGAGAAATCTCAGTCACCTAACTTTGATATACTCACTCCACCTGATGACCCAATACAAATCCCGGGTCTAACCAATACACGACCAACGTACTGGTGACAACAACAATCATCTACCTCATCTACCATCATCTACCGTGGTAGAAACAGAGAAGTCACCCAAAATGACTTCAAAATACCCAATACCAATGCGGAAAACCAGCATTCCACGTGTCACCTCAATCGCAACCTCTCGCGATTCCGAAGTTCCATCCAGATTGGAAACAACACACTCGGATATCAACCACATGTCCAACACTAGTTTACCTCTATCCGTGATCCACTGCCGGACCACAGATACCGAACATATGCTCAACTCGACGGATGTGACTCAACGTCATCACAAACACCAGCTCCAGCACTAACATCAACACTAGTATCAGCACACAGGCATCCACACTAGTATCATCACAAAGTGTGCGAATCAGAAAACCCTAGATCTCCGCTCATACTGAGCGACGACCCCGTACCTCTGCTCGAAAAGGAGAAACTCTGCCTCCGTCGTACCCAACAACTCTGGGTACAGTCACCCTAACATCTCATACGAGAAAAGAAAACGTTTCCTGAACGTCCCCGTCTCATTCTGCGATCTCACACAGCCGCAACTGAGTCAAATCCAGAATCACTGCTCGTACATATGGGTTGCACCTCGTATCATCGTCACGACTGACAATCTCATCGTCACGGTAACCTGAGTCTACTCGACCTGATAAGACTCGACTACGCTCATCGATAGTAGCGTCTGCCACAACCTCGTGCAGACCTAACTACCAGGCATCTCGATATCCAGACTCCGCATCCAACGGAATCAACCGCCCGTATTTAACTATTCTGTATCCCCACTCCGAAATTCCATCGACAAGTACCAACCCTGATAACTTGTCCAACCAATCTAACCAGTCGTAACTCGACTAGACCAATGTCGTCTACCAGGTCATCCACGACCTTAGTTGTACCATCAACCCATCACAACTAAAGTAGTACAACAACCAACTAGGTTTAACCGATAAGTATAACCTCGACTGCGGAGTGCAGTCCCATCACTAGAGCTGGCATGACTAGACCGACTAACGAATCCAAATCTGAATAGTCGTCCAAGTTAAACCGCTCGTCAACTCACATTTCCGAACCATACACCCTAAAGTAGGGTTCCACAACCACATCTAGAGTTCTTCAAAACCCAACAGCTAACTGCAGTATAATCCAAAATCTGACCGACCCCGCAGTCTTGACATCGCAAGGACGTCAATCCAACTAGGATTTCCCAATCCAGCTGCTCACAAAAGTAAATCCATCTAACTCAACCAAATCTGATCATCGGATAGTCACGATTACCAAACTGTCGTCGGAATCGATCCTACGACATCGTGAAAGATGACCCCAACTAACCATCTCACGATCAAAATGCTAACGTACGAATACGTTCATCCATTCATGGGGTCCCACTCTGCCAACCCCGACAGAACTATGGCAACCCCGGCATCCAATGTCGAACCAAGACATTCCAAGATCCAATCATACTAACTATCGTACCAGCACCCCAACAATCAAGTTGACCACGAACTGTAGCCCCTTGAGATATCACATCCTCTATCTGCATACGGAGTAGTACGCAAAACGCTCTGAAATTCAGGGTAACATGAGCAATCCTGCTCTGATATGATCTAACTGAGCTCCGATATGAGCCAGCCTCGCTCTGATACCACGCTGACAGGACCCATCCCAATCGCCCCGGGATTAACGCGGGATGACCCTGCTCCCGTCTGACACGAAGTGTTAGACAAGGGATATTTCCGACCTTTGCCCTCCCGGGCTATCAGAGTACGCCAGGACCCGGAGGAGGCATGTGATATCTCGATCTCTGCTACAATCCACATCCGATGTCAACCTGAAGGGTATTAAAAACAAAAAGACTGTGAGTGGACAAAAATAAAGAGTTTATAAAAACATATTTCATCAAAGACCTTTATACCCTTCACTAAAAAGCATGCATGCATAGTAAAACCATTTATCCAATAACATATGTTAAAACATCCATATTTAGGGTCACATCCCCAAGTTCCGTAAATCCAAGTCACACGGGCTCCTGCCCAAAACCATTTACAGAAAACCATAAGATAATAACCATATGTGGGATCTCAGCCCAAATCCATTTATCATTATAAAACACAATTTCCCAAACCAATTGAAATCATATTTATCCATTATATTTCATATCCAGAACCTATCACGGTAAAATAAAGCTACGCGTGTGCTAACCGGGGTCTCAAACCCAAGTCTCTCCAGGGTCCACCCAGGTCAATGTCCGTAGATTAATGACCCTCCCTGGAGGTAACGAACCATGCCCATCCTGAGAGTAAGGAACCCAACTGGGGGGCGACTCCACTCAGTCAGTGCTCCGTGACTACTCCGGGGTCCACCCAGGCCAACGACCCTCCCCGGAGGAGACAATCATATATAAAGGATGGAATATGGAAAACCTTTTGAAATCATTATTTAAATCTTTCCAGGATTCATGCCTGGCCCCCATAAGCCGTCATAATCCATAAAATCCTTTCCGAGGGTTCATGCCGGTTCCCATAAACCGTCATGACCCGTAAATCCATTTCAGGGGTTCATGCCGATTCCCATAAACCGTCATGACCCATAAAAACCATTTGTAACACATAGTTGGGCGCTAGGCCCGAATCCACATAGAAACTAGACCTCCGGTCCGAATCATAAACCAACTGGGCCTCCGGTCCGATTCCGTAAATCAAATGGGTTTCGAACCCGAGTTTACCTTTTCGAATCCAAAACCATAAGTATGGAAAATCAGTGTAAAACCGGAAAACCTCGATTTACGTGAAAAGCACGTAAATCGCCTCGAAATACGTGAAACCATATAATTCACAAACATCCAAATCAACATTATCAAATCACATTCATTATCCTTTTGTAAATCCAAAACCATTTCATTTAGACCAATAAAGACATACAGACCCGTATAGGCACCGTATAGGGCCGAAACCTCGAAATACGTGCCTATACTTAACCACACATCCAAATGCACTCGTGGAATCACAAACAAGTATTTAAAACATATAATAAACATTTATGCATGCACCAATTTAGAAAACAAGGTCCACTCACAGACCGTCCGAGATGCCGCCTCGATTTGCGTGCCATAGGTTCTCCCGAGCCAATCGCTATCACCGAGACCCCCAAACCTGTCCAAATTTTAATATAAGGTTACTAACTACTTAATTAACCTCCTACCAAAGCCCCGTAATTTTCCCGAACTTTTAACTATTTTTAAACCGGTCCTAAACCTTCCGACAGCCCGAAACCTATCGAAACGATGTCCGATTGCCGCGAGACCAGTCCCAAAATCTTCGTTACATAGAATAGAAGATCTCATATGTTGAACACTTCCTGAAATTATGGTCCACGTGCCCTCACGCGCCCTAAGAGTGCACAGAATACTATTCATCGTCTTCTACACACAGCCGGTTCAGACGGCCGGTTCACCTGGTTTGGCCGGTCCAACTGGACCGGCGTGACCGGTTCACGACCCTAGACACCCCATTTTTCATCCTACTTCTTCCTTTTTGATTCCTTTCTTCCTATTTTCATGTTTTCTATCCATTTCAATCCTTAAACGCAACCGAAAACGTCTAAAACCTAAGGTTTGATTTTGAACCAAACGGTTCAAGTTTTCCTAAATGCAGCCATGGCTTCACAGTCGTCCATAGCTTCCTAAAATCGTCCTAACACAATCCTAATGATCCATTTAATTCATTAAAACCATTAAAAACCAACCATAATGCACAAATCGATTTAAAGGGGAAAAATGGCCTTACCGTGAACCTCTCGGGTTTCTCTTCCTCTCGCCGCCGTGGATGGTGGTTCTAGCCGCCCAGCAACCTCCTCACCATCCTCACTTCACTCTGTCCTCAGTCATGGTCGAATGGGAAGGGTTGGATTGGTTTAAGGGGGTGGGGTGAGATCGAGTAATGGGTTTGTGTGTTTAAATGAAGGAAATGAAGATGCACGGGGAAGATGCATGAATACAATTCCATTGGGAAATGGATGGCTGACACTTGTCACTCATCCATTGGACCTCCTTAAAATATCTGGGTGCACTAGAATCCAAAAGTTAACTTGTTTCGTAATTCGTGCAATAGTGCACTTGAACTTCCGTGAACCGTAACTTTGCCGTCGAACGTCCGAATTCGACGTGCCGCCTGTCTATGGATTTGTATCGTCACGATCTACGTAACGGTCCTCGGCCCTCGGCCATTGGACATTCCGTTCCAAAAGTCAACTATTTGCTCCTTTTAACTAAAATTACCAAAATGCCCCTAAACTTCCGAACGTCATAACTTCCTCCTCGAATGTCGGAATTGAACGTGCCACCTGTCTATGAACTCGTGACGTCCTAAAATATGTCACGATCATTGGTCAATGTCCATTTGACCACCAGGATGAAAAGTCAACGTTTTGCCCACACCTAGGGGTAAAACGGTCATTTTGCATCGTTCGTTCCGATTTCGCCTAACTAATCACAGATTAAGCTCACTAATTGTGATTAGTCACTAATCTAATCTGGGAATTTGGGACGGGTCGCTACATCCGCAATCAACCTGAACGGTGTCAAAAACTATAAAAGCTGTGAGTGGACAAAAATTACGGTTTATCAAAACCCTTTATTGAAAATACATTTATACCCTTCACGAAGCAATCTATCGAAAATGATATTTATACTCTTCATGTACAAGTATGCATGCATCAGAAAACAACTATTTCAAATACTTTCTCAAAAGCAAGTCGTATTGCTTTTCAAATCAAACGCAGTGAAAAATGCTTCTCAATTGAAACCATTTTCTCAATGGGGTCTCAGCCCAAAATCATTTTATACAGGGTCTCGGCCCAAATAAAATGACATAAGGTCTCAGCCTAAATGTAAAACACGTGCAACCTCAGCACGACTATAAAACCATGTGGGATATCAACCCATCATCATCATCAGTCACGATTCCAATCACACCAACGCGTACCCATAAGCTCAATGACTGCTTTGATTATGAGCATGTCACCGTGAACACATCACCGGCCGACAATCTCCAGATCTTCATGAACATATTATCGACCGATCTCGTATATCCGTAAATCAAGTTAGTGATACTTCAACCAAAATTGATATTTTTTTTATTCCTTGGCCATAACACATCGGAAATCATATGAATCAACAAATGATGATGTATGTTGTTAATTATGTTTTAAATATTTTCTTGTATCCTAATTCTATTTCTATATATCATTCTATACACAAATCAGGTTCATGATCAATTGAATAATCCCAAAACAACATGCGAACATATCTTACTAGTTATCTATACTAGAGCTGAGTTTTTAATACAACACTTATGAATAGTACAGTGTCGTTTTCGCCTTTTTTCCCTTTCTTTTGTTGTGTATAAGGTACTGACAATAATGTCCTTCTTTAACACTTGTTTTCTTCTTTTTTTGATGTAGCTTTGAGTCTACTCGTGGATCCTGAAAAAATTCTTAGGATTAAGTCAGTGCGCTGGATGGCTTCAATTTGGAGCCTCTTAGAAGCTAAAGTGGTTAATTTGGATAATAACCCACATGATTTTTCGAAGTAATAGGTTGTGAAAACTTTCTTGTCTATTGAACTCGATAACTTTGAGATGGGTTTTTGAATGGAGGTTGAAAACAAGTAGACATGACTAAATGGAAATGGTGAAGCTTGGTTTTGAGAATAAAAAAAAAGGAATATTTGGTTTATTTGGTTTTCGATTGCAACTCTAAAAGGACCATTCTTGAAATCATTTTGATAACTGTGAAAGGTCATGCTCTCGTCTGATAGCTAGAAAAATATTCCAAAATGCCTTTTCGACATTAAAATATAAATACGAGGAATATATTAGAAAACGGACAGAACTCCCTCACAAGAAGGTCGGAACGTCTTCGAATCTGTCAGACAAGGGATATATATATAAACATATAGCAAATCAATCAACCAAGCCATTTAAACAAACAAATTTACGTCCTTGTTCAAAGGTTATTAAGAGTATCTAAGATAACTATATGTACAACAGTTACAAATCCTACTCGGTAATCTCTTTTAGTGCGCAATCAATAAGTAGTGCCTCCACCTCTAGATCAGCACCTATCTCTACTCATTGGCCTGAAGGGGATACAAAATCAATAAAAATGGGAGTGAACAAAAATAATCATTAAAAATACCTTACTGGGAAACATATATTTTTCCCTCTAGTTATAGAACAATGCAAGCATATGTAAAAATCCTTATCAAACAATAAAAATCTGTAACGACCCGTTCCAGAAATCGGGATTAGATTAGTGATTAATGACTGATTAGTGAAGTTAATCAGTGATTAGTTAAATGCTTTCGGACGGTGCGAAATGACGATTTTGCCCTTGGAATTGGGCAAAATGTTGAATATTTGTTCGGGTGGTCAAATGGACTTTGACCAATGATCGTGACGTAGTTTGGGACGTCCCGGGTTCATAGACAGGTGGCACGTCGGATTCCGAGATCCGAGGAGGAAGTTATGACGTTCGGAAGTTGAGGGGTATTTTGGTAATTTGATTGAATAGGGGCAAAAGGTTGACTTTTCAAATGACAGGAACTTTTCACGCATTTCAAGGACCGTTAAGTAAGTCTCGATCTCTTGAATATAACAACAGGCGGCATGCGTTCATTGGAGTTCGAATGGTAACATTATAGGTTTAGGCACGCAAGGGGCAAAATGGTAATTTGTGCAAGCAAGGGCATTTTGGTCTTCTTCATTACCTAGGGATCTGTGCCTGTTATTTGTGAACACATGGCTTACTTTGGGATTAGTGCCCACCAGATTTGGACACGTGGCTGGGTCTGGATTGGTGTTAAAGTCTCAAGCTGATTTTAAGCCGTGCACGGTGTGTGTGTGGGTTGCAACCAGAGAAAAACAGAAACTGAAACCCCTTAGATAAACTCATTCGAGTGTCAACAATTGATGATGTTAGGTGAGTGGACCTGAGAGAGTTGGTGTTGAGGATCGTGGTGGTGCCACCAATGTGAGCTGCCGTGGACGGTTGGCCTTAAGCCGTGAAAAAACAGAGACCGTGAGTTTTAACCTTTACATACTTGACAGTTCCTCATCCCCGACCTGTGATCCGTGAAGGGAAAAGTGCAAGGAAGGTGAGATGATGATGGTGGTAGCCACAGTGGGGCACGACGACGAAGGTAACATCGAAACCATGAGATTCTGTTTGAATTCGAAAAATGGTCACTTGTGATTTCCTGGTTGTTGATCGATTCTAAGGGGTGGAAGGTGTTTCTGGAGGTCCAGGGAGTTGAATAAGCTTGGTTTCGAGGTTCGAGATAGACAGTGAGTGCTAATTCCCGTGAAGTGTCCTGTTTTAGTTGGAAATGGTAACTTGAGTTTTGAAGGCTAATACTCAAATTAATTCATCAGGTGAGGTTCTACACCTTAAAACGAAGCCATTGGGCTTGGAATTACGGTCAGAGGTGGTCGGAATCACCAGAACATAGCGGAGGCAGTTTGACGGTTTGATCGTTCGTTAATAAGGTAACTTATCGACTTTGATTTCATGTTTTAAGTAGAGGAAACAATTAGGAAGGAAAATGTGAAGCTAATGGAATTAAATTGGATGGAAAATGGGATGGAATAAGTAGAAACTGTGAACGCCGGTTCACCGCTGGACCGGATTTGCAGAACCGGGTCGACTAGAGGTTGACAATGACACTGTTCAAGCACGTGGATTTCACGTGCAGGAGATTCCAGACGCACGTGGGGGCTCGTGAAGGGTAGTTTGGGGAATCTTCCAACATGACTTTTAAAGTATTTGATGTAACGAACATTTTGGGATTGGTTTCAAGTCGATCGGACATCGTCTCGATAAGTTTTGGGGTGTCCGAAGGTTTTAAGACTCGGTTAAAATAGTTAAAAATTTGGAAAAATTACGGGGCTTAAGTATGATCATTCTGAATTAGTTAGTGACCTTTTTATAGGATTTGGACAGGTTCGGGAAAACCGATGATAGCGGATTTGCCGGGCACGGCGTAAGTGCACGC
This sequence comes from Prinsepia uniflora, assembly GCA_032719365.1. NCBI lineage: Eukaryota > Viridiplantae > Streptophyta > Magnoliopsida > Rosales > Rosaceae > Prinsepia > Prinsepia uniflora. The sequence continues at coordinate 63,690,848 of CM064871.1, read as the reverse complement.
GTATCGAGGCGGTGGCGAAACGGTCTGTGAGTGAACTTTGCTTTCTAACTTATGATGCATGCATATATGTTTTCTATACGTGATTCCTATAATTGTGATTTGATCTTGATGATTTACAGTTTTTCACAGTTTTCGAGATATTTACGAAATTGTGCGTTTTACGAGGTTTCAATCGATGTTGTGATTTGACCATGATTTAGATGATTTGATTTTGAGATTTGAAATATGAATTGATTTCAAAGATTTAAAATGGATTTTGGAAAGTGATTTCGGGCTTGAAGCCCAGTTCAGAAAAATGGTTTTAATAAACGAGATTTTGGGTTTCTGGAATCGGATTTCAGAATGATGATTCTGGATTCGATTGTGGAACTTGAAAGTGGATTTCTGGATTCGGGTTCGGAATGGTTATTCCGGATGCTAGCTTACGGAATGATGGTTCCGGACTCGGATTTGGAATCGGATATGGCTATGAGTTCTGGGTTTTGGATTCGAGATCCTGATGAGATTGCGGATTCGGATTCGGAAATGGAAAATGGTCTTTCAGATTGGATTTGCTGGATCTGGTTATTGGGTTTAAAGACCCGGATATGATTATGATGGGGGGCAGGCTCGGATTGGGTTTAAAGACCTGGATTGAGTTTAAAGACTCGGGAGTTTAAAGACTCGAATATTGATATTTCCCCCGTAGGCCTATTGAGTTTAAAGACTCGGATTATATTGAGGCCTGGATTGAGTTTAAAGACTCGGATAGGTTCGATGGATGGAAATGTGGTTTAAAATATGTTTTGGATTTCATTGAGACTTGATGATGATGGTTTTCAATAATGGTTTTCCGATGTTTTGGGTTATGCCCGGGTGATACGGCTTTTGATGGTTTTGGACTGAGTCCCGGGATTTGTGAAAGGAAAATAAGTCTGGTTTTTCTTAAATGGTTTGAATAACTTGACTATATAATGGTTTTATGACGTGGATTTGATATGCATGCATTGGTTTTAAACGGAGGGTATAAATGTAATTGTTTTTATAACCTGTTTTTCTGAACTTATTATTTATTTTTGTCCACTCACAGTCTTTTATGTTTTCGATACCCTCCAGGTTGTTGCGGTGCAGGCTGTTGGTAGAGAGAGACGAAGACATCACATACGCGAACCACAGTAGAGTCTGCGCGCTCTGGGAAATCCAGAAGTGTAGACTAGTTAGCTGGAAATCCCTTGTCCGACTTACGTGTCACATGGAGATTAGACGTCGGTTTAGCCTTCGTGTCATGCGTAAGTTAGACGGGAGCAGGATTTGGCCCTTAATCCCGAGGGATTGGGGGTGGGTCCTGTCACAATCAGATTCAATCATTGTAAAACAATAACTAATAGGACCCACAAAAAAATACATAATATGTAAGTCCCATTTGGCCTATATTTTACTGAAATCCATGTTATAAAATAATGTGTAAAGACTAGGACACGAAATATCAGAGATCGTTCACACCCATTCCTCGACTATCTTGAGCATCGATTATCTGGGAAAAACCTCGAGTTTCAAGCACTTCGAAACTACCCGAACTTCAGCTATCTTGGAATGTCATGACCCGACCTTCTCCAACAAGATATTGTTCGCTTTGGGTCTAGCCCTCACGGTTTTGTTCTCGGGAGCTCACATGCAACTTCCGAGTGGGTCACCGATCTTGAGATTGCACCAGCCCCTACTGGATTAACTTTAGAGTTCCCTAGGAATACAAACTCAGTGAGCTCCCAAAAGGCCTCCTGTTGGATATGGTTTTGACTTGGTTTAAAGTCAAAGATTGTTTGAAACTAATGTTATGTGCGTAGACCTGGTTTGATGATGGTATTTTGATAGGTCCTCAAATAAGCATTATTTTATATTATTTTATACCCTTTATACTTGACTTTTAATATTAAAATATTAAATAAATAGATAAATTAATTTATTTTGTGTTATTTTTATTTAAATAAATAAAGTTTGTAATTTGGAGTATTTTGGCGAAAGAATCGTCTCGATCGGAATTATAACGAATAAATTATGGACGAATTTCGGTGAAATATTTCTAAATTAATTAAATTAATTAATTTGTGCAGCCCAAACCCAATAAAATGCAGCCCAGCCCAACAGAAAAAAAAAGAAAAAGAAAAAAGAAGTCCTAAGCCCAAATCCATTTCTTTCTCCAGGTCCAGCCCGTGCAGCCCAAGGAGCGGCCCAGCCCAATCACGTCAGTCCGCGCGGCCCAGTTCTCCAGCCCAGGAGTCAGCCCGCATCCCAGAAGCCCTGATTCGATTCGGTGTGTGCCTGCCGAACCAAAGCCTCATTCTTCAGCGCGCGTCAGCTGAATTTATTCTCCTCTTTTCAGCAGCAGCTAGCCGAATTCCAGCCCTTCTTTTCCAGCAGCTTCCACCCAAATTTCCAGCCACATTCATTCCACTTTCCAACCCAAATTTTGCAACTTTACGACTCAAACCACTTCTAAACATCATCACAAATCTTTACTACTCATCATTCCATTATTCCACATTTTTTATTGTATTTTTATATTATTTTTTATAGCTTTTTCCACCTATAAATAGGGCTTCAATTCTTGTATTTTGAGAGTCCCCAATTAGTTTCATTCTTCCATTTCTTTCTTAGTTCTTAGTTTTTAGTTCTTAGTTTTTAGTTAGTTCTTTTGTTTCTCTCTTTTGAGAGACAATTTTGGGAACCATTTTTACTTCTTGTAGATTTTCTTATTAATTAGTTTTCTTTTAATTCTTATTCGTAATTTATGTTATTTTTATGTTATTTTCATTTCTTCTTTACTATTGTTCTTGGTATTTTCTTTCTAACATTTGTAAGTAAGAATGCAATCTCCATGTGTTTTACTTTTTGAATTTCTTTTACTTCATATGTTTTAGTGCTTAAACTTCAATTCGATGTTAAGTGTTTTATCCGTTGTCGGTGCACTTAGAGTAGAATTGAAAAGATTAAATGTTGATCGCTGTCGGCGCATTTAATTATAAACTTAAGGTAAATCATATTGTAAATGTTTGAAGCATATTGATGTTTGACGCACATTAATGGTTGATGCATTTATAATATTGAAATATGTATGTAAGTATTTGAGATGATGAAGGTAGGATTTCGTGATTGGTTTATTATGAGCAAAATGTTAGAATTAATGTGATTGTTAATTCGAAATTACTTACGTAAAAGTGTGGGTTTTGTCTATGAAACTACTCTATGGTTTGTAAGTTCTAATTAGCATGAACATTTGCATTTTAATTTTTAGTTAGTGTTGTCTTTAGCTTAAATTACAAATCTTTTCAAAACCCCCCTTTTTATTCTTTATTCTTTTATTCTTTTATTCTTTTAATTCTTTGATTCCTTTTTATACTTTATTCTTTTATTCTTTTATTCTTTTATTCTTTTATTCTTTGATTCCTTTTTATTCTTTAATGATTTAATTATTTAATTCATTAATTCATTAATTTATTCATTTATTCATTATTCATTTATTCATTACTCTTTCCCACTAACACATTATTAATGTTCCCTAATTTCCCCGGTTAAGAACGATCCATATTTACCAATACTATATCTACACAAAAAGGGTTTAAATTGCACAATACTCAAATTACGTGTTTAATTTAATGCGTAGTTTGGGCGTAGTCAATTTTTGGCGCCGTTGCCGGGGAAATTGAAAATCATTTTTAATTTGTTAGTGTATGTATATAAATTGTGCATATTATACTTGACAGGACCCACCCTGATTATCGCCTCGATAATCGGGAAGCATCCTGCTCCCGTCTGACAATCAAACCCAAAAGACCGGAAGACAAGTTAAAATTACAACACACCCATTGTCAGACCAGGGATGTAACGACCCGTCCCGAATATCGGGATTTAATAATATTTAATTGTGATTTACTAATCTGGGATTAGTTGGGCGATTTCGGACGAATTGTGCAAAATGACCGTTTTGCCCCTGAGTGTGGGCAAAACGTTGACTTTTAATTCGGATGGTCAAATGGACTTTGACCGATGACCGTGACGTAGTTTGGGACGTCACGAGTTCATAGACTGGTGGCACGTTCGATTTCGACGTTCGTGGTGAAAGTTATGATGTACGGAAGTGCAAGGGCATTTTCGTAATTTTGGCATATTAGGGGCCAAATGTTGACTTTTTGACCGGGATGTCCGATGGCCAAGGGCCAAGGACCGTTGCGTAGGTCTCGTCGATACGAATCCAACGACAGGCGGCACGTCGAAAACGGAGTTCGGGTGACCAAGTTACGGGTCACGGATGTCTGGGGGCAAAATGGTAATTTGTCAACCGGAGGGCAAAATGGTCTTTTACCATTGAATCTTGCTGCCTAGCAGTGACATCTGTCACTTTGTCATCTTCTTTGCCCCAGATAACATGGAATCATGTATTAAGGGAGACACAATTATTCTTACTTTAGACACTAATTCCCTAATTTGTGGGTTGTCTTAATGATTACCAATTAGCAGCTAATTAACCTCTGTCTCAGCTCCATTGTGCAATTGGGAGACTGAGGAAGCCGAATTGAGTGTGAGGCTCGAGTGACAGTGAGGCCCCTGGGTTAATTTTAAACCGAAAAATCGTGGAAATTGGGGGATTTGCGAATTCGACAATATGAGCGGTGAGGATCACAATTGTGGATTCAATTCGACTTCTGGGATTGATACGAACATCTCTGCAATGAAAACGACGAGAAATGGTGCCGTATTGTGGAAGAACAGAAGCTTCCATGGCAGCTCAAAGTCGAGCTTGTGTTCAGTGGGTTTGAGGTAAGTAATTCTCAAATTGACCTTGTAGAAATGTCCCTTACACTCTCACGATGCTAACTGAATGAATTAATTTGGAAAACAGGGACGATATCGTGAAACCCGATTTGAAAACCCGTCGAGGATCGATCGAGAATCGTGAGGATTGAGACCACGATTTGTGTAATTCGATTTACAGAACTTAAATGGTGATTGATTACAAGGGATCAGTTGAAAGAACGGATTGATTCGATGTTGTTTTGGGTGAGATTGAACCGGGTCCTATCGCGGGTTTTTCAACCCGTTTACCAGAGAAACGGGCGAGGATGGTGACTATAGCAGTCACTGTAGCAGGCGCGTGGCTTTCACGCGCAGCCACTCACGGCGGCGCGTGACGGCGCGTGGGCACGAATCTCGAGGTGAGGTCAACATGACTTCTGTCCTATTTAATGTAACGAACATTTTGGAATTGGTTTCGTGTCGATCGGACACCGTTTCGTTATTGTTCGGGATGTCCGAAGGTTTTAAATCCAGTTTAAAAATACTTAAAAATTCGGGAAAATTACGGGACTTGAATAGGATGTTAATGGTGAGGTTAGTAATCCTCTATTGTGATTTGAACAGGATTGGGAGTCCCGGTGATAGTGGTGTGGCCCGGGAAGGCCTATGGCACGCGTATCGAGGCGCTCGGTTAATCGGTCTGTGAGTGGACATTGGTTTCATAAATTCGATGCATGCATAACTGTTTTATGATTGTTATAATTATGATCAAATGATTTACTTTGGATATCGGTGAATTTAAAATGATTTCACGCATTTCGAGGTGAATTACGTATTTGCACGTAAACCGAGATTTTCTGAATTTTCACCGATTTCCATAAATGTGGTTGAATATGATTTCATGAAACGGTTACGAACTTGAATAAAGTAAAATCGGGCCAGGGGCCCAGTTAACATGTGGATCGGGCCAGGGGCCCAGTTAACTTGTGAAATCGGGCCAGGGGCCCAGTTGATTTCTACATGTGATTGCGGGTCGGGGACCCTAAAATGGAATTGAATAAATGTTTTCTGGTTTACATTTTATATATGTTCACATGCTGGAATCTATAAATGGTTTTGATGATATTTCGGTTATGGCACGTTTCACGGTATTTGGGCATGAGACCCGTTTGATGAACGTAACGAATGGTTCGGATTTTATCTATGTATACCTATATGTTTTGCATGTGGATATCTATAAAATGTATTTGGTACTGCACTGTATAGATCCTTCCATATTATATTGTCTCCTCCGGATGAGGTACCCCGGAGAGGTCACGGACGTCTAGTACGTCCAGCGTTTATGACGCTAAGCATCGGGGATGCTGTACCCGAACGGGGTTCGGGGATTGAACTCGGAAATTGAGACCCGAGTGGCACGCGTAGCCTTGTGATTGTGACCTTATTGACGTCAGGGACGTCAGACATCAGGGATGTCGGATTGGAGTGTATAGTGCAGTGGCTAAATAATGGTTATGGTTTATATTATATGCCTTATGGTTCATATTACTGGATTTATGAAATAACTCTTGGATTTACTTTTGGAAATTGAAACTATGCTTTGGTTTCCGGGCTAAGGCCCTAATGGTTATTTCTAAATAAATATGGGATTATTGGTTTTGGTGCATGCATATGATTTTACTGAGGGGCATAAATGTCTTATAAATGTTTTAAACAGACTTGTTTATTTTCGTCCACTCACAGCTTTTGTTTTCAATGCCCTTCAGGTTGATTCCGGATACGACTGCAGCAGAGACTTGAGCATCGCACACCTCCTCCATCGATCCTTACGCACTCTGGAAGCCCGGTTGGGCAAAGGCAATCGGTTATCCCTTGTCGGACGCCTCTTGTCCGACGGGAGCACGTCACATTCCATGGTAATCCCGGGGGGATTGGGATGGGTCGTGTCAAGTGGTATCAGAGCCAGGTTTTGCTCTTTTGTGCGCGAAGGTCGAGGGTGTGATGTCTCTTTGGGCTGCTGTTCCGTTGTCAACCTGATAGATAGTTTGGGGTTTGAATGATGGATTGGGTGTGTTGGCCCGATACGCCGTGCATTGATGCGATTCAACCCAGGTGGGGTTGTATACGATTAACTGGTAATGTGGGACCGTCGGTTCGGTCATGTGATGATGGATTGTTGTGCCACTGGGCACAGCTAGGTTCAGGGAACCCCATTTGATTGGAAATGCGAAACTCAGTTGAGTATTGGTCTAAGTTTTGGACCCTAGTAGTGTTGGCTAATGTTCGGGGTGTTGGTGCATCGGAGTTAGCCGATGACCTTCGTGGTGGAACCCACGATGGAACCCACGTTGAGTTGACAATGGGATTGGATTGGACGTCTATATGATGTCAGGACCGCGGGGTCGGTCAGGTTGTGGATTTTACTGCAAAAGGCAGTTGGGTTCGGTGGAACCCTAGGGTGTGACCTTGGAACCCTAATTTATAATTGATGGACCGAAAGGTGAACCTTAAGTGAGAACTTGTGCTGCGATGAGCGGCTGAGGTCATGGATGACCATGTGGATGACTCTAGTGAGTCTTATGGGTTTCGATCTACGGATACGGTTATGAGGAAATATGGAATCCTGTTTTGGATCGAATGTTAGTATGATGTGAGGATACGAATCTTGACAACGATGACTGTTGGTCGACAGTTGTGTCGAGATGACTGGCTATCGAGGGTATTTTGTGTGGCTTTGACACTTGGGGATCAGGGGATGTTCAGGGAACGTCCATTATCCTGATGTGCCAGTGGTCAAATTGGGGGTACCCATAGTTGTGAGGTACGAGTGGTGTTACGGGATCGTCGTTCGGAATGAACGGAGATCCAGGGTAACAACTTTGCACACTGTGTGCTAGCATGGATGTTCGTGTGCTAGCATGGATGTTCGTGTGCTATGTATGGATATTGGTATGGTGATACCTTTATGCCAATACTGGTATGGATGTCTGTGTGCTGATACTAGTGTTGATGATGGTGCGTTGGTGCTGGTACTAGCGCTGGTGCTGGTGACAGTAATTGTGATGACGATGAGCCACCATTTGGGGTGTGACTCTGTCATGATGGACAGATGATTGGTATCTGCGACTCAGTGGTGGTTGAGTCTTGGACTGGATGGGATCCAGTGGAGGTTGTGTCGTGTTGGGATAAGTCCTAACAGATATATGACGACAAGTGATGAACGGATAAAATGGTGTGATTGAAACTTGGGGAATCTAGGGACGATGTTCCCTATGTCATGCGAGTTGGTGGATTTGGGGAGTTGTGGTCAACTCCGAGATTGGTAAGTTTGTGTACTGCTTATATCCCCTGAGAATACAAGGAAATGATTGGAATTGGAAAAGTCGGGGAAACCATTCGTGGTATTGATGTGGGATTTGGTGATTGTGAATCACTTGGAACCTGAGGATTGAACCTGTTAAGGTCGAGATGTGAGACGGAAGCAGTATGGTACGCACATTCAGGCAAATTTGTAGTTATCCCGTTCGGAATCGGGGTGTGTGCGTACATGATGATTGGCGGACGTGAGGTCCGAGTAATGATTGATTTTGGACACGTGGTGGTCCAAGTGAGGTATGGACGTGGGCAGTCCAGTGGTTGGACATGACATCTCGTTGGGAGCATGTCTGTTTCCAACAGGGTTGGAACTCCCGTTTCGGGGAGAGTTGTGATTGGGAGGCGAGAGGAGTGCTCGTTTCCGAATCAGTGATTGGTATTCCGAAGTCATTAGGGTTGACTTCTTATTTCCTGCCGTGGCAGATGATGATTGTTGCTACCAGTACGTTGAGTGTGTATTGGTTGGTGGACCCATGCTTGGCTTGGGGTCATTGGACACAAGAAGTTGTGTATGATTTTGGAATTGGTGGTGGTATGCGTGGTCATCTTTCCACCAAGGGAAATTTGGCGAAGGATCCAATTGAGGGTGTAAGACCCTACGATCAGCTTTCAGATGGATTGTTAACTACGTGGGCATGTGTGGATCCTAGGTGGATCTGATTTGCGATGTTGTCGACTTTGGTCGATGTGACGATCTAGGATCGTGATATTACTTGTCGGGTGACGTAGCGATGGATATGGATTGTGATCTTGATGATCCAGATGGGTGGAGAGTTTATCACTCCTACCTTGGTATGTGAGTCGTAAATGACGGGACTGAACTTCTTTTCGGAGTGAAGTCCATATGGCTTGTTACTCGGTTGAGTAGGTTTCCGATGTGGTCGGATTTTGTCAACCTTTGACGTGTGAATATTGGGATTGGTTTCCCTATGAAGTCAATCGAGTGTTTTGGAGAGGCAACCGATAGGTTCGGTTTTGTTACGTCTTGGTGGACGTAAACGAGATTTTGGGTTTTGGAACCGAATTTCTGGGTGACGATTCAGGATTCGATTGCAAAGCTCGAAAATGGATTACTAGATTTGGGTGCGGAATGATTATTCCAATGCTAGCTTACGGAATAATGATTTCGGATTCGGATTTGGAAATGGGTTAAAAATATGATGTTGGGTTCGGATTCGGGATTTCTTACGAAATTGCGAATTCGGATTCGGAATTGGAACTAGATGATGGGTGGAGTTCGTTTTGTCACATGTTGGTTTGGGCAAATGTACTCCATTACTAGAACGTGTTTGGCTATGACCTGGGTGGCTATAGTCAGATTGATGGATTGAGGTATGTACAGGGTACGTTATACGAGGATTGTTACTGGTTAGGCGGAGTGGTGCCTAATGGCGGTACATGGGATGTACCAGTGGTGTGTAACTAATGTGTTGGTAATCGGATTGGTTCTGATATCATTTGTTTGGCTGTATGGTGGACTGGACATTGGATACTGTGCGCTGGGCGGATTGATCTTGTTGGGTTCAGTGATTGTATGAGCAGGTGCTCTTAGCCATGGTTGGCTTGTGGAACCCTAGTTTTGAGATGTGTGTTCACTGCTGGGCTGGTATCCAATGTGTTCCAGTTACGCCACTTGATTGGGTTAATTGACGGTATACGTACACTCTGGATGAGTGAATTGGTGGTCTGTGTAACCACGAGTAGCCTTGTGTGACTTGATCACACCGTGATTTCCCAGCGTTTTGGTTCGCTGAGGGAGTCGGCGATTATGGACATTGAGATTTATTTATGTCGCAGGAATGGGCTTGCCCTGCGAATTGAGATCATGTGGTTGATCTTGCGCTACATCGGGAGTGATGTAGTACATGGTGTTGTCACCGACGGACAGATGGTTGGAGCCTTACCAGGGTGGTAAGTTTTGTGATGACAGTTGACTGATGGTGTCAGCGTGGACTGACAAATGAGATTTGGTGACTCCCAACGGGAGCAAATGTAAGGATTTATTGATAATGGAAAGGAACCATCTAGCTGAAGGAGTCAGCTAAATGGTTAAGCGATCTTATCGCGGATCAGGTGCTTATGTCCACTCGAGGTGGTCGAGTGTTGTTGTTGTGACGTATGACTGTGATGGGATGTCTGGGTACAAACGTGACTGGTGTTGTCCCAGTATGTGGGTGTACAAGTGTACACAGATGTGTGGTCGAATTGTTTTCCACAAGGTGGTTGTGGAATAAGATTATTGGTAATTTCGAGGACGAAATTCTTTAAGGAGGGAAGGTTGTAACGACCCGTCCCGAATATCGGGATTTAATAATATTTAATTGTGATTTACTAATCTGGGATTAGTTGGGCGATTTCGGACGAATTGTGCAAAATGACCGTTTTGCCCCTGAGTGTGGGCAAAACGTTGACTTTTAATTCGGATGGTCAAATGGACTTTGACCGATGACCGTGACGTAGTTTGGGACGTCACGAGTTCATAGACTGGTGGCACGTTCGATTTCGACGTTCGTGGTGAAAGTTATGATGTACGGAAGTGCAAGGGCATTTTCGTAATTTTGGCATATTAGGGGCCAAATGTTGACTTTTTGACCGGGATGTCCGATGGCCAAGGGCCAAGGACCGTTGCGTAGGTCTCGTCGATACGAATCCAACGACAGGCGGCACGTCGAAAACGGAGTTCGGGTGACCAAGTTACGGGTCACGGATGTCTGGGGGCAAAATGGTAATTTGTCAACCGGAGGGCAAAATGGTCTTTTACCATTGAATCTTGCTGCCTGGCAGTGACATCTGTCACTTTGTCATCTTCTTTGCCCCAGATAACATGGAATCATGTATTAAGGGAGACACAATTATTCTTACTTTAGACACTAATTCCCTAATTTGTGGGTTGTCTTAATGATTACCAATTAGCAGCTAATTAACCTCTGTCTCAGCTCCATTGTGCAATTGGGAGACTGAGGAAGCCGAATTGAGTGTGAGGCTCGAGTGACAGTGAGGCCCCTGGGTTAATTTTAAACCGAAAAATCGTGGAAATTGGGGGATTTGCGAATTCGACAATATGAGCGGTGAGGATCACAATTGTGGATTCAATTCGACTTCTGGGATTGATACGAACATCTCTGCAATGAAAACGACGAGAAATGGTGCCGTATTGTGGAAGAACAGAAGCTTCCATGGCAGCTCAAAGTCGAGCTTGTGTTCAGTGGGTTTGAGGTAAGTAATTCTCAAATTGACCTTGTAGAAATGTCCCTTACACTCTCACGATGCTAACTGAATGAATTAATTTGGAAAACAGGGACGATATCGTGAAACCCGATTTGAAAACCCGTCGAGGATCGATCGAGAATCGTGAGGATTGAGACCACGATTTGTGTAATTCGATTTACAGAACTTAAATGGTGATTGATTACAAGGGATCAGTTGAAAGAACGGATTGATTCGATGTTGTTTTGGGTGAGATTGAACCGGGTCCTATCGCGGGTTTTTCAACCCGTTTACCAGAGAAACGGGCGAGGATGGTGACTGTAGCAGTCACTGTAGCAGGCGCGTGGCTTTCACGCGCAGCCACTCACGGCGGCGCGTGACGGCGCGTGGGCACGAATCTCGAGGTGAGGTCAACATGACTTCTGTCCTATTTAATGTAACGAACATTTTGGAATTGGTTTCGTGTCGATCGGACACCGTTTCGTTATTGTTCGGGATGTCCGAAGGTTTTAAATCCAGTTTAAAAATACTTAAAAATTCGGGAAAATTACGGGACTTGAATAGGATGTTAATGGTGAGGTTAGTAATCCTCTATTGTGATTTGAACAGGATTGGGAGTCCCGGTGATAGTGGTATGGCCCGGGAAGGCCTATGGCACGCGTATCGAGGCGCTCGATTAATCGGTCTGTGAGTGGACATTGGTTTCATAAATTCGATGCATGCATAACTGTTTTATGATTGTTATAATTATGATCAAATGATTTACTTTGGATATCGGTGAATTTAAAATGATTTCACGCATTTCGAGGTGAATTACGTATTTGCACGTAAACCGAGATTTTCTGGATTTTCACCGATTTCCATAAATGTGGTTGAATATGATTTCATGAAACGGTTACGAACTTGAATAAAGTAAAATCGGGCCAGGGGCCCAGTTAACATGTGGATCGGGCCAGGGGCCCAGTTAACTTGTGAAATCGGGCCAGGGGCCCAGTTGATTTCTACATGTGATTGCGGGTCGGGGACCCTAAAATGGAATTGAATAAATGTTTTCTGGTTTACATTTTATATATGTTCATATGCTGGAATCTATAAATGGTTTTGATGATATTTCGGTTATGGTACGTTTCACGGTATTTGGGCATGAGACCCGTTTGATGAAACGTAACGAATGGTTCGGATTTTATCTATGTATACCTATATGTTTTGCATGTGGATATCTATAAAATGTATTTGGTACTGCACTGTATAGATCCTTCCATATTATATTGTCTCCTCCGGATGAGGTACCCCGGAGAGGTCACGGACGTCTAGTACGTCCAGCGTTTATGACGCTAAGCATCGGGGATGCTGTACCCGAACGGGGTTCGGGGATTGAACTCGGAAATTGAGACCCGAGTGGCACGCGTAGCCTTGTGATTGTGACCTTATTGACGTCAGGGACGTCAGACATCAGGGATGTCGGATTGGAGTGTATAGTGCAGTGGCTAAATAATGGTTATGGTTTATATTATATGCCTTATGGTTCATATTACTGGATTTATGAAATAACTCTTGGATTTACTTTTGGAAATTGAAACTATGCTTTGGTTTCCGGGCTAAGGCCCTAATGGTTATTTCTAAATAAATATGGGATTATTGGTTTTGGTGCATGCATATGATTTTACTGAGGGGCATAAATGTCTTATAAATGTTTTAAACAGACTTGTTTATTTTCGTCCACTCACAGCTTTTGTTTTCAATGCCCTTCAGGTTGATTCCGGATACGACTGCAGCAGAGACTTGAGCATCGCACACCTCCTCCATCGATCCTTACGCACTCTGGAAGCCCGGGGCAAAGGCAATCGGTTATCCCTTGTCGGACGCCTCTTGTCCGACGGGAGCACGTCACATTCCATGGTAATCCCGGGGGGATTGGGATGGGTCGTGTCAAGGGAGATTAAACAAATACATGCGACTGGACGTCAAATCCACAGTTTCACAGAGCAATATTACAAAACAAATTAAAGAACAAGTCCTACTCTGTGAACTAACTACTCCGCAACGGAAAACGTTATGCCTCCGCCTCTGCCTCGGTGCTTGCCCCCACGCTTGCCACGACCTGGAGGGAATTTAAAACAACAAGGTGTGAGTGGACCGAAACATAAGTTTAACAGGGAAAACAGTTTTTCCGAAATCGGGTTCGCCCTCCAGTTTTGTAATCCGCATGCATAACCAAATATTCACAATTGTGTATTAAACTTTTGAAAACTCTTTTTTCTGAAACACAAGAAAAACGTTACAAGGATCGTCATAACTCATGTAAAACCATATAATAATACCAGATTCCAGAAACCGTCATTTTGAAACATTATTTGCACAAATCAAGTGAAACATAAATCAATAATCATGATTAAGCCGTTGGATCCATCCGAGTCTTTAAACTCAACATTAGGCCTTCCCGGGATATCAACGAGTCTTTAAACTCAAAACACGATTAGTAGGCCTCGGGGGTATCATAATATTCGAGTCTTTAAACTCACGAGTCTTTAAACTCAATTTTCGGGCCCGCCCCCAAAATCAACATACCGGGTCTTTAAACCCAAAACCAGATCCAACCATCAACCGGGTCTTTAAACCCAAAACCGTTTTTTTTTAACATAATAAATCAGGATTCATCACAAATCTTTTTCCAACATTATTCCAAAAACATTTCTCATCGTAACAGGACTCATGCCCGAATTCACATGTAAATTCCAACACATGCAATTTCCAGAAAATTACTTCACAATATGATCAAACATCATAAATCCGAAACATGCATATTCATAACCAGATACTTCATCAAAATTATCACGCATGCATAGGCAAAAACCGAAATCTCGAAATGCGTGAAATACGATAATTATCTCGAAAAACGTGAAAACAAGTAAAACCGATATATCATCTCACCATCGTAAAATCATATGTAAAACCATGAGATAAATAAGCAAAATAGTCATGCATACCCAATTTAAAAATCAAAGAGTCCACTCATAGTCTTAGGACACGTCAATCGCGTCCCGCGCGCTCCTCCGTAGCTTCGGAAGTGTCCGGGCCTGTGAAAACGTACAAGAAGGGTTACAAACATCCCAAAATAACTCGTAGGATTTTTCCTAATTTTTTTCCGGATTTTTCGGCGAAAATAAACTTAAAGACTTAATCTTCCGGACTCCCGAAATTATTCCGAATGACTCCCGATCGATTCGAACTCTAAAGATAAAATGTTAGTTAGACTGACAGGATTAATTCTCATGTTGATCGTGATCGGAGTTGACGTCACACGCGCCGTCACGCGCCGCCCAAAGTGGCTGCGCGTGAAGGCCACGCGCCAAGCTACAGTGTCATCTCCCTTACCCGAACAGCCTGCTAAACGGGTCTGATACCCGCGATTCAACTCGACCAGTTCAAGCCCAATTCTCAATCAATTCCTCTCGTTTTTGATCCTATTATCTTCCCTAATCCTTTAATTTTAGGTCTGTAATGAAGATTAACCTCGACTAGTACCCAAACGACCCAACTCAAACTCGAACAGTCGAACAAATCGACATTCTGGAACTCACCCAAACTAACCCCAATCTCAAATTAATTTCACCAGTAGATTAAGGGAACTTATACGAACACAATGGTACCGTCAATTGGTCTCGCCGTTACCTGGAAGTCGTCGTCCTCAAGCTCGAAAATACTCAGAACCAGGGCACTCCGTTCCTGGCCAATTCGTGGATGTCGTCCTTCGGATTTGACGTGGTTGGTTTCCTCTTGCTCCCAGAAGACTAGAATGGCCCCTAGTTTAGCTCGCAAGTCCCCACAATTTGATCTTCCATTTTTCCCTCCACTAGTTTTTCCTTCAAACTGGGACTTGGGTTCCTGGGTAAAACGGCTCCAAACTCAACAACTCCAGCACCGCCGTGATTCTATCACTCCCAGAAGACTCCCTATGTGTTTAGTTTCACCTCAAAGCCCGTAGGATTTGAACTCTGAGTTTCCCCCCGAAAACCCGAAACTGTTTTCTCACCGTCTCTCTCAACCTCAGCCCTCACAATGATGCCCAAATGACCCAACCGAGTCCCCCCTCACTCTCTTACTCTGTCAATCGATTCAAACGGCCAGCACCCGTGGGAGACCAGCTGAGGTTCTCTGAAACTTGCTTCCCACAAACACAGAAACCATGGCCATATTAAACTCAATCCCGTGCCTGCGACCTGCTCACGCCACTCAGTCATGCTCCCACTACCTCAATTCACATAAACAAACATCTGATCAATCCACTAAAGCCATAAACAATTGAACGCACAAACCCACGGCCGCTGCTCTGTTTTCCACGGTGGTGAACAGTACCCCGTGCGAAAATTACCAAAATGCCCCCAGGGCAAAAATTACCAAAATGCCCTCCAACTTCCGTGACCCGTAACTCGGTCGTCCGACGTCCGTTTCAAGCGTGCCGCCTGTCGTTGTACTCAGGGCGTCGAGACGAACATAACGGTCTTCGAGTCAAAAGGATATCAATTGTCAAACAAAAAGTCAACTTTTTCCCCTTATAACGCCCAAATTACGGTAATGCCCCCGAACTTCCGAACATCATAACTTTCACTCCGAGCGTCCGAATCGGACGTGCCACCTGTCTATGAACTCGTGACATCCCGAACTACGTCACGGTCATCACTCAACGTCCGTTCGACCTCCAACTCTAAAAGTCAACAAATTGACCACACAAACACAGGGGTAAAAACGTCATTTTATTCACTATTTAATAATGTTACATTTCCAGAACGTCTGGGGCGTTACAATACTTGTTTATAAATTTTACTTTTGTTAATATTATATTTATCCATCTTATTATTGTTCTTATTATTTTTGTTTATAATGCTCATACTTTACTTATTCTTAATTTCTAATTTATACTTGTTCATAAATGTTCATAATTTTTTTTTTGTTTTCTATTTGTTTATATTAAAATTGATACTTGTTCATAATTTAATTTCATTTGTTTACTTTTACTTTTATTTGTTCATATTAAAATTGATACTTGTCATAAATGTATATTGTACATATTCACTTTTCCTTACTTTTAATTTTTTTTTTCTTTACACTTTCTAACTTTTTCTTTAATCCATTAACTTTAATTTTATTCCATAAACTTTTTCTTTATTCCTTTAACTTTAAATTTATTCCATTAACATTTTATTCCACTAACTTTTTATTCCATTAACTTTTTATTCTATTAACTTTTTATTTCATTAACTTTTTATTCCATTAATTTTATTCCATTAACTTTTTATTCCACTAACTTTTTATTCCATTAACTTTATTTCATTAACTTTTTATTCCATTAACTTTTTTATTACACTTATTTTATTCTTATGTAATTATTTATTTGGTTATGT
This sequence comes from Prinsepia uniflora, assembly GCA_032719365.1. Lineage (NCBI taxonomy): Eukaryota > Viridiplantae > Streptophyta > Magnoliopsida > Rosales > Rosaceae > Prinsepia > Prinsepia uniflora. The sequence continues at coordinate 63,674,094 of CM064871.1, read as the reverse complement.
CTTGATAAAATCTAAGTTTAAATTTAAAAAAAAATCAAAGTAAATAAAAAATTAAAAAAAAAAATCTTATCTTAGCTTTATGTTAGTGTTAATTCATACTTGTAAATAAATGTTGTATTTATGTTACTTGTTACCTTTTATACTTGTTCATAACTTTTATATTTCATAGTATACATACATACTTATTCATAATAGACTTTCATTTATGTTTGTTTATAATTCTCTTATTTGTTATATTATTCTTGTTCATACTTGTACATAATGTTCGTTCTTTTTAATTGTTCATAAATGCTTATGGTAAATATTCACTTTTCCTTATTTTTATTTTTATATTGTTTTTGTAATTTAAAAAAAAGCATAAAATTCGTAAAAAGAAAAAAACAATTCTTCATTTATTTAATTTTTAAATTCCGAAATAAAATAAAATAAATTAAATTAAATTAAATTTTAAAAAAAAATTAAAATTTCTTATCTTCACTTTGTGTTAGTGTAAATCTCAATTGTTAAATAAATCTTATACTTATATTAGTTTGTTAATGAGAATTTGTTTTGTAAATATCATTACTTGTGAATGAAACCAGTCTTGTAAATAAATTGTTCATACTTGTATAAATTGTTCATATGTAATTGTCATGTTATATTTGTAAATTGTGCATAAAAACATACTTGTAAATAGTTATTGCATTCATGCATTAGTCTCGGCTATATGTAGATCACTTGTGCTTCGAAGTTTAGATTTTAATCTTTAATCGGCGAAGACTCTTCTATTAACTCTCACCCACGGTAATTGTTAACACTTGAGTCATCTTAATTCCTCTGGAGTAAGAAATTTTCGAGGGTGATGTCTAGGACAAGAGACGGTACTTATAACGGGTTTTGGGTCTAAGAAATTAGCCCTGCCTCTTATGTGTATTCTTTCTAACCTGGTCACTTTTGAACTTGCCCAAACAGTTGAATTAATCCAAGATATTTACTTGGGACGCACGGACGTATAAGTCTCCATCTAAACTTTGAAACTATGTGAACCATATATATCTTTGACTTCCCCCGACATTTAAATATTGTTTATATCTTAATTTACATTATTTGTCATGACAAAATTAAATTGCATCTTTAGTGTAACTAACTTGCATCTTTCATTCTAACTTGCATTTCATCTTTCATTCTAACTTGCATTTCATCTTTCATTTAACTTGCATTTTCACTTAACTTGCATATGTAGTTTAACTTGCATTGCACTCTTCCTCTAACTTACATCTTTAACTCAAATTGCATCCTTAACTTCAATTCGCATATCTAATTTGCATTCTTGACTAACGTACATCTCTGACTAACTAACTTGCATCTCTGTCTAGGCTGGATGGACGTTAAACTTCAAGCGCTTGTTGGGAGGCAACCCAATGTGTTCCCGGGATGTGAAGGAGTCATCAATACAGATTTGATATCCTCTACCCTTCACTCTCTTTTATTTTGTTTATTTAATGTTTTCCTATTATTTTCGTAAATCATCTTCCTTACTTTGATTCTATGTTTAATTACTTCGTATTTTCCTACATTGAGGACAGTGTAGAATTTAAGTGTGGGGGAATGGTTTACAATTTTAATTGTTCAAAAAAAAACAAAAAAAAAATTGAAAAAAATTATAAAAAAAAAGGTGAAAAAATGAAAAAATGAAAAAAAAATTGTTTTCTTGAATTTTTTTGTTTTAACTTAGTGTTTTTATGAGTCTTAAGTTGCCATTTAACTTGTCAATGATATAAATGAACAAAAATGAATATGTTATGGCCATAAAGATAATCACTACAACTTGAATTTGTTTGTTAATATTTTGTGATTAAGTGTTATAACTTGAAGATAATGCATGTAAATTAGCATATAAACGAGCATGATAAGATAAATATGAATCATATGAACCTTATGTGAGCTTTAGAACTTTATATATATCTTTGATGAGTGATTCATAAGTTCTTTGTTTAAATTGATATACATATGCCTCATAACTACTTGACATAGCTTTTAATGAACTCTAGAGTACTAGAACTTATTCTATGTGATTTTCAAAGCTTTTAAGTCAATAAACTCTCTAATTTTGGAAATGATTAAGGCATTAGGGTTAACACCACAAATTCAAACATCCATGTTCCCTATTTTGTGCGCACGAATTGCGACCCCCTTAGTTTTAACCCTTTTGAGCCCACATTAAGCCTTTCTTTCATCACCATGATTATCTAAACACTTGAGCTTAGTATAGACATCCTTTACCCTTGTTCCAAGAACTCGGTTGAAGATATAAAGATTGTGTAAGGAGAAAATGACGATGTTGAAAAGACTTTTATGTGAATTATTTGGATTTACCGACTCAAGCTTTGTTGTATTGTTAACACATGTTATTACCTTGATCTAAAAAAAAAAATCAAAAAAAAATCAAAAAAAAAAAAGTTGAGTCTCGATCAAGGTAATAAGGTTTGGTTATGTAATGTTTGAGTTAAGTCCCTTGCATTTGTAAATCCGACACAAAGAATGATTGTGAGGCCCAACATGATGGAATTAGGCCTATGTTCGAAGGGATGGATTACTGACACCATTGCACTAAGTTTAGGAAGCTATGATACGTTTTGGGAGTCTATTGAGTCTTGGAACGAATTGAGCACCACTTGTCCTGTATTTTCCTTGCCTCGAAACTTAACCCCATTACAACCTTCGTAAAGACCTTATGATCCTTAAGATGGTAAATTTTGATTAGTTGAGTTAATCACTTGAGTAAGCTTATGGTTTTGGTTCATTTGCACAAGTATGTTTTGTTTTTATCTTGAGGTGTTTGTTTGAGATTTTGCAAAAGTACTTCATTTCGATTATGTGAGTATTTCTCATATATTTTGAGTGCAAACACAAACCCTCACAAATTGAGTGAATTTATGAGTGCATATCCTTGTGAGTGGATTCATACTTGTTTTATTCATGTTGAGATCCAATTCACCATATTTACTCATTATCTTACTTGTTGAAACATTTTGTCACCATGTATTAACTCTTGAATTCCATATGCTTAAATGTTTTAAGTGAAAATCTTTTATGCCATGATAATAATGAAATATTGAGACAAATGGTTAAAGGTTACTTGTTTTGATTTTGTAGTTTGATTTTAGTATTTGCTAGGGACTAGCAAAGTTTAAGTGTGGGGGTATTTGATAGGTCCTCAAATAAGCATTATTTTATATTATTTTATACCCTTTATACTTGACTTTTAATATTAAAATATTAAATAAATAGATAAATTAATTTATTTTGTGTTATTTTTATTTAAATAAATAAAGTTTGTAATTTTGAGTATTTTGGCGAAAGAATCGTCTCGATCAGAATTATAACGAATAAATTATGGACGAATTTCGGTGAAATATTTCTAAATTAATTAAATTAATTAATTTGTGCAGCCCAAACCCAATAAAATGCAGCCCAGCCCAACAGAAAAAAAGAAAAAGAAAAAAGAAGTCCTAAGCCCAAATCCATTTCTTTCTTCAGGTCCAGCCCGTGCAGCCCAAGGAGCGGCCCAGCCCAATCACGTCAGTCTGCGCGGCCCAGTTCTCCAGCCCAGGAGTCAGCCCGCATCCCAGAAGCCCTGATTCGATTCGGCGCGTGCCTGCCGAACCAAAGCCTCATTCTTCAGCGCGCGTCAGCCGAATTTATTCCCCTCTTTTCAGCAGCAGCTAGCCGAATTCCAGCCCTTCTTTTCCAGCAGCTTCCACCCAAATTTCCAGCCACATTCATTCCACTTTCCAACCCAAATTTTGCAACTTTACAACTCAAACCACTTCTAAACATCATCACAAATCTTTACTACTCATCATTCCATTATTCCACATTTTTTATTGTATTTTTATATTATTTTTTATAGCTTTTTCCACCTATAAATAGGGCTTCAATTCTTGTATTTTGAGAGTCCCCAATTAGTTTCATTCTTCCATTTCTTTCTTAGTTCTTAGTTCTTAGTTAGTTCTTTTGTTTCTCTCTTTTGAGAGACAATTTTGGGGACCATTTTTACTTCTTGTAGATTTTCTTATTAATTAGTTTTCTTTTAATTCTTATTCGTAATTTATGTTATTTTTATGTTATTTTCATTTCTTCTTTACTATTGTTCTTGGTATTTTCTTTCTAACATTTGTAAGTAAGAATGCAATCTCCATGTGTTTTACTTTTTGAATTTCTTTTACTTCATATGTTTTAGTGCTTAAACTTCAATTTGATGTTAAGTGTTTTATCCGATGTCGATGCACTTAGAGTAGAATTGAAGAGATTAAATGTTGATCGCTGTCGGCGCATTTAATTATAAACTTAAGGTAAATCATGTTGTAAATGTTTGAAGCATATTAATGTTTGACGCACATTAATGGTTGATGCATTTATAATATTGAAAGATATATGTAAGTATTTGAGATGATGAAGGTAGGATTTCGTGATTGGTTTATTATGAACAAAATGTTAGAAAGAAGTCTATTTTTAGGAGTAGTTTAAATAATGTGATTGTTAATTTGAAATTACTTACGTAAAAGTGTGGGTTTTGTCTATGAAACTACTCTATGGTTTGTAAGTTCCAATTAGCATGAGCATTTGCATTTTAATTCTTAATTAGTGTTTTCTTTAATTTAGTTATAAATCTTTTCAAAACCCCCCTTCTTTATTCTTTTATTCTTTTATTCTTTTATTCTTTCATTCTTTTACTCTTTTATTCCTTTAATTCTTTATTCTTTGATTCTCTTATTTCTTTATTCTCTTATTCATCTATTCTTTAATTTATTAATTCTTTGATTATTTAATTCTTTGATAATTTAATTCTTTAATTCATTATTCTTTTATTCATCTCCCACTAACACATTATTAATGTTCCCTAATTTCCCCGGTTAAGAACGATCCCTATTTACCAATACTACTTCTACACAAAAAGGGTTTAAATTGCACAATACTCAAATTACGTGTTTAATTTAATGCGTAGTTTGGGCGTAGTCAAACTACTGGATTAACTTTAGAGTTCCCTAGGAATACAAACTCAGTGAGCTCCCAAAAGGCCTCCTGTTGGATATGGTTTTGACTTGGTTTAAAGTCAAAGATTGTTTGAAACTAATGTTATGTGCGTGGACCTGGTTTGATGATGGTATTTGACTTGGAATGTAAGTCAATGATGGTTTTGAAAGGTTTTGGGATGTAATCCCTTGAAAGTTTTCATTGTGTTTGTGATGAGTTCACAGATGGTCGAAGCTAGGGGTATTTCCAAGACGACCGAAGCTTGGGGTGATTGTGATTGTACCTAGTGAGCTGAAGCTGGGGGTGTTTCCCAGACGATGATGCTCATGGTATATATGTGTTCCCAAGTATCCGAAGCTCGGGGTGTTTCCCAAATGGCCGATACTCGGGGTTATTGTTGTTGTGGCCTATGCGTAGTGCCGATGTGATAATGTGTTTAATTGTGCACTTGGGAGTAGCGCGGGTATTATGATCCTTTGATTGATGTCTATGCACTTGTGTGTAGTGATGTTGAGTATTGTGATTGATATTTTAGTATTGGTGACTAGTACTGTTGTTGATAGTCATTGTGACTGGTTTGATGTTGATGGTTATGTCCAGATGTTTTACATGATTTGATGAAATAGATTTCGGGAAATATGGGCCACGAGCTTTTGATGAATTGTGGGTTCCACTAAGGGTGGCAATTTTAGACACGACCCGATATACGACTCGAAACCCGCACGAAATTAACCTGAACTAACCTAACTCGATAATAATCCGGGTCATTTTCAAGTCAACCTGTTATAACTCGTTTATTAAACAGCTGGTCTTCGGGTCAACCCTCTAACCCATTTAATAACCTATTAACCCGTTTATTAAATGGGTTATTGAGTCCCAACCTGCTAACCCATCAACCCGCGAACCCATCAACCTGCGAACCCATTTAGTACTTTAGGGTTTCAGAAGGACCAACATATAAATACTAAAACTTTATAATTGATAACCTAATTAAACTCAAAAAACCAAATCAGCAGCTCCAGTGCTCCACGCCTCCACTTCTATTTCTCCAGCAACCCTCCTCTAATCTTCTCCATTCTCAACCTTCCTTCACGAATAAGAACAACCCAACAAGGCAACAAGAACAACCCTCCATTTATTGGGTACTGCGGCGGTCCATCAAGAACAACCCAACGAGCTTTACTTAAGAGTTGGGACATCCCAAATTGGCCTCCTCCTTCCTGTGCATCACCACCGACCGTCCTCCTCTGAGCATCGTCTTCACTCCTTCTCCAAGTTCGTCCAATTCCCTTGGTCAACTGGTATCTCTCTCCTTCCTTCAATCTCAGTGACTTCAATTCTCTAAATTTAGGTTTAATTTTTCCTTATTCAAATTAGGGGTATGCTCTAGTTTTAGGGCTTTTCTCCATTTCAAATTATGTTTATATGTTGCTTTCTGCTTGAATTTCATGGATTTTCTACCCCCGGCTGTATTTTTTGTGTATTTTTATTTGCGGCTAGTTTGTGTTTACTCTATTGTCATCAGAGTTTGCTCAAAATTTGATATTCAGCTTTCTTTTTTACTATTTTAAACATTTGTATCCCTGAATGATTTTGTTTGAATTCTTGTTGTTCAGTGCTAGAGTCCATTTTTTTTACCTTCCTAATTTATGTTATTAATGGGCGTTTGAACTTTGAGGTACTATAAGAAAAACTGAACCAAGGGATTGGGCGTTTGAACCCCAAAGAATGTTGTTGGTACCAAAGTGTAAAGGGCCAGATTTCATTTCCATTTTCAAATCTATTTTTCATTTTAGGATATCTCTGAGAACACATACACGTATTACGCCACCACAAAAACTAATTTTTAAGCTTACTAAAAAAGAAAGAGGGTCAGAGACTCAGATACAATATCAAAGCACCTGATTTGGATTCCTCAACCGCAGTTCACTACCATTTTCTTCTGCTCTATTTCTATCATTCTAAATCTAAGGGGTCATCTGAGGTAAAGCTCCATTCTTTATATCTGCTAATGTAAAATTTCAGCTTTTCTTCCTCTTAAACAATCAAATTTGTTATCTTGTTATATGGGTATTCCTTAATTTGTATGATTTATGTATATAATAGCTCCTTCTTTAACTCCCGATTCTAGGAATTCTGGTTTGATGATCCTAAAGATCTACCTTTTATTCTTCTCAGCAACTAACAGTTTTATTTTATTATAGTTATTTTTCAGTTTCATGTCATTTTTATTGTCTTATGGTGGATTGACTTGGTGTAGCTGAGCTCAAGTTCTGGAATATCACTTAGGTTTTGTTGAATCAAGGATTGAACCCGTCGCGAAAAGTCCTCACAATTCCTGCAAACAGCAAACAATTAGCTATCGTTGCCTCGATCGATTTACCCGGGGGGTTGTTCGACCAAGAACACTCCGATGCCTAAGTTAGCTTCGAGAGAGGAAAGGGATATACTTCGAAACGAAGAATCAACGTCCATTGGAAATGAAATGTGCCTTGCTATTTATAGGAAAATCTTGGGAGCCTTGGAGCGTTCTGATTGGTCGGTTGAATATTTAATTAGTAAATAATATATTATTATTAAATATATTATTTAATAATTGTAATGATAGCTCATCATGATAGTAATGATATTTATTGTATTTTAATATTAATATTAATTATCCGTTATTAAGAATAACGATAATTAAGAGAGTATCAATATTACAGACACTTTAACCCGATCAAATAACGTATTTAACTGGTAAATAGATTATTTAATGTGTGGGTGTTTTTTCAAATGATCAGCGTTATTTGCCAAGGGCAATTTAGTCATTTTTGGGAATTACGGGACACGTGGCGGCTCCATAATTTTCGGATGATTTTGGGTTCCACAAATGCCCCCACATCGATTCGGAATTCAGGGAATCCAAAGGGATGTACATTGTTTGGAATCTTGTTTTACCATGTTTACTTGTTACTGCTGAGTAGGTACCGAGGCGCTGAATCCGTAGACAGGCGGCATGCGTCAATCGGAGGTCGGATGCGAAAGTTATGGGTCTGCGAAGGCGGGGTGTAACGATCTGTCCCGAGTATCGGGATGAAATATTAATTAATTTATGATTTAGAATGACTAATCTGGGATTAGTGGAGTGAATCGGACAAAATGTGCAAAATGACCGTTTTGCCCCCAAGCGTGGGAAAAATATTGACTTTTAGTTCGGATGGTCAAATGGATTTTGACTGATGACTATGACGTAGTTTGGGACGTCACGAGTTCATAGGCAGGTGGCACGTTCGATTCCGACATTCGAGGAAGAAGTTACGACGTTCGGAAGTCGAGGGGTATTTTGGTAATTTTGAAAGGTAAGGGCGAAATGTTGACTTTTGACCCGGGAGGTCCAAAGGATGAGGGCCAAGGATCGTTACGTAGGTCGAATCGATACGAATCCATAGACAGGCGGCATGCCGAAATCGGAGATTCGTAGACGAAGTTGTGGTCTCGGGGACGAAAATGATTAACCGAACAAATCGGGATTTCGATTAAAATAATATTAAATTGTGAATAGTGACCGTTGATTGTGAACACTTGGATGAGTGACAAGTGTCACCCATCCCTTGATTTAAGGACCCTTAAAATGTGCTCCATGTTTCATGGAAAACATCATCATCATGTTTTAATCCATGTTTCATGGAAAACATCATCATGTTTTAATCATTTTTTAATCCATCTCTAATCCTATTTAAACACCATTAATCTTCCTCTTCCTTCATCAATCCGTGAACAACACAAATTGTTCATGAGAGTGAGTATTTGAGTGTTTGAAGAGTCTGATTACTGTAGCACATCACTGTTCACCGTGCACTGTAGAAAAACATTATCTACCGCGCACTGTAGCAAAACACTGTCCACCGTGCACTGTAGCAAATCACTGTTCACCGAAAGTTTAGGTTATGTTTTAAATTAATATTTAGTACCCAAAAAATTGTGGGAGATTGATATGATACTCATAGAGTTATTATTGACTTTTTATGATGTTTTTGGACAGGATTCGAAATTCCTGGAAAGCGTCGGAAATTACGGAAACGCGTGCAGCTTAGAAAGCGAGCGGTTTGGATGGTGTGTGCGAGCATTGGTAGGCTGGCTCACATTCAATGTGATTCTTGCTAGTACCACAAAATGCTTCCTATACGTCAAGAATCCGTCGAAGGTGTTTAGAAACTTTGTTGAAGCGGGTGTACAAACAGCGCCACGTGGTGGGCGGAGTTTGGCTGAACAGTCGACGGGGATTTGGCGGTGACTGAGTGCGCTTGCGGACGTGACTAGTGAGCATTGGTAGGCTGGATCACATTCACTGTGACTCTTGCTAGTACCACAAAATATGCTCGCCATGCGTCAAGGTGCCGAGAGACCCAACAAACTTGCTTTGTGGGAGCGTGGCGGTTCTTGTTGCCTTAGTCCATTCAGAGGGAAATATATGGAGTTTTGAGAAACCCGAAATCTTCAAGGAGTGGAAGGCTCGCAATCAAATTGCTTTTCCAGATGATGTTTTTGTGGAGCCTGGCGACAGATGTTCTTCCATGAAGGCTTTTTAAGCATGAGAGGAAAAAAACCCTGTCGGCGGTCGGCTTTCTCGGGTCGTACCTAAAGCGGAGCTATTTTTTAGGACGGAGTTCAATAACAGCACGTACAGAGTTAACTGTATCGAAGTTGGCGGTGCATGGGACAAACACGCCTCCCCGGACCTGAGGATTGCCTCACACTTCTGCTTGTCACGTTGAAAATGGAGTTCAGATGCGAACGTTACGGGTCACGGAAGGCTAGGGGCAAAATGGTATTTTGTCGAACCAGGGGAAAAATGGTCTTTTAACCTTGATCAGACAATGATACCTGTCTTTTGTCTTCTTCTTACCCCAGATAACATGGAATCCGGTTTTGGGGGTAATGATACTCACCTTTAATTAAGGGTAATTGTAATCATTTTGTCCAAATTGATCCGTGATATCCCACTGTCTCACCGTCATTGAGCAATTTAAAAGCTTAAGGAACTGAATTGAGAGAGAGGAAATCGAGGGACGGAGAGAACTGGGTGTATCCAGAGTTCGAAAATTCAGAAAATCAAGGGAAATTCGAATTTGAATTTGTGAGCTAGGAGAAGGGAATTTGAGGTTTGAATTTAAGCTCCTGGGATCAAAACGAAACTCCTTGCAACAAAAACGAAGAGGAATCGTGTCGAATTGGGGAAGAACAGAAGACGGGAATTTGGCGGTGACTGAGTGCACTAGCGGATGTGACTAGAGAGCATTGGTAGGCTGGATCACCTTCACCGTGACTCTTGCTAGTACCGCAAATATGCTCGCCATGCGTCAAGGTGCCGAGAGACCCAGCAAACTTGCCTTGTGGGAGCGTGGTGACAGACGTTCTTCCAGAGTTTCGGGACATGAGCCGACTACTTTCTCCATGAATGGCGAGAAGCTTTCAGACATCCCAATCAAGGAGTGGTTGTGCGTTCCACTGTGCTTGAAGGAGACCGTTGTTCAGAAGAAGGACAATAAACAAGGGCTTACTGGTTCTTGGGAGAAAAAACCATGCCGAGCAACTTCTTTCCTAACCCATAAGCATACCGAGCAACTTTTTTCCTAACCTTTCCGTTCTGGCCCTGCGAATGTGCCATCTTGATGCGAAGGGCAGGCGGAAATGGAAAGTTATGTTGTTGATGTGAGATTGCGATAACTTAAGAAAACTTGAGATCTCAATTTCACATCGGAAGCCAAAATGGGCGAGTTGGAGATGAGCCGTGCAGAGAGGATGCTGATAGAAAATGAGCGAGATACCACTCGAGATGAGCTCTCCCTGCTGCACAGAAATTTGCAGGACTCAGAAGGCTTTGATGCTTCGATGACGAAGGCTTGAATGCTTCGCAGGGCGAAGGCTCGGATGCTTCGATGACGAAGGCTTAGGTGCTTCGCATGGCGAAGGCTTAGATGCTTCGCAAGGCGAAGGCTTGAATGCTTTGATGACAAAGGCTTGGATGCTTCGATGACGAAGGCTTAGGTGCTTCGCATGGCGAAGGCTTAGATGCTTCGCAAGGCGAAAACTCAGATGCTTCGATGACGAAGGCTTGGATGCTTCGATCATGAAGGCTTTTTACACTAGAGAGAATAAGCTTTGAAAATTGTACATGGTGAACAAATCAATTTGTTAATCTCATTTCATTGATACTTGAATTCAGAAGGCAACTTGAAAAGCAAAATTGAAAAGCTCCATAGAGTTTTATGTCTTTCTAATGTTGACTTACGTCTAGTTGATGCGGATCACCTTTGACGCTGGCTCGTTTGACTCTTTGTTCTCCATGTGATTTACAGTCTTTTTTTTATGTAGTCTGTACAATGCCCCTCCCTCAGGAGATTTCGGAGATATCTTTCGAAAGATATACATGTGCTGATATTGTGCCCATAACATTCATGATAGGCGCACCATTTGGTTTTATCAGCATTCTCTTGATTGCCTTTGACTGGCTCTGGCTTCTTAAACCATGGCTTGTTCTTAATTTCATTGTGGATCTGATGGGCTGGTAAAGATAGCTGCAAGTTAGGCTTCCCCATAACTGGCGTTTGGGAGTGTTGCCCTGCCTTTCGCTTGTTGAGCTTTCCAGTTGCAGACTTTCCATGGGGTTCATCCTCATTGGAGGCCTTTTCGCTAGTCCCAGCATGGTCATGAGTATGAGCGGCGCTCTTTTCGTCCTCCCAACTTGCATGTCGCTCTGCTAGCGAAAGTATTTTGGAAAGACTTCGCGCATTGCTCATGACGATGTCCCCGTAAAGCTGGCTGTCTCGAGGGAGTCCCTGCTTGAATGCCATTGCCGTAACAAGGTCATTACAGCCGATAATGCGAGATTTCTCCTCACAAAATCTCCGTATGTATTGTCGCAGAGTGTCTTTTGCTCCCTTTCGGACAGAGAAAAGATGGTCGTCTTTCACCTCGATTGTCCGAAGTTGTGCGTATTCCTTCACAAATGTCAAAGCCAACTCTTCGAAGGACTTAATCAACCTCGGGGGGAGATGATTGAACCAAGTCATGGCTTGGCCTTGAAGGGAAGCTTGAAAAACTTTGCACATGAGCGCATCGTTAGACCTGTGGGGGATCATGACTCCTCGATAATAATCAATGTGTTTTACCGGGTCGGAGGCTCCTTTGAATGGAGTGAAGTTTGGTGTTGCGAATCTCTGGGGGAATGGCTCCTCCTCAATATCCCTTATAAAGGGCGTAGAAAGCTGTATCTGGCGACGTAGATCGTCCTCTAGATCGCCACCTTGTTGAGCACGAAGGTGCATGTCCAGTAATTTTTGAACATCATTAGCCCGCAATGCTCCTTGCCGAGGCGATGAGTCCCTTTTTGCTAATCGTTGAGAACCTCTTTGAGCTTCTCCCCCTGATCTCTGGGATCGTGCAGGGGAGTAGGCTTCATCTTCCCCTTTACTGCCATGGGCAGATCGTTTTGGGTTTTTGTATAGAGCTCAAAGTTGCCCTCTGCTCCCATGTGAGTGTTGTGAGTGCTCTGCCCGTGAAGTTGCCCCAGTCCTACCTCCTAGCCGTTCACGTACTAACGGTTTTAGGCGTTGTGGGCTTTTCGCTCGATGAGCGTGACTTTCTTCTCTAGAGTCGCCTAGCGAAGTATCTCGTGACATTGTTTGGTAGCGGACCTGCTCTTTCCCAGGACGTCTTTGGGCACTCTCTTGTCTTCCACGTGACGTGGATCGTCTGTCCTGCTCCTGGATTGGTCTCTCTGCTAGGAGTTGCTGCAAGAGCTCTGACTGAAGTTGAACTTGTTTGTTTAACCCTTCAACTTGCTGCGCCAAGTTGTCCTGGGGAGGTTGGTGATGATTTCTCCCTGAGATGTCATGACACCCGTCCAGAAAGTCCCTTAGGACCATGTTTGTTGTGAGTTGATCATGTCGTGCTGCATTTCCTATCAACCTCTCGCTTGCCTGTTGTAAAGTCGAAGTTCCATCCCCTAGCGCGGGTACTTGGTTAGCTGGAGAGGGGAATGCTTCAAAACTGAAGGTTGGCCTCCCTTCGAGTGTCTCAAAGGGCGCTTCTATGGACACACGCCCGAGTCGAGCTGGGCGCTTCTCCGGAGTTTCTATGTGAGCTTCATTCCTCGTCTGGGCCGTTGAGGCAGAAACACCTTCTCCGGCTGACTGAACGGATCGACGAACCTTAGCCATGCTGATTCGAAGAATGTTGAGTTGGAAAGCTGTTGATGGATAATTTGAACAACGTTCAGAATCTTCGAACAATGTCGATGAACGACGAACGAAGGGAGATGAACGATGAACAAACGTTCAAAATCTTCGAACAATGTCGATGAACGACGAACGAAGAAAGATGAACGATGAACGAATTCTTGATGAGTGATGAACAACGTTCAAAATCTTCGAACAATGTCGATGAACGACGAACGAAGAAAGATGAACGATGAACAAATGAGAGAGCTTCTTCTGAGTATATCTCAATAGCTCTCAATGAAAGCACCAATTGTTGAATCAAGGATTGAACCCGTCGCGAAAAGTCCTCACAATTCCTGCAAACAGCAAACAATTAGCTATCGTTGCCTCGATCGATTTACCCGGGGGGTTGTTCGACCAAGAACACTCCGATGCCTAAGTTAGCTTCGAGAAAGGAAAGGGATATACTTCGAAACGAAGAATCAACGTCCATTGGAAATGAAATGTGCCTTGCTATTTATAGGAAAATCTTGGGAGCCTTTGAGCGTTCTGATTGGTCGGTTGAATATTTAATTAGTAAATAATATATTATTATTAAATATATTATTTAATAATTGTAATGATAGCTCATCATGATAGTAATGATATTTATTGTATTTTAATATTAATATTAATTATCCGTTATTAAGAATAACGATAATTAAGAGAGTATCAATATTACAGACACTTTAACCCGATCAAATAACGTATTTAACTGGTAAATAGATTATTTAATGTGTGGGTGTTTTTTCAAATGATCCGCGTTATTTGCCAAGGGCAATTTGGTCATTTTTGGGAATTACGGGACACGTGGCGGCTCCATAATTTTCGGATGATTTTGGGTTCCACAGGTTTAGTGTTTCTATTGTCTCTATGTGTTTTTGTGAGTTCCATGACTGTTCATAAATCTCATCGGCTCTTGGCTTCTTGCTCAAGCTGAGCAGGTTACTGGCTGCTCTAATTTTTAATTACATAATTTTGGGTGTGATCATATTTTTTATAATATAATTTTTCTTGAATGCTGAGAAAGTTAGTGAGGATATCTGCATATTGAAATGGAGAGTCTCTTGAATTCAATTTCTTGCTGTATATTCTCCAATTAATTTGTATAGACACTACCATTTTCTGTTCTTACTATTTGTAGTATGTGCGTGTAGCAAAAAGTGGGGTGGGTAGAGCAATCTATGACCCTGAAAGGCCAATTCATAAATTATCTAACTTATTCTAGTTAACTTAGGGATTTAAAGTGTACTTAACAGGTGCGTCTACTTTAAGAATTATTCTAGTTAACTTAGGGATTTAAAGTAGACATGACTTTCAAGTTATTAGATGCATGAAAGATATTTCAATGGGATTTGTAAGTAACATATCTCGATAATTAAAATAATACGTATTCAGTTTGTGATGTTGTTTTGAGCGCCTGTTTAGATATGCCTTCATTTTTGTCAATGGCTTCCATATTCCTTCATGTTTGTCATCCTTTCTCCTAAGTTCCCTCCTCACCTTAATTTTCCATTCCATTCTTTTTTACTCCATGACCACAACCAGTAGGAAGAGTTTGTGTCTCTTGCTTGTTCTTTCTGTCTGCTATTTTCATTGTGAGAAATATGACTGATCTGTCTCTTGGTTTTTCTTTTTGTGTTTGCTTTTATTCAGATGGAAAATCCGCTTGATGATATTGGTGATAGTTTTGAAGATAGAAGTGCAACCGAAAATGATAATGAAAGATCAGTTCCAGTTGATGCAGAGCCTCTGTCTCAAGCTCAGGTAGCTGCTGCAGCTAGTAAGAAGAGAAGAAGGTTGACTTCAGAGGTATGGAAACATTTTGAAATTCTTCCTCCTACTGAAGGAGATAAAAAACAAAGAGCTAAGTGCATAAAATGTGGGTTAACATATATTGCTGATAGCAGTTATGGTACTATAAATCTTAAAAGACATATTAAAACATGCATAAGGAAAGATACTAGAGATCTAGGACAATTGTTGTTATCAAAATCTGATGGAGCAATTATAACTAGATCTGCAAAATTCGATGAAGATAAGTTTAGGGAGCTATTGGTGATGGCTATTGTTATGCATGACTTACCATTTCAGTTTGTTGAATATGCTGGTATTAGACGAGTCTTTAGCTATATATGTGTTGATCCCAAGTTGATATCTAGGAATACTGCCAAAGCTGATGTTTTAAGCATGTATAAAAGAGAAAAAGATAAGCTTAAGAAGATATTAGGGGTCATTCCTGGAAGAATTTGTTTGACCTCAAATATGTGGAGCTCTTTAACAACTGATGGTTATCTATGCTTGACTGCTCATTATGTTGATGCTAATTGGAAACTACATAAAAGAATTTTAAACTTCAGTTTCATGTCTCCTCCGCATAGTGGTGTTGCCTTATCTGAGAAAATTTATAATTTGTTGTGTGATTGGGGGATTGAAAGAAAATTATTTTCTTTCACTCTGGATAATGCATCTGCAAATGATTGTTTTGTTGACTTGTTGAAAAGACAACTTCTTTTAAAGGATGCACTTTTAGTGAATGGAAACTTTTTTCATATCCGTTGTTGTGCGCACATTCTAAATTTAATTGTGCAAGATGGTATGAAAGAAATTGATGATGTTGTGATAAAGATAAGGGAGAGCATTAAGTATGTCAAGGGTTCACAGATGAGGAAACTAAAATTTTTAGATTGTGCAACCCAAGTGTCTTTAGAATGTAAGAAAGGTTTGCGTCAAGATGTACCAACTAGATGGAATTCCACTTTTCTTATGCTTGATGAGGCACTTTATTATAAGCGTGCATTTCTTCATTTGCAATTGAGTGATTCTAATTATAAACATCCTCTCTCTCAAGATGAGTGGGATAAGGTGGAGAAACTCTGTAAGTTTCTCAAGGTGTTTTATGATGTAACATGCTTGTTTTCCAGCACCCAATATCTCACATCAAATCTATATTTTCCTCAAGTTTTTGTTGTCCAAGATACTTTAAGAAAGGCCAAGGAGGATTTAGATAGTTTTATGAGGACCATGGCTATAGGAATGATGTCAAAGTTTGATAAGTATTGGAATGACTACAGCATGATCCTTTCTATTGTTGTAATTTTGGATTCTCGATACAAAATTCAGTTTGTGGAGTTCAGTTATAAGAGGTTGTACGGTCCTTCCTCCAGGGAAATGGCTAATGTGCGTGATAAGTTGTTTGAGCTATTTGACTTATACATGCAAAAATATTCTAAACCTACGGGTCCAACAAGTAGTTCATCATCTTCTCGGTATTCCAATGATGTTGATATGGTTTCTAAAGAATGCATGGATGTAATGCAGGTATGAAATAATATCTAGTATACAGTTTCTTACTATACTTGTTTATGCATCTAAAATTGTAGAATGTAGTTTCTGCTTTTTTCTATATATTTGTTGTCGTCAATATGAATTAGTCTTATAGTTTATGATATCATATAGAAATTTGATGACTTTGAAAGTGAGGAATTCACTTTTTTCAGCCCAAAAGAGTCGGCTACAGCTATAATTGGACGAGCCAAAAGTTGATAGGAAGATAAAATTGAATGTTCTTGATTTTTGGAAAGCTAATCAATTTCGTTATCCTGAATTATCTATCATGGCACGTGATATTTTGTCTATTCCTATTTCTACGGTTGCGTCTGAATCGGCTTTTAGTGTTGGTGGAAGAGTTTTAGACCAGTACCGCAGTGCACTCAAACATGAAAATGTCGAAGCTATAATCTGCACACGTGATTAGATATTTGGTAGCGATGGTTTGTTTTCTTACTTTCACCTTTTAGCTTGATTTTTCTTATCTATTGTTTTCTTAATTAAGAAATCTCATTTAAATATTCAATTTTGTAGATGATTTAGCACTTGCCCCCAAATTGGAGGATCTCACTGAGGATATCAACAAATTAGAAATTAGTATCAATAATTCTCAATCTGTTGAATGCTCTAATACCATTCCTAATGATGGATAGCATTTAGGTACTAAAAAATCACATTCTAGCATGTCTTTACACATTGTTATTAATTTTGTGGTTGGATTCTAATATTTTCTTTATTTTATTGTAGGTGCTGATTAGTTTCTGTGTTCTTATGCAATCCCCGAAGATCTAATCAATTTTAACACTTTTTTTTGTTGAAACATTTCTCTTAGAGTTTGTTAATTAATTACTTAATTTTATTTGGTATTATGTACTTGACTACGCCCAAACTACGCATTAAATTAAACATGTAATTCGAGTGTTATGCAATTTAAACCCTTTTTGTGTTGATATAGTATTGGTAAATAGGGATCGTTCTTAACCGGGGAAATTAGGGACATTAATAATGTGTTAGTGGGAGATGAATAAAAGAATAATGAATTAAATAATTAAATAATAAAAGAATTAAAAGAATTAAAGAATAAAAAATAAAAATAGAATAAAAGAATAAAAGAATAAAGAATTGAAAATGAGGGTTTTGAAAAGAATTGTAAATATAAAATAAAGAAAACAAGTAAAAATAATTAAATACTTAATTCTACTTCTACTTTAACCTTTATACTAGTGAACTTTCTTCAAACACATATTTTTACCAACACTCTAACATCATGCTCATATTGAACCAATCACGAAATCCTACCTTAATCATCTCAAATATGTGCATACATTTTTCATATTATAAATGCACCGGACAGCGGATTATTACTCACAATATGATTCACCTCAAGTTAATGATTTAATGCGCCGAACAGCGATCAAACATTAAATCTCTTCAACTCTATTCTAAATGCCCCGAACAGCGAATCAACATTTAGCTTCGAATTGAAGTTTAAGCACTAAAACATATGAAGTAAAAGAAATTCAAAAAGTAAAATACATGGAGATTGCATTCTTACTTACAAATGTTAGAAAGAAAATACCAACACATATATTGAATTATAAGTAAAACCAATAACAATAACAAGAATTTAAGTAGAAAAGTATGGATTTTCACAAGAATCACCGAACAGCGACAGGAAACTTGTGAAGATGGAAGAAAAAATACGAGGAATTCGGTCTTAAAACTCTTGAATTGCCTTAGAATTACTTGGACTAGGTATTTCTTAAGGAAAGCATAAAATGTGTTTAAGAGATCTCAAAGAAATATCACAAAGAACAAAGTAAAGAAGAAATGAAATTAAGAAAAATAAAAGTAACATAAATTAAGAACAAGAATTAAAAGAAAGCTAATTAATAAGAAAATCTACAAGAAGTTAAAATGGTCCCCAAAAATGTCTCTCAAAAGAGAGAAACAAAAGAACTAAACTAAGAACTAAAAACTAGGAAAAATGGAAGAGATGGAGAAATGAAACTAATGGGGGACTCCCCAAATACAAGAATTGAACCCCTATTTATAGGGGGAAAATCTAATTACACTAAAATAAATAAATAAAAACAAATAAAAGTTACAATAAAAATATTAAAAAGTGAAATTATGAGATTGGGTGGTGTTTGTGGGGAAAAGAAGTTAAAGAAAACAAAAGAAATGCTGCTGGAAATGGGCTGTCAGAAACAGCTGAAAAAGGGGGGAATATTCGGCTGGAGTGGGCTGGAAAAAAGGGAACTTTTTCGGCAGGTATGCGCTGGAAAGGGAGGTGGTGGCCGGCAGGCGTGCGCTGAGCTGGAGCAGAAACTGTCGGCAGGCGCGCGCTGAGTCAGAGGAGTGCCGCTCGGTGGGGGGCTGCCGAAGCGCCAAGGGCTGGGGAGCTAGTGACGCGGGCTTGGGCCGCTCGCTTTGGGCTTCTGGGCTGGTTTTGGATTGGGCTCACAGGCAGCAGGCTGGGCTGGGTTTGTAGAAATGGACTTGGGCTGCCAAAACAAATAATAATCAATTAATTTAACTAATTTAGTAATATTTCACCGAAATTTGTCCATAATATTTTCGTTAAAATTCCGATCGAGACGATTCTTTCGCCAAAATACTCCAAATTACAAACTTTATTTATTTAAACAAAAATAACACAAAATAAATTAATTTATCTAATTATTTATTATTTTAATATTAAAAACTAAGTATAAAGGGTATAAAATAATATAAAATAATGCTTATTTAACGTCCTATCAGTACTATACTTATTTTCTTTTAGAACTTAATATTACATTGACGATATTGTATTGTTGGTCATGGATACTAAATTATTGCATGTACTTATGACTTATGGATTATGATGTTTGTTGAATTATGAAGTTCGTTGATGGTTGGTATAATGTTTTAGTGAAAAAATTATGCTTCAAATATTATATAAGATATATGGTTAAATAGGTTAAACAGGTTAAATGGGTTAAACAAATTAAATGGGTTAAACAGGTTAAACGGGTTAAACAAGTTAAACGGGTTAAACGGGTTAAATAGGTTATTCAACACGACACGTTTAATAAACGGGTTAAACGGGTGGGTTCGGGTTACCTGTTTAATAAACAGGTCGGGTTCGGGTTACATGTTTTGACACGATTAATAAACGGGTCGGGGTTCGGGTTGAGCTTAAATAGGTAAAATATAGTACATGACATGACACGAACCCGACACGATACGACCCATTGCCAGGTCTAGGTCCAACGGTTTTCTATGTGATTTGGCTTGAGAGCTGGTTATTCATATGTTTTACTTTATGCATGCATATTTTATAACCGAAGGATAAAATAGTTCGTTTTGAAATGTATTTTCAAACTATGTTATTTTTGTCCACTCACACCTTTTATGTTTTTATGACCCTTTAGGCCGTGGCACGATGTTAAGGGCTGATCGAGAGGCGGAGGCGTGAGTAGGAATTAGTACGATTATCCCTTGTCTGGCAAGTGCTGAGGGTGTTTTCGAAACTTCAGTCAACTTGTTAGACGAGAGCAGGGCCAGAGACGATTATCAAGTTCTTTTGGGACGAGTCCTATCAAGTTGGTATCAGAGCACCGTTATCGAATTGTCACGATCCGACCTTCTCCAACAGGATATTTTCTGCTTTAGGCCCAGCCTTCACAGTTTTTTTCTTGGGAGCTCACGTGCAACTTCCCAATGGGTCACCCGTCCTGGGATTGCACCAGCCTCTACTCGCTTAACTTTGAAGTTCCCTAGAAATCCAAAGTTAGTGAGCTCCCAAAATGCCTCATGTTGGATAGATGTGTGCCCACAAATATAAGGCACATCCCCTAGATCCCTCGGGTGATGTGGGATTGCTAACCGTGCCCCAAAGACACGGGTCCTCACAATCCACCCCCTTGGGGCCCAGCGTCATCACTGGCACACTCAATTTCACCCAGGTTGGGCTCTGATACCAAATTGTCACGACCTGACCTTATCCAACAGGATATTTTTCGCTTTGAGTCCAGCCCTCACGGTTTTGTTCTCGAGAGCTTACATGCAACTTCCCAGTGGATAACCCATATTGGGATTGCACCAGCCCCTTCTAGCTTAACTTTGGAGTTCCCTAGGAATTCAAAGCCAGTGAGCTCCCAAAAGTCCTCTTGTTGGATAGATGCGTGCCCACACATATAAGATGCTTCCCTTATATCCCCCGGGCGATGTGGGATTGCTAACCGTGCCCCCGAGGCACATGTCCTCACATAGAATCACCCCAAGTTACAGCCAACTGGGAAACTACCCCGAGCTTGGGTTTTGTGGGAGTCACCCCAAATTATAGTCGCTTGGAAAATTACCTTGACTTTCGGTTGTCTGGGAAAAACTCTCAACTTCAATTGTTTGGGTAAATTTTCATTGGAAATGCATTTCTTTCTTGCAATTTGATTACTGGTAAATGGGTAGTTATTGTCATTTCTCTTTGAAAATTTTCATCTGACTTAATTGGCTTGCTTTGTGGAGCTTCTTCAACCGGGTTTCATTCAAAATCCATTTTTTCTTAATTTTTAAGCTTTATTGCAATTCGATTTAGTTCGTTTTGTATTATTATGAGTGTTGATTGAAATCTTGGGACAAGCATCTTGTTCTTCCAATTTGATTACTACAATTCAAGATGCACAAATGAAACACAATCCTCATAGCGTTCACAAATTCCACATCTTTCTAAAAACATTCTTACCGTGGGTTTTTTTGTTAGATTTTTTCATCTGGGTTTTTTTTTACCGTAACAGTGAATGTGATCACAAAAATCCCTTTTTGATTGTTGTAGCATGAGATCTATCTGTTTGAAAAAAAGAAAAGATTGGGAGAGTAAGTGAAATTTTGGTTTTAGGTTTTTCAGTTACAGGAAAAAATGGACGGGAAGAAGATGAAGGTAAATAAAGAGGCATTTAGGGAATTTAACAATATTTTAACGTTGTCATGAATGCTATTAGTTAAATTGTGTAATAATTTTAATGTTACACCCACTCTTGACGCATAATGGAACGAATTTTATTTTCTGATATATTTTGAGATACATTAATACAATCCTTGTGCATTTACATTAAAAAGGCAAAAAAAAAATGGTAGGAGGACAAAACTGTTATGTAGTCTAAGCATGGATGAAAAAATCGCTAAATATCGGCGAAATTTCGCTAAAATTGGCCCGCGGCACATAAGAGGAGGGTGAATAAATTGAGCGAAATTTCGTCTTATTTTAAACTCATAGATCTCATTATTTGATTAAAACGATCGAAATATGACCAAATTTCACGAAAATCGGACGTAAAACAAGCGAATTCCAGTCGGGTCATTCCGCGGGTCGAAATATCCGAATGACAGACCCGCGGGAGGTAGGGGATGGCTATTAAGAGTGTTAGTTTGTTTACTTTATATATTAAACTGTTGCTTATATTTTCAATTAGGTTGGGCCAGTTGAGTTGGTTGTGCAGCCCTTCCCCTCAAAAGCTGGTCTTGTGTTCGAACCTAACACTACCCCCTTTGTTTAGTTTTTTTCTTTTATTTCTTATTCGGTTTTTCCAAATTTTGAACAATATTTGTCCTTTTTTTCAATTTTAAATATATGAATTCTTTTCAATTTTTGAACAAAGATTGGCTCTATTTTTTCATACTTTTTTTTTTTCCAATTTTAAATATATTTACTCATTTTATAATTTTTCTTCCATTAAAATTTTGTTATGCTTATTGTTATGTTTTATATTATATTAACATTTAATCATAGTAATTCACTTCAATTTATGTCTATTGATATCGATATTTTTATCCTTGAGTTTAAATGATGCCATCTTCGCAAAAGGCCCCATCGAGAAAGGCTTGTCGACTTTTGCTACCATTTTGTCTTCTTTCGTTTCGAAGCCGACAATAAAGTTGGCTAAAAGATGGTGGACTCTATCAATGACCTTTCGGTCTACCGGACAATATTAGTTACCCAGAGAGCCCAGAACGGTAACGTCCAAGGGCTTTAAAGCCCAAGGGCCTATCCGGTCAAAAGTACACGGCCCATAAATGTAGCACATTATGGACTTAATAGCTTAATGTCACGTATGTGTTCCACGTGGGTTCCATAAATAGCATGCAGGTTATCCTCGGGACATTGACTCGGATTGCCGGGCCCATCCTTAAACCCTTGGGTCCACTATAAAACCCATTCTAACAATATCCATCGTTTTTAAAACCCACGAGCAGTGTTTTTTTCTAAAGATACTCACTCTACTCGCAGACTGAAAGTTTATGATCGATCAAAACGCAAAGCAGAGAGTCCCGAGTCCGCTCCGATGGACTCGTCCTCCTCGTCTTCTGGTCGTTCGGCTTCGTCTCTGCACTTAGCCATGGCGGCTTTCGTCGGAGCCTCTCTTATGGCCATCTCCGCCTTCTACATCCATAAACGCAGCGTCGACCAAGTCCTAAAGCGCCTCATCGAGATCCGCCTCAAGCCAGCAGCCATTTCAGATAAACGCTCTGCGGTTGAAGACGTAGAAGAAGGAAATTACAACGAAGATGAAGAAGAGCGGATGATTGATTCTGCCGGCGACATGGCTGGTTATCCGAAGATGCAACCTAGGTCGTTCGATGACAAGGCAGTTCACTCCTATAGAATGTCGTCTTCTTTGCCCAATGTGGCTATGCGGAACACCGATTGGGTGGAAGAGGAAGCGAAGTTTGATCGGCCTCTGAATTTTCGAGCTCCTGGGTTTTCTTCTTCGTTAGACAAACTCAATCTCATTCCATCGGGGCTTCCGAATCTTCGAACCGGTCAAATGAACGGTTAGCGCTCTCATTTTTCAGTTGATTCTGTGTGCTTTAATTTGAATTGCAGACATTTGAATTTGAGAAATTTGTTTGTTGGATAGCTTCACCATATTGCTGACTTCAAATTTTGATGGAGTTTTATTAGTAGCATTGTTTTTAATTTCTTCTTATTTTAGTAGGAGAGGGTCAGTCTGGTAGCCAGGCCGGTTCCAATACAAGGATAGCGCATATTGGTCGCTTAATGACTCCGAGATCATCTCAAGCTGGAAATGCCTTTGAAAGTGTTGGAGACTCCGACGAGGAAGGAACTGAGTATGCCAACGAAGATGACGATGTTTTTAACTATGGGAATGTGGATGCTTTGGAAAATGCCATAACTGTATGTGTATCCGTAATCCTTGCTTATTATTCCTATGCATTATATTCTTGTTCGAAAATGATCGTTGTTTATTTATTTTCTCTCTTTTTGTTTCTTTGTTTCAGTCAGTTTACCAAAATGAAGGTACAAAGTCGAAGGCTTGAAAGCGGCGGTCTCAAACAATACTTTCTGACAATTTTCTGGTCATGCCATGTTCATAAAGAATCCATGTTTAGAAAAGCGTTTTCTGGTCTTGCAATGAAAAAACATACTTTAAATAATCATCACTATAATCAATGCCAAATTTTACTTGTGATAAAGTAAGAAATGGAGAAATAGTCTGGGCTTTTTCGAAATGAGTTACATGTGTATGGTCAAGATATCAACAGCTTGTACTACAAGCACATACGAATCTCACTTTACATGCTATGTGTTTATTTTTCTTAGTACAGAATCTTTTGATTAAAGAAAGCATCTAGAACCAACCCATTTTACTAGTAGATGGATTTGCAAGATGTAAAACCTTCGAAGTTAATCTGTAGTTACGCTTAAAAGTAATGTTTAGAATTTTATACAAGGTCAAATGTTTCAAGTGAGATCAAGTGAAGCAAAATCTTGTGTTGATCGGCAAGGCGATGGAAATGTAGATACAGCTTTGGCACAATCCTTGAAGAATGATCGGAATTTTACAAGCATAGTTTTACCGTTGAGTGCATCAATGCATGGTATATCCATTTTCCTGGTCATAAATACTTTCACAAGTCTATCTTGTTTAATGTTTACTTCTATGTTCCTTTGACATTAAATTTGGGTGATAACATTCACTTATTTTTGCTTCTGGACTCCTATATATAAAATTTAGTCTAGAGTTTGAATTTTGTAGCATACTTGAGTCAATACTGACATGGTAAGTCTAGGAAACATGCCTTTGTGGTAGATGTATTAAAACGTACATTTGGTCATAACAAAAAAGAAAGTTATTGTTGAATGGTAGCTTACACCCTGATGTATCCCTTGTCTTTTCGAAACAATTATGCTCAGAGTCAATAAGCAAAGAAGAAGAAGAAGTGCACAAGATGATTCGAGAATGCCTGGATCTGCGTAAGAGGTATCTTTACACGGAAAAGGTTGCTGCGTGGCAGGTAACCAGGGAAGAACCTATTGCATCAGAGAAGAAAATTGACCCTTTTCATTTTGAGCCTGTTGAAGCGTCATCTGTGAGTCGTTCTCTGATAATTCATAATCTGTCTCCCCTTATTGCAACATGCCAAGTCTGTCTGAAGTTTGGGTCTGCAACTGAATTATTATGTGATTATTTTATGTTTACTTCCTTATTTTGAATTTTTCACCCAGCACTGCTTTAGGATGGAAGACGGTGTCATACATGTTTATGCAAGAAAAAATGGTAAGCTCCGATATTTCTTTGTAGTTTATTGAAGTGATACGTCATTAGTGTCTGGCTTTGTAAAATGAGTTTGCTCTCTTGTGGAAACTTACAATTGTTCAAGGTAGGAAATCTTTGCTTTCTGGGAAATTAGCTTTTATTTTATTAAATCTAATTTTCTGCAGATACTGAAGATATTTTCCCTGTTGCAAGTTCAACAACATTCTTCACTGACATGCATTATCTTCTTAAAGTATTGTCTATTGGAAATGTTCGCTCTGCGTGCCATCATAGGTTGCGATTTCTTGAGGAGGTTGGCTCAGTTAACTTTGTCTTTATCTTGGGCCTCTATTTTGGTTATATGTTTATGAAGTATCTGTGCATCATGCAGAAATTCCGTGTTCATCTGTTACTAAATGCCGATAAGGAGTTCTTAGCTCAGAAGAGTGCACCACACCGTGATTTTTACAATGTTAGAAAAGTTGATACGCATGTGCATCATTCTGCTTGCATGAACCAGAAGCATCTCCTCTCCTTTATCAAGTCAAAGCTAAAAAAAGAGCCGGATGAGGTGATTTATATTCATTTCTAGTTGTTTGTTTCTGTGAACTTTCTATGAACTCTAGTTTCAACATTGTTCCATGGATTGTAAGAGAAGCAATGTCCTTTTGGCTTCTGTTACAGAATACCCCTTTTCGTTTCTCTTTAACAGTTGAAGTTTTACTTCCTAAGTATGCTGCACATCTTTTATGAGCAGGTTGTAATATTCAGAGATGGAAAATATCTTACCCTAAAGGAAGTTTTTGAGAGTTTGGACTTGACAGGGTACATTTTTACTCTGATCTTGAGATTGGTAGCTGCCAATACTGGAGTTTCAATCTCTCTCTAACTGGTCTATATTTTCATTCTAGGCATGATCTGAATGTTGACTTATTGGATGTTCATGCGGATAAGAGTACTTTCCATCGATTTGACAAGTTCAACCTTAAGTATAATCCGTGTGGACAGAGCAGACTCAGAGAAATATTCTTGAAGCAGGATAATCTTATCCAAGGTATGGTCCCAAAGAGATCTAAGCGTTTTAAGTCCGGGAAATTCATCTGTATCTTTAAATTCGGTTGTGATTGTGCATATGAAATCTTTCCTGCTGGGACTTGAAGGATTTGCGTCTCAGTATTGATTGTATCCTTATGTTATGCAGCCTCTAGTGTACCTTTTTCTGCATGATGCTGGCATGGAGAAATAATTAGCACTGAAAAATGCATGGCATCTTATTGTTTTTCTCTTGCACTTGTCTCACAAAGTTGATTGATTATTTGTATGCTTGCAGGGCGGTTTTTAGCAGAAGTAACTAAAGAAGTTTTGTCTGATCTTGAATCCAGCAAATACCAGGTTTTTTTTTTCGGTATTTTATGTAGGAGCAAATTACACTTTAGTACCCTGTGTATTATACTAAATTTTAGAGTTACACTTGTCCTTTTAAATCTTGCATTTACGTATCCAGTACTTCTAAAAATGTAACAATTTGGCTCTACCGTTAAATAATCTGTTAAGTGCTGACATAACACATTTAGGACTCACTATTTAATATAATTTTCTTTTTCCTTCTCTTCTTATTTCTCCATCTGTGCTTCTTCTTCCTTTCCTTTTTCTTTCTCTATGTCAATGTCAATGGACCGAAGATTGAAGATATGAATGAGGATGAAAGGAGTCTTGGACACATAAGATAGGCTTTCATAGCCAGGCCTCGACCCCACCTCCCACACCACCCAAGCCCCCCCCTCCCCCTCTTAACAACCAGCTTCGGGTTGTTATAAGGATTCCCTCATTGTTGCAGCAGATTACAGCTTCTTGAACATGAGATTCATGTAGGTGAGTGACGATGACATCGGTTTCAGCGTTGGAGTATTGAGGAATCTGAGGTTGTGTATGGAAGATTGGAGGACTGAAAAGTATGCAGAGTTGTTTTTGGTGATGACTATTTGGTTGCTTGAGTTTGATGGGTGAATGCGAGAGTCCAAACGTTGAAGAAATATTTTCGTACATGAATTGAAGCTGTTGGGGAAATGATGGGTTCAAAATGATGGAAAGTAGCAGAAAGCGTTTCAAGTTTAAGATTGCCATTTTTTAATTGAAGAAGAGCATTGCAGCCATTGTTAGTTGTTCATTGAATAAAATATCAAAAATTAATTTTCTACTTTTGTCAGATAAGCAACCACTGGAGGAAGATGGAGGAAAAAGAAGGAATATTGAGGAAGAAGAAGCACAAATGGAGAAAGAAGAAGAGAAGGGAAAAAAGAGAAAAAAAAAATATTAAGTGGTGGATCCTACATGTGCCACATCGGCACTTAACAGATTATTTAACGGAATAGTTTAACGGTGGAGTTAAATTGTTACATTTTTAGAAGTTCAAGGTACGTAAATGTAAGATTTGAAAGGTTAAGTATAACTCTGAAACTTAGTGTAAAACACAGGGTACTAAAGTGTAATTTGCTCTTTATATAATTAGTATGGTCTTGTAAAACATATAATTTGTTGTTCAGCTCTACCTCCAACCCCTCTTTCACTTTCCCTAGATTCATGTTTAATAATATATTTCTTTCTGTGGTATATGTTTCCGAAATATCCAAGAGCACATCAGTTTTTAATATCTCAGGTTACCTTGTAATTATTTGTATAGATAAATTTCCATTCTTCCGGAATTATTGTGGGCTTGCACCAGTTTATAGAAGAAAGGTTGTGTTGTAGAAGGTTTCTGTGTTATTTTATCTTTTTTTTATCTTTTTTTTTATTTCAGATGGCAGAATACAGGATTTCCGTTTATGGAAGAAAACAAAGTGAGTGGGATCAACTGGCTAGTTGGTTTGTTAACAATGCAATCTATAGCGAGAATGCTGTCTGGTTAATACAGGTATCTAAATATGTTACTTTGCCTTCCATGGTAGCTGTTCTTTTGTCTGAGCGGTCAGCTGTCTGTTTAGTGTATATTGTACCCACAATGACGTTTATCGTATTGCACTTGGCTCAAACCATTAGATGTGGCACATGCTGCATATGAATTCTAAACCTTTTAAGTTATTTCATCTACTCTGTTCTCAAAAGG
Organism: Prinsepia uniflora; assembly: GCA_032719365.1. NCBI lineage: Eukaryota > Viridiplantae > Streptophyta > Magnoliopsida > Rosales > Rosaceae > Prinsepia > Prinsepia uniflora. The sequence continues at coordinate 63,645,862 of CM064871.1, read as the reverse complement.
TCATTTGAATTTTTTTGGATAATTTGATATTGTAATTGATTATGAATGGATAGTAAGCGCACATGATCGAATAAGGTTCATAATGCATCAGTAGCTCTCTTGTTAGTAGATTGATGTGCTAGTTCCTCATCATTTTACTAGCAAGATTATTGTGTTAGCTTTTTCCTTAATGGTATTTCTACAAATCCATCTTGCCTGGTAACTTTTTCCCTTTAAAGTTAGCCTCATGCTTATTGTACACCACCTCACGCCGGTTTAATATTAAATTAATTTGCAGCTACCACGGCTATATAATATCTACAAGAAGATGGGAATTGTTACCTCTTTCCAAAATATTTTGGATAATGTGTTCATCCCGCTCTTTGAAGCCACGATAGATCCAAATTCTCATCCTCAGCTACATTTGTTCCTGAAGCAGGTTGGTTGATGTTGCATACATGACATATGTTTTTATTCTTTATATATGTGATTTTAAATATGTGTTTTGCTTTGCATGTGGAGAATTTTTTTTTGGTTTTTGTTTTTTTTTTTGTGAAAAGAAAAGATGATGTGAAGAGAATCTCGTGCTCTGAATTCCAGGAAATAACGTAAATGGTGGATTTAGTTGGGTAGAATGCTTTAAAATTGCTAAGAAAATATGAATATTTCCTTTGTTTGACCATGCATTTTCTCAGAGTCGAATTTTTCAGAAAATTCGTAGATTTCCATTTGTATTTTGGACAGTCCAGATTCTTGCAACTTGGAAGCCGAACATTTGTAACAGTCACGTGCATCTAATGATGAATCTTCTATCCATCTCGGTAAATGTAGCTTTTCATTCATCATATCAGATGTTTTAACGGGCTATTGTTTGAAAACAGGTGGTGGGTTTTGACATTGTAGACGATGAAAGTAGACCAGAAAGGCGCCCAACTAAACATATGCCAACACCAGCTGAATGGACAAACGAATTCAATCCTGCATACTCTTATTATGCTTATTACTGCTATGCAAACTTGTACACCCTTAATAAGGTTTGCAACACTTATCCTTTTAAGTAAAGAATGTTGCAAAATTATATCCTGGTGATATTGAAAGATTTCACTCTCTTATCCCTTTGTTCAGCTGCGTGAATCAAAAGGAATGCAAACAATCAAATTTCGGCCTCACTGTGGAGAGGTTATTGTCTGCAACATCAACTCGGGCATTATTGCTTTGTGATAATTTTGATCTCAGGAACTTTATACCTTGCGCAGGCGGGTGATATTGACCATTTGGCTGCTGGATTCCTTGTATGCCATAATATCTCTCATGGGATTAATCTTCGGAAATCTCCTGTTTTGCAGTATCTATATTACCTGGCACAGGTTGGCCGCCTTTAAATTTTCTTTTTCCACAGTAATTTCTCCATGGCAATTAGTGCTATTTTGCAGTTAATTCACAATTGAGTTTCATTTTTTTAGTTTGTTCCTTACCTGGTCCAGCTTCTGCTTATGTGATATAAAAAACAATTGGAAACTGCAATTGCAGGTTGGATTGCTTATGTCACCTTTGAGCAACAATTCCCTTTTCTTGGATTACCATCGCAACCCTTTTCCTATGTTCTTCCAGCGTGGTCTAAATGTCTCACTCTCAAGTGATGATCCTTTGCAAATCCATTTGACAAAAGAACCGCTAGTGGAAGAATATAGTGTTGCAGCACAGGTTTGTTTATTCATGATTTTGTGAAGTCTACACTCTTCAGTCTTCATGTTTGTGTATCTTACCAAATCATTGGATGTAGGTATGGAAGCTCAGTGCTTGTGACCTCTGCGAGGTAGCCAGAAATTCTGTCTATCAATCTGGATTTTCACATGTGGCAAAGGTGAGGGAATTTACCGACAGAATTTTTGAGAAAATTGAGCCATCCAATTTGCCCCAAATATATTTCACTGTGATTCATTGCCTTTTCTCCTAAGCAGTCGCATTGGCTTGGTAATAAGTATTTCCTGAGAGGCGCTGAAGGAAATGATATGCAGAAATCAAATGTGCCTCATTTGAGGATTGCTTTTCGACATGCGGTATGTTTCTGTGGTTCCTGCTCAACATCTTCAAAGTAAGTCCGCTTCCTCCCCCATTCCTCGTCTTTCTTGCTGACTGATTGAGTTATTGCAGACTTGGAAGGAAGAAATACAGTATATCTATTCAGGAAAAGCCAGGTTTCCGGAAGAAGTAGACCCTTGAAGCGAAATCTACTAAACGTTGCTTCTTCCTCGCAGTCCTGATGTCAATGGAAAAGGCCTGACATGGCAATGCTTCTCATGGACCTGGATCTGCCTAGTTTGATTAGTAAATCGGTGCTACTGGTTCACGAGTTAATCTGAAAGAATTTAGAGAAACAGCAGGTTCGACAAAGGCAGCTCAGCCCAGCTCTGATGGAAGATGGATGAGGACTAAAATTGATCCAATTTTGTTCAAGTCAAATAGTCCATGTTTTTCCATAGGTCTCTTGCTTTTTGTCAATCTTTTTTCCATTCTGAACATTCGCGCTGTGAAAATGAGAGGCCGACATAACCACATCTTTACTATTACCTTACTTGAAGTAGAGTTCTAGTAGATAATCCTTTCCACGAATGATGATATTGCACGTGAATCCATACACAACAACTTGGATATGCCATTTGTTACGTGATGACACAGACGTAGATCCCCTAGGTACATTTTTTATGTCTGGAGCAGTCAAGCTGTGCTATTTACTTGGATGCCAAGCTTTCTTCTGCCCTGGTTAGTGCTGCTTGTGCTCCGCCATTGGGTACTGCCTTTCCTTAGAGCTTAAGAACCAGCTTCGTAGAATTGCCAAAGCCCCTGCTTTTGTCCTGTCGGGATTTCACATTGTACAATAAGGAGTTCTGCTAACGCTCAAAAATGGAAAAAACTAAAAGGCCCGTACACTAAAAATGATTAAAAAAAAAACGGAAGAATTGTGTTGATGCCCCTTTACACCCCCAAAAACTTATGTCTCCAATCTTCACCCCCTTTTTATTCTCAACCATTTCCACACCTAGGGTGTGTATGCATCTCTTAAAACCGCTAATCGATCCGTTTCAAATCGTTATTTATCTAACTGGATATGCCATTTGTTACGTGATGACACAGACGTAGATCCCCTAGGTACATTTTTTATGTCTGGCTGCTTGTGCTCCGCCATTGGGTACTGCCTTTCCTTAGAGCTTAAGAACCAGCTTCGTAGAATTGCCAAAGCCCCTGCTTTTGTCCTGTCGGGATTTCACATTGTACAATAAGGAGTTCTGCTAACGCTCAAAAATGGAAAAAACTAAAAGGCCCGTACACTAAAAATGATTAAAAAAAAACGGAAGAATTGTGTTGATGCCCCTTTACACCCCCAAAAACTTATGTCTCCAATCTTCACCCCCTTTTTATTCTCAACCATTTCCACACCTACGGTGTGTATGCATCTCTTAAAACTGCTAATCGATCCGTTTCAAATCGTTATTTATCTAACGGTTTAAGTTTGACTGAATAAAAGTTAAACGATTTGAGAATCTAAACCGTTTTGTTAGTAACAGTTTTGATTTGGATTTTCATTTTGAAAATTTGTTAAATTCAAACTGAACCGTTAAAAAATATATTAATTTTAAAATCTATTATTAATATCAAATAATAAAAATAAAAATATACCAAAATATACCTAGATAAATATATGGATACTTAGATAAAAGTATAATAAAAAATTATTAAGTGATAATATTTGCTTGCTAAATCTTAATATAATGGTAATATTTGCAATCCAATTTTTCGCAAAATTAATATACAAAATATTATGTATTGATTATTTTTTTTTGTATCCTTACTTTTTTTAAATATACTTGCTATTTTTTTTAATATCTTCACTATTTTTTAAATATACTTGCTATTTTTTTAATATTATTTCTATTTTTAATGTACTTACTATTTTTTTAATATTATTGCTATTTTTAATATACTTACTATTTTTTAATATACTTGTTTTCTGAACATACTTGCTGTTTTTTTAATACCCTTATATTTTTTTAAATATGTTTTTTTTTTGTTTCAAACCGTTTCAATCCAAATCGAACCGTTTGTAACAGTTTGGATCGAAACAATTTCATTTCTAATTTTAAAAAATTCAAACCATATCAAATCGTTAAAATTTTAATGATTTATATTTAAATATTATGGGTATCCATGCCACCGCAACCGACCCTATCCACACCCACGGGAGCCCCAACCTTTCTTTCACTCATAACCTCCCTCCGTTTCCTTTTCTCTATATTAGGGGTGGGCACGGTTCGGTATGGTACAAAATTGATCGATACCAGAACCATACCATTTAATTTTAATCGATACGGTACGGTTTGATATTCAATATTTTGAAAGTGAAACCAGATTGTACCGTACCAATTAAGTTCGGTACGGTTTCGGTATGGTTTCGGTTTTGAGCCAAAATTTTGTTTGTGATTATAAAGTAAGGGTTAGGTTTAGGCATGGTTAAGTGTGAGCTTAGATTCTCAATAATTTTGTTTTTGGTTCCCTAATCAAAAATCAAAATTAAAAGCAAACCATATATAAATAAATATTACAGACTTCATGTCCAATCCAAAAGATCAATTAGCTGGCTTTGCTAATTAAAAACTTTCAGTAGCTGACATTCAAGTAAAAGCTTCTGAGTCCTCCATGTAATTTTATTTTTAATTAGCATAGACAGCCAAAAGATCAATGATAAACCGTGTCTAATAATACAATGGGCACAAAACAACATTGCATAGAGAAAAGAAAACAATAAATTAACAATTTTAACACTAATTTAGCACAAGACAAACTCTAAAAGTTTATATTCATTAGTGAATCTTAGTCCTCTAGCATAGTAAAAGACTAAAGAAAAAAGAAAACTACATTTATGAAGGACTTAAGTTTTCAAATATGTATTGAAGAAGTTGCATTAAGTTGAAGATATTAACTCTTAGAAGCTAAATTAATACATGTATGGTCATATCAGCTCTTAAAGAATGCCTAATAAACCAATAAGAAATGAATTTAATTATTAAAAAAAAAATTTAATTCGGTACGGTATCGGTACGGGACAGTTTTTTAAAATATCGATACCAAAACCGTACCGAATTATATCGGTACGATTTCGGTACCATACCAATCATACAACAGTTTTACTATTCAATTTTTTTTTTTCGGTATGATTTGATCTAAAATAGTACAGTTTCGATATTTTGGTTACATGTGCCCAGCCCTACTTTATATCACTCCCCCTCAATCTCTCCGGCCGCTTCGCTATCTTTAATACTCGCGGCCACTACCGCCTCCTGGTGTTTTCTGCGCCGAGCAACAAAACGCAAGACCATAGAAGCACTCAATTGGCCAAATGGCCAAGGTGGCCTTGGACGTCTGCGAAGGACCAGATTGACCAGTCCTCGACCTCATCCACAAGCGCCTGCGAGCGCTACGCATTACGCAAGGAGGAGTATCTCATAGCCCAGATGGAGGAGTCGTTTGACCAAGGAAAGGCTCTTAACAAGGAGCAAATAGAGGTCCTCCTCTCCAAGCCCACCGTCAGTCCTCATTGAAGAACTCGAGAAGCTTCTCCAACCTCTCTCTTGGCTCTCTCTGAAGAACAAGGCCTCGCCGTTCAGCACCTCCTCCAGGTCTCTGGCTCCAACCAGCCACTCTCCGATGATAAGCCTCAAGACGACGATAGTCCCAACGTAGCGCAGCGTGGTGAATCTGACGACTGCCAAGATGTCTCCGTCGAGGACCTTTTGAATCTCCTTTGGCTCGCTAAGTCGGACCAACCTATTGAGCCTAACGCCGCCGTGACCCGTAATTTTTCCTTCTTTTTTGTGAAATATATAGTGTACATGGGAATATCTCGCCTGTGTGTGTCGCTGACATTGATGGTTTAAATTTTTTTTATAGCTGCTAGCTCGAAAGAGAGGACTAGGAAAATTATGTCTTCTGAGTTCTGACTGCTTTACCACAACGCCTGAAATGAAAGCTCCAAAGAAAGTTGCTCCTTTGACTGTACATGGGCATATCTCGCCTGTTCCGGTACCTGTCATGGTGGAAGGATCAGCTGGGCAATCCCAGCCGAAGGTATGACTTGATTGAGTTGTAAATTTTGGCTATTTGTGATCTGGGGTCAGGTTTTCATTGTTATAAAAACAATGCAGGTGCTTAGTTCATCATGAATTATATTTTCTCGTGTTTTTTATTGTGTTCTTAGTCATTGGTAGTTTCTGTTGATTAGTTAGTCTTGGGAGTGAATGTTAGCGACTGTATATGATGTATTATTCAGTTCGTTTTCTATGAACTACAAAGGGACTATATGGTAACTAGGAGCGCATGATTTTTATGTTTAGTTTTAATTGTGTTCTATTGTTTAATTGTTGCTATTGTGAATGTTAATTGTAGGGAATGGATAAGTCGGAGAGCCTTATTATTCTGGAAGATGATGTCTTCTCAGCTAAGATCTAATTGTGTCATGCGAAGGTAGGATTTAATTTATACTCGAAATGTTGAAGTCTACTCAACGTCAGAAGTTTGTTGATGGTTGCTTTGGGCATTTGAGAGACATTGAATCTATTTTTTGGAGTAATTCCATTGTTCATGGGATGATGGTGCGGAAGGCCATTTGTAAGAATTACAGAGAAATTGACGGGGTTGGTTTCTTGGTTGGAAACAGGGTGTAGCAATTCACCAAAGCAGATTTCTGTCTCATCACTGGTTTATGTTGTGAGCAAAGGCCAAAAATGAACATTAAGGATGATAATGGAGTTAATAGGTTGAAGGATACCTACTTTAAAGATATTCGGAAGGTGACAATTGACAGTCTACTGACTGCTTTCAAAGAGTGTGAAGATCCAGATGATCAGTTGAAATTAGGTCTTGTTTACTTTGTGGAGCAAGTGTTGTTGGGCAGGTAAAAAACAAATGCTATTAATTTAGACTTTCTGAAGCTAGTGGAGGATTTAGACATTTGGAATTCACGCCTGTGGGGCACGATGTCATATGAGAAGACACATGACTATTTCAAGGGCTCTGAAAATTGAATTCAAGAAGAAGAGGGCAATAACAAGGAAATTGATGAATACAGTGATGATGACAATGGGAAAAAAAATCAGTGGATAGGGGTAAGTCAATTCCAATGAGAAAAACTAGGGGTAGAAAAAGTGAACCTGAGTCAAGTGAGGAGGAGACAGAGGTTGAGCTTGAAGAGGAGGAAGTTGAGAGATGGGGAAATAAGCTAAAGAGGAAAGTCAAAGGGAAGGGTAAGTTAGCTTTCAAACGACCGAAGAAGGCGACAAATAGTAACCGGAAGCTCATTAAAGAAGAGTATGTTCATGAGAGTGAGAACGATGATGAAGAAGACGGTAATGATGAAGATGAACCCGTAAATGTAAAAGGGAAAGGAAAGAAATTGCAAAAACCAAGGTGTGCTTATAAGTTGAGGGGATTCCCATATGCATTCCAGGTATATTGAATTTTATTTTAGGCTGGATAAATAGAACCTAAAATGTTGCTTTACTTAACTAGAAATTTATATGTTCCGGTGACAGGTATGGGCATGTGAAATTCTTCTAGACCTGGAAGAAACGAAAATAGTTATGTTGAATCGGACACCAGGTGTGGCCCGGTTATTTCATTGGAAAATGAGAGCGGGTGGATCATTTTTCAAGCTTCAGAGCCATGTATTTAATTCACAAAAGGTTATCTTTCAATTTTAATTTTATCACAAGGATATATAATTATGTTATTAAGGGGGATTTATGTTCTCCAATAGAATCAAAGGAAATTCTAACATCATTGATTTATTAATTTCTTATTTGTTATTTCAAATGCAGGTTCAGCTGAGGCAGTTAGTTCCTATGGACGAGGAAAAGAAAGCACCATACTGGGCTTGGGCTTTAACGCATGACATTGGAGTTCCAGATGCACCGGAAAATGACAGAGGTCATGCTTATGCCGTTCACCTTGAACCAATACTCAATGATGTCTACAATGGCACTTCAGTGCATGGAAATCCAAATTCTCCTGAATGGGAGAAGCTGGTGATGATGTTGATGGAGAGAGTCACCACACTCACTCAGGAGAATGCAGCACTGCAGAAAAAGGTGGTCTTAATGGAAATTCATCAGGGTAAGGTGATAAATTCAAGGACGATGTGAATGTACAATTAGGGTTTCTGAGGCAGCGCCTTACTGATCTCGGCTAGGGGTGTCCTGTTTATATGGCTAGGTCATCTGCAAATCGTGGGGTCTTGTTTGGTGGTGTTGTGTTTGGCGACACAACATTTTGGCAATAAGAGCACATGTAGGGTTGTTGCTAAGACACTGTTTAAGAGCCATGCAAGTGACGAGGGCGTTAATGAAGATTTTGGTAATGAAGATGTCGGTGCTGCGTGGAATGTCGAAGACAAGCCCACATGTAACTAGCGTGGACAGTGCTTTGAAGGCAATGACCAAACACCCCGTAAGACTATGGCTCAGTTACCTCTACCTTTTGGCCACCACACTGCCAACTGTGCTGTTTCAGGTGGAGTTCTTCATTACCTTGCTAAGGAAAGGTTTGTCCTTCCCCAAGGTATATAAGAACTTTAGGGAGCTACTGGTATTATGACGGTTTATTTGTATTCCAATAAAAGGTCACTGAAGAACGCCTTAGAAAAGGATAGGTTTGTCCTTCCCCAAGATGTTGATTTGGGGAAGCCGTGGCACCATTTGAGAATTTCAAAGAGGTATATTCCTCAGCTGACTGACAGGTAGTTTCTTCACAGTTATAATTATTGTGATTGTTACTGGTTGGTGAATTTAATTTAGATCTTCCTTTATGCAGTGAGTTTGTTAATTGCGCTACAGGTTGCGGTGTTTTTGCATTCTGATTTATGGACCACCATGCCAATGATCGTGGTCATGTACTCAAGAAAATGTTCCCCTCTATTGTGTCACCAACTATTATCAAAGAATGCTGGGATTGTCTGCAAATGTTGTGGTCGTAATCTTTATTTTGGGGAAAATGCAACCGATAACAAAATGAGGGAAATGGAATTCTTAGTGTTGCTTATGTTATCAATGTTAAAAGTGCCTTATCCAATTGGCTTGGTAGGTGTATTAGTGTATAAAGCTGTAACTGTTTCTCACTTCATGTGCTTCATATTTTAGAGCCACTCACGACTTGCACCATTCGAATCCTTGCACTATGTTTCACACCGGGACACCAACAGAGGGCAACTTGCTTTTTACCAACGGTATGCGTTCAAAGATTTATCCAAACGGACATTTCTATCCAACCACATTACTCCGCTAACTTCCACATCTTGAGTTTGATATCACTTTAACCAACTACTTGAAACTAGGTGAGAACTTAAGTCGGTGCAATCCCAACAGTTATTGGACTAACTTTTAAAGTCTCTGAAATAATAAATTTGTTGCTCATTAGTATTTAGTAGTTACTCTTCCCCTGTTCTAGTTTTCATATTCAAATTGGCTTGTGTGGTGCGAGACTCAATCGAGTAACTCATGAAGTCAAGATAAATGAAAATTATCCATCTTAATCTTTTTTATCGATTGAAAAAATGATTTGTTTCATGCGTAATTCGACTTCTGCTTTCAATTTGAATACCAAATGTTATTCAATAAAGCTAGTGGTACTTAAAAGATCCCGATTTTGATTAAAATTCAAAGCTACTAGTCAAATAATATTTTTGGAAATCTCAAATTCGACTAAAAACCAATATCTAATCGGCTAATCCAACGTCTGTAAACCCCTAATACCCTTATACCAAAGATCAGAAAACGGTGAAATTATTTGGTGAAAATGGGCCACAAAATGCAAAATCCGTTGTCATGAAATCCAACCCATTATCCACTCACCCAAAAACAAAACATTCAAAGACGCAGAAGACTTGTGTTATGAATATGCCTCTTTCACTTGCCCCAAAGTAAAATCTCCAGTCTTCAGTCCCTTAATATTCTCAACCATTTCCAAGCCCCCACCTTTCACTCTTCACCTCCCTCCCTTTCTCTCACCAAATCTCTCCCGCCGCTTCGTTATCTTCAAAACCCTTGCCGCCCCCACCACCACCACTGCCGACACCTGGTGGTGCTTCGTCGATCACCACAAACACAAACACAAACACAAAACCCTACAAACACCCGATACCTCAAATGGCGGCCACCGCGGTTTCGGAGCTCTCCGAAGGACCTGTCCTCAACCTCATCAATAAGCGCATCCGAAACCTTCGCAAGAAGCAGAATCGGATAGCCCAGATGGAGGAGTCGCTCGCCCAAGGCAAGGCTCTTAACAAGGAACAAGAGGAGGTCCTCCGCTCCAAGCCCGCCGTCGCAGTCCTCATCGAAGAACTCGAGAAGCTTCGCCAACCTCTCTCTGTCGCCGTCTCCGAAGAACAAAGCCTTGCCGTGCAGCGCCACCAGGTCTCCGACTCTACCCAGCCACTCTCCGACGATAAGCCCCAAGACGACGATAAGTCCAACGTAGTCCAGCCCGGTGAATCTGACGACCGCCAAGATGCCGTCGTCGAGGAGCTTCTGAATCTCCTTTACTTTGGGTCGTTGTTTGACGTCAAGTCGCAGAGCGACTTCACTCGGATTATTTTAACCCGGACCCACGAGAGAGAATGTTGCTTGACCTACGATACTATCACCGACGACGATACTGAGATGCTCGGCGCAAGGGACTTGGATTTGATTTCGTCGCTGGGTGATTTATTGATCTCCCGGCCGCCGGATTCGAGCTTGTCGCACAAGAATGCGTTGCAGCGCTGCGTCGAGCATGCCAAGCTTTGGCTCGCTAAGTCCGACCAACCTATCGAGCCTAATACCACCGTGACCTGTAAATTTTCCGTCTTGATTTGATATAGTATTGCTTTTCTTTTGTAAATGATTGGAATTAGCGTGTCTATGGTATTTCGCTGACATTAATCGTTTATTTTTTCCAGATGCGAGCTTGAGAGAGAGGCTTAGTAAAATCATGTCTTCCGTCTACTTTACCACAACGCCTGAAATGAAAGCTCCAGTGGATGTTGCGGCTGCAGCATCTGCAGGGAACTATGCTCCATTTCAGGTGCCTGTGCAAGACTCGCCCGTCTTGGTGGAAGGCTCAGTTGCACAATTCCAGCAGAAGGTATAACTTGATTTGTTTGTGAACTTTGGCTATTTGTGATCTAGGGACTCCTTTGCATTGTTATAATCACAATGCACGTACTTAGTTCATTGTGATTTTCTTTTTCTGTGTTTCGATTATGATGCATGATTCGTAGCTTGTTCTTTCTCTTTTTTTTTTCTTATCTTTTTTTCTCATCTTTTTTTCTCGATGACTTTCTTTTAACTCTTTCATTGATAGAAAGATAAGTAAAGCATCCTTGTTTCTTGAATATTATGTTTTGAAGATTTAATAATGAGCAGTTACAATCTGAAAAATGGTGGTTTTGTGTTGTTTGCCACAAACTGTTTATTTTCTTAGTTAGAACACATAAGCTTAGACATATATTAGGTGGGGAATTTTGCTTGAGTATGGACTGTCTTTCTTTTATGCTGCGTTTGGACGAGGAAATTTGAAGTGCCAAAGGATTTAGGCTAAGCTAGGGAGAAATGCTTAATAAGGAGGAATTTCAAATGACTAGATGCAATGCACTGGGAGGGATTTGTAAGTAACTAGTTGGTTGGTGTTACACGGAAATCCCCTGTGTAGCGGTTTTAATATACTCCTTTGGTAGTTGCTCAAGTAGTTACTTACAAATATTTCTATTTAATTGTTTGTAGTGCCCTTCTTAGTAATTTATCCAAATCCCTTGGTACTTTGAATTTCCGCACTTAAATATACTCTTCAAGAATAGTGGTCTTTGCATGCTTATTTACATGCTCATCTTCTTCTTATGGTTAATGCAAACCTTGAAGTGCAGTATGAATTGATCAGCTCTATTATTGTCATGCATAATAATTTTGATCAATGGGGTTTATGTTGCCTGAAGCTGTAAATTGGTATTATAATTCTGATCAACTAACCACTGTAACAAATGATTCATTGTGTGCTGTATAATAGTGCATATCGATGTTAAATTGCCCATGAAAGTACCATTTGACAATCTTTCTTATGTCTGGGTCTGTGTGCCCTTAGCTGATTTTGTCTTATTTCTGTATCTCTGAAATAGAAAGTTATTGTTTTTTAAACGAGCCAGCATAATTTACAATAGTGCGGAAATATTGAATGGAACATGAAAGTATGATAAGCAGAAGTTGTCATTTTTGCTGTGTCTTAGTCTATGTGCCCTTGACTTTGAGCAACGATCTGTCCAAAAGTTAATTTGCTAATGGCTAGGCCCAGTACTGATTAAAAACCTTTGACATGCATTGGTGTATTTAGTTTAAAATTGATTTGCACAATTTTATTGCTAACAAGTGCATTATCTTCTCTACCGCTGAAATCATACAAAGTATTTTTTCTGTTTTATTCTTTTTTTATAAGTACACAAATTATGTGTCTATGCTTCAAAACTATTGCCCCTATGGGGTAGGTGCTTGTTATTTTATTTATTTTTTGGTCACTGTTGCTTGTTGGTGCCCTTCTCACTCTGAAGTTTTTTTTCATCTATTTATATTCTTTGAACTTTCTACCAGATTTAGATTTTATTGCAACTTGGGACTTGCAGGAAATGTATTAAAACGTGTGCCCTATTTCCATATGTTGTGGGCCAATTTGGTTTTAGACATGATTGCCGCTTTAATTTTGGGTTTGGAATATGTTGACTTATGTATATACAATAGTTCAAGAGATCCAAAGATTAAAGCTTCACACCTAGGCAGAAGTATAAGACACTCACACCATTGGAATTTGTTGATTCTCGTACCTTTGAAATTTTGTTGAATGGCTAATGCATCAGATCAGTATATAACATCTTGGATTTGAGGTTTAGGGTTCTTTCTCTTTCTCTAATTCTTTAATATGGATTAAATTTATTTTTCTTTTCAAAGTTTGTTGGTTGTCTTTCGTCAGTCGGGAATGAGTGATAGAAATGTTTAGTTTGCAGTTTTTTCTTCTTTCCTTTTGGCAAAACATGTGATATAGTTTCTTTATTTAAACTCCATCTGTGCTTTTCTGGTCACACATTTTGCCGTTTACAGTCAATACCCTATCTCCTCTTAAAGCCAACCCCTTTGTCAACTCTAGCTTTCTTTATGCATGCTTTATGGCTGGTTTTTTGAATTTGGAACAACAAATTTAGTGCATTCAACATTTGGAATTATGTGGATGTTTCTGCGACCTTAAGTCTTTAAACTATAAGGAAAGCTGCATAATCAATGATATTTATTTATTTATATGTTTGCTTACGTTAGTTCTGTTGTTATTGTTGTTAACTAGGCAATAGATTTTGGTCAAGTTATGAAAGTTGAATTTTCTTTGTATGCTCTGTAGGACGAAGACACCGCAAATTTTCATGGTCATGAGACTGGTGACCAGTCTCGTCATGAGGAGGAACTTCAGAAGGTGCTCTCAGCTTAACACTTGACAGCAATTCTTCCTGTTTAGCATTTTACAGTCGATTCTGCCTGAAAATTGTATTTAATTGATTGAAATATGGGTGGTTCTTGCTTTACAGGATGAGTTAGAGACAGAATATCCTTCTGAGGCTATCTCGGGTCAGCAAGAACAAGTTCAGCTAGAAACAGAAGCAGAATACAATCAGAGAGATGTAGAATCTGAGCCGCAGCATGGTGCACGCAGGCCATACCAAAACCAAAGGGGTGCTCGGGGTCGTGGTAGGGTGTACACCAATGGTCGTGGTGGTCGAGGTAGCAGCAGAGGAGGTGGACCCTACCAGAATGGTCGCAACCAGTATGACCAGGCTGGAAATTATTATCCAAGAAACTACCATAACAATAGGGGAAGGGGCGGTCGGGGTGGAGGGTCCTCCTACAGCCACCATGGTGCAGCAGCTCAAGATGCTCATGCCTCGGCTAATGTTGGAGTTGCTTCATGATGGTACTTCTAGTCTCCTTAGGATGCTTTATTTCTAGTGTTATATGGGCGGTGAAACGTTTTCAATGCATGAAGCATGTTTTTGGATGTGGGTTGTTGACAATCCCATCTTCCTGGTTCTTTTTGTTTTTGGGTTTTCTGTAGTTTTGCTAGTACATTTTGTGGTCGGAAATCATTGAAAGCGATAGATGAAGTATTTTTGAGACATGATTTGACTTAATTAAATGCCGCCCAGTGATTAAATTTCTCACCATGAATGTTTATGGTAATGTTCTCTTTGCCCTCCATGGTCTCCTTGTCTTCCCCGAACTTTTCTACTTGGTTGATATGTTGTTCTATCTAAATATGCAGTGTTAGTGTCAGGTCCACGAATAAAAACTTTTTAGCTATATACAAAAAAAAAAATTAAAAAAAAAAAACAGAAGCGAAAAGAGACCACTCAAAACTAAAAACAGTTTATATTCGGGGACCTTATTCCAAGATGTCTCAGTTTCGAATCATGGGTTGGGTGTTATTCGCTTGCCACCCGCAATTTGCGTCTCCATTTGGTTGATGTAACTTTTCAAGTGATCATTTCATTTTTTGTTTGTACCCGATGGTTGTGGGTGGAGGCTTTATGTGCGTGGGTGGAGCGCAACTCCAACGAAAGCAAAAATTTGGGACCTCTAAAAGCCCGAAAGGAGATGCTGCTCGCCCTTTTATCAGTATGCCTCCAATTAAAAAAAATTAGATATGTTACAAGGATGTTATTTCACCCTCCTAACCATTTTCAAGTTGTTACATTGATCGGTGTACAACACGAGTTGAATAATGGGGAATCACATTATACAATTGGGTATCCCAAAATTGAATTCTAAACTTCCCAAGTAATTCGAGGCTTTTACATTTATTCTACTGTATGAATTAAATCCAAGTCCCTGTCCAAACTTAATAATTGTGACGCGAGCTCTCTTCCAAGTTCCAAAATCAAGCACTTTATTTGGACCGACTGCTGTGGTTATATTGCTACCCGTTGGAATTTGACCCGTCGATAGGTAAATGTAGAGACTGTGTGCCTGTTGTGTGGGGATGAGTAGTCAGAGTCCCACCTCTTTTTTACTTGTCAGTTTGCTCAAATTTCTGGTTTGGAGGACCGCTCTAGATGGTGACTAATACTTTCTAGAGCCTTTCATTTCGTAACTGTTGGCACGCTCTAGAAGTCATATATGGTAGCAAAGAGGATACATGGGATCTTTTCAAGATGATTTCTTTTGGTTGTTGGCGGATTTAGAAAACACATAATGAGTCGTGCTTTCAGGATACTATAGTCTCCTGCCACAACCCTATATATGTTTTTTGACAGATGTCGGAGTTCTCCGAGGCAAAGAATGGGGGGATCGTGTGTCAGGTTTCTACGGGTGAAACAGTGGGGCCTTGTGAGAGAGTGCAGGTTCGAGGTTGGCAGCGACCCAGCCCCGGAGTCCTCAAACTCAATTGTGATGAGACTTAGTCTAAAGGCACGCATAAGGGGGCTTACAGATGAGTTCTACAATCATGGTTAGGCTCCTTCGAAAGGTCTGGGGGTGCTGGTATGCTCGTCTGCTCTTCAGGTAGAAGTTTTGGTTGTTCGTTCAAATTTGGAGGCATGCAAGGACGGATCCTTCCTTTAGGTTGGGAGAGCTAATGCCGCTCCCACTCAAGGTTAGGTCCTTTAAATTATGAATTTAATTTAGTGAAATTTAATTTTTTTTTTGTCAAAACAGTTCCATTTAATTAGCTCAATACTCTAATTTAGGTTCAAAAAATAGTCTATTACCTGTTTCAAATACAAATAAGTGTTTTTTTTTTGCTAATTTTTGATATTGAATGTTTGATTTAATTTCGTAAAAGTATTTTTATATATGTATATTATTGCAATGATGAAATAGAGTCGATTGATTTTTTTGATTAGTTAGCTAGTAGATGAAATCATAGTCTTCTTATTCTTAATTTTTACTATTGTAGAAATTTTTATAATAATTTGTGTTGATAAAATTTGCTTAATAATTTGTGTTGATAAAATTTGCTTATATGTATACTTATATAAAATTTTAATCAACATCAATAGGATTTTGAGGAGTAAGATTTATTACGTCTTCTTGATTAGGTGTATATTTTATGATTATTAATGAATTTATTGGTACCATTGATTTTGTTATATATAACAAATTAACATAACATCCATTTAAAAAAAAAAATATTCAGGGTCCCTCAAGGTGGCCGCTTTATCTAGTTACCTCAAACAGATACTGAATTTAGCCGATCCGAAAATTGGGTTCAGAAGATGTCCCTGGAGGCATGTGTGACGGCTGACCATACTACTGTTATTGTGGAATCTGACATACTACGGTTGATTCAATTGTTATGTAAGAAGGGTAATAATGGTACTCTTACCAATATCCTACATGATATTTATATACTTTGTGAGTCTTTTCCATTGATTATTTTCCAATTTGCCTATAGGACGTGTAACATGGTGGTTCATGCTATAGCTAATCATGTTAAGAGCAAGAGTGAGTACTAAGTTTGGACCAACTTGGTTGTTTAACCTTCTTGTTAACAATGTTGGTGTTCTTATTCATATTTAATTAATAAAAATGCATTTTCCGGGGAAAAAAAAAGTTCCAACCAATGTCTGAACACCTAGCTCTTTGTACATTACAGAAATGTAATTATAAGCCTTCTTTTTACGTATTGTTTTGCAGCTGGTTTGGACCCTAATTAAGTTTTTTTTTTTTCTTCCTTCCCGAAGAGCCCTAGCTAATTAAGTTGACTTCATGTTTTAAGTTGGATGCTAATTAATGGAGAACATAATCCCATGCTTTCTTTGTCTGTTACTTTTTTTTCACGTCATTCATTCTCTCTTTATTAATATATACTCTACTCTAGGAAGGGAATGGAAGGGAATATTATTCCTTTCAAATGAACGGTGGTATTAATTTAGCTTTAGAATCTAATTTAGTCATTAATATCATGGTTTAGTGGTAATTTTAGATTCGTCCGTCATAAAATAAAATATTATTCATATAAGTCAATCCTGTGTTTGATTGTTAGAAATTCAATCATAAAACTCAAATGAATTAATATTAGTTTTAAAAAAATCCGAATTGGGCTCGACGGTCCACATTTCTTTCAATGGGGTCAAAGAATCGATTCTTAGCTTAAAAGGTGATCAAATAAGTTTTGGGCATTGCCACTTCAGTGCTATATAAACCCATTTGCCTCAAACTCCAAATTTCATCCAGTCTCGAAGAAGAAGAAGAAGAAGAAGAAGAAGAAGAAGAAGAAGAAGAAGAAGAAGAAGAAGAAGAAGAAGAAGAAGAAGAAGAAGAAGAAGAAGAAGAAGAAGATCAAAATGGGAGGCAACTCGTCACACCTAGAAGAAGAAGAAGATGAATCCTCACGCATCATCTCCTTCCATTCTAATGCCCAATGGAATGCCCATTTCAATGACCCCAAACAAACCAACAAACTGGTAAACTATGCATATCTATTCTCATATTATATATATCAGCCCTAACTTGTTCACAACTTCATTCATTTTCACCGCGACTTGTCTATGTAGATGGTGATTGATTTCACGGCGACATGGTGCGGACCTTGCCGATCCATGGAACCAACCTTGAGACAGTATGCTGACACATACACAGACGTCAACTTTGTCAAGCTCGACGTTGACGAATTACCGGTACATAAATTTCCTTCAATTATTTTTCTTCATTTCTGTATTTATAGAAACTACTCTTGAGTTATGGATATTAATTGTGTATATAACTGAAAAAATAAAATAAAAATGAACTTGCAGGATGTGGCTGGGGAGTTTGGGGTGCAAGCAATGCCTTCATTTATACTTGTCCAGAAAGGAGAAGTGGCTGATAGGATCGTCGGTGCCAGGAAAGAGGAACTCAAGAACAAGATTGAGAAACACAGGAGATCATTACTTGCTAATTAATTAATAATTAATCAACTTAACTCAGCACGTAAGTATGTGGTTACAATGTGACGCAGAAATAAAGTGAAAACGAAGACTTGGAACCTAAAATAAAGCCCCTCTCTCCCTCACATGGGCATGGGGTGAAGAAGATCTTGTATTCTTTCTTTTTCATGCTTTGCTAGCTAATTTATGGGTGTACGCATTTGTCAGGTGGAATGATTCCATTTTGATTCTAGCTTAAAACTTTGTAATCACTTTGTCTCCTTCATATTGCAATAGACTTTAATTTCTTGTTGCTTCATATTACAATTAAACACTTGAAAAACCAACCCTTATAAAAATATGTACAAATTTGATCTAACAATATTTTCAATTAGAATTAATGGATGGTTGTCTTTCTTTATCCAAGCCATGAATTAAGATGAGCTAGGTATCACATCGACCCAGCACTCTTCTCAAATCACTCTTCTGATCTCCGCTGAGCATAGCCGGAAAAACCACCTCGAACTTAATCCTCAAGTTTCCTTTCTTGGTGGGATCTTTTGAATTGGGCATTCCCTCATTCTCAACCACCTCCTCATGGCCAGGTTTGATGATGTCTCTCACAGAGATCATTAGAATCCGTCCATCCAAAGTTGTCACGTTGACGAATGCCCCGGTGAGAGCATCAAGTAGAGATAGTTTGTAAGAAACCACAAGATCATTCCCATCCCTTTTGAAAACAGGGTGGGGTTTCTCGTCGACGACGAAGATGAGATCTGCCGGAGGGGAGCCGGGCTCCTGGTTGCCTTTCCCAGGGAATGTGATTTTTGTACCCTTTTTCCAACCTGGATTGATCTCTATCTTTAAAGTTTCCTCGACATTCTTTGGCCTACTGCAACACAATTGCTTCAATATTAGCTTCACAACCTCACAATATCAAATTAAGAAAGTTCCACAGGCCCAATTAACTCTGGCGGAACACGAAAAATTAGAGAACAATACGATGATTTAGATACCTAATAAATTAAACATTATTTTTCAGTTCCGAACAATTTTATACCAAATTTTGCATGAATCAGTAATAAAAATTTAAAAATTGTGGAATAACAAGACATAACTAAGCACAATCCAAACACATCAATTTCAAATCCCAAAATTTCCAATTAAAACATATGATGAATCCCAAGAAGAGACGGAGCATCTCACCCGAATTCATCAGAAATAATTCTTGAAATCCTCATCTTCCTTCTGGTCCCTTTGTAAAGATCCTCCAAACTACAAGCCAACTTGCTCTCAATCGCCGCCACCTTCTTGTTCTTGTAGCTCCCACCGCCGCCGACACCCCCTCCGCTGCCGCCGTTGTGACCATTGACACTGTTCTTCTTGAAGACCTTGTCCTTGTCCTTAGATCCACCGAAAAACTCCGCGAAAATATCATCTGGGTCGCCGTAATTGAGCCCTTCCTCGCCGTAGATGTCGTAGATCTGACGCCTCTGTGGGTCGCTGAGCACGTCGTAGGCCTGACAAACTTGCTTGAACTTGGCCTCTGCTTCTTCGTTGTCCACCGGATTCTTGTCCGGGTGCCACCTCATCGCCAGCCTCTTGTACGCCTTTTTCAAATCATCCTGCGTCGCATCCCGCTTCACTCTAAGCACGTTGTAGAAGTCCACCCCCATCAATCAATAACGGTCTTGCTCTGTTTTTTCACTCTGTTTTGTTCTGTTTCTGTTGACGCCGACGATTGGTTTCGAATTATGAAATGGGGTGATCGGAGAGAAAAATTGGCGAGTGTGGCGGGCGGTAAATGTGCAAAACGGAATGAGACGCGGTTTTAAGGAGCGGTTTGGAGGTTCTTGAGCGTTGGATGCGCGTTTGCGTGGTTCGTCAATGGAGACTTGAAGATGAGTAAGAGTGAGGAGAGTGAGGAGGGGACAGAGAGGGAATTAAACAAAATGCCAACGTGCAGTGAATTGGGAGGAGCCTACAAGTGCACGAGACCCTCCTCATCTGAAGTTATAGTATCTTTCTAGGATTTTTCTTGTTTAAAAAAAAAAAAAAAATTATTTAAAGAAACAACGTATTTGCAGTTGCACAGATTCTGGTCGGTCGTTGATGTTGCTCGGTCGTTGATGTTGCTGATGTGAATATATGTATGGCCGTTTTCGAAACGTCATGTATAATCTACAAGGATAAAAATATTGATATCGATGAATATATCGCTAGCTAAATTTACGGATATCTCGTCCTGAATATCGTTATCGATATCGATATCGTTTACGGTCAACAAAAATGATAGAAATTCGATCTAAAAGTTGGAAATTTGGAATTAAATTTTGGGAAAATCTTAAGTATCTAATAATAGTTATATAGAACTAATAAAAATTATAAAATGACTTTTATAAAATAAATATATGACAATTGTTTGATGTAATATTATTTTGCCGATGACTAATAATATAAAATCTTAAATATAAATATAAATTGAAGTGAGTTACTATAATTGAATGTTAAAAGGGTTAAAAACATAATAATAAATATACAAAAATTCAATGTAAAAAAATGATAAAATAAGTTTAAATATATTTAATATTGGAAAAAAATGAAAAAATATGGTCAAGTTTTATTTAAAAAATTAGAAGTAAAGGATTATATAACGTCAATTATATAAGTATACATATTAACGGGCTAGCAACAGTCTCCCTCTACCTTCCGCCGGGATTGCAACTAGGGTTTTTCGACCCGGCGGCATGACCCGACGATATATCCCTCGATTTAAGTCCAATTTTTACGAATTAATAGTGCATTTTCATCGTTTTGATCCTAGGAAAGGATCGGTTGACTCAAAACATGTCAATTGTTCGATATTTCGGCGAATTTCCTTCTCCCCTTCTTATATGCCGCCGGCCCAAAATATCGAAATTTCGGCGACATTCACCGATATTTTCATCAATGATAATGTATTTGCAACAAGATATCACCTTCTGACCATCTTCACTTTTATATAGCTTTTGTCACTAATTTTACGATTTAGCCGTAATTTTTTTAAAGGGTAATTGATTTATAGATTCTTATTAATATATAAATTTATTTAAAAACTTACGTATAGAAAAATTAAACTCATGGATACTTTCATTAGTCAAAGAACTATATAATTTAAAATAAACCATAATTTTTATATAAATTACAACTAATGTTATCCAATTGTAAATCAATCCAGTAACAATCTAAAAATCACTTACCAAAATTTATCCTGATTTCAACATTACTTTTTTTTATTATAAGATTATATTGAGGATTATAAAAATATTGTGATTATCTAATCTAACTTAAAGTAAGATAATTAAAAGTAATAATTATTCAAAATTTTAAATTTTAAAATTATTTATTTTCCAATATTAAATAATTTGGTTAATTTTGTATAGTTTAGGGTTTAATTCTTGAATTTTGGTATGTCGTACGATTTCCCCCCCCCCCCCCCCCCTGTCCCCCCCCCCCCCCCCCCCCAAAAAAAATACGGACTTTATTTTTTATTTTATAGACAAAATGCAATTGTAATTATATACAATATCTAGTATACATATATAATATTGATTATATGCATAATATAATAAAGGGCTCAAGAGGCCAAAGAAATCAAATACTAAGGGGCACATAGGACAAAGAAGACAAAAAAAAATATTATTTTTAATTGTTTAAAGGAATTCTCAATAAGTCACTCATTCTGTTTATTGCGATATAAAATGGTAGATGCGGAATATATTGCTTATAAATTCTGTTTAGTGACTTTTGAATAAAAAAAATTAAAATAAGATCTTATTTTATTTAATATACAAGTATTAAAGGTTTTAAATAAAAATATAAATTGTTAAAATTGTAACAATGATTTTTTTTTTTCAAATACATGTCACGAAAAGGCACATATTATATGGGATTGTATATTGAAGGATTATAAGTTATGTTGATGCAGAAATTTTCTAAAAATTAAGGTTGAACCTTAATATAGGGTTCAACTAAGAGCTTTATTGCTTAAATCAGTTTAATTTAGAGAAGAAAACTAAAAAGCAAATTATGAAAATAATTTAAGTGTACCTGCCAAGTGAGGGAAGACTTTCTATTTATAGCGGAGATCATGACTTCTTTGAAGTTTCTTATTGGTTAAAAAAGTTTGCAATGAATAAGTAATCTTAATTAGTAAATATATAGTATTGATTTTTAATAATAAATGTTTATACGAAGTTATATATTATAGTAGGAAAATGATTACTATTTAAGAAACAAATCCTTTTAGGAAATGAAGTTTATTTATTAATTTACTTCTACTTGGAGAATAAGTCTGTGGAGATATCATTCCTGATTTTTTGGATGAATTATGATTCCACAAGTTACATATGCTGAGGTTTCAAAAGCATTAAGAGATTCTACGAGGATGTTACATATAAGAATAACAGAATAGCTATTTTGTTACTAATTTTTTTACCTATTTTATTGGTGAATTAAGTTGGGCATATTTTGTGGGATGTGTTAAAAAAAATAGCACGATGTGTTAAAGAATGCATATAGACTACGTTTGATATACCGTATAAAAGATTTGATAGGATAATATTGTATGAAATTAGTGTTTGATACCAGTCGTATTAATTAGTCATCGTATAAGTTAATACGGTTGAATATCTTTATACGGTCCGCGCACGCTAAAATAATACTCTTGAAATTATTCTTATTAAATAGTCAGATTACTAATAATCTTGAAAAATGTAATAATAATAAAAATAATTTAATAAATACTAATAATGATAACAAAAAGTTAATAATTTAATAAATAGTAATTATTATTATTAAAGATAAATAATAAATCATAATGATAATAACATACATAATTAATATTTAAGATATAAGTATTTCGTATCAACTATTATAATATAATTTGTCTAGTATAATATAGTCGGTATTCTAATCTGGCAAAATACCAAATACCTGACTAAATAGTCAATCTATATGATGGATAGATTAGTCTATCTAATTGAAATAGTCAGTATAATATCACATACCAAATGAGACTTACTGTGCAAAGTTTAATTAAAAATGTAGATAGAAGTTTTTTTTTTTGGCTACAAAAGGTGAGTTATTATACGTCAATTAATGAAGTAGATTATACTAAAAATGCACCTCTAGAATTGAAAATATTTATAAATATTTCAATTAAATGTATTTATGAAAGAATATATGGATTCCTTTGAAATATACATAGAAATAATCTTAGAAATAAACTTATCAAATCTTACTATTTTTTGTTTGCTACTATAAACTAAAGGAACGGAAACAAACAAGATCGGATGACAAAGCCCCCAGGAAACCCCCACAAAGGAGGTCAAAACGCCAACCAGTAACAGTTACATTTCAGATAGATCGATGCACTAGCTAAAAATGTCGTTGGAGTGTCCCATATTTGCTAAGATAATTGTGACGAAGTTGACTTCCCGAAAGGATTTGATCATATTCTTAATCTTCATGAGAATGGTGAAAACGCTCTAGGGTGCCACGGAAGGATTGTAGATGGCGTCAATTAAATTTTAAAATCTTTCTATTTTATACTAAAGCCATGTTCATTTTTACGGTTAAGATAATTGAATGGAGTTGCCCATCCCAATATCACTCATGAGTCATGACTCAAACAAATTCAATGTGTACAATACTCATATGATATGGTTGTATATGCAATTATGCATTGTAAAGTTATGCACAATTATATTTATGTGTGACATTGTTTCCAAACTAATTTATGTATTGTTTTTACGGTAAAGTATAGTTGTAACATTGGGTGGGACAAACACTTTGATAATGTAATCAGAAGATGGTGGTAATAATGGAGCTGGCAATTAGGAGGCAAATTGGATTTGTGAAAGTAGCAATGCAAATGGTGTTAACGGGTTTACTTATTTATTGGATGCCTTGCGAGAGGGCGGTTCGTAATTGTCATCATCCGCATCTGATGGTCTACATGATGCCACGTGCGGGATTAATATTGGTAACAGTTGTGTAGTTGTGTGGTAGTAAAGCTAACTTCGCCCTTTGGTGAGGTAGCTTGTTGCTTTGAAGTTTGAACCTGTAACTCTGTAGGTCTGTAACGTGATGATCAAAATGGAAGAACAGATAATGAGAAGGAAAATATTTGACAGGTGTAAGTAGATTAGGTAGTAATTGACTCTTCCTATTGGTGGTTATAGATAGTAATGGATCGGGTTTCGATTGACGTAGTCAAAATTATATCCCTTAACCTCCCTTAACATATACGGCAGCCTATTTTATAACGGAATTCTTTATTCTATTTTATGGATTCAAATATACTTTTTATATAGAAAAATAAGTATATCCGTATAATATTTTTTTATTATTAAGTTATAATTATATATATATCAATTATTCAATATTTTAATCATCATATTAACAAATTAATATCTTAATTAAATATATATATATATATGATATATCTTATTTATTTTCTTCTAAAATCGTTGATTTATTGATATATATAAATGACTAAATAATCTTTAATTTTATTAATTTTTTAACAAAAATAATCTTGATATGTTGATTTAAAGAATGAATAATTTAATTGATATATATAAAAATAATTCAATAAATGAAAAAAAGTGAGATAAAATATTATTCTTTTATTGTTGATTAACTGACTCCTTGTCGTACACATATTTCTCGAGGCAAATGGTTATTAGATATGGATTAAATTTTTCAAAATTCAAATTATCTTCTGATTATTTTTACTAAATATTTATTGTTGTTGAATCAAAGATTGAACCCGTCGCGAAAAGTCCTCACAATTCCTACAAACAGCAAACAAATAGCTATCGTTGCTTCGATCGATTTACCCGGGGGGTTGTTCGACCAAGAACACTCCGATGCTTAAGTTATCTTTGAGAGAGGAAATGGATGTACTTCGAAACGAAGAATCAACGTACCTTGGAAATGAAATGTGTCTTGTTATTTATAGGAAAATCTTGGGAACCTTGGAGAGTTCTGATTGGTCGGTTTGAATATTTAATTAGTAAATAATATATTATTATTAAATATATTATTTAATAATTGTAATGATGGCTCATCATGATAGCAATGATATTTATTGTATTTTAATATTAATATTAATTATCCATTATTAAGAATAACGATAATTAACTCTCGGGGAGAATATCAATATTACGGAGACTTTAACCCGATCAAATAACGTATTTAACTGGTAAATAGATTATTTAATGTGCGGGTATTTTTCAAATGATCAGCGTTATTTGCCAAGGGCAATTTGGTCATTTTTGGGAATTACGGGACACGTGGCAGCTCCATAATTTTCGGATGATTTTGGGTTCCACAAATGCCCCCACATCGATTCGGTATTCAGGGAATCTGGAGGGATGTATATTGTTTGAAATCTTATATTACCGGGTTACCGGTTACTGTTGGGTTCAAGAAACGAGTCAGTGTTTATTTGACGATTATGCCCCTGATTATATGGCTTAAAAGTCCATTTTTAGTTTTAGAATGACTAATCTGGGTTTAGTGGTGTGAATCGGACATAATGTGCAAAATGACCATTTTGCCCCCAAGCATGGGCAAAATGTTGACTTTTGAACCGGGGTCCAAAGGACGAGGGCCAAAGACCGTTACGTAGGTCGAGTTGATACGAATCCATAGACAGATGGCATGCCGAAATCAGAGATCGGATGCGAAAGTTATGGGTCTACGAAGGCGAGGGGCATTTTTGTAATTTTTGCAAAGTAAGGGCAAAATGTTGACTTTTGATCCGGGAGGTCCAAAGGACGAGGGCCAAGGACCATTACGTAGGTCGAGTCGATACGAATCCATAGACAGGCGGCATGCCGAAATCGGAGATTCGTCGACAAAGTTGTGGTCTCGGAGACGAAAACGATTAACCGAAAAAACTGGGATTTCGATTAAAATAATATTAAATTGTGAATAGTGACCGTTGAGTGTGGACACTTGGATGAGTGGCAAGTGTCACCCATCCCTTGATTTAGGGACCCCTAAAAACAACTCCATGTTTTATGGAATTTATCATCATTATGTTTTAATTATTTTCTTTTATTATCCCTAATCATACTTAAACACTACTAATTCCCCCTTCAAATACCTTCAATCCGTGAATCAAACGGTGAAATTGTTTATGACAGTGAGTGATTGAGTGTTCGAAGGGTGTGTTTCTAGCTGAGGAAAACGCGGGGACAGAGAGTGAGGTGAAACCCAAATCGAAAATTCTTGGATTTTTTGGGGGAAATTCGAAATTGAATTTGTAAGCTGTGGGGGTCCAAATTGAGACTTGATTAAGTCTCCTGGGACCATTTCGAATCGACCTGCATCAAAAACAAGGGGAATTGAGTCTGTTATGAGCGAGAACAGAAGCTTCAACTTTTACCCGAAATCGAGCTTGGGTTCGTGCGGTTGGAGGTAAGGAAATACGAAATTGATTATGTAAAAACTTTTGTTTCATTCTCACGATACTCTCTGTGTGATTTAATTTGAAAAACATGGATGAATTGGAAGAACCCGATCACGAAACCCGTTTGAAAGTTCATTGGGGAATTATCGGATTTTGGTTATAATTGAAGTTTTAAACGTTACAGAACCTAAATTAAAATGGTTTAGATGAAATCAGTTGAAATAACGGAAGAAAACAATGCCGAATTGACGGAGAACAAATCGGGTCTCAACGCGGGTTTCCAACCCTTTTACCAGACATTCGGGTAGAGGAGACGCACTGTAGCAGTTACTGTGCTACGCGCGTGGCTTCCACGCGCAGCCGCTTGCGGCGGCGAGTGAGGGCGCGTGGATGCGTTTCTGGGGAAGTTTTCAACAGGTGTATTATTATATTTGATGTAATGAACATTTTTGGTGTTGGGTCCGAGACAAACTGACATCGTATCAATACTGTTTCGAATGTCCGATGGTTTAGGTTATGCTTTTAAATTTTTATTAAATTCCCGAAAAATTGTGGAAAATTGATATGATGTTTTTAGAGTCATTGGTGACCCTTTATGATGTTTTTTGGGCAGGATTAGAAATTCCTGAAAAGCGTCAGAAATTACGGAATCGCGTGCAGTTTGGAAAACGAGCAGTTTGGATGGTGCGTGCTTGCATCGGTAGGCTGGCTCACATTCAATGTGACCCTTGCTAGTACCACAAATATGCTTGCTACGTGTCAAGAGTCCGTCGAAAGTGTTTTAGAAACTTAGTCGGAAAGGGTGTACAACCAGTGCTACGTGGTGAACGGAGTTTGGCTGAACAGTCGACGGGGATTTGGCGGTGATTGAGTGCACTTGCGGACGTGACTAGTGAGCATCGGTAGGCAGGATCACACTCACTGTGACTCTTGCTAGTACCACATACATGCTCGCCATGCGTCAAGGTGCCGAGAGACCCAGCAAACTTGCCCTGTGGGAGCGTGGCGGTTTTCGTGGCCTAAGTCCATTCCGAGGGAAAGATATGGATTCTGAGAAGCCCGAAGACTTCATGGAGTGGAAGGCTCGCAATCAAATTGCCTTTCCAAGCGACGTTCTCGTGGAGCTTGGCGACAGATGTTCTTCCAGAGTTTCGGGACATGAGACGGCTACTCTCTCCATGAATGGCGGGAAGCTTTCAGACATTCCGATCAAGGAGTGGTTGTGCGTTCCACTGTGCTTGAAGGAGACCGTTGTTCAGAAGAAGGACAATAAACAAGGACCTATTGGTTCTTTGGAGAAAAAAAAAACATGCCGAGCAACTTCCTTCCTAACCAAAAAGCATATCGAGCAACTTCTTTCCTAACCTATCTGCTCTGGTCCCGCGAATGTGCCATCTCGACGCGAAGGGCCTGCAGAAATGGAAAGTTATGTTGTTGATGTGAGATTACGATAACTTAAGAAAACTTGAGGTCCTAATTTCACATCGGAAGCCAAAATGGGCGAGTTGGAGATGAGCCGTGCAGAGAGGATGCTGATAGAAAATTAGCGAGATACCACTCGAAATGAGCTCTCCCTGCTGCGTAGAAATTTGCAGGACTCAGAAGGCTTAGATGCTTCGATGACGAAGGCTTGAATGCTTCGCAGGGCGAAGGCTTGAATGCTTCGCAGGGCGAAGGCTTGGATGCTTTGATGACGAAGGCTTAGGTGCTTCGCATGGCGAAGGCTTAGATGCTTCGCAGGGTGAAGGCTTGAATGCTTCGATGACGAAGGCTTGGATGCTTCGATGACGAAGGCTTGGATGCTTAGATGACGAAGGCTTAGGTGCTTCGCGTGGCGAAGGCTTAGATGCTTCGCAAGGAGAAAACTCGGATGCTTCGATGATGAAGGCTTGGATGCTTCGATGACGAAGGCTTGGATGCTTCGATGACGAAGGCTTGGATGCTTCGATGACGAAGGCTTGGATGCTTCGATGACGAAGGCTTTTTACACTAGAGAGAATAAGCTTTGAAAATTGTACATGGTGAACAAATCAATTTGTCAATCTCATTTCATTGATACTTGAATTTAGAAGACAACTTGAAAAGCAAAATTGAAAAGCTCCATAGAATTTTATGTCTTTCTAATTTTGACTTGCGTCTAGTTGATGCGGATCACCTTTGACGCTGGCTCGTTTGGCTCTTTGTTCTCCATGTGATTTACAGTCTTCTTTTTTATGTAGTCTGTACAATGCCCCTCCCTCAGGAGATTTCAGAGATATATTTCGAAAGATATACATGTGCTGATATTGTGCCCATAACATTCATGATAGGCGCACCATTTGGTTTTATCAGCATTCTCTTGATTGCCTTTGACTGACTCCGGCTTCTTAAACCATGGCTTGTTCTTAATTTCATCGTGGATCTGATGGGCTGGTAAAGATAGCTGCAAGTTAGGCTTCCCCATAACTGGCGTTTGGGAGTGTTGCCCCGCCTTTCGCTTGTTGAGCTTTCCAGTCGCAAACTTTCCATGGGGTTCATCCTCATTGGAGGTCTTTTCGCTAGTCCCAGCATGGTCATGAGTATGAGTGGCGCTCTTCTCGTCCTCCCAACTTGCATGTCGCTCTGCTAGCGAAAGTATTTTGGAAAGACTTCGCGCATTGCTCATGATGATGTCCCCGTAAAGCTGGCTGTCTCGAGGGAGTCCTTGCTTGAATGCCATTGCTGCAACAAGGTCATTACAGCCGATAATGCGAGATTTCTCCTCACAAAATCTCCGTATGTATTGTCGCATAGTGTCTTTTGCTCTCTTTCGGACAGAGAAAAGATGGTCATCTTTCACCTCGATTGTCCGAAGTTGTGCGTATTCCTTCACAAATGCCAACGCTAACTCTTCGAAGGACTCAATCGACCTCGGGGGGAGATGATTGAACCAAGTCATGGCTTGGCCTTGAAGGGAAGCTTGAAAAACTTTTCACATGAGCGCATCGTTAGACCTGTGGGGGATCATGACTCCTCGATAATAATCTATGTGTTTTACCGGGTCGGAGGCTCCTTTGAATGGAGTGAAGTTTGGCATTGCGAACCTCTGTGGGAATGGCTCCTCCTCAATATCCCTTATAAAGGGCATAGAGAGCCGTATCTGGCGACGTAGATCGTCCTCTAGATCGCCACCTTGTTGAGCACGAAGGTGCATGTCCAGCATTTTTTTAACATCATTAGCCTGCAACGCTCCTTGCTGAGGCGATGAGTCCCTTTTTGCTAATTGTTGAGAACCTCTTTGAGCTTCTCCCCCTGATCTCTGGGATCGTGCAGGGGAGTAGGCTTCATCTTCCCCTTTACTGCCGTGGGCAGATCGTTTTGGGTTTTTGTATAGAGCTCGAAATTGCCCCTGCTCCCATGTGAGTGTTGTGAGCGCTCTGCCCGTGAAGTTGCCCCAGTCCTACCTCCTAGCCGTTCACGTACTAACGACTTTAGGCGTTGTGGGCTTTTCGCTCGATGAGCGTGACTTTCTTCTCCAGAGTCGCCTAGCGAAGTATCTCGTGACATTGTTTGGCAGCGGACCTGCTCTTTCCCAGGATGTCTTTGGGCATTCTCTTGTCTTCCGCGTGACGTGGATCGTATGTCCTGCTCCTGGATTGGTCTCCCTACTAGGAGTTGCTGCAAGAGCTCTGACTGAAGTTGAACTTGTTTGCTTAACCCTTCAACTTGCTGCGCCAAGTTGTCCTGGGGAGGTTGGTGACGACTTCTCCCTGAGATGTCATGACACCCGTCCAGAAAGTCCCTTAGGACCATGTTTGTTGTGGGTCGATCATGTCGTGATGCATTTCCTATCAACCTCTCGTTTGCTTGTTGTAAAGTCGAAGTTCCTTCCCCTAGCGCGGGTACTTGGTTAGCTGGAGAGAGGAATGCTCCAAAACTGAAGGTTGGCCTCCCTTCGAGTGTCTCAATGGGCGCTTCTATGGACACGCGCCTGAGTTGAGCTGGGCGCTTCTCCGGAGTTTCTATGTGAGCTTCATTCCTCGTTTGAGCTGTTGAGGCAGAAACACCTTCTCCGGCTGACTGAACGGATCGACGAACCTTAGCCATGCTGATTCGAAGAATTTTGAGTTGGAAAGCTGTTGGTGGATAATTTGAACAACGTTCAGAATCTTCGAACAATGTCGATGAACGACGAACGAAGGGAGATGTACGATGAACAAACGTTCAAAATCTTTGAACAATGTCGATGAACGACGAACGAAAAGATGAACGATGAACGAATTCTTGATGAGTGATGAACAACGTTCAAAATCTTCGAACAATGTCGATGAACGACGAACGAAGAAAGATGAACGATGAACAAAATCCTGATGAGCGATGAACAACGTTCAAAATCTTCGAACAATGTCGATGAATGACGAACGAAAAAAGATGAACGATGAACAAATGAGAGAGCTTCTTCTGAGTATATCTCAATAGCTCTCAATGAAAGCACCAATTGTTGAATCAAAGATTGAACCCGTCGCGAAAAGTCCTCACAATTCCTGCAAACAACAAACAAATAGCTATCGTTGCTTCGATCGATTTACCCGGGGGGTTGTTCGACCAAGAACACTCCGATGCTTAAGTTAGCTTTGAGAGAGGAAATGGATGTACTTCGAAACGAAGAATCAACGTACCTTGGAAATGAAATGTGCCTTGCTATTTATAGGAAAATCTTGGGAGCCTTGGAGAGTTCTGATTGGTCGGTTTGAATATTTAATTAGTAAATAATATATTATTATTAAATATATTATTTAATAATTGTAATGATGGCTCATCATGATAGTAATGATATTTATTGTATTTTAATATTAATATTAATTATCCATTATTAAGAATAACGATAATTAACTCTCGGGGAGAATATCAATATTACGGAGACTTTAACCTGATCAAATAACGTATTTAACTGGTAAATAGATTATTTAATGTACGGATGTTTTTCAAATGATCAGCGTTATTTGCCAAGGGCAATTTGGTCATTTTTGGGAATTACGGGACACGTGGCAGCTCCATAATTTTCGGATGATTTTGGGTTCGACAATTGTGATGGGAGTATTTGCCAGAAAAATCTCCATTGATTTTTGTTTTGCGTCAATTTACTTGCATCATATAGGTCACTTAACCAAAAGCCAAACAGAGTGCATATTTACTTGAGAATAGTGAATAATGGGATAAGTATGCAATTATAATTGTTGGTAATTATTTTCATTCATGTATTTATTAATTAAAAATAATTAGAACATTAATGAGAATGATTTTTATCGTTATTTTTTACTAACCATTATCAAGCGGAATGAAGTTTAATTTTTACTGAAAACCCTTTCTTTTTTCCAATTTTCTCAACATCTTGTTCTGTTGTTTGATCACCATCTCAAAATTCACATCTCAAAACTCATTTGCTGAAAGATTCTACTCATTAAAAATAAATAAAGTGTTCTTCTTCATTTTATGAAATATTTCATCTATTAAAAAATAAATAAGTTGTCCTTCTTTCCTTTTACATGCATATAAAACGTTTAAATTTATTATGATTGAACTTTGTAATTATTATAAAAATTGTGGGGCAATTTTGGTACATAAAAAATTAAAATATGATTTTGCAAGTAAATGCATGAGTACTACGTAGTGAGAATCATTCTCATTAATATGATTCCTATTACCCCCTACGTAAACACTCCCTTAGTTCAAACTACCTCTTCGAGCTTCACACAATCTAACATGCACTCCTACAACTCGTGGTTGCCACCCATGTCACGACCTGGCTCCCCTAGTAGGATATTGTCCGCTTTGGACCCACGCCCTCACGACTTTGCTTTTGGGAACTCACGACTACTTCCCCGTGAGTCATCCATTATGGAATTGCTCCACCCCAACCTCGCTTAACTTTGGACTTCCAAATGAACCTAAAGCTAGTAAGCTCACAAAATGTCTCGTCTAAGTAAGAGAATCCTCTATTCCTAGGACGATATTGTCTCATTTGGGCACCGCCGGTTCTACCGGCCCCGCTTGCAAGGTTTTGTTTAAAAACACAAATTTAACAAAAAAAGACGTGGATGATCATAAGTAGAAATCTGACATGGATTTATAGTTACTAGACATATTTACTATATTGGACTATACTATATATTTGATTCTATGAAATGGACCTATATTTAAATGCGTATAAAATAAATCTAATTATAAGATGTGATAAATTTCAAATACACAAAGCACATCATATAAACAAATATTCCATATACCTATTGTTGGCCCTAATAAGTTACTAGGATGAAAATGGTTACTCTCTAATGTAAGTTATCAGGATGAAAATGGTAACTCGCAACATGTGTAGTGTGAATGGTGAGTTGAACTCGTATGAGGAGCTAGGCTATTCAACTAGATCCCTCCCTTGATGAGTTGATATGTTGATTTGGGCTCAAAGTGATACACCTCAACTCGGAAAGTCCACTAAAATTCCAAAATCGAGCTATGATGGCTGTCAGGACCCGTCCCAATCCCTCCAGAATTAACGAGGGACGCTTCTGATCCCGTCTGACACCGAGTGTCAGATCGGGGAAAATTTGAACCTTTAGCCCGACCGGCTTCCAGAGTACGCCAGGATCCGGAGGAGCTATGTGAAGTCTCGGTCTCTGCTACCGTCCACGTTCGTAATCAACCTGAAGGGCATTGAAAACAGAAAGAATATGAGTAGACTAAAATAAAAGAGTTCATAAAAACATATTTCATAAAAGACATTTATGCCCTTCACTAAAAAGCATGCATGCATAGTAAAACCATTTATCAAACCACATATGTTTCAATAACCAAATCCATACGGGCCCCTGCCCAAAACCATTTACAGAAATCTAGAACATAATAAACATATGTAGGATCTCAGCCCAAATCCATTTATCAATCATAAAACACAATTTCGCAAACTCAAGAAATCATGTTTATCATATATCATATGACCAATCCTGTCACGATATCTAGAGCTACGCGCGTGCTACCCAGGGTCTCAAAGCCCAAGTCTCCCCATGGTCCACCCAGGTCAATGTCCGTAGATCAATGACCTTCCCTGTGGGTTATAATCCATAACCTTTTTCAGAGTAAGGAAACCAACGTGTAACGACCCTTCCCGGAAGTCAGAATTATATTAGTAGTTAATGACGGATTAGTGAAGATAATCGGTGATTAGTTAGATGCGTTCGGACGGATGGTGCAAAATAACGATTTTGCCCATGGAATGGGCCAAAAATTGACTTTTAGTTCAGGCAGTCAAATGGACTTTGACCGATGATCGTGATGTAGTTCGGGACGTCACGAGTCCGTAGATAGGTGGCACGTCCGATTCCGACAACCGAGGAAGAAGTTATGACGTTCGGAAGGTCGAGGGCATTTTCATAATTAAGTCAAAAAGGGGGAAATTGTTGACTTCTTGCCCGAAAAGTATTTTTCACGCAAATCAAGGACCATTAGATAGGTCTCGACGTCCTGAGTACAACGACAGGCGGCATGCCATCATCGGACGTCAGACGGTTAAGATATAGGTATAGGAAAGTGAGGGGCAAAATGGTAATTTTCCATCTAAGGGCATTTTGGTCTTTTGGGCTAGCATTGGGATTAAGGCCCAGTGGTCAGGGGACACTTGGCTGTTCCAAAGCATTTGCCCATAGGAAGAGTGACACTTGGCCTCTGGAGACTTGTGGAACATTGGATGGACGACCGCCTTCTTTTTCTTTTAAATCAAGGTTGTGCACGGGTTGGGAAAATAGGGGAGCAGAGTGGCTGAGCTTGGGTGTGTGTGTGAACCTTGAGAAACAACCCAAATCCTCCTCAGTCGTGAGATGAGTGGGAAGGCAATTGAGGGATTAGATGCTAAGTTGGTGCCACCGAGAAGACTGTCGTGGGTGGCAGCTCTGAACCAGGAATCCTTTACAACCCGTGAACCTTCAAACCTCAATGATTGACCAAAGCTCGTGAAGGAGGGTTGGACAGGGGACTCAAACACGTGGTGGTGTTCACAGCGAAGTACGACGGTGGTAAGTCCTCCGTTTTTGTTAGCGGTTCAGTAGGACTCAGGAAATGATCATCACGATTCGGTGTTTATTGGTTCATTTTGTTGTTTGAAAATATTCCTGGAGGTTACATAGAGTGTTTTGGACTTGGAGACAAAGAATTAGAAGGATGGAAACACGAGAAATCGATGGAGGAAGAACGAGGCTTGAAGGTCGTTTGAACAGGTAAGAAACAGGTTCGAATTTCATGATTTAATGAGCTAAAACAGCTGTAGGAATTGGGACGAAATTAGTGGGCTAAACGGAATTGAAAAAGATGAAAAAACAAGGAAGAACCGCCCTCGCCGGTTTGGCTGGGCCGGGTTGAACCGAACCGATCTGGACCCGGTTCGGCAGAGGTTGAAGATGAACAGTGTTGGGCGCGTGACTCCAACGCGTAGCCACTTCAGGTGGTGCGTGAGCGCGCGTGACATGGATTTTGAGGATGGTTCCAACACGACTTTTAAAGTATTTGATGTAACGAACATTTTGGCGTTGGTTTCTAGTCGATCGGACATCGTCTCGACATGTTTCGGGATGTTCGAATGTTTTAGGGCTCAGTTAAAATAGTTAAAAAATACGAGAAATTTATGGGGCTTAAGTATGACCTTTTTGAAGTAGTTAGTGACCTTAGTATGGGATTTGGGCAGGTTCAGGAAAGCCGAGGGTAGCAGAATGGCCGGAAACGGCGTAAGTGCGCGCGTATTGAGGCGACGTCGGAATGGTCTGTGAGTGGGCTTTGCTTTCAAACTTATGATGCATGCATATATGTTTTAATATGTTTTCATACGTGATTCTTTGATTTGCTTTATGTCTCGATGGTTTACGGTTTTGCACGTTTTTTGAGGTATTTTATCGAATTTCACGTTTTACAAGTTTTCGAACGATCTTGTGATTTGACTGTGGTTTTAATGTTTTGATTTCGGAAATTGAAACATGATTTGATTTCAAGGATTTGAAATGGATTTTGGAAAGGTGATTTCGGGCTTGGAGCCCTGTTTATGAGATTTTGATTTTGAAATTTGGAAAAGAAGTCTGGACTTGGGTTCGGGACGATGGTTCCGGATGCCAGCTTACGGAATCATCGTTGCGAATTCGACTGTGGATTTTCTGTGGTTTTCATTGATTGGATGAAAATGGTTTTGGGTTTAAAGACCCGGCAAAAAAGAAAAACCCACTGGATCTGGTTTTGAGTTTAAAGACTCGGATTGATTGACGGGGGGAGGGCCCTGGATTGATATGTTTTGAGTTTAAAGACTCAGTACATGTTTTGAGTTTAAAGACTCGGATATGATACCCCCCGAGGCCTGTGATTGTGCTTTGAGTTTAAAGACTCGGATATCCCGGGAAGGCTTGGCTATTTGCGCATTGTGTTTTGAGTTTAAAGACTCGGGCGCACTTGAGATCCAGTAACTTGTATGATTGATATATTTTCACTGGTTTTTCACTGGTTTACACTAGTTTTGGGCGGTGGCCCGAATGAGTTGGATTTGACGAGTTTTGGGACTGAGTTCCCGAATTTGAGATTGATTTGAGATTTGAGGCTGAGGCTTGGATTTGAATAGCTGATTTGACTCGGGTTTCTAAATGGTTTTCAATGATGGGTTTTGATATGAGTGGTTTCATGACTTGAATTTGATATGCATGCATTGATGGTTTTTAAATGGAGGGTATAAATGTAATTGTTTTATTGAACTGTTTTTGAATTACACTTTATTTTTGTCCACTCACAGGCCTTTCGTGTTTTCGATAGCCTCCAGGTTGTTGCGGCACGTGCTGTTGATCGAGAGAGACAGAGGCATCACACCCTCGATCCACAGTAGTTCAGTATACTCTGAGAAGACCGGTTACTTTTCGGATGGTTGGTTCAAGAATCCCTTGTCCGAATTACTTGTCACATGCAAGTTGGACGTCAGTTTAGTCTTCGTGTCATGCGTAAGTTAGACGGGATCAGAATTTAGCCCTTAATCCCGGGGGATTAGGGGTGGGTCCTGACACAACGAGAATGACTCCACTCAGTTAGTGCTCCGTGATTACTCTGGGGTCCACCCAGGCCAACGACCCTCCCTGGAGGAGACAATTCAAGAAAAAGGACGCTATATGAAAAACCATTTGAAAACATTCTCAAAACCTTTCAAGGGTTCATGCCCGGTCCCCATAAACCGTCATGAACCATAAAAACCTTTCAAGGGTTCATGCTTGGTCCCCATAAACCTTCATGAACCATAAATCCACTTATGGGTCCCCGACCCGAAATCACAATCGTAAACCATAACTGGGCCTTAAGCCCAAATTCACAAACCAACTGGGCCTCGTGCCCGATTTCGTAAACCAAATAGGCCTCGTGCCTGATACGTAAGTCAACTGAGCTTCGAGCCCGATACGCAAACCAATTGGGCCCCAAGCCTTATACGTAAACCAACTGGGTCTCCGGCCCAATGCCTTATTAAATCAAATGGACTTCAGGTCCAAGAGTTCGTAAATCAAATGGGTCTCGTGCCCAGTCCATATTTCCAAATCTGAAATCGATTCAAGAACC
Organism: Prinsepia uniflora; assembly: GCA_032719365.1. Taxonomy (NCBI): domain Eukaryota; kingdom Viridiplantae; phylum Streptophyta; class Magnoliopsida; order Rosales; family Rosaceae; genus Prinsepia; species Prinsepia uniflora. The sequence goes on along the minus strand of CM064871.1, from coordinate 63,608,885 downwards.
AATTGAGCCTCTAGCCCGAGAACGTAACTAAATGGACTTCGAGTCCGAGGGTTTCCAAAACAAATGGGTCTTGTACCTGAGTTTACCTTTTCAAATCCAAAACCATTTCATGAAATCATTTTTAAAACTATAAGCACGGAAAATCAGTGCAAAATCTTAAATCTTGCATGTAAATCACCTCGAAATGCGTGAAACCATGTAATTCACCAATATCCAATTCAACATCATAAAATTATATCCATAAAACATATAAACATTTAGGCATGCACCACAATTTAGAAATCAAGGTCCACTCACAGACCGTCCTAAGATGCCGCCTCGATTTGCGTGCCGTAAACCTCACCGGGCTAATCACCGTCACCGGAACTTCCAAACCTGTCCAAATCAATCTAGAGGGTTACTAACTACCTTATTAACCTCTCATTGAAGCCCTGTAATTTTCCCGAATTTTTAACTATTTTTAAACTCGATCCTAAACCTTCGGATGTCCCGAACAATATAGAGACGGTGTCTGATCGACACGAAACTAGTCCCAAAATGTTCGTTACGTCGAATAAAGTAATTCACATGTTGGACACTTTCCCAAAATATGTAACGACCCGTCCCGAATTCCAAGATTAGATTAGTGACTAATCACGATTAATGAGGTTAATCCGTGATTAGTTGGGCGAAATCGGACGAACGATGCAAAATGACCGTTTTGCCCCTGGCCGTGGGCAAAATGTTGACTTTCATTCTGGCGGTCAAATGGACTTTGACTGATGTTCGTGATGTCACGAGTTCATAGACAGGTGGCACGTTCAATTCCGACGTTCGAGGAGGAAGTTATGACGTTCAGAAGTTTAGGGGCATTTTAGTAATTTTGGTTAAAAAAGGGCAAATAGTTGACTTTTTTATTGGAATGTCCGATGGCCGAGGGCCGTTACGTAGATCGGGATGTTACGAATCCATAGGCAAGCGGCATGCTGAAATCGGACTTCGAACGGGGAAGTTATAGGTTACGGAAGTTCGATTTCACTATGCATGTACTTCGAGACGGGGATGATTTGACAATTTCTGATTGGGCCAGATATTTTGAGTGGGTCCCATGGATGAGTGACAAATGTCACTCATCTCATTGGCCAATTTCCCTAAAAAGGGGATCTAACTAAATTAAATAATATTAATTTAATATTTTATTATTAATCCAATTAACTCATCTCTAATCCTAGCCATCCATTCCATCCCTCAATCAATCCACACCACTCATCTAATCTCCACTTCTCTCATCAGCCATCAAACTTCATCACTTCATTCTTCTTCATCTTCAAACCCGAAACCACCCCACCCCCCTATGCATCATTTCTCCATTTTCTTCAAAACACACAACCCACACATACTACCATGACCCTATGAGCTGAACATGACCGTGAGGGAATGAGAGGAAGGACTGAGGAGGACGGGAACGGTGGCGAGCCACGGAGGGAGAGAACCCGTAAGGTGGGTTTTATTCAAAAATTCAAAACACAGTTTTATGGTGTTTTAATTGAACCTAAGGATTGGTTAATGTTTCTGGGGACACTAGGAAGCTAATGGGATTGTTTTCGTGGCTTGGGATGGACTGGACAGCCGTGAACGGCGGGGGAAGGTCCGGCCGCCATTGATGACGGATGAAGGTACGGTTTTGGACATTTTGTTCCGTTTTAATTAGCTAGGAAGATTAGAAATGAGATTAGGAACATATTAGGATTAAAATGGGATGAAATGGACCTAAAATGAACCCAGAACTGGTCCAAAAACCAGAGAAAACTAGTTTGTCTCAAGGTTGAAGACGGGTGAACAGTACCCGCGCGTGGGCTTCACGCGCAGGTGACTTTCTAGGGAGCGTGGGCCATAATTTGGGAAAGTGTTCAACACGTGAAATCTTCTATTCGATGTAACGAACATTTTGGGACTGGTTTCATATCGATCGGATACCGTCTCGATATGTTTCAGGGGATCGGAAGGTTTAGGATCGGTTTAAAAATAGTTAAAAGTTTGGAAAAATTACGGGGCTTTGGTAGGAGGTTAATTAAGTAGTTAGTAACCTTCTATTACGATTTGGACAGGTTTGGGAGTCCCAGTGATAGCGATTAACTCGGGAGAGCCTATGGCACGCAAATCGAAGCGGCAGCTCGGACGGTCTGTGAGTGGACCTTGTTTTCTAAATTGGTGCATGCATAAATGTTTATTATATGTTTTAAATACTTGCTTGTGATTCCATGAGTGCATTTGGATGTGGGGTTACGTATAGGCACGTATTTCGAGGTTTCGGCCCTATACGGTGCCTATACGGGTCTGTATTTCTTTATTGGTCTAAATGAAAGGTTTTGGATTTCTAAAAGGATAAACTCGGGTATAAGACCCATTTAGTTTTGTCTCGGGAATATGACGCTATTTACGACCTTTGGGTCTAAATCGTGGTCGCGGCGAGTGCTATGTGCACGGCGATCGACGATACGACGCTCGCCTCCGGATTGGGATGTGTTCCTTCCAGAGAGGTCACGATGCACGATTCGTGGTCGGGTAGCCTGGGGAGGCTCGACTTTGGAGTGTTGACGGTTCAGGACAGCAATCGGTGATGAGTGCACCATGATCTTATGGTGGTCGCGTCGGTTGATTCGTTCACGGCGACATACCAGGATTGAGGGCGGTCCTGGATGGATGGTTTCACGCATCACTATGATCGGAGTGGTGACTGACCCTTAGATATCGGGCACAGTGCCCAGATGATGTCATATGTTCGGGCACGAGACCCAGTTACTTTACGATTGTGATTTCGGGTCAGGGACCCTACATGGATTTCCAGGTTCATGACGGTTTATGGGAACCGACATGAACCCTTGTTAGATCATTCTGGTACATGACGGTTTATGGGAACCGGTCATGGAGGATGTTGTCTATATGTATATGAATATAATGGATGTTATGGATCATGACGGTTCAGGGGAACCGTGCATGAATGTTATGTTATGTATATATATGTTCATATACCCTCCTTTATTTCTATTATCTCCTCCGGGGAGGGTCGTTGGCCTGGGTGGACCCCGGAGTAGTCACGGAGCACTGACTGAGTGGAGTCGCCACAGTTGGGTTCCTTACTCTCAGGAAGGCTTGTACTATAACCTCAGGGAGGGTCATTGGTCTTCGGACATTGACTTGGTTCCTGAAAGACTTGGGTGTGAGACCCCGGGTATCACGCGCGTAACTTTGGAAACCGTGACAGGATTGGTTGTGTGAATTATATGTATATATGATATATATATATATAGGTTATGTGATATGTGTGGTTACACAGGTTTTGGGCAGTGGCCCGTATGGTTGGTTTCTTATGATTTGGGCTGAGTCCCTTATGGATTTGGGCAGTGGCCCATATGGTCGTTTTCATTATGGTTCTTTCAATCTTGATTTTGGGCTTAGTTCCCACCTATGGTTTTTCTGGATAAATGGTTTTCGAATGCATGCATGCTTTTTAGTGAAGGGTACAAATGTCTTTATGTAAATGTTTATATAAACTTTTGTTTTGTCCACTCACAGCTTTTAATGTTTTGACTGCCCTTCAGGTTGACAACGGATGTAAACTGTAACAGAGACGGAGATATCACATGCCTCCTCCGGATCCTGGCGTACTCTGATAGCTCAAGAGGGCAAAGGTCGAAATTATCCCTTGTTTGACACTTCGTGTCAGACGGGAGCAGGGTCATCCCGCATTAATCCCGGGGGGATTGGGATGGATCCTGTCAAAATACCCTTCACGAGCCCCCACGCACTGTTTGAATCCCCCTGAGCGTGAAACCCACGCGCCAAATAGTGTCACCATTAACCTCTGTCGAACCGGGTCCTCTAGTTCGAACCGGATCGGACCGGTCTAGTGACAGGACCTGTCCCAACTGGACTTTGATAACCGTGCCCAGTCCTGCTCCCGTCTGACAAGTCAACTAAAGCCTTGAAATTACCTCTCAGCACCTGTCAGATAAGGGATGACTGGATCGATTTCTGTTCATGCCTCCGCCTCTCAATTTTCCCCGAGTCTCGTGCCACGGCCTGTAGGGTCATCAAAAACAGGAAAGGTGTGAGTGGACAAAAATAATATCATTTAAAACACATTTCAAAATACATCATTTAACCTCCAGTTTATCAAACCTTGCATGCATAGAATCAAACATATGAATCACCGGCTTCCAAGCCAAATCACATGAAAATATCAAATCCCGGCTCTCAAGCTAAACATATAAATCATTTCATAAAACCATTTTATAAAACCGTTTTATCATACAATAAAGCATATAACTCGGGAATTACACATCCGAGGGTCCTCTGAGAATTACACATCCAGAGTTCTCATCCTGCTGGGAATTAAACATCCAGCCTCACCAGGAATTACACATTCGGTCCCTGTGGGAATTACACATCCGGAGTCCCTCCGGGAATTACACATCCCCCTCCGGGAATTACACATCCGGAGTCACTTCGGGAATTACACATCCGAAGTCTACCTAGGAATTACACATATGGGGGCACTGAACATATATACAAATCAAAATCTTTATTTCCAAAATCATCATTAAAACCACATTAAAACCATTTATCACGGGGTCTCAAGCCCAAATCTCATTTCTCGTAAATACGTAAAATCATTAAATAATTTAATGCAGGTAAATCGTAAAATCATATCCGAAAATCATTCAATTCCATAGAATCATCATGAACTCATAATCTAAGTCAAAACCAATCTTAAATCCCGGGCCTTCGCCCAAAACAGTAGTTTCACAGTTTCTCGTAAAACGTACCCAAAATACTGATTAAAATAATAATTAATTCCAGAAATAATCATACCAAATCATTTCCATTCAAATCATGCCATAAATCATGTAAAACATTTAATGATGCATGCATATCAGTTTATAAAACAAACGTCTACTCACACACCGTCCAAACCGCTCGTTTTCCGAGCTGCACGTGTTTCCGTAATTTCCGATACCTTCCAATAATCTCGAACCCTGTCCAAAATTATTATTCAGGGTCACTAATGACTCAATTAACATCATACTAATTTCCCATAATTTTTCGGGAATTAATTACGAATTAAAAACGTAACATAAACCTTCGGACCTTAGAAACAATATCGAAACGGTGTCCGATTGACTCGAAACCAACGCCAAAATATTCGTTACATTGCATAGAATAAAAATCATGTTGAACTCACCTCGGGAATCGTGCCCACACCTGACACGACCCATCTCAATCCCCCCGGGATTACCATGGAATGTGACGTGCTCCCGTCTGACAAGAGGCGTCAGACAAGGGATAACCGATTGCCATTGCCCAAACGGGCTTCCAGAGTGCGTAAGGATCGATGGAGGAGGTGTGCGATGCTCAAGTCTCTGCTGCAGTCGTATCCGGAATCAACCTGAAGGGCATTAAAAACAAAAGCTGTGAGTGGACGAAAATAAACAAGTCTGCTTAAAACATTTATAAGACATTTATGCCCCTCAGTAAAATCATATGCATGCACCAAAACCAATAATCCCATATTTATTTAGAAATAACCATTAGGGCCTTAGCCCGGAAACCCAAGCATAGTTTCAATTTCCAAAAGTAAATCCAAGAGTTATTTCATCAATCCAGTAATATTCATTTATCATTTTTCCATCTCCGGCATCCCCGATGCCTAGCGTCCTAGACGCTTGACGTTCCAGACGTCATATCTCACGGTATTAAGCAACGCGTGCTGCCCGGGGTCTCACCGGGTCCATATCTCTGACATCCCCGATGTCTGACGTCCATGACGTCCAGCAATCCTGCTCCTAGATCACTATACGGTCCGGTAGCTCCGTACAATGAGCCCTCGCAGGCAATGCACCGTGACTTCTCCAGTGTCCCCGACACTTGGAGGAGACCAGGATATAAATATCCTCATATCGAGATGGTTTTATGGAACACATTCAATTATTCATTTCCAAATTATCACAAGGGCCCTGCCCCGAATTTCCATAAAACCGTTATAAGTCCAAATAGTTGAATCAAATCCGAAATAGTTTATTCCATTCCATTTTAGGGTCCCTGACCCGAAATCACATATATAAGTCAACTGGGCCCCTGGCCCGATTCATAAGTTAACTGGACCCCTGGCCCAATTTATAAGTTAACTGGACCCCTGGCCCGATTTAGAAGTTAACTGGACCCCTGGCCCGATTTATAAGTTAACTGGACCCCTGGCCCGATTTATAAGTTAACTGGGCCCCTGGCCCGATTCATTAATTAACTGGGCCCCTGGCCCGATTCCATTTATCAAATCCGTAACTGTTTCATGAAATCATATCCAACCCCATTTATGGAAATCGGTGCAAATCCAGAAAACCTCGATTTACGTGCAAATACGTAAATCGCCTCGAAATGCGTGAAATCATTTAAATTCACCGATATCCAAAGTAAATCATTTAATCATAACCATAACAATCATAAAACAGTTATGCATGCATCGAATTTATAAAACCAATGTCCACTCACAGACCGTTTAACCGAGCGCCTCGATACGCGTGCCATAGGCCTTCCCGGGCCAAATCACTATCACCGGGACTCCCAATCCTGTTCAAATCACATTAGAGGATTACTAACCTCATCATTAACATCCTATTTAAGTCCCGTAATTTTCCCGAATTTTTAAGTATTTTTAAACTGGATTTAAAACCTTCGGACATCCCGAACAATATCGAGACGGTGTCCGATCGACACGAAACCAATCCCAAAATGTTCGTTACATTGTATAGGACAAAAGTCATGTTGACCTTACCTCGAGATTCGTGCCCACGTGCCGTCACGCGCCGCCGTGAGTGGCTGCGCGTGAAAGCCACGCGCCTGCTACAGTGACTGCTACAGTCACCATCTTCACCCGTTTGTCTGGTAAACGGGTCGAAAAGCCCGCGATAGGATCCGGTTCAATCTCACTCAATTCGACATCAATTCAATCCGTTCTTGATCCTACAACAATCATCAATCCACCAATTTCAGTTCTGTGTCCATGATTAGCATCAACCATTCCCTAATCAAGTCAACAACCCGTGATCACCCAAAACGGGTCGATCACCAAAACTCCTCCAATCCTCAACCATTATCAAATTAACTTCACAGGAAGCTAATAAGGACTAATACGAACTAATTAGCATGATTAATTGAACTCGACAATACCTCAATCGTCACAACTCAAGCTTGAGTTTTCCGGCCGTCCACCATGTCCGTTCACGGCCCTAGGAGCTCCCAAGCTTGCCCCAAATGATCTGGATCGACTGGAAATGATCCCAGAGAACTAAATGAGTCATCAAATTGCCCTGGGCTGGCCCAGAACCCCGAATTGGATTTTTGAATTTGTTAAACACAGTTTCGGGTTTCAGGACAAACCTCCACCATTTTCACTCTATTCCTTTCATTCCCAATCTCAGAGTCAACCTCTCGACTCACTCTCCATTCTAGCAATCCTAAACAGCCATTAAAAGCATCCAAAAGTGCCACACCGGCCACTGCGCAATGTCCCCTGCACTGACCCGAAAACAATAGAAAAACCAGTGTCCATGTTGTGCAATCGATTGCCAGCACCTCACATGTGCAATCACACAACAAAGCTGCCCCAACAACAGTCCATTAATTGATAAACAATCAAGGGATCGATCGCACAAACCTCCCACTTCACGGCTGTTTCAATCAAACAGTCCCCCGTGAAATTACAATTCTGCCCCTGTGCAGAAAATTACCAAAATGCCCCTCACGCATCCTGACCCGTAACTCGGTCATACGGACTCCGATTGATGCGTGCCGCTTGTCATTGGATTCGTATCGACGATACCTACGTAACGGTCCTTGGCCCTCGGCCATCGGACATCCCGATCAAAAAGTCAACATTTCCCCTTATATCGTCCAAATTACGAAAACGCCCTTGAACTTCCGCACATCATAACTTTTACTACGAACGTCGGAATCGAACGTGCCACCTGTCTATGAACTCGTGACGTCCCGAACTACGTCACGGTCATCGGTCAAAGTCCATTTTACCATCCGAATTAAAAGTCAACGTTTTGCCCACACCCAGGGGCAAAACGGTCATTTTGCACAATTCGTCCGAAATCGCCCAACTAATCCCAGATTAGTAAATCACAAGTAAATATTATTAAATCCCGATATTCAGGACGGGTCGTTACAACACCTCTCACGCGCCGCCGTGAGTGGCTGCGCGTGAAACCCACTCGCCGTGCACAGTGATGCTACAGTGCATCGTCCTTACCCGACTGTCCTGCAAATAGATCCTTCGACCCGCGACACAACCCGGTTAGATTTCCTTCAATTCGACCTTGTTTCTTTCAATTACTTCATTGGATCACTTATAATACATCTTAATTGAAGTTCTGCATAAGTTAATTGACACGATTCACACTAAAACGCATAATTCTCCAAGTTTATCCCGTCGAATTCAATTTCCCAATTCCTCCAATTCGACCCTAATCCAATTAAACAGAAAGTATCATTAGATTAACAAACACATAAATCTAATATCAATTTGGGAATTCCTCACCTTCAATTACACGAATTGAATTCAAGTTTCTCAGAAATTTCGCAGGGTCTGTTCTTGATGGTTTCTTCGTCAATTGCCTTCGTTTTTATGTGGTTCGACTCGAAATCGTCCCAGTAGACTGATTCTAGCCTTACTTCGACTTGGGTTAAACTATAATTTGGAAATTGAATCTTAATTTCTTCAAGAACAAACTCGGGTTCTTCCTACGGGTTTATGGTTTCCTCTCTGTTCTCTCTCTGTTTTCCTCCCATTTTTCACTCAAAAATTCCCTCCTAATTGCACTTTATCTCTAGTTTCCTTCCTGAGCAATGAATTTGAAGTTACAGACATCCACTTGTTTTATATCTATATCCTTTGTATCTAAATCTCACGGTTTCAAGCGGCAAAGTTTGCCACTAACTCAACTTTCCTAGTGACAGATGTCAACAAGCCACATGACTGAGGCGGTGGACGGCTGAATCAGCCAATTTTTCCCACAAAATTACCTTTTTACCCTTTTCTTAACAAATGACCAAAATGCCCCTAATGTTCCATGGTTCGTAACTTTTCCATCCGAACTCCGATTTTGGCATGTCGCATGTCTACGGATTCAGTGTCTCGAGACCTATCCAACGGTCATGGCCAAAAGTCCAAAAAATGTCCCGATCAAAAAGTCAACTTTTACCCCCATAACCAAGGGCAAAATCGTCATTTCCTTCCAATTTTTCCTTTTTCGAATTTCCGGGTCGTCACATCTAGATCGGTCCAGGGCGCCATTTCATTCATTTTCGATCCATTCTGTTCCATTTTGATTCCTAAAGGTTCCTAGTATCCTTTCCCATCGATCTAGCCACTAAAAACATGAAAAACGAGTCGAGACGATTACCTCCATGATTGAAGACCGAATCGGCACCTGCAACCTTCCTCTGTCGTCGACTCTGACCGTCCCAGCTTCCATTTTCAATCCCAATCGATCCCTACGACATCCAGAAAGCCAATCCCATCATTAAAATCGACCAAGGCCCCTTAAAACCCAAGTTCGAAATTTCAAAACTATTTACTTACGATTTCGGGTTTTCCCCGCCATCACCGTCAAGTTGACCTGTCCCTCAGGTTACTTCCTCTCATTCAATCTCAATGGCATATGAAGGAAGGATGTGGTGGTGGGGTTATGGTGTCTCGGGTGTGTGCGTTTGTTTTAGGAGGAATGAGAGGGTGCTCGGGTTTAGGAAATGAAAACAAAGAAGATGATAGTTGGTGATCAGGTGAGAGAGAGAAAGAAGATGAACGGTGAGGATTGAGGGATTAGATGAGATGGAGGGTTAGGATTGAGAGATGGGTAGGATTAATTATAAAATAATCTAAGATATTATTATTTAATTAAAATAGATCCACTTTTTAGGGAAGTGACCAATGGGATGAGTGACACTTGTCACTCATCCATGGGTCCCACTTAAATATATGTCCAATCAAATATTGCCACGTCATTCCTGTCTCGTAATGCATGTATAGTGAAATTGAACTTCAGTGAACCATAACTTTCCAGTCCGAAGTCCGATTTTGGTGTGTCGTCTGTCTATGGATTCGTATTGACCCGATCTACGTAATGGTCCTCGGCCCTCGTCCATCGGACCTCCCGGGTCAAAAGTCAACATTTTGCCCACGACCAAGGGCAAAATGGTCATTTTACACCGTCCGGTCGATTTCGCTCGACTAATCACCGATTAACCTCACTAATCCTTGATTAGTCACTAATCTAATCCCGGAATTCAGGACGGGTCGTTACAATGACCTCCATCTAAACTATAATGTCTAGATGATGAAAGCCAAAGATTTAAAACGGTGTATTTTAGGAGGTAGTATGAAACGTAATTAGTAAAACTCAATTAGCAATTCACCGCAACAGCGAAAGAACAAAACATAATACATTATTTTGATGATCATACAATTTTAGTAACTACTCGAGTTATTCTGATTCCCGATGTGTCACACCTAAACTACTGGTACGAATATTAGAGCATCAACTAGAAACTCCTTAAAAATTGTGAAATACCACCGGGACCTGAGGGGTACAAAAATAGAAGGGTGAGTTGACCTTACAAGTATCTTAGTATAAAACCACAAGTTTAAAAACATGATTCAACCCCTCAGTGTAACGCCCCAAAAATCCAAAAATTTGTAAAATATTAAAATAATGTGAAAATGACGTTTTTACCCTTGGAAGAATATGGCTAAAAGTTGACTTTTTGTTTGGAATACTTTTTGCATATTTTTCGAGGACCGTTGTGTAGGTCCCGAGACGCTGAATCCGTAGATAGGTTGCACGTCGAAAACAGAGCTCGTATGAAAAAGTTATGGGTCTGGGAAGTTCAGGGGCAAAATGGTCATTTGTGACCTCAAGGGTAAAATGGTAATTTTATGCAAGGGCTTCAATTACAAGTGATTACTATCTTAATTTGCTGATTCAGCCCATCCCATGGGTCATAGACTTCATCAAGTGACAAGTGTCACTTGTTAACAAAGATTAGTGGCATTTGATTGCCGTTAGGAATAATTAATTTAATTGAATGGATATTAACATATAGTTAACACCGTACTTGGCTAAGAACACAGAGAACAAAAATTGGCTCAAAACTGTGTGATCAATTAGCAGTAACACAAAGGAAATACAGTGAATTAGAGTGATTAATTGGTGTAGGTTGGAGTGAAAAACCGAAAGAAACCCAAAAGAACTCGAGGGAAACCCGTACTGGGAATGCCCGAAACAACCATTAAAGGACCTAAATTCGATTTCGATTTTTGAGACGATTTCGTTCGAATTTGAGGTGATATTAAGCTCGCTGGGAACTAGACGACTCGAACCCAATCAACTGGAACAAAATTGGAGGCGAATTAGTGATGAATTGACCCTGCAACTGTTTCGGAAATTCGAGCTTGAGTCCGATTACTTAGAGGTAATAATTCATGAAAATGATTTCGATTTCGTGTTTATAATGGACCTATGATGCTTCTGGTATGATCAATTGAAGGAAACAGGCTGGTTTTGGTTAGAACCCGAATTCGAACCCGTCGAGTGTTCATCGTGAGTCGAGGATTGTGAGGGCATGTGTGATTAAATTGAACTTATAGAACTATAGTTTGGATTTAATGGATGTTAATGAGTGAAAGAAGGGACGAAATTGAGCTAGAATCGAGGGAGATTTCACCGGGTGTGATCGTGGGTTTCAGACCCGTTTATCAGAGAAACGGGAGAGGAAGGTGCACTGTAGCAGTGCATCGTTCACGGCGCATGGCTTTCACGCGCAGCCGCTTGCGGCGGCGCGTGAGGGCGCGTGACCGGGAATCTGAAGGAGGGTTCAACACACTTTTTGATGCTCTCGATGATACGGACCTATTAGCGTTGGTTTCGGGTCAATCGGATATGAACTGAGAGTAGTTTTGTGTACCCGAAGCGTATAGGTTACGTTTAAAATAATATTATTTTATTCCGACGACTGGGAAATTTGTACAGAAGATTATGTAACAAGTTAGTAATCTTATATTCCTTGTATGACAGGCCCGAATACTTCCAGGACGTCGGAGGAATACGAACAGTTGGAAACTGAACAATCTGGACGGTGTGTGAGTGGGCTTTTGTTTTCTACCCTAAATGCATGCATATATGTTTTAAATGCCTTATAATATGATTTGAAATGATTTGGTATGATTGATACTTCGATATGATGATTTTTGGATTTTTGGAATATTATATTATTTTATATGCTTTTGGGCACAATTTTCGAGAAAACTATAAAATTGATGTTTCGAGCTAAGGCTCGGGGTTTGAATTTGATTTTGACTCGGATTATGAGTCTGGTATTAGATTTGATGAATTATATTATGAATGAGATTGTGATTGCGCAGATTTGCGTAAATTGGTTTATGGATTTGAGAAAAGTGTTTTCATATGGTTTTGATATTAAATGCAACTATTTTCACTGGTTTTCATGATAATGATATATGAGGGCTTTCAGTGTGGAATATGTTTCCCCCGAAATGGACCCTGGAGATAACGCTCGCCTCCGGGATGGAAGTGTTTACCCCGGAGAGGTCACGTAGCACGGTATATTGTCGTGCAGCCAAATGGAGGCTCGACTCAGACCAGATGTGCTGGATTATATGGAGGTCAGTCAGTGATATGTTCATAACGACCTGGATTGTCGGCTGGTGATGTGTTCACAACGGCGGATGCTCGGGATTTGAGCGGTCCTTGAGCCTATTGATTTGCACGCGTTGCAGGGATAACGTGACTATATATTGGACCTGGATCTTGTATTTTTCGTTCTGTTTGAGATTTATGTTCATATCTTGATTTTCTGATTTATACGTTATGATATGCATGCATGTTTGTGAAACTGAAGGGTAAGATTGTATTTTGATAAATGTATTTCTAAACTTTATTTTTGTCCACTCATACCTTTGATGTTTTAATTGCCCTCCAGGCCAGTGTACAGGTACTGAGGCTAATATCGAGGCAGAGGAATAAACAGACCGTTGCGTACTCAGACACTTTGCAGCGTAGGATTTTGATCCCTACTTGTAAATATTTCCTATGCTCTGTAAACCTGTTGACTAGGTCAACGGTCTCGGAATACTGAACTATCCCTTGTCTGACAATGTTTAACGTTTGTTATGTTCTATATGTATATATTTAAAACTACTTTTGGTACTTTCGAGTTATTGTCAGACGGGAGTAGGATCTTTCACGATTATCGAGGGACAATCGGGATGGGTCTTGTCAAATTGGTATCAGAGCACTAGGTTGCGGTCTGAGTTTTGCACATTGTGTGCATGTTTGGTTAACTGATCTGTTTTACGTACAGATACCTCTATATGCCTCCGCGACGCGAGCCTCGTGCACAGCCTGGCGAAGAAATGGAGGGTCCAGACGTAGAGAGAGCTCAACGTTTGGGGGTCACGAGTTTCACTGGTCAGACTAACCCAGATGAGGCTTACGATTGGGTTACACAGTTGGAACGGATTTTCGAGATCATGCGATGTCCACCGGGAGACATGGTTCCATTAGCCACGATTATGCTGAGTAGTCAGGCGTATCGATGGTGGCGTGGATTGCAGTTGACGGGATTGGATGCCAACACCCTAAGTTGGGAGGATTTCAGGCACCGTTTCCTAGATCAGTTTTATCCTCGTTCTTTCCGTAATGCCAAGGAAGTGGAGTTTCTTCAATTGAAACAAGGAGATCTATCTGTGGCTGATTATGAGCAAAAGTTCTTGAACTTAGCAAATTTTGCCCCTTTGTATGTGTCTACCGAGGAGGACAAGTGCAGAAGGTTTGAGCAGGGGTTAAGGAATGAGATCTGTGGTGCCGTGACAGTGGGATCATATGCTTCTCTGAGGGAGTTGTCTGATGCAGCCGCCAGAGTTGAGGTGACTTTACCAGTACAACAGAAGTATTCAGGCTTCGGTCGACGTCGAGAACGACAATATCAGGGCGCGCCGAGTCAGAGATGGCCAAAAAGGGGTGCTTTTAGTTCTGGATCGTCTAGAGGTCGTGGGAATACACCGAGATTTGTGTAACAACCCGTCCCGAGGGCCGGGATTAAGATAGTGATTAAGGTGGGATTAGTGAGGTTTAACGGTGGTTAGTCGGTCCTGATAAGGTCCTTAGCGTAGAATGACGATTTTGCCCCTAGTTTGGGTAAAAATGTTGACTTTAGTTCGGGTAGTCGGATGGACTTTGACCGGTGACTAGGACGTAGTTTAGGACGTCACGAACCCGTAGACATGTGGTACGTTCGATTCTGACATCCGAGGAGGAAGTTGTGATGATCGGAAGGTCGAGGGTATTATCGTAAATTTGGTAAAATAGGGGGAAAAGTTGACTTTTTGAATAATTGGGTTTTGGTATGTTGACCTAGGATGGTTAGGTAGATCTCGTCGTCCTGAGTTCGATGACAGGCGGCACGTATTCATCGGACTTACGAGGCGAGAGATACGGGTCTAGGAAGTTATGGCAAAACCGTAAAAAATGAGTTAATTGGAGGGTATTTTGGTCTTTGTGGCACATTGGGATTTGTACAGAGAAAGAAGAAATGGAAGGCTGAGATTGAACCAGGTGGGAGAAGGGTTGAGTGATTGGTGACATGTGGCACAGGACTAGAGGATTCTGGTGGAATCCTGTACGTGCGCGGTCCCAATTATTTGGGTGCAACTGTGTGTGCATGTGTGTTGTTCTTCGACACAGACAGAAACAGAGGGTGAGGAATTGGGAGCAATTGATCGACTCAGTGCAAGGGGGGAGTGAAGAGTGCTTGTGAGAGTGACAGGGAGGAGTGGTTGTACTAGTGATCGTGTTTTGGTGGAGGAATCGTGCACGGCGGCACGGTGGTGGTGCGGCAAAGTTTTGGGGAAACAGGGAGACCGTGAGAGAGTTTGGTGGTGGCTACGCCGTGTGGTGACTCAAACCACGACTGTGGGAAGTTCAGGAGGCTGTAGGGAGTCCAACGAACACCGTGGCACGCGGCGGTGCGCACGGCGGAGACGCAATCGAAAGGTGAGATCTCTTGCTCTGTTTTTCCCGTGGTGTTCAATTTGAAAATCGTGAGGTTGGGCTTAGAGTCGAGAGGAATGAAGGTCAAGGTGAGGTTCAGGAGGGTCCTAGGCGTCGACTAGGATGGTCGCCGTGACGGGGGTGTACACGGCGGAGACCAGACGACGGCAGGCACTCTGGTGCTCTGTTTTGCCGTGATGTTCGAACCCAAAGTCGTCGAGGTTGGGGCTGAGTAGAAGGTCTAGGAGTGTTGGTCTAGGATCAGTAAGGCCCTAGGAAGAGTCTGGTGTTGCCACCGTGACGGGGGGTGACCGGAGCGGATGGATCGTGAAACAGAGGGAGTATGGCCGTCTGGTTCGAGCTTGAATCGACGATGATGGGGCCATGTCAAGGTTAGAGGAGTAGGGGGATGAATTCTTGGTGCCTGGACGAAGCTATAGGAAAAGAGAGGAGATGAATTGGTGGCCGGACGGTGGAGATTGCTTCTCGCCGGTCCAGGTTGCAGCGCCGGTTCAACACAGTGAGTCGAGGTTGATGACGGTGCACTGTAGCAGCGCGTGAGGGCCACGCGCAGCCACTTTGGGCGGCGCGTGGGGGCGCGTGCGGCGGCGATGGGGGAAGTGGTCAACATGGTTTTTGGTCTAGGTGTTCTAACGAGTCTATGGGAATTGGTTTCGGGTTGTTCGGACGTCGTTTGAGTTTAGTTCCGCGAGGGTGAAGGTTTAAGGTCCCGGGTTTTACGTTTTCGATTCAGGGAATTTTGAGGAAATTTAGGTGAACTTTCGTAGACGTATTAGTGACGTAGTTTGACGGTGATTGACAGGATCAGGATTTCCCGAGGAAGCCGAGGAACGTACAGGACGTTCAGGACGCGAGTAGGGCTCAGTACTGTGAGTGGACCCCTTCTCTAAACTCGAGCATGCATAACTGTTTTCTATAAATTTTTTATGGTTTTAATCATTATTCTATGTTTATCGAATATGTTTTGGTTGGTTTTACATGATTGCACGTTTTTCGAGGAAGTTCGGTTTTTAGCACGTTTTACGAGAAAGTGATTGGTTTCTGAACTTGATGCTATGGTTTTGGGATTTCAATTGATAAGTGGTTTTCACTGATTATAAAGGGATTCTGGAACATGACTTCGATGATTAAAGGTTTTCGGTTTTAAAATCGGATTTCGGGAAACGAGATTTGGTTTTAAAGTTGAAAAGTGAATTTCCGGATTTGGGTTCGGAATGACGGTTCTGAACACCGGAAGGGCTTCGAACCGGGGATTTCGAATTCGAATTTGGCGATAGATTTTAAATTGGTTTTACACTGGATATGGATTGGATTTGCTGGATCTGGATATTGGGTTTAAAGACCCGGATTGATATGGACGGGGGGACGGGCCCGGATTGAGTTTAAAGACTCGGGAGTTTAAAGACTCGGATATATGGATATTTCCCCCGTAGGCCTTGAGTTTAAAGACTCGGGAGTTTAAAGACTCGGATATGATTAAGGCCTGGATTGAGTTTAAAGACTCGGATAGGTCCAGCAGGTTTGATCGGGAAATGATGATTTGAGCTTTATGGTTTATGATACGGGTTTTGATACTCATGCCATGATTTCCATACCTGTTTTATAGTGTTTCTGTTTCTTATGATGTTTTATGAGAATTGAGTTATAACTGTGTTAATAACGGTTGGTTATGCATGTGGTTTTCAAAACGGAGGGTTAAACTCGGTTTTCTGATAAATGGTTTAGAACTTTTCTTTTATTATGGTCCACTCACACCTTTTGTTTTTTTTAACTTGCCCTCCAGGTTGTGGGGCGAGCGCGGGGTCTTGACGTCGAGGCAGTGTCCGAGGCATAGAAGTGACGTGAGGGATCCCGGAGTAGTTGGAAGTCTTCCGTGTGCGTGTACTTTATCGGTTTTTATTTTTCTTGGATTTCGTGCTATACACTGTAAAACTATAACTGTGGAACATTGTGGTTAATTACTCCTGCGTCTGACTGGGTTTGAGTGAGTTTTATCTAAATGTTGCGTCGGGGAGTCAGACGGGAGCAGGATTTACCTCGGGTTTCGGGGTGAAACCGGGGTGGGTCCTGACAATTTGGGTCTCAATCTTCGGCAACCGTGCAATCTAGTGAAGCCTCAGTGGGATCAGCCAACCGACAGAACAGCGGGCCCAATCGGGGTAATGTGCTTGTTTGCTTTTACTGTCGGGAACCGGGTCATTTTAAGAAGGACTGCCCACGCTTGGTTGGTAGTGGTACCGGTTGGGGCACTGCAAAGCAGAGTCGGAGTACAGCATCGACTTCTGATATGACTGGGGGGAGAGGAGTTGGCCGAGGACGTGGTAACTCACGAGGACGTGGCCAGACTTCGGGACCACAGGCTCGAGTATTTGCTGTTACTCAACAGGAGGCTCGATCTACCCCAAGAGTGGTGACAGGTATGCTTCCTATTTTTGGTCATGATGCCCGTACCTTAATAGACTCGGGAGCTACTCATTCATTTGTTTCTCGCACTTATGCAACCTTAGCTGATAGAGAGATTTCTGCACTTGGTTGTGATATGGGAGTCGGTACACCGACCGGTGATATTTATGTAGTCAACCAAGTGATACGAGATTATCCTGTATGGATAGGGGGTGTGCATCTCGTGGCTGACTTAATCTTGTTAGAATTATGCGATTTTGATGTTATCCTTGAGATGGATTGGCTGACAACCCATCATGCCTCTATCGAATGTTTCGATAAGAGGGTGATGCTCCAGAGTCCAGGATTACCGGAAGTCATATTCCAGGGAGATCGGCGAATATTACCCGCCAAAGTCATATCAGCTCTTACAGCAGAAAGATTGTTGCGAAAGGGTTGCCAGGGTTATCTAGCACATGTGGTTGATGTACGGGATACCCCAGTTAGGGTCGAGAACATCCTTATCGTATGTGAGTTCCCATATGTGTTTCCTGAGGACTTACCAGGAGTGCCACCGCATAGGGAGATGGAGTTTACCATTGATTTGATTCCTGGTACACGACCTATTTCTTTACCGCCTTATCGTATGGCACCAGCTGAGTTAAGGGAATTAAAGGTGCAATTGCAAGATTTAGTCGATATGGGATTCATTCGACCGAGTGTATCACCGTGGGGAGCCCCCGTACTGTTTGTGAAAAAGAAAGAAGGCAGTTTGAGAATGTGTATGGACTACAGGTAACTAAACAAGATGACGATCAAGAATAAGTATCCTTTGCCTCGAATTGATTATTTATTTGATCAATTAAGGGGAGCTACATATTTTTCGAAGATTGATCTTCGTTCTGGTTACCATCAGCTGAGGATTCGAGAAGAGGATATTCCGAAAACAGCCTTCCAGACTCGGTATGGTCATTATGAGTTTCTCGTAATGCCTTTTGGGTTAACCAATGCTCCGGCAGCATTTATGGACTTGATGAACCGAGTATTCCAGAAATATCTTGATCAGTTTGTCATTGTGTTTATTGATGATATTTTAGTATATTCAAAGACTGCGAAGGCGCAAGAGAAGCACCTGAGGCTTGTGCTTGGAACTCTGAGGGAGAACCAACTTTTTGCTAAACTGAGTAAATGCCTATTTTGGCTGACGAGTGTGGGATTTCTGGGGCATGTGATTTCTGCGGAAGGAATTTGTGTTGACCCCCAGAAAATTGAAGCAGTGGCAAATTGGGAACAACCTACAACAGTAACCGAAGTGAGAAGCTTTTTGGGTTTGGCCGGTTACGACAGACGTTTTATGGAAGGATTCTCTACGATTGCTGCTCCTTTGACTCGTTTGACCAGGAAGGTTGTTAAGTTCATTTGGGACGAGACTTGTGAGCAGAGTTTTCAGGAATTGAAGAAACGTTTGACAACCGTTCCAGTATTGGCTCTTCCAGATGACAGTGGCAAATTTGAAGTTTATACTGATGCATCCTTACACGACTTGGGGTGTGTGCTGATGCAGCATGGAAAAATGATTGCTTATGCCTCGCGACAGTTAAAACCGCACGAGCGCAACTATCCTACCCATAATTTAGAACTGGATGCAGTAGTGCATGCGCTGAAGATCTGGAGACATTATCTATATGGTGAGACTTGCCGATTGTTTACGGACCATAAAAGTTTGAAATACTTTTTCACCCAGAAGGAGCTAAATGTGAGGCAGAGAAGATGGATGGAATTGCTTAAGGACTATGATTGCACGATCGAATACCATCCTGGAAAGGCAAACGTGGTGGCTGATGCATTGAGTCGGAAATCAGCATATTCGGTAACCCATTTACGGATGATACACTTGCCTCTATTAGTTGAACTGCGTAAGACTGGTGTTGCGTTGGGACTTGATAGTCAAGATGGTTTGGTAGCAAGTTTCCAGGTGCGACCAATCCTTATCGATCAGATCATTGATGCTCAATATCAAGACGCGACTTTATGTATCCTTCGAATTGAAGTAGAAGCAGGAGAACGACATGATTATACAGTAAATGAGGACGGAGCCTTAACCATGGAAGGGAGATTATGTGTACCTGCAGATGAAGCCTTGAAAAAGGAGATTCTGGCTGAAGCTTATAGTTCTGCATATGCTATGCATCCAGGAGGAACAAAAATGTACCGTACACTCCGAGAACATTACTGGTGGCCTGGCATGAAACGAGAAATTGCGGAGTATGTGAGTAAATGTTTTATATGTCAGCAAGTAAAAGCTGAAAGACAGAGACCTTACGAAGCACTGCAACCGCTTCCTATTCCAGAGTGGAAATGGGATCATATAACTATGGATTTTGTGTTTAAACTTCCGAGAACGCCTAGAGGCCACGACGGAGTTTGGGTGATTGTAGATAGACTGACCAAATCAGCACATTTCTTACCTGTGAAGGAAGACTTTCAGATGACCCAGTATGCTAACTTGTTCATTAATGAGATTATTCGGTTACATGGCACACCTGCCTCCATTGTTTCAGACCGAGATGCTCGATTCACAACAAGATTCTGGCAAAGCCTACAGGAAGCTTTTGAAACAAGATTGCATTTTAGTACGGCATTCCATCCTCAGACAGACGGACAGTCCGAACGGACCATCCAGACCTTGGAAGATATGATGAGAGCATGTGTTCTGTAATTCCAGGGTACTTGGGAGTCACACTTGCCATTGATGAAATTTGCCTATAATAACAGTTATCAAGCAAGTATTGGGATGGCACTGTATGAAGCCCTATATGGACGCCAGTGCCGAACCCCTTTGTGTTGGACAGAAGTGGGCGAAAGAAAATTGTCCAAATCTGAATTAATTGATCTGAAGACGGAGAAAGTT
The DNA here is from genome assembly GCA_032719365.1 of Prinsepia uniflora. Taxonomy (NCBI): domain Eukaryota; kingdom Viridiplantae; phylum Streptophyta; class Magnoliopsida; order Rosales; family Rosaceae; genus Prinsepia; species Prinsepia uniflora. The sequence goes on along the minus strand of CM064871.1, from coordinate 63,588,461 downwards.
AAGCTCATCCGAGATAGACTCAAGGCAGCCCAAGATAGACAGAAGAGCTACGTAGATCGGCGAATCAGAGATCTTGAATTTGCAGTGGGAGATTGGGTTTTCCTGAAGTTATCCCCTTGGAAGGGCATAGTATGATTTGGCAGACGTGGGAAATTAAGCCCCCGTTTCATCGGACCTTATGAGATTATTGAACGAATTGGTCGAGTTGCTTACCGATTAGCACTACCATCGGAGCTTTCCAGAGTTCACACTGTCTTTCATGTGTCAATGCTGTGGAAATATGTATATGATGAGTCCCATGTATTAGAAGAGCAGCCTATTGAGCTCAGGGAAGACCTAAGCTTTGAGGAACAACCGGTGCAGATCTTGGATCGAAAGGATAAGGTACTCCGCCGAAAGACAATTCCCCTAGTGAAAGTGCTTTGGAGGCATCAGAAGGTAGAAGAAGCTACATGGGAACCCGAAACTCAAATGCGGGAGCAGTATCCGTACTTATTTCCGTGAAATTTCGGGGACGAAATTTCCTAAGGGGGGAAGGTTGAAACGCCCCGAAAATCTAAAAATGAAAATGACGTTTTTACCCTTGGAAGAATATGGCTAAAAGTTGACTTTTTGTTTGGAATACTTTTTGCATATTTTTCAAGGACCGTTGTGTAGGTCCCGAGACGCTGAATCCGTAGACAGGTGGCACGTCGAAAACGGAGCTCGTATGAAAAAGTTATGGGGCTGGGAAGTTCAGGGGCAAAATGGTCATTTGTGACCTAAAGGGTAAAATGGTAATTTTATGCAAGGGCTTCAATTACAAGTGATTACTATCTTAATTTGCTGATTCAGCCCATCCCATGGGTCATAGACTTCATCAAGTGACAAGTGTCACATGTTAACAAAGATTAGTGGCATTTGATTGCCGTTAGGAATAATTAATTTAATTTAATGGATATTAACATATAGTTAACACCGTACTTGGCTAAGAACACAGAGAACAAAAATTGGCTCAAAACTGTGTGATCAATTAGCAGCAACACAAAGGAAATACAGTGAATTAGAGTGATTAATTGGTGTAGGTTGGAGTGAAAAACCGAAAGAAAACCAAAAGAACTCGAGGGAAACCCGTACTGGGAATGCCCGAAACAACCATTAAAGGACCTAAATTCGATTTCGATTTTTGAGACGATTTCGTTCGAATTTGAGGTGATATTAAGCTCGCTGGGAACTAGACGACTCGAACCCAATCAACTGGAACAAAATTGGAGGCGAATTAGTGATGAACGGACCCTGCAACTGTTTCGGAAATTCGAGCTTGAGTCCGATTACTTAGAGGTAATAATTCATGAAATTGATTTCGATTTCTTGTTTATAATGGACCTATGATGCTTCTGGTATGATCAATTGAAGGAAACATGCTGGTTTTGGGTAGAACCCGAATTCGAACCCGTCGGGTGTTCATCGTGAGTCGAGGATTGTGAGGGCTTGTGTGATTAAATTGAACTTATAGAACTATAGTTTGGATTGAATGGATGTTAATGAGTGAAAGAAGGGACAAAATTGAGCTAGAATCGAGGGAGATTGCACCGGGTCTGATCGCGGGTTTCAAGTAACACCCCGGAAATTCGTAGATTGTAATATTGTAAAATATTGAATGAAATGACATTTTTACCCCTATGAATGGTTGGGTCGAATTGTAGACTTTTTGATTGGTGGGTTGAATGGACCTTGACCGATGGCCGTGACGTAGTTCGGGACGTCACGAATCCATTTCCAGGTGGCACGTCCAATTCGGACGAATAGGGGAGAAGTTGCGACGTTCGGAAGTTCAGGGGCATTACCGTAATTTGGACGAAATAAGGGAAAAAGTTGACTTTTTGAAATACCGTGAATTTTCACACGACCCGAAGACCGTTGGATTCGTCTCGATGCCCTGAGTATAACGACAGGCGGCACGCGTGAAGCGGACATCGGATGACCGAGTTGCGGGTCACGGAAGTTGGAGGGCATTTTGGTAATTTCTACCCTGAGTGCATTTTGGTCTTTTTGCACGGTTACTGTAGCACAACCGTGAAAAACAGAGTACATGGCCATGCCGTGGTGTTGTTGGGCGTGCAATTGTTTAAAGCACTAGTGGACTGATTATTGGGCATTGTTTATGTAGTTTGAGATAATGGGAGTGTAGATTGAGGCTGTATCAAACCACGGGTAGGATTTAAAATGTGGTTATGGGCTCTGTGTGCGGGAAGCAAGTTCAGTGAGGTCTGGGGATGTCTCCCACGGGTGTTGTCCTCCTTGATCGATTAACCGAGTAGGGGAGTGAGAGAAGGGTTCAGTTGGCATCAGTTTGAGGTTGAGAGACTGTGAGAGACAGAGAGAAAACCGTAAAGAACATTTTCGGGTTTTGGGGAGGAAAATTCCGAATTCGATTCCTACGGGTTAAGGGACCAATCTAAACACTGAGGGAGTTTCCTGGGAGTGGCAGGAATTCAACCGTGCAAGAGTCGAAGAAGTTTGATCGAGGATTGCTCAGGAACCCGAGTTCCAGTTCAGAGAAAACCAATTTGGAGGGAAAAATCTGAGTTTGATTTCTACGGCCTATTGGACAAAACTAATCACTGAGTGAGCCTTCTGGGAGCATTTGGAACTCGTCCATATCGGAATCGACGGCAACCAGCCACGGAGGAGCTGGGACGATGACCGCCGTGTGCAGAGGGAATCGCAGTGTTTGGACGGCTACTTCCAGGTAATGTTTCGTTCAATTGGTGGTGCCATTTGGTTAGTCTAGGTCCTCTGATGCTCCTGTATAACTTAATTGGACAATGGAGCTAGTTTGGGGGAGTTATGAGAATTGACCCGTGTGGCTGTTCGGGTTTGGATAGGACGGTTTATGGCTTGTCGAGATGATTAGAGGACTAAGAACTGTAATTGAATGATGTTAGAACATGTTAGAATCAGGAATGAATGAAATTAAGTAGAAATGGAAGGTTAATTAATCGGGTCACACCGCGGGTTGAAGACCCAAATTACAGTAAATCGGGCAGGGCGACGGCACTGTAGCAGTGTCACTGTAGCAGCGCGTGACTTTCACGCGCAGCCACTTTGGGCGGCGCGTGAGGGCGCATTGGGCACTATCTCGGTTCACGGTCAACATGACTTTTAATCCCCTAATCATTCTGAACATTTTCTGTGAAATAACCATGTTGATCTGAGATAGTTAGGAAGGTCAGTTTAGGGCCGGATGTCTCGGGAAGCGTGTTGGACGGCTTTCCCGAACCGGTTTCTGTTTCGGAATTTTTGAGAGTATATTAAGGACCTATAATGACAATTGCATGCGATTTGAAATGACAGGAAACTTACGTTAATTCCGGAGACAAGATCGTACGCGCGCTATTCGCGGGGGGAACGTACTGTGAGTGGGCCCGTTTTTATTAACACTTGCATGCATAACCATTTTCACATATCTATATGTGTGTGTGAATCAATAATGGATTTTGATTACCTCGATTTACGGTTGTGACACGTTTTACGGTGTTGGGCTGAGACCCGTTTTACAGAAATTGAATACTGTTTTATACGATATATATATTTATGTATGCATGTGGATATGGATGACTATCTTAGGTACTGCACTGTATAATCCACCGTGTGATACTGTCTCCTCCGGATGTGGTACCCCGGAGCGGTCACGGTGCATTGCCTGCGAGGGGTCATGCTACGGAGGTGCCGGACCATAGGATGACTCAGAAGCAGGATTGCTATGATTGGACGTCTGGGACGTCGAGCGTCTGGGACGCTAGGCATCTGGGATGCCGTAACCGAACTGGGTTCGGAGTTTGGACCCTGGATTTGAGACCCCGGGTGGCACGCGTAGCCTTGGAACTGTGACCATTATTGGACGTCAGGGACGTCGGACATCTGGATGTCAGTATCGGAGTGTATAGTGCAGTAGCTGGGTTTATATTACATTTCTGGCTTAATATGATGCTTGTGATGTATTACATGTATTTATGGTTTTTAAATACCGATGCATGCATGTTTGGAAAACGGAGGGGTAAATTATATATTTTACTTATTATACTGTTTTTATAAACCTGAGTTTCGGCCCACTCACCTTTCATGTTTTGGTAACCCCTCCAGGTCGTGCTGCTGAGGTTGGTGAGGACCCCGAGGCTGAGGCATAAATTTCGTACTGCGCACCTGAACCCCTGTCGGGTTGGATCACCCGCAGGATTTTTCTTTCTAGTGTCGTGCTCGGATTTTGTATTTTTGGATTGTATCCCTTGTCTGACATCTGTTAAATTTGGGTTATATATGACTTTATAATTCGGATATTTATGCATTTAAGTTTTTAAGGCTAAAATTGGAATTTTCGGTTCGGGTGTCAGACGGGAGCAGGGCACGTCCCCTTGTGGTCCCCGGGGGATCGGGGCGGGTCCCTGTCATTTCAGACCCGTTTATCAGAGAAACGGGCGAGGAAGGTGCACTGTAGCAGTGCACCGCTCACGGCGCATGGCTTTCACGCGCAGCCGCTTGCGGCGGCGCGTGAGGGCGCGTGACCGGGAATCTGAAGGAGGGTTCAACACACTTTTTGATGCTCTCGATGATACGGACCTATTAGCATTGGTTTCGGGTCAATCGGATATGAACTGAGAGTAGTTTTGTGTACCCGAAGCGTATAGGTTACGTTTAAAATAATATTATTTTATTCCGACGACTGGGAAATTCGTACAGGAGATTATGTAACAAGTTAGTAATCTTATATTCCTTGTATGACAGGCCCGAATACTTCCAGGACGTCGGAGGAACACGAACAGTTGGAAACTGAACAATCTGGACGGTGTGTGAGTGGGCTTTTGTTTTCTACCCTAAATGCATGCATATATGTTTTAAATGCCTTATAATATGATTTGAAATGATTTGGTATGATTGATACTTCGATATGATGATTTTAGGATTTTTGGAATATTATATTATTTTATATGCTTTTGGGCACGATTTTCGAGAAAACTATAAAATTGATGTTTCGAGCTAAGGCTCGAGGTTTGAATTTGATTTTGACTCGGATTATGAGTCTGGTATTAGATTTGATGAATTATATTATGAATGAGATTGTGATTGCGCAGATTTGCGTAAATTGGTTTATGGATTTGAGAAAAGTGTTTTCATATGGTTTTGATATTAAATGCAACTATTTTCACTGGTTTTCATGATAATGATACATGAGGGCTTTCGGTGTGGAATATGTTTCCCCCGAAATGGACCCTGGAGATAACGCTCGCCTCCGGGATGGAAGTGTTTACCCCGGAGGGGTCACGTAGCACGGTATGTTGTCGTGCAGCCAAATGGAGGCTCGACTCAGACCAGATGTGCTGGATTATATGGAGGTCAGTCAGTGATATGTTCATGACGACCTGGATTTTCGGCTGGTGATGTGTTCACAGCAGCGGATGCTCGGGATTTGAGCGGTCCTTGAGCCTATTGATTTGCACGCGTTGCAGGGATAACGTGACTATATATTGGACCTGGATCTTGTATTTTTCGTTCTGTTTGAGATTTATGTTCATATCTTGATTTTCTGATTTATACGTTATGATATGCATGCATGTTTGTGAAACTGGAGGGTAAGACTGTATTTTGATAAATGTATTTCTAAACTTATTTTTGTCCACTCACACCTTTGATGTTTTAATTGCCCTCCAGGCCAGTGCACAGGTACTGAGGCTAATATCGAGGTAGAGGAATAAACAGACCGTTGCGTACTCAGACACTTTGCAGCGTAGGATTTTGATCCCTACTTGTAAATATTTCCTATGCTCTGTAAACCTGTTGACTAGGTCAACGGTCTCGGAATACTGAACTATCCCTTGTCTGACATGTTTAACGTTTGTTATGTTCTATATGTATATATTTAAAACTACTTTTGGTACTTTCGAGTTATTGTCAGACGGGAGCAGGATCTTTCACGATTATCGAGGGATAATCGGGATGGGTCTTGTCACTCAGTTTTGAAAATAATATAGGAAACTATCATATTTGTAAACATGCACTTTTTTCTCGATATAACAATAAAATAATACGACGTCTCAAAAATCATCCCGAGATATAAGTATACAATGTATAACCCACTAATTATGCTCTTGAGTTACTCGAGTCATGCGCACATAATAGACTCGATATCTATAATTCGCTCATTACCTCGGCCACATAAAAGCTGAGTGTCAAACACCATTACTTCATTTCCCCTGGAGCTCGGGGAGAATCTGGTGCCATTTAACTAGTATTTTGAGCGAGCGCGAGTGATCAATAACATGGAGACTGGTCTGTGGCTATTTTGACGGGTACTGAGATACTAACGACTCCTACGTTGGTATACAACTACCATCTCGACTCATATGAAAATGCAATTTAAGAAAAATCTCGTAAACACATATGCAATTCGAAACCACAATCGAAACGGAATCTAAATATGCAATTTAAGAAAAATCTCATAAAATGTGCAATAAAATAATAATTAAATATAAAATCACCTAAAATTCATATAAAAATTCTAATCGCCCAAATATCACCAAAACCACATAGAAAAACATTTAAAACACATATGCATGCATAATATTTAATAACTAAAAGTCCACTCACAAGTACCTTATATGCAGTCGAACCGCATCGCACGCATTTATGTAAAATCCAAGAATGTCACTTCCTGCCATCAATCATGTCTTATGGTCACTAAGAATCCGAATAAGCTCATACTTTAATCCCATATTTTTTAGGTTTTTAAAACGAATTAAAATAACACCTAAATATTTGGATAGTCAAAATTGCCCCGAGACAATATCTAATCACCTAAAAAATTGTACCGTTGGACTCGTAGGATCGGGAACTCAAAGTTTCATGTTGACGATACTTTGAGATGACATGGCACGCGCCCCCACGAGCCACCCCATCTCCCTGCAAGTGGGTTCCACGCGCGTCTGCACTATAATCGGACAACCATTTGCCTTCAACCTTTGGTGGGTCTACAAACTGGGCCTTTTGACCCCGCGACCTGACTCGGCAGTAATTCTCTGATTTCTCCATCGTTTTCATCCCTTCAACATCCAATGAACTCGTAAAACACCCAGTAGGATATCTGAAACCTCAAAATAGATTTATCTTACCTCAAATTCTCTGTTCGAAGCTCCCAACTTTCGGCCAGAAAACCAACTCTCTGTTCTTCTGTTCATCACGTTAAAACTGAGGTGTTCTCGTTCCAGAACGCTATGTGGAATTGCACTCGAACATTAGTGATAGTCTCTGGAAGCTAAGATACCCCAATAGCTCACGCGAGTAATTTGACATTTTTCTGATTTTTTGGTTTCTAAGCATCCTTTTATTTGTATTAATTTTACTTTGTATTAATAATAGATTTAAACATTAATAAAAGTTAATATATTCATTAACGGATCAGTTTGGATTTAACAGATTTTCAAAATGAAAATCCAAATCCAAACTGTTACTAACGGAACGATTTGGATTCTCTAACCTTTGACTTTTATCCGGTCAAACCTAAACTGTTAGATAAATAATGATTTGAAGTGGATCGATTAGCGGTTTTAATGGATTCATGTCTACTCCTACCTAAAGGAACGTGTGGGAGATCACTGAATTCCGAGAAGGATGCCATAGTTGCTGCATAAACCTCATCTGCACTCTTAACTTGCAATTCAAGGACCAATTTATTCCGCCAAGACCAAACACTCCAACATATAAAGGAAAATTGGCACAACTCGATGATGAGAGGTGAGTGTAAGCAAAAGCAAAGATATCAATATAAGACCCCCTAGGGGGAAACCCACTAGTGGGAGATCAGAGAGTCTCCACACTTTTTGACTATGCTTACTGCCCCATACGGCATGAAAAGCATCATCCATATGTTTCCCACAGCGACTACAAATACTTGCCAGACAACCAAGTTAAGGGCTGTAGGTAGAATTTCAGAGCAAGTCCGCCAGCAGAAAATCTTAAAATTGTTCGTGACTTTCATCTTCCGCAAATGTTTCCACATGGCCTCACCCTACCCAGCACCGGAGCACTCACCACCACCATCCTTATCCACTACCCCCTACTGAAAAAGCTATATGATATCCAGACTTTACTGTACACTTGCCAGACTTAGAAAAGAACCAATACCGCCCATCGGAAAAAAAAAGCCCCATGAAGGGAAGGGGATACAACAAATATCACGCACATCCTCACAACAGAAGAAGGCCTCCAACTTCCCCATATTTCAGCCACCACTAGGATGAATGAGGGATGATACTCGCACATCCTCCCCTTAACCCCGGATCAAAATAGGCTGAAAGGTCCTGAGCCGTGGAATCCACCTATCCCAGAATATACCAATCGACTCCTCATTACCAACTTGGCATACCAAGCCATGTTTAATAACCTCGCGCCCCCAAATGATAGACCGCTAGACATAGGAAGGCATAGAACCGACCTCAGCCTCCATGAAGTCACAGTTAGGATAATAACGGGCTTTCATCATCCGGGCCACCAGAGACTTAGGATGTTCCAGAAGCCTCCAGGCCTGCTTAGTCATCATTGCTTGATTAAAGAGCTCAAAGTTCTTAAAACCCAAACCACCCTTACCCTTGGGGCTACACAACCTATCTCAGCTGTAAAAATTTTAAGTGTAGCATTATAAAGTTTGTGGTAAAACTAAAAAGCTTTTTTTTTTTTTTAAAGCGATAAAATTTTGATAACAACTTTAAAAGCACTCTATATGTTAATTTTGAAATTTTTTTTTACAAAAATTACTTGTATATACCTATTTCTTATTATGAAAGTAAAGTATAAACAATTTTTTAATAACGCACAACGAAAATTGTTTTTCAAAATGGCCTTTACTCGTATTAGTCATTATAGGTGATCCGAAATAAATAACAAGAGCAAACAAAGACATTATCAAAATCTGAAAATCAGGACTTCGGATCAAAATACAAACTATTCTATGATTTGCATCAATCATTTAATGATTCAGTTGGGTTCTTCCGAATAAGATCGCAAGAAAAAAAAATTATTTCACATTCCTTTTTTCAGTTTTTCTCATGCAATCCTCAAACTTTTTTCAAGCTGTTAGATTGACGCAACTTAAGTTGGAATCAATAAACAACAATAAGCTGAGAAGGGCTAGACCAAGAAAAATAAGTAATGTTATTTATAGACATAGACACACTATAAATTGAATTGGCAACGAATGATATTATTTTAATTTATTAAATCACTTTATATTTAATTTTTTTGGGTTGGGCCAATCTCGATCGCATCATCCTATTTCATCTTCATCATCTTGCATTTGTGATTTTGGGAAACAAGAGCCCAAGGAAAAAAACGATTCTTCCACGGCGTCGTAAAGATTTGGTAGCGTGGCAATGGTTCTCGCAATCGCACCAACCCCGCGTCCTCATCATCTCTCTCTCGTCAACACCAATAATGGAGACTCACGCACCCATCATCTTCTCCAACTCTTGAATCAATGTACTTGCATGACTCAGCTCAAACAAATACACGCCCACACACTGCGCACCACATCGACCACAACAAACCCACTCACGCTCTTCCTCCATAGCCGAATCCTTCACTTCTCCTCCCTCGCCGACATTAATTACGCCTTTCGGGTTTTCAGTCAGATTCAGAACCCCAATTCGTTTATGTGGAATACTCTCCTCAGGGCCTGTGCTCGAAGCTCCGAGCGCGAATCGCATGCGATTTTGCTTTACTGTAAGATGGTATCAGAAGGGGCTGCAATGCCCGATGAGTACACGTTCCCTTTTGTTCTTAGAGCCTGTGCCTACCTGTTTGCATTGTCCGAAGGAAAACAAGCGCATGCAAACGCTGTCAAACTTGGGTTTGATTCAGATGTCTATGTAAGCAACAGTCTGATGCATCTGTATGCGTCCTGCGGGTGCTTGGATTTAGCAAAGAAGGTGTTTGATAAAATGCCTGAGAGAAGCAATGTGTCATGGAATGTCATGATTGATTCGTTTGTTCGGGTGGGCGAGTTTGAGACTGCGCTGAAACTGTTTGGTGAAATGCAGAAGGTGTTTGAACCTGATGGGTACACAATGCAGAGCGTTATAAATGCCTGTGCCGGGGTGGGCGCTTTGTATTTGGGGATGTGGGCTCATGCTTATGTGTTAAGGAATATAGCTACTGATGTTTTAATCAACTCTTCGTTGGTTGATATGTATTGCAAATGCGGGTCCTTGGAAATTGCCCAGCAAGTGTTTGAGAAAATGCCTGAACGGGATGTAACTGCATGGAATTATATGATTTTGGGACTTGCAATGCATGGGCAAGCTGAGGCAGCATTGAGATATTTCGATCGACTGATTAAAATAGAGAGCATTGCGCCCAACTCCATCACATTTGTTGGTGTTTTGAGTGCATGTAATCACAGAGGAATGGTCGACAAAGGCTGGAAGCTTTTCAATACAATGGTAAAAGAGTACAAGATTGAACCCCGACTAGAACACTACGGCTGCCTAGTTGATCTTCTGGCACGGGCGGGTTTCATCGACGAAGCTTTGAATTTGGTGACAAAAATGCCGATAAAACCCGACACTGTAATATGGAGAAGCCTTCTTAATGCTTGTAGCAAGCAACATGCTAGTGTTGAGCTCAGTGAAGAAATGGCAAGGCAGATTCTTGAGTCTGGTGGAGGAGGAGGTGGAGGTGTTTCTAGTGGTGTTTATGTGCTTATGTCGAGCGTTTACGCATCCGGTCGGCGTTGGAACGACGTCGGATTGATTAGGAAATTGATGACGGAGGATGGCGTAGAGAAAGAGCCGGGATGTAGCTTGATAGAAATAGATGGTGGTACACATGAATTTTTTGCTGGGGACACGTCTCATCCGCATAGTAGAGAAATATATGAGGTTTTGGATGAGATCATTGCCAACTTTTCATAGGCATATTTTAAGCCAGACATTTAAAATGATAATTACAAAGTGTTTACATCGTGGGTTAGGGTCATCGAATCTTAACTTGCTTTCAGCCAGTAAATATTATACGTTATTATGAAATAAATGAACAGTATAATTCACATTTAACAAGCATTTTGCTCAAATCGAACGATCCCCCTCTATCACTTCACGATAAAATGGGCTGGTCTCGTAGGTCTTGATCTATAAAAATACATTATTACGTGTTTCTTTTTAATTTTTCCATTGAGATCCAACTTAAACATGTGCTTCAGAGATAATTGCACATATACTAAGCTAAGCCCACCTGCAGAGAACAGCGTCAAAAGAAAAATGTCCATATACCAAATCCGCTTTTATAGACAAAACATCAATACGACAGAAAAGTTCCAACCCAACATTTTATTATAATCAAATCTTTTATCTATAGTGCCGAGAATTTCCGGTGTTAAAACAAAGAGATAAAAACTAATTCTAGAAAAAATAAAATAAAAAAAATAAAGAGATAATCGGTAATAAAACCTTTCTAGAGTGGTAACAAACGTTAAATCAGTAGAGAAGATGTTGGGCTAAATTAATAAATTAATAAATTAATAAATAAAGAAGCAGCTCCACAAATAATTTTTACAGCAAAGGCAGCCGTACAATTCTTGAAGGAAAAATTAACAGCAGGAGGAACAAAACCCGCCACCAATTCATGAGTCTCGAGAATCTGAAATGCTAAACATTAATAGAAAAATTTCACAGTTATCAGGTAGCCCCAAGAAATTTGAGATAGAATTTGCTTCCAAGCAAGATAAAAATGGATGGCGGGCATTATTTCGAAGCACTCGTTCTAGTAAGTTTCCACACTCTGCACTGGACTGCCTCCAGTTCAGCTGTTGAAGGATGAATTCGGGGCTTCCAGTTGACTCCAATCCTTCAAATTACACCGTAGTACAAAGAAGTCTTCAATCGATATGTACAGACCAAAACTTTGATTTCCATTTGATGCTTTCTATAACAAACCTTGTTTTCCAAGATCTTTCCCAGCTGTTACAACGAATACAATGGTAAGACAAAAGCCACATGTGCCAAAACAGAAGACACCAAAACAAACCAAACCAAACCAATTCAACTCCGGAAGAATAATGGGATCAATGAAACATCAATAAACAGACTTATAGCTTGGTTAACAAGAAAGACAAAACAAGTTGACTATATCATTGAATCACTAGAAAGGCAGTATCATTTAACAAGCAGGAAAGGCATTTGATGCATTATCCTTGGATCTCACTACATCTACCGCATTCTGAACCACATATTATTATAAGATTTCAAACACTACGAACATATAATGTATTCCTTTAATCTAAAGATGAGCAGATATTCATATAAAGAAGCCAATGCTATATACTTTTTAGTTTTAGTTCAGTAATAGAATAATAGTTTAAGCAAATCCGCATAAGAACCAAAGAATCCATCATTGCATTCTAACTCGTTTACATAGGTGAAAGCTAAACTGCTTTAAAACGGGAAATTTTAATAAAAGACTCACCTTTTGAACTGGACAACACCAAAATAACCTGCATAGTCACATTGTTTGGGGGAAGCTGCAGGCGAAGAGGATAAAGCTGGCGATTCAAAGGGCTCCGAGCACACACAATGAGACCCTCAATCCCAGTCTCCTCCTCCAGTTTACGAGTCAATTCGTCAACTCCATTTCCTTTGAAGGTCATGGAGTAGCCCTGCGCTGCTTCATCGTTCACTTCGCCATTATCTTCAGCTATGTGATAATATATAGTCCGCCCCTCTGACTTCGGCGGAGACGCCACATAGCAATCACTCGACTGAAAAGCACAGTTGCAAAATTTCAGCAAATTAGATTGAAATCAGAGTTGAAATTGAACCTTTAACAAAAGTAAAAAACCCAATTCTTACAGACCTCTTGTCTTGAAAATTGGTTGGATTTCATCGAAGCGGCAGCGGGGGAGCTGGGTTCGAAATCCAGGGAATCGGAATAAGGAAGCGGCGCCGCGGCTAAGGATTTACTGGTCGGAGACCGAATATGGATCTGGACGACGTCGACATCCCACAAAACCCAATCTTGAGTGGCGGTTCTGTGAGGAATGTCGTGGGTCACGGAGTTGCGCCACGGCGGCAGCCCACCGTTGGCTCTGAGGAAATTACCGTACCGGGTCTTGAGCCGGACCTGAGTTTCCTCTATGACGGGCTCCCACTCGACGGAGGAGTCGAGCCTCTGGGGCAGAGTCTGAAGCACTTTTCGGCCCGTCATGCCGAGGAGGAAAGGCTGATTCGAGGCGGTGAGGTACTTGCCGAAGCAGCTCTTGAGTCGGATTACGTTATCGGACTCGGGTACGAACTCGACGGTCCAACGGGCCTTTTTCGACGACCCATTTCGGTCTTGGGTCACGGACTCCTCGTCCTCTTCCGCCAATAGGTACTTGTCGTGGCGGCTGCGGAGGCGCACCGCCTTGGCGTTGTGGAAGAGCTCCATGCCGTTTCGGAACTTGTTAGAATTGGTCTGTGAAGAAAAAATGAAGCCGAAATTATGAGTTGAAAATATCTCAGAGATATGTCTGCATCTAAAGTATTTGAATTTGGAGTTGAAATTGTAATGTTGTGGTGATGCGTTGGTATTTGTATGCTTGCGAGCTACGAGAGGCGCCAGTCAGCGTCACCACGCAGCCTACTGAACACAACGCGGTTCGGCATTCACGTGGCATTCACGTGGCCTAATCCGTTCGCGGGTTCCGTGTCAGAGGCTGTGATGGACCCACTCACTTATTATCTTCATGGGCCTGGCTGGAGCTCATTGTCTCATTTATTTATTTTCTTAATCATTAATTAATTAATCAATCATTGACTTGTAACACCGAAACCGTTCGCGACCCTCCACCATGTAAAACTAGCCTAAACTTTCTACCCCAAAAAAGAAAACACTAGCCTAAACTATACACACACTCACGAAATTGACGTTTAACAGACACAAATCATCACAGAAATTTCCATGTAATGGTCACGGGTTTGAAAGAGAATAACTTCATTCTTTCTTGTAGCTCACGATTTGATAAATACACAAAAATAATTTATTAAATAAAATTTTTACGTTACTATATGGTTAATCATTGCGATTATATATAGTCAGAGCTAGAAACATAAACAAATATCACAAAATGGTAGATATTGTAAATTAAGCTCTGATGAGGAGGGCAAAAAGGTACATGAACACTATAGTACTGTTGAGCCCATTTTCGCATGGAACAAATGTACAACAGGTTTCAACAACATAAAGATGATCGAAATGAATCCACACTTTGAATATAAAATGGCATGAAAGAAGGGATGAGATGGTGGGAGGAGTGAAAACTTGACCAAATGTAGTGGTGTTTTTGTGGCCATCAAGTTTTAGTGCGGAAGGGTTGGTGCAAGTGTGCACTTATATATCTAAATACCCTAATTACTAAAATAGAGCTAAAAAGAGACGTAAGTACGTATATTCACAACAAAACTGGATGCCCCACAAAAATACATGCATCAAATGACTAATAAATTGTGTATTCTTTCTTTTTCTTCATTCCCAAACTACATAAGATTAAGGGTAAATTAAATTTCAATACCTTATAGTTTATACCTATAAGAGATTCATATCTAAATTTTCACCCTTAATTCTTCAAATCGTTACACTTTGGTCTTATTGTTAAAATTTTGTCAAATTTGAAATGGAACCCACAATTTTTTTAAAAAAATTTATTTAAAAAAAAATTAAAAAAATTACTTTCAGATAATAAAAATTAAAAAATATTAAATTTTACAGAAATATTAAAAAATTACAAAAATTATTTATGTATGAAGTAATTTGTTTCCCTCTATAAATATTTTTTATTTATTTTGTTTTTGTGAAATAAGGCCTTAGTAATTTTTTAAAACTTTTTAAAAAATAAATGTTTTTTTATAAATTTAAATTAATATTTTATTATTTAAAATTGTGGACCTTATTTCAAATTTAATAGAAATTTTAATAGATGAGTCAAAATGTAACAATTTTAGAATTTAGAATTTAGAATGGAAATTGTAATATCTAAAAATTTAAATATGAATTTATTATAAGAGGTAAATTATATGATAATAAATTGTAATTTTTCTTAGTATTAAAGATTCCTTGCACAATTAGAAGTGTACATGCATGTCCGATCACTAAAACATCACTAGACTCCCTTGCTTGTCAAACTTTTAATTCCTTCTCCATGCCTAAAACTAAAATCATGACCACATTTATACTCAACCGCTAATCAATAATTGAGTTCACAATATAATTGATCATTTATAAGTTTATTTAGAAGTAAACTAACACGTAAATTATCAAAAATATGAAAGAAAAAACAATTAATATTTTGACCAGAGAAAAAGAAAAAAGTGGACGAAACAAAATTCCCTTTGTCCCCTGTGAGGAAGTAATTAATGAAGTTCAATTACAACATGAAACTAAGGAGAACAATTAATTAACTATAATTGAGATGAATATACCTGTTTAATCAGTTTCTTCGACGACGGTTTGGAAGATAGACGGCCAAAAAGAGACGACCGTTTCGGAGACAGAGCTCTAATATCCCTTCCAGGGGATGACTTGTTCGAAAAAACCGAAATGGGCGACCCGTAATCCGACCCGTTTTGCTCATCGGAAAACGAAGAAAAACTCGATTGCCGCGACAACAAAAAATCAGTAACTGATTCGGAAGCCGGAACCTCGGCTTCGATAACGTCCCACAAAATCCAGTTCTGGGTCGATGACGTGGCGGGGTCGTCGTGCGTGACCGAGTTTCTCCACGGCGGCGGGCCGCCGTTGGCGCGCAAGTACTTGCCGCACCAAGTCCGGAGCTTAACCTGAAACCCGTCGTGGATGGGCTCCCACTCGAACTTCCAGTCGGTGAGCTTGTCGGCCTCGGACTGAAGGACTTTTTCGCCGGTCATGCCGAGGAGGAAGGAGAGGTTGGTGGCGGTGAGGTAGAGGCCATGGCAGCTCTTGAGGCGGATGACGTGGGGTTTGTTCTCGACAAGCTCAACTATCCAGCGCGATTTTCGGGATGCACTGTTACGGCTCTGGCGCACGGACTCTTTGTTGTCGTCAGCGACGAGGTATTTGTCGCGGTGGCTACGGAGGACCACCGCCTTGGCTTGGTTGAAGAACTCCATGGATACGTCTCCCTGTCTAGTTTTAATTTAGCGAGAAGAAATTCTGAAATTGGGGTTTTGGAAAAAGGTTGGTTTGTTTGGGCGTTGCTTGTTGGTATTAAAAACTTTTGGGGTTTTATATTTTAAGTCAAGGACGATCGGGAGAGCAGAAGATGGGAGGGAAATGCCGATAATGGAATTTTTCCGCTTGATCATAATGGACTTTGCTGATTGACTCACCATGATCTTGGAAGTTTCATGCCGCTTGCAAAAGTTTATATGTGGATTTTTTTTCCGTCTTTTTAAAATACTGTCACCTAAAAAGATTGAAAATTTAAAATACTTAAAAAGACTTTTCGTGACAAGTCGTTTCAAAATACCATCCCATGAGTATGCATAGATACGTATTAGATGTAATAGAAATACCATCCTGTATTACTTTTATTTTATTTATTTTTATAAAACATTAAAATAAACTTACATATATATATATATATATTATGATAACGATATTTGAATACACATAAATATAACATATACTTCGGATTTTCGGTAAGGCGAAGTGATTTGTCTTGGTAAGGCAACGCGTGAGAGGGGGCTTGTCGTATCGTCTAGAAGCTCATAATCATGGACCAATCGATGGGTCCGATGGTGCGTTTACTTCTCTTGAGAATTCAAATGCGGTTCTAATTCAGTCAATCAACAAAAGAGGAAAAACCAGAACTGCTTTAGCCTCACTTTAATTACAAACTTTTACATTCTTTGTCTCTATGAAATTATGAATTCATGAATATAATGGATGCATTTGGAAGGTTCATTAAACATCAAACAAAAATATGATTCTTGGATTTTTTTTTTTTTTTACTTGGAACTAATATAGAAGATAGGAAGTAAATTTTTTTCCAATTTTTTTTCCCTTTGACTATCTTTTAAGTTCAAGAAACTTTTTCATAAACATGCAATGAATAAAATAAATAATTCAACTATTTTCATGTCGAGTTTATTGGAGTTTGTGTATCTTCAAGTTTAAGCTTTATTTTTGTTTTTGTTTTACTATTATAATGTTGATTATGGTTCCGAATTTTGGCACCCCGACTGATCACGGTACTTCATTAATCCGCCTTCACGAGGATTTTGCTCATGATGCGATTTAATGAGTTTTGATCGACTGATCATAGTACTTCATTAATGATGGTGTTGTCAATCATGATGGATTAGAACATAGGTGATAGTGATAGTTAGCGTCTAAGGTGGAAGTGGCATATTTTTGCCTTTTTTTCTTATGTTATATTTGCTTTGTAGGTCATAGGTTGCACCAATCCCAAATCGTGGAGTTTTCTCTAATTTCTCTCGAGTGTTAGAAAAATTAACTTTTTTGAATTTTCGGTGTTAGAGCCTCCATTATATGTATTTGGATTACTTGATGTTATGTTACCTTTTGGAGATCTGTATGTGGAGTTCTATTGCATGGTTTCTATTCTTAGTCCTCTGTTTGGACCTGTATTTGTGGATACCACCCCCCCAAAAAAAAAAAGATTCCATCTTCATGGGTTGAACCCAAATTGTACATATCAAATAAGAAGAATAGAGATGTAGGAGAAAATTCAGAAACTGTAAGATAACTAAGTGGAAAATATTTGGTTTCCAATTAGTATGTAAGTAGAAACTAATCGACAACTAATTGTGAAGCCATAGAGACATAGAAGATGGATTTTCATAGTGAAGTTTAATTTTCATAGTGAGAGAAATGAATTATAAAAATAAAGGACGGTAATTTTAGCTCTCCACAAATTCTATGTTGTATTTTTTATTTTTTAATTGTATTAGAATGACAAGTAGTAGAATGAATAAGGAATTCTTTTCATAAATACTTATTTTATACTTTAAAGCACGTTCCGAATTATCAAAGCCAATCATAAGAGACTAACTGGATTACTAAAATGAACCGTGCATATATAATAGGGACGCGAAGGATGGGTTCAGTGCAAGCTGACCATACTAGTTAGGAAAAATCACCATGCCGAATGATTTGTAATAAAATTGTTTAGTTTCCATGTATATTCTAATTAAATTAAATATGCAAAATCGACATTGATATGATGGCAAACGTATTGAGTTGTTGATGAAGACATATTAACCATATAAGAGGTGTAATTAATGCATGGGCTTCGTTATTGGACCGTGTAAGTTTGTTTCAAATTTTTCTTTTTGAATATGGATCAGGTCGAGCTTATTTTGCGTAGAATTTTGAAAAAATACTAGGTTGGGGTGGACAGACTATGCCACTAGATAAAAATATAAGCACTTTGTCTAGTCGGATTTTTATAGGACTTTATGGGTGGTGCCAAATAATTAACCCCACTCAGAACATGCTCAATTATCCTTTTTGAATTTCTTGGAAAATAAAAAGATAAATATGAAAAAGGTACTCGATATTATACTTCATATTAGTTTAATGGCTATATTACAAATTTGTTCGTCAAAGGTACTCAATTATGCTTTCTCATCTTCTCTCTTTGTTTTTCCGATGAGGGACCAAGAACCCCCAAAAGAGCCTATTTCATTTTTGGCCATTTCGAGCCAACTGAATCGTCCTCTCCTCTCCACAGATACAACCATACCATCCTTGACACTTGAGGACAACAATGGAAGACGCAGTAAGGCTTGGCAGGTTTCCTAAAGCTTCTCGTTCAATTTTCGGACACCATATGCATGTGCCCTCATTACTAACTTTACATATGGATTACTTGGTTCTAATATATAGATTTTCATTATTAGACCATCGATTTTGATTGAGAAATGAGAGAGAGGGAGAGAGAGATAGAGGGAGAGAACATTCCATCGATGACTTAACATTCTGAGACAGACTCGCCACCGCTCACTCAGGATTTGGAGCCTAACTCGACGTCTGAGTGGTCATCCCTCCCCTCACCAATCTCAGGAAAGAAGCATTAACTCGACGTCTGAGACTAATTCATCATCATATGTTCACAACACAATAATACCATACCAAAATATATACAAGTTCACAATAACAACATAACTTCGTGTTGGGAAAGATGCACAAATTAAATAGATAATTATAATCACCAGGATTAAACTTTTCCCACCCTCAAAATAAATTGACAAAAATAAAACGGAAGTAAAAAAGAGGTAAAAGAGAACACCAAAATTTAACGAGATTCGATAATTTGCCTACGTCCTCGGACAACAGCTCCAAAATTTTTCACTATGAATAATGGGATTAAAAGTACAATCTCATTCAATGATGGATACACAACTCTCTCTTGGATTCACTCAAGAGGACCTCACTTTCTCTCTTTTTCTCACAAAGAAAGCTATCTTCCTATTTCTCACACAAGGAGAAACTTTTTTCTCACTCTCACCTTTGGTGGATAACTTGTTGCTTGAAGGATGATTGAGAATGCTCAATCCCTCTCCTTTATATAGGGATGGATGGAAGGAAGTCATCAATGCATAGTCATGCATAAGAGTTAGCTCTAATTAATCTCATGGTAACTCCCATGAGCACAATAATCTCCAACAATAAGTTGGGAGATCAAAAGTCTTCTTTATTTTCAAACACATGAATTAACCTACCCAAAATCACAACCATGCACAAACCATCACATATGCATTGAGATATCAAAAGTCTTCATTTAGGGAACTCCAAAAATCATATTAATTCTCCTCCACTTAATGGAGGGATAAATCCATCAAATTCTCCTCCACTAAATAGAGGGAATAACCCATCAAATTCCCCTCCACTTAATGGAGGGAATAACTCATCAATTTCCTCCTTCCCTGACAAGGACCCGCCCCGATCCCCCGGGGACCACAAGGGGACGTGCCCTGCTCCCGTCTGACACCCGAACCGAAAATCCCGATTTTAGCCTTAAAAACTTAAATGCATAAATGTCCGAATTAAAAAGTCATACATAGTCCAAATTTAACAGATGTCAGACAAGGGATACAATTTAAAATACAAATCCGAGCACGACACTAGAAAGGAAAATCCTGCGGGTGATCCGACCCGACAGGGGTTCAGGTGCGCAGTGCAAAATCTATGCCTCAGCCTCGGGGTCCTCACCAACCTCAGCAACACGACCCGGAGGGGTTACCAAAACATGAAAGGTGAGTGGGCCGAAACTCAGGTTTGTAAAAACAGTATAATAAGGAAAATACATACTTTACCCCTCCGTTTTCCAAAACATGCATGCATCAGTATTTAAAAACCATAAAAACGTGTAATATATCACAGCATCATATCAAGCCAGAAATGTAATATAAACCCAGCTACTGCACCATACACAACCGATATTGACATCCCAGATGTCCGACGTCCCTGACGTCCAATAATGGTCACAGTCCCAAGGCTACGCGTGCCACCCGGGGTCTCAAATCCCGAGTCCAATCTCCGAACCCTGTTCGGTTATGGCATCCCAGATGCCTAGCGTCCCAGACGCTCGCCATCCCAGACGTCCAATAATAGCAATCCTGCTCCTGAGTCATCCTACGGTCCGGCACCTCCGTAGCATGACCCCTCGCAGGCAATGCACCGTGACCGCTCCGGGGTACCACATCCGGAGGAGACAGTATCATACGGTGGATTATACAGTGCAGTACCCAAGATAGTCATCGTATCCACAAGTATATGTAACTAGATATATACAATATAAAACAGTATTCATTTTCCGTAAAACGGGCCTCAGCCCAACACCGTAAAACGTGTCACAGCCGTAAATCGAGATAGTCAAAATCCATTAATGAATCACGCACATATTTAGATATACGGAAATGAAAACGGTTATGCATGCAAGAGTTAATAAAAACGGGCCCACTCACAGTACGTTCCCGCTGCGAATAACGCGCGTACGAACTTGTCTCCGGAATTAACGTAAGTTTCCTGTCATTTCCAATCACACACAAGTGTCATTAAAGGTCCTTAAAATACCCTCAAAAATTCCAAAATAGAAACCAGTTCGGGAAAGCCGGCCAACACGCTTCCCGAGACATCCGGCCCTAAACTGACCTTCCTCACTATCTCAGATCAACATGGTTATTTCACAGAAAATGTCCAAAATGATGAAAGATTAAAAGTCATGTTGACCGTGATCCGAGATAGTGCTCAACGCGCCCTCACGCGCCGCCCAAAGTGGCTGCGCGTGAAAGTCACGCGCTGCTACAGTGTCACCGTCCTTGCCCGATTTACTGTAATTTGGGTCTGCGACCCGCGGGGTGACCCGATTAATTAACCGTCCAATTCTGCTTAATTTCATTCCTTCTTGATTCTAACATGTTCTAAAGTCATTTAATTACAGTTCTTAGTCCACTAATCAACTCGACAAGCCTTCAACCATCCTATCCAAACCCGAATAGCTACACGGGTCCAACCTCAGAACACCTCCAAACTATCACCATTGTCCAATTAATTTATACAGAAGCATACTAGGGCCTAGACTAACAAAATAGAACCATCAATTGAACGAAATGTCACCTGGAAGTAGTCGTCCAAACACTGTGATTTCCTCTGCACACGGCGGTCACCGTCCCAGCTCCTCCGTGGCTGGTTGTCGTCGATTTCGATATGGACAGGTTCCAAATGTTCCCAGAAAGCTCACTCAGTGATTGGTTTCGTCCAAAAGGCCGTGGAAATTGAACTCGGATTTTCCCTCCAAATCGGTTTTTCTCAGAACTGGAACTTGGGTTCTTGGGCAATTCCTCGATCACACTCTTCGAATCTTGCACGGTTAGGTCTCTGCTACTCCCAGAAATCTTCCCCAGTATTTAGATCGATCCCAAAACCCGTAGAGATTGAATTCGGAATTTTTCCCCCCAAAAACCCGAAACGGTTCTTCATTGTTTCTCCCCGTCTCTCTCAAACTCTCAGCCTCAAACAGACACCAAAATGAAACCTTCCCTCACTCCCCTACTCGGTTAAGCGATCAAGGCGTCCAACACCCGTGGGAGACACTCACAAATCGCACTGCACCTGTTTCCCGCACACAGAGCCCGTACAGGTTTTTAATTCTTCCCGTGGTCTGCAACAGCCACAACCACACTCCCAACGTCTCAAATTGCATAAACTAATCCCACAATCCGTCCACTCAGTGTTTAAACAATTGCACGCCCACAAACACCACGGCATGGCCGTGTGCCCTGTTTTTCACGGTTGCTGCTACAGTAACCGTGCAAAAGACCAAAATGCCCTCAGGGCAGAAATTACCAAAATGCCCTCCAACTTCCGTGACCCATAACTCGGTCATCCGATGTCCGTTTCACGCGTGCCGCCTGTCGTTGTACTCAGGGTATCGAGACGAATCTAACGGTCTTCGGGTCGTGTGAAAATTCCCGGTACATCAAAAAGTCAACTTTTTCCCCTAACTCGTCCAAATTACGGTAATGCCCCTGAACTTCCGATAGTCATAACTTTTTCCCTGATCGTCCGAATTGGACGTGCCACCTGTCTATGAACTCGTGACGTCCCGAACTACGTCACGGTCACTGGTCAAAATCCATTTGACCCATAAACCAAAAAGTCAACAATTGGCCATAATCCACAGGGGTAAAATCGTCAATTCATACATTAAATTACAATATTACAATCTGTGAATTTCCGGGGTGTTACATTCCCGACTTAAGTGAAGGGCTCCATCATACCAGCTGTGCTTCTGCAAAACTGTAACGACCCGTCCCGAATTCCGGGATTAGATTAGTCATTAATCTTGATTAGTGAGGTTGAACGGTGGTTAGTAGGGCGGAATCGGACAAAATGTGAAAAATGACCGTTTTGCCCTTGGTCGTGGGCAAAATGTTAACTTTTTGACCGGGAGGTCCGATGGACGAGGGCCAAGGACCGTTACGTAGGTATCTTCGATACGAATCCAACGACAGGCGGCATGCCGAAATCGGAGATTCGACGACGAAGTTATGGTCAAGGAAACGAATTTACGAACCGAGGCTCGGATTAAAATAATAATATAATAATGAATAGTAACTGATGACTGTGCACATCCGGATGAGTGACAAGTGTCACCCATCCCTTGTTTCCTGCTCCATGTTTCCCTCCCAACACCATCATTACAACATCATCATTTATCCTTCATCATTTCCTCCATTTTCTCCCTCATTTCCTCTTCTTTGTTTTTCTAAACCGTGCACAAATTTGGGAATCAGATTGGGGAGAATTGGCTCCCTTCCTCTGCTGTTCCTGAGAGAAAAATGAGAGACTAAGATGATTGAATTAACGGGGAAACACGAGGGGTTGTGAGAGTACTGAATTTTGGATTTTGGATTTTGGGAAAATTGGGGGGAAAATTCGAAATGGAGGAATTGAGCCGTGAGGATCGAATTGATGCTCACATTCAGCTTCCTGGGATCACAACGATCAGAATCGTCGAAAGAACAAAGGGAATTGGTGCTGTTTTGGCTCTAATTACACTTGGTGACAGAGGAGGCAATTCGACCTTGAGTCGTGGAGTTTGAGGCTTCGAATGATTCAATTGAGGTGGGGAAACTACTTCTCATGATCCCACGATGCTTCTGGAAGGATCAATTGAAGGAAAACGCTGGAGATTGGCGGACTTCCATGGTTGCGCAGTGTACGGATGTTCGAGCTTGAGTCGTGAAAATTGAGCAATGGATTGATGCAATTGATGGAGGGGAATTGTCTCTCATGGTCCAGTGATGCTTCTGGATGCATCAATTGGAAGAAACCTGCAGTACTTGATGGAATTCCATGAATGAACAGTGTTCGGAGTGTTCTTGGTGTTCATCATCGAATCGTGGGGATTTGGGTAAGTGATCGTGTAATTGATGTTACAGACCTGTAATTGAACTAAGAAAGAAACTAACTGAATGATTAATTGAAGGAATTAAGGCTGAATTGTTGGACATTGAACCGGGTTGTATCGCGGGTAAATTGGACCCGTTTACCAGACAAACGGGTTGGGCTGGTGACACTGTAGCAGGCGCGTGGGTTTCACGCGCAGCCACTCACGTTGGCGCGTGACGGCACGTGGGCACGAATCTCGAGGTGAGGTCAACATGACTTCTGTCCTATTTAATGTAACGAACATTTTGGGATTGGTTTCGTGTCGATCGGACACCGTCTCGATATTGTTCGGGATGTCCGAAGGTTTTAAATTAAGTTTAAAAATAGTTAAAAATTCGGGAAAATTACGGGACTTTGATAGGATGTTAATGATGAGGTTAGTGACCCTCTAATGTAATTTGGACAGGATTGGGAGTCCCGGTGATAGTGGTGTGGCCCGGGAGAACCGGTGGCACGCGTATCGAGGCATACCGTTAAAACGGTCTGTGAGTGGACTTTGGTTTTATAAATTCTATGCATGCTTAAATGTTTTATATGGATTATGGTTGTGATTGTATGATGTTGATTTGGTTGTTGGTAAATTGTACGGTTTCACGTATTTCGAGGCGATTTACGTGCTTGCACGTAAATCGAGGTTTCCGGTTTTACATGGATTTTTCATATTTATAACTTGGATATAATGTGATGAAATGGTTTTGAAATTGGAAATATGAACTCGGGCTTGAGGCCCAATTATGTTGGAAATTTCGGACTTGGAGTCCATTTGAGAATCGGGTCGGGGGCCCAGTTGGTTAATGAAATCGGGCCAGGGGCCCAGTTGATATGAAATCGGGCTGAGACCCATTTGAGTTATGTTATCGGGCCAGGGGCCCAGTTGATTTACGAATTCGGGCCGTGGGCCCAGTTGGGTTATAAAGTCGGGCTGCGGGCCCAGTTGGTTTACAAATCAGGCCGTGGGCCCAGTGGTTCATAAAATCGGGCATGAGGCCCAGTTGGATTATAATTGTGATTTTGGGTCAGGGACCCTAAATGGAATTACATGGTTTTATGGAAATTTCGGGCAGGGCCCATTGTAATGACGTGATAAAAGGATTTAATAAAACTGTTTTCCATATACCATCTGGATACCAGGATATATGATGGTCTCCTCCAGATGTCTGGGACACTGGGGAAGTCACGGTGCATTGCCTGCGAGGGGTCATTATACGGAGCAGCCGGACCGTATGATGACTCAGGAGCAGGATTGCTATGATTGACGTCAGGGACGTCAGACATCAGGAATGTCAGATATATGGACCCGGAGAGACCCCGGGCAGCACGCGTAGCTTATGAAACCGTGAGATATGACGTCAGGGACGTCAAGCGTCTGGGACGTTAAGCATCAGGGATGCTGGTGATGGTAATGGTAAAATATGGATTAATGAATCTATGAAATGGCTTTTCGGTTGGATATGTGTTATGTGGTAAAATGGATTATTGGTTATGAAATGGTATGTCGGGTCGGGGACCCTAAATGATTTGGGATTTATGGATTTATATGTATGGCTTTGGGCGGTGGCCCACATGGTTTTAATATGTCTGGTGGTGGTATTCCACAGTTTTGGGTTGAGTTCCCACACTTGGTTTTTGGTTAACGGTTTTTGGGCTAAGGCCCTAATGGCTCGGTTGAGCAAACGTTTTGGTTACTGGTTTTCGTGGCATGCATACGTTTTTATTGGAGGGCATAAATGTCTTATAAATGTATTTGATAAACTTATTGGTTTTTGTCCACTCACAGCTTTTGGTTTTAATGCCCTTCAGGTTGATTACGGATGCGATTGCAGCAGAGACTGGGACATTGCACACCTCATCCATCGATCCTTGCGCACTCTGCATGCCCCGTTTGGGCAGTGGCTCTTGGTTATCCCTTGTCTGACACCCCTTGTTGGACGGGAGCAGGGCACATTCCACGGTAATCCCGGGGGGATTGGGATGGGTCCTGTCAAAAACTTATACTTATCATTTTGTAAAGACTTTGACAGGATCTGTCCCAACTGGACGTCGATAACCGTGTCTGGTCCTGCTCCCGTCTAACAAGTCAACTGAAGACCCGAAACTATCGTTCAGTACTTGCCAGACAAAGGGATAATTGCACTGATTTCTGCTGCTACCTCCGCCTCTCGTTCAGTCCCGAACGTCGTACCACGGCCTGGAGGGTCACAAAAACAACAAAGGTGTGAATGGACAAAAATGACCTTTTATAAAAACGTTTACCAAAACACATTCTTACCCTCCAGTTTTCACAAACATGCATGCATATCATAAAACATGAGTAATAGTATGAAATCATTCAAGTATGAACAGAGGACCGATAAAATCAAAACATGTTTTCCCCTGGTCCGTAAAACTCATGTTCACCAAATCAGTTCATGCTATAAAGCATCAAAACCTGACTCTCAGGCCAAAACATGTGAAACATAATCACCTGGCCACAAAGACCAAAAACCCGTACTCGATACCGGTACGTCTTCACAAATAACATCAATCAGCACTATTCACAAGTGCACAGTCAATCAATCAATCCAATCAATCCGCATTTCTCACAAGTGCACCAACTATCACACAATCACAACTGCACTACGCGTAGGCCAATATCCAGCCACATTCTCGAGATCAAACACCTCTGGGCTCAACCCTCGGGCTCAGTCACATCTGGACGAACACATCCCCAGGCTCAGACACATCCGAGTGGTACATCCAGGCTCAATCGCATCCGAGAAGCTGGCTTACCATAGGATCAACTCACAATCCTACAATCATATCCCCCAAGCTCCGGTCGTCTGGGTGATCCCCTAGCTCCGACCGTCTGGGCATTTCACAATCACAATGAAAACCATCTCGGGATTACATCCCAAAATATTTCAATCAAATCTTGACTTCAAACAAAGTCAAGATCATTCCTTGACTTCAAACCAAGTCAAGAGCATTCCTGACTGGGTCTCAAGCCCCAATTACCATTTACACGTAAATCTTAAAAATCACAATGTAAAACAATAAAATAATCCAGAAAGCATCATTGACTCACCAACTAAGTCAAAATATCATTTTAGAAATCTTTTTGACTCCGGGCCTAGCCCAAAACATCATTTGCACATTTCACATAAAACATGCCCGAAAGACTGATTAAAATAATCATGAAATCACAAGAAATCATACAAAATCATCAATTTCATCATATTCACATGTGACTTCAAATCCGAGTCAAAATCACTATCCAGTTGGGTCTCACGCCCAAAATATCATTTTCACGCAAATCCATGCGTTCGCAACCTCAGTTGCCATTTTCATATAAATCCATGAAATCGATCCTTGACTCATACCCGAGTCAATACATCATTTTCAATCCCTGACTCATAATCCGAGTCAAAACATCATTTTCAATCAATTTCAATCCCGGACTCATAGTCCGAGTCCAAACATCAATTTCATAATTTCTCGAAAATCGTGTCAAAATATAATAATATAATAATCCATAAAATCGAGAAATCACCGGATTGAAACATCAATCATGCCAAAGCATATAAAATCATATAATAAAGCATTTAAATCATATATGCATGCATCATGATTAGAAAACAAAGTCCACTCACACACACCGTCCGAATCGCTCGCTTCCAGAGCTGCACGTTTTTCCGTAAATTCTGAAAATCACAATTCCTGTCCAAAATTATTAATGAGGGTCACTAACATCTCAATATATCTCATATAATTTTCCCCAATTTTTCTGGAATTTAAATACGTATTTAACAAGTAAATTAAAACTTCAGATACGCGGAACTTTATCGAAACGATATCCGATTTCCTCGAAACCAGTGTCAAAATGTTCGTTACACTGAGAGGATTTAAAGTCATGTTGACCTCACCTTGAAAAAAGGCCTCACGCGCAGCCCAAAGTGGCTGCGCGTGAAACCCACGCGCCTTGCTACAGTGTCGTCTTCCTCGCCCGTTTCACTGCAATTCGGGTCCTGCAACCCGCGAGACGACCTGGTTCATTTCCTATCAATTCAACACTGATTCTTTCAATTGATCATTCAATTAGCTCCGATTTAAGTCTAATTAGAGGTCTGTAATCTTAATTTCTCTAATACTTACCTCAAATCAAACGATTCGAAGATGAACATCGAAGAACACCAGGGCACTGTTCATCCTTCGAAATTCATCAACCTCACTCGA
This sequence comes from Prinsepia uniflora, assembly GCA_032719365.1. Classification (NCBI taxonomy): domain Eukaryota; kingdom Viridiplantae; phylum Streptophyta; class Magnoliopsida; order Rosales; family Rosaceae; genus Prinsepia; species Prinsepia uniflora. Next base: position 63,560,291 of record CM064871.1, on the reverse strand, counting down.
TTTCTTTCAATTGATCCACCCAGTAGCATCAGTGGATCATGAGAAACTGTTTCCCCACTTCAATTTCGTCGTTTGATCACTCAAAGATCACGACTATACTTCGACTCAAGCTTACTATTACCAGGCCCGTTCAGAGCCAATTGGGCCTCGATTTCTTTCGTTTTTGATGTGGATCGACTCGTCACAACCTCAGGAAGCTAAATCCAAGCTCAATTTCGATCCTCAGAGCTCAACTCTCAACAATCAAATTTTCCCCCCAAAATTCCAAATTTTTTATTTCCAGATTCCAGCTCTCTCTCAATCCCTCGTGTTTCCCTGTTAATTCAGTCTCACTAATCCCTCAATTTCTCACTCTGGAGTTCAGTAGTGGAAGGGAAATGGTGGACAGAAATCAAACTCTCACTTCTCTATTTTTTGCTTATACACGGTTTAAGAAAACATAAAGAAGAAGAAATGGCTGATTAAAAATGATTAAAGATGATTAAATGATTAAAGAATAATAAAACAAGATGAAGGTGTTTTCCCCAAAACATGGAGCTGAGTTTAGGCCTTAAATCAAGGGATGGGTGACACTTGTCACTCATTCAGGTGTGGTCAGGCATCGGTCACTATCCACAATAAAATAATATTTTAATCAAAATCCCGGTTCGTTCGGTTAATCGCTTTCGTTCCAGTAACCATAACTTCGTCGTCGAATCTCCGATTTCGGCATGCCGCCTGTCATTGGATTCGTATCGACTCGACCTACGTAACGGTCCTTGGCCCTCGTCCATTGGACTTCCCGGGTCAAAAGTCAACATTTGGCCCCTTTTCGACCAAATTACCAAAATACCCCTCAACTTCCAAACGTCATAACTTCTTCCTCGAATGTCGGAATCGAACGTGCCACTTGTCTATGAACTCGTGACGTCCTGAACTACGTCATAATCATTGGTCAAAGTTCGTTTGACCTCCCGAACTAAAAGTCAACATTTTATCCATGTCCAGGGGTAAAACGGTCATTTTGCACTTTTCGTCCGATTTCACTCAACTAATCCCAGATTAGTCATTCTAAACCATAATTAATTAATATTTAATTTTGATATTCGGGACGGGTCATTACAACTTTGTAATCCTATCTGAACCATTGTCATCAGTATGGATCTTCTCGATTTGAAGTTTCTTGAATTCCAACACTTCACGAATCCAATGATATCTCACAACAATATATTTTGACCTTGAGTGGAAACTTGAGTTCTTACTCAAATAAATAGCACTCTGGTTGTCACAATGAGGAACATATTTTTGTTGCTCTTGTCCCAGCTCTTGTAGAAATCTCTTCATCCACGGTAACGCTTTGCAAGCTTCTGCAGCAGCAATAAACTCTGTTTCTGTAGTTGACAGAGTAATGCACTTCTGTAATTTAGAATGCCAGGAAACGGTTCCCCCAGAAAAATTAACTAGATAGCCTGAAGTGGACTTTCTGGTGTTAAGTTCTCCAGCATGGTCTGCATCTGTGTACCTAACCAATTCGGGCTTAGCACATCCAAAACACAAACTCATTTTGGAGGTGCCTCTAAGATATCTCATAATCCATTTTACTGCTTCCCAGTGTTCTTTACCCGATGTGGATAAGAATCTGCTAACAACATCAACTGCATGTGTTAAATCTAGCCTGGTGCACACCATCATATACATAAGACTCCCAACTGCTGAAGCATATGGCACCGAGTTCATCTCTTCCTTCTCTTTGTCACTTGTAGAGCACTACTTGGAGCTGAGCTTGAAATGATTAGCAAGAGGAGTCACAACTGATTTTGTCTTGTCCATGTTGAATTTCTTCAACACCTTCTCGATATAACATTCTTATGATAACCACAACTTTCCATTCTTTCGATCACGAGAGATATGCATACCGAGAATCTGCTTTGCTGGTCCTAAGTCTTTCATTGCAAAAGACTTGCCGAGTTCTTTCTTCAACTTGTTAATCTTGTCACTATCACGACTTACGATCAACATATAAGAGAAGTATAATAAATTCTCCATCAAAGTACCTCTTGACAAAAACACAATGATCAGAAGTGGTCCTCTAGTATCCATGTTTGATCATGAAGGAATCAAACTTTTTGTACTATTTTCGTGGTGCTTGCTTCAGTCCATATAAACTCTTCTTTAGTCGGCAGACTAGGTCTTATTTTCCTCTGACTTTGAAACCTAATGGCTGCTCCATGTTTATTTCTTCTTCAATGTCTCCATGAAGGAATGCAGTCTTGACATCTAGTTGCTTAACATCAATAGAGATTAAATGCGATAATTTTTCCAAACAAAGAACAAAAAGATACAAAGATAACGAGTCACCTTGCCTTAACCCACGCCTAGGAATGATAGGATTTGTAAGCTCACCATTCATACGGAACTAAGAAGAAACAGTCTTTACACACTACATGATAAGCCTTATCATGGGGAAAGAAGCCACTCCTCTTGAAAAACCGATTCAAGAAGCTCCAAATTGACACGATCATAGACCTTCAAGAGATCGATCTTCCAAGCCAATTAGCCCTTACAACCCTTAACTTCACTATACTTATAAAAAATCTCCTGGGCCACAATTATATTATCAGTAATTTGCCTACATGGGATGAAATTTTCCTAATTCGAGCTAACTAGTGATTGGACCATAGTTCTCAAACGCCCCACCAAAATCTTCGTCACCACCTTATACATACTATTACAGAGGTTGATGGGATGCATTTCACAGGCATTCTACTGTGTACTGAAAATTTTCTGACTATAATAAAGGGCTAGCTGGGACAATCCTTGCAACGATTTTCATGGGCCAATTCAGACAAGCCGTACAAGTACAACCAAATGGGCATGGGCCAATTCAGACAAGCCGTACAAGTACAACCAAATGGGCTCACATATATCATCAATATGTTATTTTTGTGGTCTCAAACATCAATATTTTGGACGTGACCCAACATGGGCCTGAAAAAATAAAATGGAAATACTAGCCCTTTTAACTTTGAACCACAAGGAGTGCAGTAAACAGTAAAATAATGGACGAGGTGCTCGAGAAAAATATTATATTAGTTTCAACTTCGAAGCTTGGAAGAGTTTGAAGTTATCCCTACGTTTCTGCAGGGCTGCGCCTAACTCAATGCATCATGCACAGAAGATCATTTCTTTTATATTTTCATACATATCGAGCATCGAGGAGATATTAAAATGTCCCTGCTCATTTCGCTTGGGTCTTGACTCTTGAGGCGCTCCTAACCACAAGAAAATTTGAAAAAAAGTGAGAAAAATAAAAGAAGAGCATATTCTCTGTTTTTACCCTACTTTGTCAAATGCTTTGGGATGTCATTGTCAAGGCCAAGACTAGTGAGGAAGAACACCAACGACCAAAGAAAAACTCATTTTGAAGTCCAATTTTTGTACTCACAATTTTAAAACTACTATTGATAGTCTTTTTTTAAAAATAAAAAGAAATAAGCAAACTACTATTGGTAGTCATAATTGACTCACGAGCAAATATCAAAGCGACAATTGGTGAAAGGGGAAGAATCACATAAGGACTAAGATTGGAATACATGTTAGAAAAAGAAAAATGAACCAATCCGAAATTTAAGTTATTTGAAGCATAAAATTAAATTGAATAAAATTTGAATTAGTTATGAAAGAATGCGAATAACAGTAAGACTCATAACTTGCATTGGGCATGAAAAAATTAGTCCTTCAACAAAGTAATTTCAGAGCCAAAAAACCAAAGTGAGTATGAGCGTGGAGGACAAGGCTTCGGCGGTAAGTGAGCGTTGAATGGTATGAGTATTTAACGGTTATTGGAGGGTGGAGTGGGTCCTAAAATATGGGTGAATGATTTGGATATCCATACTATTCAATGGTAAGGAGCATTGAAACTTAAGCGATAAGGCTCATGTTAGAGCATATTTAGCCGAGTTTTTAAAATATTATTTTAGTTAATTTAGAAATTTTCATCAAGTCTTTATTTTATTCTAGAATTTTGTTATTTTTTTGAAATAATAAAATATTTAATTTAAATTAAATAATAAAGTATTTAAAATTTATCCTAATAAAAATTACAGCTAGAATAAATTTTCTTAAAATAAAATTTTAACTATTCTAGGTAGAATTTAAAAGCAAAAAGAAAAGCATTTATTACTAGAGAAATTGGAAGAGCAGAGTTGGAAAAAAAAAACAAGGGAAAAGGAAGGGAAAAGGAAAAAGAAAAAAAAGAAGAAGAATAGAATGAGGTAAGAAAATCTAACTAAAAAGTAAAAACATAGAAAAAGATGTAAAACAGTAATAATAAGATTTGAATAGCAACCTGTCGTCGATCTGCATTCGACCCACCACCCCTTTCGAGACTTTTGTCTTCTCTCCAACCTCACTTCACGTGACCCTAAAACTAAAACCCTCCGCTTCCCTCTCCCTAGTCCCTACTACGTTCATCAGATTCAATTCAAGATCTCATTTTTATGACACTCCCTCCTCCTCCTCACCCAAAAATGAAAAATTCACTCCCATTCAATTCCATGCCTCCCCCGCCGCCGCCACTCTCAGCCGCCCTTCTCTTTCTAACACTATTGTTCTTCTCAGATTCCAAAGCCGCCACCCACTCATGTTTAGAAGCCTCTAAACCTTCTTCATGCCCGCCCTTCACTTCAACTCCTCCCTTCCCTTTCTCTTCCTCCCCCGGCTGCGGCCACCCTTCATTCCAAATCCAATGCTCTGCTCCTCACTCCACCATCTCCATCAACAACATCTCCTTCTCCCTCCTCCGCTACGAGCCTAACTCCACCTCCCTCCTCCTCTCGCCCCACACTACCATCTCAACCACCGCAACACCAAAATCCACCCAACAGAACTGCTCCTCCCCTCAGTTTCTCTCCATCCCCCGCCACTCAATCAACCTCTCTGACTCCCCGTTTCGAATCTCCGACGCTTCTTGCTCTCGCCTTTCATTTCTTCGACCTTGCTCACCTCCATCTCTTCCAAATTGCAGCCATTGCCCTTGGGAATGCAAGCTAATCAAAAACCCCCTTGAACTTCTGCATGACTGTGGATCTCCGCACCGCCCTGTTTCTCAACAGGGCTGCCAAGGCGATGTCTTGGGCTTTCTCGACAATTTCCTCAAATGGGGGATCGAGCTTGAGTGGGACGAAGCTCAGGACTCCTACTTTTCCAGCTGCAAAGCTTGCAAAGCCGACAATGGCTTCTGTGGCTTCAATTCCTCCGACCCAATGAAGCAGTTCATCTGTTTTCATCCTAAACCTCGATTTTCGCCGCCGTGTATCAGCAAAGACAACCCAAATCGAATCGCAATCTTATCCTCTGTTTTCACAGTACTCTGTTTCATGCTCGTGATTGCAGTTTCCGTAGCCGTTTTCAGGTCGAGAAGATTGAATTCATCCGCCGCAGAAGAAGACCCAACAACTCTGTTCCTCCGTCGCCACCGCTCAGCCAGTCTCCTCCCGCCAGTCTTCACATACGAAGAGCTCGAGTCCTCCACAAACCGCTTTGACCCGAAGCGCAAAATTGGCGATGGCGGGTTCGGGTCAGTGTATCTGGGTCAGCTCTACGACGGCCGGGTGGTGGCAGTCAAATACCTCCACAAGCCCCACCATAGCCTTGCTGCCTCTGGCCGAGCATTTTCCAATAAATGCTTCTGCAACGAAATCTTAATCCTCTCTTCCATTGACCACCCAAATCTGGTCAAACTTCACGGCTATTGCAGTGACCCAAGAGGCCTTCTTCTGGTCTACGATTACGTCCCCAATGGAACTCTAGCCGACCATTTACACGGCCCAAAGAGCTTATATCGTAAAGGGTCGATGACGTGGCAGGTGAGAGTCGATATTGCGTTGCAAACGGCTATGGTTATGGAGTATTTGCATTTCTCGGTGGTGCCTCCGGTGGTCCACAGAGACATTACGTCATCGAATATATTCGTCGAGAAAGACATGAGGATTAAAGTTGGGGACTTTGGGCTGTCCAGGCTTTTAGTGTTTCCCGATACGGCGTCGTCCAAGTCTGATTGTGTTTGGACTGGACCGCAGGGGACGCCTGGGTACTTGGACCCGGATTACCACCGGTCGTTCCGGTTGACAGATAAGAGTGACGTGTACAGTTTTGGGGTAGTCTTGTTGGAATTGATATCTGGGTTGAGGGCCGTGGACCAAAGGAGGGACAAGAGGGAATTAGCGTTGGCTGATTTGGTGGTGTCCAAAATCCAGATGGGCCTGCTCCATCAGGTGGTCGACCCGGTTTTGATTGTCGACGGCGATGTCATTGATGGAGTCGATGTGGCGGCTGAGCTGGCGTTCAGGTGCGTCGCGGCGGATAAAGACGACCGTCCGGATTCCAAGGAGATGGTGGAGGAGCTCAAACGCATCAGGAGCCGTATACGTGGGGTGAGCCGGGCCTCGAGCTCGAATGTGATTGGTTGTGATGACGTGGCAAGAGACTGATTGATTTGATAGAGCGTGCGTGGGGTCAGATGACTCAGATGCGCATGTGCGGAGTTTGACTGACTAAGTGAACGAGTGTGTCGGAAAGTCGTCAGATTTAGATGTGTTTGGTTTTGCCGCTGGAGAGAAGAATCTGCTGCATGCAGTCGCACCGTATAGTTGTTCCATAGAATGTGAAATTTTAAATACACCTGTTTCGGTTTGGTTACTTTCCCTCTCTGGCTTTTAAACATCTGTGTGTATTATAACCCTTCAAAATCAAATCAAATTTTAGCGTTTTGTTCATATCTAGTAATTCTATGAGAAAATGATAACGAAGCTTCGCGACATGGACGTTTAGAAGAAAGTACATCAACTGTTTCCAAGTAGGTACTAAGTTTAATCTATTTGAAATCAAATGTATATAGATATGTGTTCATTAGTTCCATGTTACAAAATAAGTACAATTTTATTGTGATTGTTGACAAACTGAAGGGCTCCGGTCTTACTGGCTATGTGAAATAAGCAGTCTCCAAAAGCTTGGCTTTCTTACTTGCAATTGCAGCAGCCTCTTCCCTCCCTGTCAATTTGTAGCCTCTTTCCTGCAAGCAAAATAGAATTCTTTACATTCAACTGTTCAAAATTTGTAATACAAATGCTAATCGAGAATCATGGAGATAATAAACACATCACTTCGTATAATAGCAGGATATATTATACCAGAAGGCGCCACAAAAATGGGATTCCATCTCTTGTTTTGATTCGTTTCTGAATTGCATCAATTGCTAAATTTGCACACGAATCAGAGAAAGAAAAAGCAACTTTAAAACCAGCAGTAGGTCTGAATGTGAAAGAATTACGTAACTTTAAAACCAGCAGTAGGTCTGAATGTGAAAGAATTGCGTATATCGTACCTTTTGTAGCTTGTCCATTGTTAAGCAGCATACAGTACCAGACTTCATTGAATACATCAAGCTGTTCACTGGATGCTCCAATCATCTTGCAAAATTATACATTCAAAAATTTTAGTTCTTTGAAAATTGATAGGGCAGAATAAGACGGGAAAATCACTTCTCAAATGTTAAATGTTAATATATACCTTGCAGTGATCAGCATCAAAAACCGGACCAAGTAATTCCAATGCTTGTTTTTCGTTATCCCTTCCATACTCGTACATGGCTTCTGCTAGCTGATGACAGAGATATTGTAAAAAATCCCCAAACTTGGATACGAAACTATAATGAAGTAATGAAGTAATGCTTGTCACTCTAATGACAACCCGAATTGTAACAATCATAATTTACTGAATTCTTTAAATTAAATTAGAAAAAACCATTATTGCTCTCTGCATAAATTGTTGCTTCTTCTTGTTCATCGTAGAAATTCTACATAAGGAACAGATCACGATCAGTACAATGCCAGATAACAACATAAAGTTTGGCCGAGAGCCGGAGGTTTCCCTATTACCTGGACTTCAAGCCATTTAGCAAATTTTCTGCCTTAGAAATTTCCCCGGTATTTGCCAAGGCCCATAAAGTTAACACATCTAGATGCCACTCTAAATACCAGTTGGCCTGAACAAGTAGCGCAAATTCGGATAACAGAACTCTCTTAAGTGTAAAACAATAACTAACAGAAAACGAAGCATCATAGATTCATATATACAAGTAAGATTATGTAGGCAATAGGTTTCTTATTCAGCACTTACTCGATCTGTCACACAGTTTGCTAAGGTTTTCAAGCGGTCCCCAAAGGCTTCTGTTTCACCCTGGACATGCACCCGTAACAACAGCCCAAGGGCATTCAAGTACACCTAATTGCACAAGACGTAAGGAATAAAGGATGCAAAAGAGATGTGTCATGGGAAAAATGCTGGACACAAACCTCTGGACGCACAGCATCAGGCTTCTCCAACTCTTTCCATATACAACGGTCATATAAATTTACAATTGTTTGGATTGGAGAATGACCTTCTAAACAACAAAGGGCTACATGCCACCAATTGTGTGTGAGCCTGACGAGCATAACACTTCTTAGCATCTAAGTGGATGGGGAAAATATTCAATATATTAACTATTTCAGTATGCATACATAAATGAAGACAAAGAATTCCATGAAGATGAGCATGCTTCCATGAATTCTACTGCCTCTTTAAATTGGCAATTATACTGAAGAATGTGGCACATCTGCATAAGAAGTGGAGGAAACAAGACTTACAACAAATCAAGAACTTAGCATTCGAAGATTCTTGTGAAAACTAACATTGGTATGAAGAGAACTAAATATTACAACTCACATTATGTTGTACCCAGCAGTCTTGCTTGTTGATCTCATATCCCTTTTTTGCAGCTTCCTCAGCCTCTGCCATTCGACCAAGCTCCAATAAAGGAAAAGCATGCAAGCCATATATGTAATTTTCTTGTTGATTATTGGGTAGGACCTGTTACAAAATTGGTTGAAGAAAATCAAGAAATATTAAACGCATTCACCACAAAAACAGATTCACTATTATCTTAAAACAATCAAAATACCAGACAATGCTCATTCCTAATATATATTTTTTAACTCATAAATGATTAGTCTTTAGTTGAAATTGCTCAAAATAGCAGGCAATGAATTAAATCCCCTGTACGCTGTTCAATGAAAATATAAACTTCATATCCTCAATATAGAAAAATGTACCTGTTCAATAAGCTCCAACGAAAGATCAGGTCGACCCATGTAGAAACATAGAACTTGGGCCCTTTTCAGAGAGACTAAATCTTTAGGGAAGCTTTTCAAGAGCTGCAAAACAGATGACAAAACAATAAATAGAGATTCAAGCTCATACAAAATGCTTACCACACGATATATGCTATCGCAATTGCTACTATTAGTGGAAAAGACAAGATATACAGCTATATTTCTACATGAAACACAGAACAATTAATAGAGATTCAAGGCACTAATATAGATCAATAAAAAGAAAGAAGCATTTGAAAACATAGCCAAGACAACCTTTTTTGTCTTTTAAGTTCAAGATGATATATTTTTTCTCTTCATCAGTTATGCAATTACTTTAGATAAATTGTATCTGAGAAGGCAGATCCCTCTAAATCATTCGGGCAAAATCCACGAGTTTTACCAGGAAGCTGATTGAGAGTCATGTAAAAACTTAAAGAATGAACTTTTTACATATCAAATTGGTATTTGAAGTGACCATAGTTTCAACTTTTGAGACAAATTTGCAAGACATTAAAACACAGAAGTGATTTAAACTCAACTTGGCAACTACATTTCTGGATCATCTGCCATAAATAATAGCAAGATTGACAAAATAGTTATTTACGAGCTGGGAGGAAATGGGAATTACTCAAATGAAATATATAGTAGGAAAACAAGTGAGTAGCTATGCCCATCAAGAAAGGAAATCCCAATAAAGAGGTTTGGGTAGTGGCCCACCTTTGAATGCAATTCAACAGCAACATCATCGTCTCTATCCTCAGAAATCAAATAATTGACAGCATCAAAAACTGCTTTCTCATAGGAGGTAGCTTGTTCCTGATCATAACAAATTTCCCATAAGGTCATCAAAGTAAAAACTCAAAACCCAATATTGTTCAACACAAAAAAAGTCAAAGTTACTATTTTTATTTTTATTTTTTGAAAAAACACAAAGAAGAACACTTACCAGGCGAGACTTGGCGGCTTGGATATGAGATGAAGCTCGAGAAGGATGAGATGAAGCGAGGAAACAGGCAGCCAAAATGTTAGCCAGCACGCAGTCGTTGTCATGAGCCGGTGCTTCCAATATCACCGACCTATGTCTTCCATAACTCAACACCTTCACTCACCCATCAAAAACCCCAAGAACCCATCTCAGAAATTGAGTTGATTAACAAAAAAAAAAGACCAAAGTAAAACTAAAGGTATGAAATTTAGAACAGACCTGGTCATAAAAAGAATTGATGGCAGATATGCAAGCGTCGGAAGAGGTCCGAAGCTCGTACCCCCACCTGTCAACTCTCAGTCCTCCGTCCATTTCAGTAGCTTGTTGCTCAAAAAAAGAGACTTTCTCTCAAATGGGTTTTATCTATTTTGCTGTATTCTTTTCGAAATGAGAGAGAATGGGTGATGAAATAGGACGAAGGGGTGCCTTGTGACTTTGTCATGTGTCCATTGTGATTTGATTGCGTGGAGCTTGCGCTGGTTTGATTGTCCCAGTAGGTTTTGGTGGGTAGTTTAATATTTGCATCAGCAGCGGCTCGCTTATGTTCTCTGCTTTTTGGTTTTCAACTTTTTATGGAAGGACGCATATCGTCCCCCACTTGACTACGGCTTTATTCCTGCTGCGGTTCAATCCACCGCAAAAGCAATCACAAGAGGGAAAAAGAACAAACAACGTAACATCCCTTGTGGATAATTTGTGACGTCAAATACTTACATAAATTCAATAACGTGAGATCTTTTTGGTTAAAACAATGTAAGTTTTTTTTTTTTCATTTATTTACCTTTTTATAGATCAAATCAAAAAAAAATTAGTCAATTCCAATAACAATTATTATTTTTGTTTAGATTGTAATCTACATACGTTGCAATTTAAAAAGAAAATCAAATGTTCAACAAGATAAATAATCGAATTCTAACATATTTTTTTTATCAGAAATACTTATATGTATGTATGGTATATTAAATCACAATTAAAATAAGCGAGGAAGTTGAATTCTAGTAATAGATTATTTTTAAGTTAGCTGTTTGTGTTGGAATAAAAATATTAAATTCAACATGACAATGAAAATTGAACCAATTAATAATGAAATTGAGATAACATTATAACAATTTTCAAAGTCAAAAGTATGAATGAGAAAAATTAGAAGACAAAAAATAACATTACTTGATATGCAAATGTGCTCTTTCCTTTGTTTCAAATTTCCCATCAGTCACATAAAAGTAAAATGGCACAAAATAAATATGCCCAACTCTAATTATGAAATCACTTTGGGGCAGCAGCTCCAGCTTTCATCTTGGCCATAATAATCTTGGCAATCTCACAAAGCTTCTCAGTCTCAGGCATAACATCTTTTACAGCACCATGTCCACAAAACTTATCAGCCCATCGGACCAGCCCCGGGGCCTTTGATCCGTCCAGCAGCTCCACCCCGGTGAGCTTCTCAGTGGCCCTGAGCCACCCTAGGAAGCATCCAAAGGCAATGTCAAGGTACCCAATTTCATCCCCACCAAAAAAGTCCTTGCCTTTGCTTGACTTGTGAAAGGCCTCCTCCAAAAAGGCCAGACTCTCTTCCACTTGCTCGATTGCTGCCTTCTTTGCCTCCTCTCCTTGAGCTGATCTAATGCCTTTCATTGTTGGGTAAAACTGCACCCATTTCATGTTACATGTGAGAGAGACATAATTAGTAAGACCCTATCCAATGCACTCAAAATGCTTAGGACCGGTAACCGTTGAACCAAGCCAAATCAAACCAGAAAGTTTTTAAAAATTTGTTTCGGTTTGAATTTTAAATTAAGATTAGACTAAAGAACAACAAAAAATTAGTGAATTTTAAACTAAAGAAAACTAATTGGATCAAACTAAAATCGAACCAAATCAACAACGAATGAGTGAATTGCTTTAAACTAAAGAAAACCAATTGGATCAAACTGAAATCGAACCACATTAATCATTTAATTGGTTTCATGTAAAAATGAAATGAACCAAACCGAATCTTCCCGTCCAAAACCTATAATTGATTCAGACTATAAGTTGGTGCATTTTTAATGGGCAGAAATATTTATGATCCAGATATAAAATGAGAGCTGATCTCATACTCAAATTTTAATGTAAAATATGCGGAAGTATAAAAATCAGCTCACATATGAAGGTTGGACATCGGTCTTGTGCCAAACCAAAGTCAAACTGTAATTTGAGTTAAAATATATGTTGGTGTCAATCTTACTCAAATTTAGATGGATTAAAATCTAACTAATTCGATATGAACCAATTTACTAGCTCAGTTATGTTCAAACCGGGATATATATGATGCAAAAACGAAGAAACCACGTATCAGGCATATTGAAATGCCTTACCTTGTCACTGACATAGGCAGCCCAAAATCTTGCAGTTGCACGATCAAAGGGGTCAGAAGGGAGGATACATGGACCGGAAGACCAAACCTCATCAATGTACTCAACAATCACAAGAGATTCACTGATGGGTTTGTCACCATGAATCAGAACCGGGACTTTCTTGTGGACTGGGTTTGATTGGAGTAGAAGCTCGCTTTTCGAGCCAAATGTCTCTTCAAGAAACTCGTAGTCCACGGATTTGAGGTTGAGGGCGATGCGAGCCCTCATCACAAATGGACTCGGCCACATTCCCAGCACCTTCACATTGGTCTTGGCCATGATCAAATTAATTTCAGATCGAAATTAAGGTATTAGTAATGTGGGTTTTGGGTTAATGTGTTGAGCAATTGTGGGGGAATTGAAGAAAGGAAAATGAGGGTTTTGTAAGGCTGTTGGAAATTGGAAAGTGGGTGAGATGAGTTAGGTGCATTTTGGTCTGGTGGATGCACGGGTTCAACTTTGAAGGGTAGGCAAAATTATAGGTCATTGGTTAAAAAGCAATGATACTTACCCTTTGCAATGGGTTCGTTACTATAATGCCAATGATATTTTACGATGCAAGCAACTAGGTACATAAATAAAACGCAAATAATTACCTTCTCACAACGATTTTGGTAGCACAAATCTCAGAGAGCCAAAAAGGTCAAAAAATTACACCAAGCGAGAATTGAGCTATAAAATGCAAGCAACTTCCCACCACGAATATAATAGAACTAAAACTCACGCTGAAAAATGAATATTCTTTGCACCAACTCACTCTTGACTCCCTCACAAATAGAGGTAAAACAAAAAATTGGCACGTGAGAAATTGAATCGAGTACATAAGTAAAACTCGAACAACTCCTCACACTGATTTTCACTGGGACAACATTGGCACACTCTCACTTACTACGGTAGTAAGCAAATGAACTTAAGTAAAACTAGGGCAAGGAAAAATAAAATACCATGCACCAGCCGGGAATCGAACCCGGGTCTGTATCGTGGCAGGGTACTATTCTACCACTAGACCACTGGTGCCCTTGCTATCGTATGTTTAGCACAGAAATATCTAGTAGTTAGAAATTTTTTAATCTTGAAAATACAATACTTAATACTCCAACAAAAACAGACTGCAGCTTTCAACGGCATGCAAATCACGATTTATTTCATAGTCACTGCCTTAAACAAAGTAAAATTACTTAATACTCATAATTACTTGGGAGCAGCATCACCTCTCATCTTGGCCATGAGGATCTTAGCAAACTCGGCAAGCTTGTCGGTCTCCGGCAAAACATCTTTGACGGCAGGATCCGAACTGAACTTGTGGGTCCATTTGAGCAGCCCCGGTGTCTTTGCCTCGTCCAGCAGTTTGATCCCATTTGTTTTCTCTGTCACTCTCAGCCACCCAAGGAAGGACCCAAATGCAATGTCAAGGTACCCAATTTTGTCCCCGCCGAAAAAGTCCTTGCCTTTGCTGGTGGTTTGATAGGCTCCCTCCACCAGGACCAGCCCTTCCACCACCTGCTCGAGCGCTGCCTTCCTCTCCTCCTCTCCCTGAGCGGCGGCGATGGTCCTCAGCAGCGGGAACCACTATATCCATTTCAATTAAAATAATATGCATATATTATAAAATAAAATTATATGAAAAAAGAGATCAATTTAAAAAAAAAACAAAACAAAAAATGTAACTGTTCGAAGGACCGACAATAACATCCAATCATTTTTCCACAAGTATCGTCTGTGAATCTGTGATATGACACATCCGACTCAAACAAATGCTTTAAAATTGTGAACTACATAATAACGCCAAAATTTCATATCATCCCCATTGTAAGTTGAGGTTTTTTACTTTAAATACCTTATGAAACTCTCACTTAATCCGACTGCTTTTCCTTATATTATCCTAAATTATCAAATTAATTTATTCTAATTTATCAAATTAATTTACACTAATTTATCAAATTAATTTTATACATATATCTTATATATTTTAATTGAATTTGTAAATTTATATATCTTAATTGGATCTGTAAATTTTTAAATAATTATTTTAAAATTATTTTATATAAAATTAATCTAACATTTAATTATTTATATATATCAAATAAATCAGAATAGAGAACATAGCAAAATAAATAATATAATATGTTTGTGGTTGAAAATAAAAAATAGATCTTTTTTGTCAAAGAAGAACAAAGAGTGATTCAATCCTACAAAAACCATGTATATCAATATGTGTGTGTATGTATACATAATATTTACCTTCTCATCGAGGTAAGAAGCCCAGAATCTGGCAGTGGCGCGATCATAAGGGTCAGAGGGAAGGATGGATGGACCAGACGTCCAAACCTCATCGATGTACTCGACAATGATGAGAGATTCAGAAACCGGTTTGCCTCCATGAATGAGAACCGGGATTTTCTTGTGGACCGGGTTCGATTGCAGCAGAAGCTCGCTTTTGGATCCAAATTTCTCCTCAAGAAACTCGTACTCCACTGATTTGATGTTTAGGGCAATCCGAGGCCTCATCACGAAAGGGCTCGGCCACGCCCCCAACACCTTCACGTCCTTCGCCATATTCAAATAAAATTTACAAAACTCAACCACAGACTAACCGAGTTTTGGTTTGCTTTTGATCAGCGTTGGGTTGTAGTTATGAAATTTTTTGTGGTGTGTGTCTGTGTGAATATAAGAAAGAAAAATACACCAACAAAAGCCGGATTTTCGAAAGCTGGATTTTAATTTAATTCGAATATTCATTAAGTGAATTATAATCCGAGCCTTAAAAGGTTTGGTGAAGTGTATGGTTGTGAGAGATGGTGAGAAATTTACTGTGGTCATAATTACGTGACAGGAGTTACAGTTGCGCCATGCACTGGAGTCCGCGTTCCCGAAAGGGAACGGAAGTAGGGGTTTGATGTTAGAGTATCTGGACATGTGGCTGAGATCGGGATACGTGTGACCCATTGTAGTGCGTGGCTACCTTGGAGCCAGTCGTTGCATTATGTCAGTATGCGAGCCCATCTTCATCTGTGACCACCTTTGATCCACGACGAGGCGGCTTTTTTTCGTTTCCTTTGTGACCCCCTTAAAGGAGAGGAACATGGTTACACCTGGTGTATATACCTCTTATTTTAGAAAGGGGTGGATTGGTGAGGTCAGATGACACAAAATGTATGGAAGGTCTATTTAGTGTGAGGAGAGCGTATCATTTATATGGTCTTCTCTAGTGTCATTAAGATTTTTCCCTATTAAAAAAATGAATTGTTTTGATAAGTAAGTACGATGAGGAAATAATGATAAGAGAGAGATTTCAATTTTGATTTTTAAAAATTAACAACAAATTTATATTTATTTTGAATTTAATGTCGAATAATTAACATATTGCATTTTAAATAAACATTATTGCAACGTAGCAAACAAACGAAAAGAAGTTATGAAATCTAACCAAGCAAATAAGAGTGAGTTATGAAAACGAAAATATTCCTCGATTTTTTTATCTATTCTCTTCTGATATGTGTACCTTCATCATGTACATGTTTAAGTGAGAGGTATTTCTTTGTAAATTACCATTTGAATCAAGCTCATCTTACGAGGAAGAGAAATAACTTAAAAAAGAATGAAAGGAAACCTGAAAAAAGAAGCAAAAATGAGGAAGAAACAAATGTAATAAACTAATAATGGAAGTAACTTCGAGAAAGAATGGGGGGCACTACAGAAACAAGAGGGATCCACTGTAAAAAAGAAAAAATAATGAACCGTTTGCACCAGCCGGGAATCGAACCCGGGTCTGTACCGTGGCAGGGTACTATTCTACCACTAGACCACTGGTGCTTTTGCTTCTTGGTGATGCGTTCCGCTATATGGAGTATACACGTTTAGAAAATGAGATTAGAATACGCTGCAAGCTCTTTCAAATAAGCTGACTAGGAATTAAGTGAAGCGTGAACATGAACATCAATGGTTGGCAAGCGGCAACTATAAGGTGGAATATGCGTGTGTGTGTATATATATACATATATATATATATATATATGAAGGTCACTCACTTCTGATATATGCATATCTGAAAAACTCAACCAAAATGATAACTAACTTCTCAGCAATTACGTCCATGTATAGCAGTACAAATCTATCGGGTTTCCACATCACATGGCTTAAGAAGGAAATATGTCTGGATTATCACATTCAGCCTAATCTCATCAGCTCGTCTTAAGAAGGCTCTTCAAGTAGTTGCATTGTAATTTTCCAGGTAATGCCGGCAATCAGCTACAGAGGCTTCTCTGCTGGATTTCTGGAGTGCAAGGGCTCCGGCATCTTCTCTGCTCATACACGTAACTCTAACTCCAACAACAATGCTGCATAGAACTTAATTCGCAAGCAATCGTTTCTCATTCCAAATCTTGAAAGAACAAAAAAGTAGACACAAACAACATATCCAACTCGACAGGGGCAGAGAGTACCCGGGGTTACTTCTTTGATCATTTTGGAAGTGATGAATTCAAACTGAATTTTGGACAAAACAACCGACCTTGATATTGGTCGGATCCGTTTATGGAACATGTAGTCCTTACAGGCCCCAGCTTCATCATGTTTCGTATCATATCAAACGTTGGTACCATGTACTATGCAGTCGATGCATATTTTGGTCCCTGGATAAGAAAGAGAGTTACATCATATAACTTGAGTGGTCTAGAAACCAATACCACTACGTATCATCATTTCAAAATGATACTGCAATATCATTGGATCATACGAAACACATAGGCTGAGAAAGGTTACCAAGATTATAGTACTCCTGAAGCAAGTGGATAGAAACCGGAGGGGCACAGTGTCGTGAAGATCTCATAAAGAGAATCACAGACAAAGTTCAACTACGTGCCTTCACTCCTGGGATTGCTTGCTAGACAATGCTCTATAACTTCATCACAAAGCTCAAGAGTAATGTCCATGTTCCCCTCTTTGTAGTTCATATCAACAAAAATATTGTACGTTTCTATATCAGCAACCACACCTTGTCGTCTCATCTCCTCAAAGAGCTCCCTCGCCTCCGAGAATTTCTTTCTCTTAAACAAGCCCTTAATAAGTGCATTGTAACAACTTGCTGTTGGAATAAATCCCTTTCCTGTCATTTCTTTATGCAAAAACCATGCCTCTTTCATATTCCTTGCCTTAATGTCCTTTTATCAAAATATTATAAGTGGCACGCATATTATTCTCAATGCAGTACTGCTTCATGAGAGAATTGTAGGTGGCGGCATTAGGCACCAAACCCTTCTCTAACATCCACTTAAGTAGTCTCTCACCATCTTCCAGCATTCCTGACATACAAAATCCATTCATCAGCACATTGAATGTAACAACAGTAGGTTGAAGCCCTCTATTGAGCATCTCCCGCAGGATCTCACGAGCCTTATCCATTTTCCTTAACTTACAATATGCATCCATCAAAGTGGTATAAGTAATAGTATCAGGATGGGGACCAGTGACCTTCATTTGTTCCATCAATCTTTCTGCCTCTGCTATATTTCCTGATTTGCAAAGGCCGTTAACAAGTGAGTTGTAGGTGCATACATTAAGTTGAACGCCCTTCCTGCCCACCTCTTGAAGAAGCTCATTTGCTATGTCTACCTCCCCTCGTTTGCAAAGGCCATCGGCCAGTGCTGTATAAGTGACAACATTAGTGCTAAGCCCCATATTAACCATCTGATTGTGTAAAGAAAAAGCCTGTTTCATATCACCTGCTTTGCAATAATGTTGTATAAGTAACTTCATCTGGTTCTAACCCTCTGCTAACCATTTCTTGGAAGAGCTGATCAGCTTCTGCCATCTTCCCTATTTGACAAAATCCATTAATAAGAGCAGTGTATGTTATATAATCTGGGATAACTTTCCTAATCCGCATTTCTTCGAAAAGCCTACACGCAGCTGGAACATTCCCCAACTGACAGAAACCATCAATTAGAGTTGTGTAGACGACAGAGCCATCATCTCCCTTAACATCACTTCAGCTTCATATAGTTTACCAGTCTTACAAAGAAGAAGTATTATGCTGTTATAGGTATAGGAATTCTGCTTTAACCCTTTTATTTTCATTTCTTCTATGAGCTTCAGCACCTTCTGCAATTCCCTAAGATAACAATATCTGCTGATCAAAGTACTATAACTCACAACATCAGGTGTACAGCCCTTCAACTCCATTTGCAGGAGTAAACGGTGGGCTTCTTTTATTTTCCCGAATCGATAAAGAGAATGAATTATAATATTGTATGACACGGTGTTCCAATCAACAATCACATCAGGATATTCATTGAAAAACTGTATTGCCGTCTGAATTCCATCACAGGTGGTTGATTGTCGAGTAAGAAATAAATTACAGGAATCAACAGAGATAACCAACCCATAACTCAAAAAAATTTCAAATAGTTTTCTTGCTTCATTGAGCATCCCAAATTCAACAAGGATCTGGAAGGAAACATTAAACACATGGGGATCAGAACCCCAATCCTTATACCTCACACTTCACCGCTTTCACTCCCAGCACCTCACGACTCGCGCGCACGCAACATCGCCACGCTGCCACATCGATTCCATCGAGAACCCACTCAAGCCTCACCGCCGCATCCAACCCACTTAAGCCTTATCGAACCCTTAATCTCAATCGAGCCTAGACAGGGGCTTAAAACTTCGTCTTTGAGAGATGCTTCAAAGAAGACATATACAGAGACGTATACTATACCTTGATATAAGTTCCTCTTCATAGACCCACGCGAGAAGGTGCTTAAATATTTTGTAGGAAACAAGTTCTGGTAAATTGAACACTAAAAAAATTAAGTTCAGCTAATTGAAGGTTATGTGTCCTCCCAAGAGTTGAAAATAAATTAAATAATTATGTACATCAAATATATTCTTGTTGAGTTGACTTAAATCCTAATTAGGTCATTTTTCAAGCCATATAATCTTATTATAACCAAATTGTCCATGGATCTGATTATGGTGATCAGTGACAATATGACAAAGATGGGAAAATTAACTTTGCCACACAAGAACACACCTTGAATGAAGCAATGCTTGGTGGAACATCAACAAATAATGTTGAAGATGATGACATAAGTAATGGGTAAAGTTTATCAATAATGGAGGATAGGTCATGACTGATTGCTGCATTTTCAATCCGATTGATGCCAACATTATGCTTTTGGTCTTGCCCTTTTCTTCCTCTAGATGCTGAAATGGTGGGAATATATACTCATTACTCAAATCAGTAAGTTATGGTTTTTGCAAAAGGACATTCAAAAATATATAACGAAAGCTGGGGCTAAGCTTGTTTTGGGGACCAAAAGAAGGAAGGTAGGTTCAGCCATTGGGATCTCAAAGCAAATTAAGATCATATTAAACCTAGTCCAGTTCGAATTAGCGTTACAAAATGGCTTGAAAATTTAGATTATGGAGTATAATTATCATCTTAATTTTTCTGTTTGGTCAATGTTGACAGCACGTCGACCAACCAACCAGACTCCATACAAAGCGGCACCGCCGCAGGCATCCGGTGCACCGCCAGGTGATCGGCAAACTTGTCAATCATTAGGCTTTACCAGTTGCACCAATCGACAGACAATGTCAATGCTGCCAGTCGGCAAGTCTGTACGGGAATGCCACTCAGCAAGACATACCAACAACACGCGGCTTACAAGCTCAAGTCTCATTCATTCGGCATATGTACTCGTCAAGGATGATCGACACCTTCGGTCCGATTGGCTAGTTGTCAGTACCAACTTTCTGACATGCTAGGAGATTCATTGTCACATGGCACACATCTCGAATTTGCGGGACGTGGTATCATCTCCCACTGTAGCTCGAAACCTGCTTCAACAGTATTCAACCCCCACATTCATTGCCACTATAAATACCCCCAATTTTTTTCATAAATGTACTCTCTCATCTACTTCTCTCTCTAAACACACACACAACCTTCACTCTTCAGTCTTTGTGTTGTGATCTGTCTACTTGGTTCTCCATCACACTTACTGACTTAAGTATCGGAGCCTTTTAGACCGGCACCCCACTAGTGTCTAGTATTCTCTCTACCTTGCGGGTTATTTGGCAGGCTTAAACAAAATTTGAACCAGCACCCCCCAACGGGTCCAAACACCCCTACAGCGGGTACTAAATTTCCCGGTGGCTCTTATTATGTTAGGTCCAATATCAGATCAAACAGTCACCGATTAAAACTGGGGTTAGAATCCATGTGACCAAGAGATCTAATGGTCACTAACTTATTACTTCTTGCCTTGATTGAAATAAAATTGTTTGGAGATCTCTTGACGAACACTTAAAATATTAGTCCAAACTTGATCTTTAGGTGCAAAAAATATATAGAAAATCTATGTAGGAATTGAAAGTAACACAAAATCCCAAGAGATTTACAGTGACTAAGTGAAGTGCTTGCTTATTATACAAAGAGCAATCTCGAATGGAAGAGCGAGTGAAAGCTAAGCATGGAAAACAAGGCATCTTAAGAAAAGCATTGATATCAAATTGAAACCAAAAGTAGTGGCAAGAACTGAAATATTCTAATTAAATTGAATTATATACAAAATTTATATTCGTTGAATATTATTATTTATATTATCTTAACTGGTAATTTAAATTGCAAGATAAAACATAACTAGTATTATAAATAAGCATAAGTATTACTAAAAGGTTTTGATTCCTTTCCATTTCATACTAATGTACTATATATTACACAACACACCAAGGCCTCACTTCACACATTCATAACAATGAAGCTTAGCCTTCCTTCAGCAACAATTTTCTCCTTCATCTTCATCTTTCCCCAACCCACTTTAATCACATCCCAAACTTGCCAAAGATCATGTGGCAAACTCCCCCTTAAGTTCCCATTTGGCAGTGACGCCGGCTGCGGCGACCCACGGTTCCACCCACGCGTGTCATGCACCCAAGACACCCTCATCTTCACAACCCACACAGGCTCCTACCCTGTCACCAACATAGACTACACAAACCAAGTCATCTACATCTCAGACCCCTCCATGTCCACATGCTCATGCACTCAACCAAGCAAAGGCTTTGGCCTTGATTGGGATGCACCCTTCAGTTTCCAAGATGACAACGTTTTTGCCCTACTTGACTGCTCACTTTCCTCCTCGCCAATATTCCAATCAAATGCGCTATACATTGACACCAAAAACACCTCCAAAGTGTCCCTATGTGACAACCAAGGTGCCCCAATTTGCAATTTTTTGTATTCTTGTAGGGCTATTAGCACAATCAACCTCCCAATCTCCACATGTTGTGTTTACACACCTGTTGATCTTGGGCCCGCTTTCGAAATGGATTTACAAAAATTAAAATGCAGTTCTTATTCTGGATTTTATAGCTTTGACAACAGAGAGACTGACCCTAATAGTTGGAAATATGGGATTGCATTGAAATACAAGTTCAGTGTGAGCAATGAGTATCCAACTTCATGTTCTCCTTGTGAAACAAGTAATGGGATTTGTGGATATTATGGGGCTTTCAATTCATTTATATGTAACTGTCCAAATGGGATCAACACCACAAATGATTGCTACTTTGGAGCAAATTATAATCATGGTAATTCGAGGGTTCGATCGGGGAAGATTGGTACGTATCAAGCACATATGTTGTTCATTATGAGTTTAATTTGTTCCCTTCTAAGTTAATTTTGTGTTCTTGGCTTGCAGGGACTTGGTTAATCTTCTGCTTTGCATGGCTATTGGTTTCAATCTTGTAGAATGTAGATTGTGAAAGTCGGAGGTGTGACTTTTGCTTTCAATAAGAAAATAGTGAGATTTCTTCGCAAATATTGTGTATGTGGCAGTGTTATAAATTCAAGCATTATAATATGAGTAGATAGAGTTAATCGCCTGAAAAATTACTCTATAAGGAAATGAGGATAGAGAATGAGATATAAAAGTGAAGATTAGGGAATTGGATTCCTTCTTTGTATCAGCACTATAGCCACTCAGAGAGAATCTGAATTTCACTTTCATTTGAAAGATGCTTTCTTTTTCTTCATTGCTTTATTGGAACGTAATGAAATTGGGTGACCTTCATATTGATTGTTAGATTAGATATATTCTAATGGAGCAAAACAGTAATGAAATTGGAAAGTAAATTTATTTTTACCAGAAAATTAAATGAGGGAATGAGAAAGTAATATCAAATATGGGTGAGAAGATTGACACTTATCTAAGGGCTTGAATAGGTTGGTTTTAAACCCCTAGCGCATATTTACAGCGGTACACTGACTGCAAAACTTGCTTCTGTGATTTCATTTTTTCACATTCTCTATTTATCATACGCCAAATTTTTTTTTTTTTTTATAAAAACTAAGATAATTGACCATGGTCATCTCATATTGCAACACTGGGGTTTCCCTAGCTGTTGCAATTTGTCCCACAAGCATATCATCTGTCTTGGCGACTGGTAATGCGCGGTGTAGTAGTCGGGGACGCACCCAAACTGGCAGAACTTCCAGCTGTGGACATACTCCACCGGTGTAGAATGGTTGAACTGCTCCACCCACATTCCCATACTCACATCTTCCATCTTGAACAACTGCACAATATCGAAATTAATTTAATATAATCATCAAAGCCGTCGCCTTCCACTGAGCAGTAAATACCCATGGAAAATCGAATAACACAGCATCTTCATCACATACTCGTAGCTTGTGCTTTTCAAACTCGGAGACAATGGACTTTGCAATGTCAGAGGACATGATGTATCCCGGTCCATTTGCGTAGGGTGGATAATCTTCCTCTGGCCACTCCTGAGAGAACCAACAAAGGACATGAAGTGAGAGATTGTTCATGACACAAAGCATATATCAATTCCATATGAATGTCAATAGCAAACTGATGTTCTTCAACAGCATAATGTCACAAGTGCTCATACTCGAGATTTCTAAATCCCATTATTGGTAAACTAGTCACAATCGCATATGTAACAGGACACGGACAATCAGGTTGATACGAAATCAAAGTGAAGTATTCTCTGATTGCAACAATACACACCACCATCTATGGAACATCTCAACTGAAGAATATTTACTCTAAAATCTGAAGCATCGACACTCAACTAAGAGGCAAAGTAAAGGGACAAGAAGACATCCTAATATGTGTCACAATATCACATAAACAATATTTACAGCGGTACAATCAAAATCCAAATACGTACAGGGAATTGGAAGAAAAATTAGTAAAGATCACAAGTCGTATAAATTGCCCTTCAAAATCCAAGAAGAGAATGTCAATTAGATTACGAAACTTAGAAACATAGTGAGAATTAGACTAAGAAACATAGTGAGAACAGCTGATAAAAAAAAAACATAGTGAGAATTAGATTAAGAAACATAGTGAGAATTAGATTAAGAAACATAGTGAGATCCTCTATTCTAGAATAAAAGAAAAACTCGTGCAACTTGAGAAGACACAGTCGCTTAATGATTGGAGAAGACCAGAAAGGACTAGCAAACAAAAGAACTTGTATAAAATATTCTTTCAAACAATTGTAGAAGAGAAGACGATTTCATACCTCATATGTCACAGCCCATTTTCCATAACGAAGAGGCTTGTGGTGGTAGTTCATATTTCCAATATAGAAGCTTCTATATCCACGAGCTTTTCTTGCTTCCCTGAGCATGGCATCTACCCTGACAAATGTGTCATCATCGCACTTCATGATATACCTTGCAGGCGCCGTGCGAACCTGTAAAGAGCCACATACCTTGAAATTTATCCATAAAGAAAAAATAAATAGCCAATTACAAGTCTTGTTATGAAGCCTACCCCATATTCGCAAATTGCAACAGTCTTCAATACTACAAGATCATAGTTATCCATATAAGGAACTACAACAATGTCACCAAAGTATTCTACTTCTTTCAGTAGCTCCATGTTGACTTCCTTTCTTCCATGCTGTCACAGTATAATTCCTGAAGCTGTTAATCTTTGAAATAGAACTAATAAATGAAGCATGCCTTCTATATTCACCCTTACCAGAGCCACAAAAAAACGAGCCACAACACGAGAAGATTTGACCAACTTGTGCTGCATCCAAGACTTTCTCACAGCCATCCGCTCTGCAAAATGATTGCCAGCAGACAGAATACCAATGAACAACTCCACATTCCCATACGGAAGATATGGAGCCTTCCACTTGGTAACCATCTCAAGATGCATCTGTGGTGCAAAGCTAGGATGTGATGTGGGTAAGGAGGCAGCAAGTACAGAGTGGACATCGATGTCTCCATTTATAGATAGTCCAGTAGCATCCTCAAGAACAAATCCCTGACAAGGGAGTATATATAAACCATAAGACCATCCTGGATTCATCACAATGTAGGATGATATCACAAAGGAACTCAGTACTCACCGTGCGATAGGGGAAAGAAGAGACATGCCTACCATCGACATTGATATGGAAACCTTCCAAACCAGCACTTATGGTAAGAACAAACAACTTTCCTTCTGCGAAAGGGTATGGCCAGTCGATGGTGACTTTCTTAGTTCGTCCTATTAGCCTGTTCAACCACCATATGGCCTTCGATTCTTCCGAGTGATTGTCATCATCACGAATCCACTTCTCACATTTCACCTGTCCATCAACTTCACAAAATCAAAGAATCAGCAGCCGACAACAGTATCACTAAACTTACATCTTCTGAAAGAGGAAGAGATATTCTTTATACATAGAAAACCATATAACAGCATCGAGATCCAGACAAAACTGGAAAATTTCTCTAAGAAATTGATTTCAACTTGCATCTTAAAAAATACACTCTTTACCTACCAAGATTAAATCTAGTTCAATTCAACCCAAAAACAAAAATAAATAAATAAACAAAGACCACCTAATCCTCAACTCACATAAGTAAATCCATGTAACAATACAGTGAAGTCATTTACCAGCGTCTTCATCAGCTCGGGATTTCCAGCCCTCACAGCGAAGCGCCGACCCCCATTGCATCCGATAACAAGTGTTCTGCTCAATCACTGGCTTCCCACTCCAATCCCCCTTCAACCTCGGATTGAAATGCAAAATTCTGGGTGGGTCTTCCCCCTCCACATTCTTCAAACCCTGCAATTCGATCATAAACTGCGAAACCATCACTGCTTCGTCGCCCTCCTTCAACAGTGAGATCTTCGGATCGTACTCAGAGTGGGCCCACCTAGGCGTACCCACCACCGTTATATGGGACGACAGTGTCATCCCGCACGGAAGACTCATGACCCGTTTCTGGGATCCAAATTCGGACCCGGATATCATAAACGAGTGGGGGCACGGCTCGGAGCGGCTCTCGGACTTGTTCTTGGGGTCGAACCCAAGCTTTCCGGACTCAAGGTCTGTCCAGAGTTTCTTCCCAGCTGTCCAAGCATACTTGGCGGCTTTGTGAAGCTCAGAGACTTGGCCCTTACTGACATTGGCGTCAAACAGAGTCTCCTCGAAGACCAAGCCCGAGACTTTCTTGAACTCGCGCATTCGCTGCTGGGGGGTCCGAGTCGGCGAGCCTCCGGAGTCCCGAATCGGGTCCTTCGTGGGCCTACTCGGGGCATCTCTCTCGCCCATTTCCTCTTCGCTCTCAAGCATGAACGCTATGGGCAATGCTTCGCTGAGTGACTCGAATAGACTGTCGTCTACGGACGAGTTGAACCCGCGATTCAAAACATGAGGGATTTCGAAGGTTATCAAGACCAGGTAGAGGAACATTGCCCCAAACAAAATTTGAACCATCCTGAGTCGACTCGAAGGCAGCAGCAACGAGTCGAACTTTCGTCTCTTCATTGAATCCTTCCCTAAATACCCCTGAAAACGACAGCTTTTTACGGCCAATGAGGTTGGTTTTGAGTAGAAAACGATCACTGAATCAATGGGTTTGCTCTGGTTTCTTTGCCACTGCGCTTCTGGTAACCCTAAACCATAGATTTTAAGAAATTGGGAAAAGAAGGGCTAAGAGAGTGCTCGAGACTGAGAGGGAGCTTAGAATTTCTTCTATATGTACAAGATACAAAAATGTTTCAGACAACAGAATGGGCGAAGTAAAGAAGAGAGCTTCGGTTTTAATACTTCATAGTCTTTGCGAATTTGACGCGTTTGAAAATTTTATGCCGTAAAGGGAAACTAAAATGTAATTTCATTACCCTCTGAGAGCAACAAAGTAGTCCTCACGTATGAAACGGCGTCGTTCGAATGAACTAACTTCCAAAATAGGCCGCAGATGGAAGTGGGGTCGGCTTATTTGGCAATTAGTTTATAATAATTGATTAGAGTTTTTTAATAAAGAAAGAAATTGTGCGTTTCAAAATGATTAAAAACTTATTATTATGAGGTCGTCAGGTTCTCTTTGGACTTTGGAGTGCACACCTCATTTTCTGTTTCACTTGTGGATCTGTTGGTCAACTTTTTATTCTCTTTTGAGATTTGTTACCATTTGTTTAATAACTGAAGAATGTAATTAAAAAAAAGGTTAACACTAACCTTGAACCGTAAGTAACTCCCACCATATCAAAACTGACGGTGTTTGATCGTATGGTGGAATGTGAAAACTGTCTCTACTTAATTGAAAAACGTTCTCATGCGATATTGATATTTGTGGAGTAAACTTAAAATCCTAAATTGTAATTTTTAATTAAGCCTCTTATGTACATTGTCATAAGGGAACATAAACTAAATACTCGTGGTTACATTCGGGTACTCGAATTGATCAGCTAAGTGCATCGCATAAATATTTGTGTTTGGTGTGATTGTAAGGTTCACTATCGTACTAGTGATGATTCAATTTTGAATATCAACCTAAGTGAAGTACGTAATAGCAACAAGTAATACCTCATTTATGATACAAAAATAATTTCTCATGGTCAATTCATATCAACATGGTTTAAATTCGCTCTTAAATTTTGAAATTTTAAAGTGAAATTCATAAATGAGGTTGTTGTTGTGGGGAAACGTCTCAAAACAATGTATCAAAGTATGAAAGTAAACTAAGAACACAAAGAATTACATGGTTCAACAATAAACTTTCGTCCATGAGCGAAAACAGAGGAAGTCCATTAACAACAAAAAGATTACAAAAAAGATTAACTCTCTCAAACTCAAATTCCAAATGCACCCAAACACTCACTAACAAATGGTGTAACACCAAAGATTTTGTAATGGTACACCAACAAAAGACACGCCTAAAACTAGAACATAAGGGCCTATTATATATTAATCTAGCTTAACCTAATCCTATAAGGAGTACAAAAGTAGAAACCTTATGGACATGAAACCAAAGTCTTACAAGGATTAGGAAATATAATCCTTATAGAACATTGAACCAAAATAGCTAAATAGTATGTATTAATTTACTAACAATTTAAGCCAACTACAACAATCTTCACCTTGACTTACTAAAATACAAGAGAATTTCAAAACGAAGATATTTTAAATTTCATCGAATTTGCACTTTACCAAAGAGCTTGAATGCCAAACTCCACCTGCTTGCTAACAATTAGAAGAGTTCAAAACAATATTCTTCTGCAACATTTGCATCATCACTAGAAAAGGAAAATTTCCTTTTGTCTTTGAGTTTTGGGCAATCAACTTTCCAGTGTCCATCCTTGTGACAATAGTGACATATGTTCTTATCAAAATTCCTTTTTCCTTTGTCCTTCATCGAGCTACTAACCCAAACATTTCTGTATCAAATACCTTTTTCTTAATTTCTCTAGAATTTAAAGCAATTTTAACATCTTCCAGAGTAAGATCATCTCGCCCATATAGCATAATGTTGGCAAAATGCTCATATGAAGGAGATAAAGAACACAACAAAATTAGGGCATCATCTGTAACGACCCGTCCCGAATATCGGGATTAAATATTAATGAATTATGGTTTAAAATGACTAATCTGGGATTAGTTGAGTGAAATTGGACGAAATGTGCAAAATGACCGTTTTGCCCCTAGAATGGGCAAAATATTGACTTTTAGTTCGGGCGGTCAAATGGACTTTGACCAATGACTGTCACGTAGTTCAGGACGTCATGAGTTCATAGACAGGCGGCACGCCAAAATCGGAGGTTCCACGACGAAGTTGTGGTCACGGGAGCGAAATCGATTAACCGAACGAACCGAGATTTCGATTAAAATATTATTAAACTATTGAATAGTGATCAGTGTTAGTGGACACTTGGATGAGTGACAAGTATCACTCATCCCTTGATTGAGGCCCTAATTTGTGGAATATGTCTCCCTTAATCCGTTTTTAATCATCATCCTTCATCATTCTCCTTCATCATCGATCAAACATTCTTCTTCTCTGATCTTTGAACCGTGAACAAACACAAGGGAGAGTTGAGGAGAGTTTGAGTTGAGTGTGGTGGTTGACCACCGTGGACGGTGGCTGACGGTGACTGAAACCGTGAGGCATTTGTGAAAAACAGAGGACGGGGGGAGACGAGTGAGAAACCAGCCCCTTTAAACGTGATTCCTTGGTGATCAGTGTTCATCGAAGCTGACCAGGGAGGTTAGGGAAGACCAGTAAGGGCCACGGTGACACACGACGAGGACAGAGGGGGATCAAATGGGACGAATGTAACAACCCGTACCTTCGGGAAGGGTATAAATGTAATTTTGTAAAAGATTTGTATAAAATGACGATTTTGCCCTTGTGAATAGTATGTCAAAAGTTGACTTTTTGATTTACAGGTTGGATGAGTGTTGACCATTGACCGTGATGTAGTTTAGGACGTCACGAGTCCGTAGACAGGCGGCAGGTCCGATTTGGACAATCGGAGGAAAAGTTATGACGTTCGGAAGATTGAGGGCGTTACCGTAATTTTGACTAATAGAGGGAAATGTTGACTTTTTAGTGGACTTGTGATTTTCACGTAGACCGAGGACCGTTAGATAGGTCTCGACGTCCTGAATACAACGACAGGTGGCACGCTGTCATCGGACGTCGGACGAAATAGCTACGGGTCTGGAAAGTTTGAGGGTAAAATAGTAATTTCTAAACCTAGGGGCAATTTGGTCTTTTTGTCTTTAGGACCAATCAGATAAACCCAAGTGGCTGAGTGGGCTTGGATATTTTGCACTGAGTTCCATGGGAATGTGGACACGTGGGACAACACTACAGGCTTCTAGGGTGTTAATTATACACACGACCACAAATCGTTCAAAATTGAACCGTGCATTTGGACTTCGACACAGAGAAAACAGAGAGTGAAGAATTGAGAGACGGTGATCGATTCTGTGCGTGGATGAGGGTTCTGTGAATTGTGAAAGTGACAGAGAGAAGAGAGGAAGCTAGTGATCGAGTTTTGGGAGTGAGATCGTGCACGGAGACACGGCGGTGGTGAGGCTGAGGTTCTGAGAAAACAGAGGAGCCGTGGGACTGTGGTGGTGGTTCTGCCGTGGTGTGGTGCAAACCAAGCTAATAAGAGGCTAGGACGACGGCAGGGGACTCACTGGACACCGTGGTACACGGCGGTGCTGTAACGCCCCGGAAATTCGCAAAAAGGAAAATTTGGAAATTTTGAAGGAAAATGACGATTTTGCCCCTGGAATTGGGCAAAAAGTTGACTTTTAATTTGAGCGGTCAAACGGACTTTGACCGATGACCGTGACGTAGCTCGGGACGTCACGAGTTCATAGACAAGTGACACGCCCAATTCCGACATTCGAGGAGAAAGTTATGATGTTCGGAAGTTTAAGGTCAGTTTGGTAAATTGGTTAAAAGGGGCCGAAAGTTGACTTTTCGATCGGGACATTGTTTGGACTTTCCGGGAGTACCGTTGGATAGGTCTCGGGACGCTGACTCCGTAGACAGGCGACATGCGTCAATCGGAGTCCGAACGAAAAAGTTATGGGTCTGGAAAGTTCAGGGGCAATATGGTAATTTGATTTAACAAGGGTAAAATGGTAAATTTAAGTAGGTTTTGATCAAACGGTGAAGATGATGATTATCCTGTGAATCAAATGCTGATTCAGCTAAATTGGCTAAGGATGTATGTTTAGGTGACATCTGTCACCATTAGATGAAGATTAGTGGCATGTGATTGCCATTAGGCTTAATTAATTCATTTAATCCTCTAACATATAATTAGCTTAGGTACTGTTCATTGAACAGGAAAACAGAGAACACCATTTTCTACTCCCTTAATCGATTCTCAGCAGAACAAGAAAATAGGTGTTAATTGATTAAGTAATTTAGTGTGTTTCAGAGAGAAAAACCGAAAGGGAAACAAAGAAAACCCCGATTGAGCTGGACTGAATATACCCGAAAAACCATGGAAGAACACAAATTCGATTTTGGGTTTTTCAACCGTTTCGAGTGCAACAGATCAACCATCTAGCTTTCTGGGAGCTAAACGACGCGAACCAAGTCGATTGGGAGGTCAATTGAGAGTGGAATGACGGTGAACGGACTCTGTGACCATCCTGGAAACTGGAGCTTGAGTTGGATTACCTAGAGGATTCGGGATTCCTGGTAAGCGTCGGAAATTACGGAAACGCGTGCAGCTCGGAAAGCAAGCGGGTTTGGACGGTGTGTGAGTGGACGTTTGTTTTATAACTTGATATGCATGCATAGTTAAATGTTTTACATGATTGATTGCATGATTTGGTTTGCAATGATGTCATGATTTGTTTGGATGATTATTTATGATTTAATGATTATTTTAATTGGTAATTTGGGCACGAATTTCGAGGAAATGCGTAAATGATATTTTGGGCTGAGCCCGGAGTCAAAATGATTTCAAAATGGATATTTTGATGAATTGATGAGTCAAGAATGGTTTCTGGATTATTATAATGTTTTCTATGTGATTTTACGGATTTACGTGTAAAGGAGATTTGGGCTTGAGTCCCGGTTGGTAATAATTTGACTTGGATTGAGTCATGGATTTGATTGACATGTTTTGGGATATAATCCCGGATGGTTTTCATTGTGATTGTGGTTGTGACTATGGATGTCCAGACGGTCGAAGCTAGGGGATTACCTAGTCGGCCGAAGCTTGGGGATATGATGGTATGATTGTGAGTTATTATGGTAAGCCAACTTCTCGGATGCGACTGAGCCTGGATGTACCACTCAGATGTGTCTGAGCCTGGGGATGTGTTCGCCCAGATGTGACTGAGCCCGAGGGTTGAGCCTAGAGGTGTCTGATCCCCGAGAGTGTGGCTGGATGTTGGCCTACGTGTAGTGCGGATATGATTATGTGATGGATGGTGAACTTGTGAATAGTACGAATTGATGAATTGATTGATTAATTAGTTGCATTGTTTGATTGATTGATTGTGATTACGTGCTGATTTCGAGCATGGATTTATGGTCGGTGTGACCAGGTACTTATGTTTTCATATGTTTGGCCTGAGAGCCGAGAATTGATTTCATTTATTATTGTTTTGGCTGAAAAATCGGTGCTTATGATTCATATGTTTTTCCCTATGCATGCATGATTTGTAAAACTGGAGGGTAAATTGATGTGTTTTCAAAACGTATTTTAAAAGATCGTATTTTTGTCCACTCACACCTTTGTTTTTGATGACCCTCCAGGTTGTGGCGCGATACTCGGGGCTGATTACGAGGCGGAGGCATGAGCAGAAATCAGTGCAGTTGTCCCTGGTCTGACAGGTGCTGAAGGGTACTTACGGGATTTCAGTCGACTTGTCAGACGGGAGCAAGACTGGGCACAGTTATCGAGGTCCAGTTGGGACAGGTCCTGTCAGGTGCAGACGGCGGTGGACGACTCGAAGGACGGGAGACGTCTGAGACGGTCGAAGAGCACACAGAGCGTGATTGACAAATTCCGATTCGTGAGTGGACTCTTTCTTTCTCATGAGCATGCCTAGCTAGTTTTAATTATGTTTTATGGCTTAAAGTATGTTTTAAATGCTTGTTGATGATGATTATATGTGATTTCTATGCTTGCACGTTTTTCGAGACATTTTCGGGTTTTTGCACGTTTTTCGAGAAAAAGCTGGATTTCTGATTTTGATGCTATACTTTGAGATTTCAATTTCTAATTGTGTTCTGATGGTTATAAATGAGTTATGAGACATGAGTTTGGTAAACCCGGTTTTGGTTTAAACTGGATTTCGTGGATTTCCGGATTTGGGTTCGGAATGACGGTTCTGAACGCCGAAAGGGCTTCGAACCGGGGATTTCGGATTCGGGTTTGGATATGGATTTAGAATTGATATTAAATTGGTTTTGGATTGGATTTGCTGGATCTGCATATTGGGTTTAAAGACCCGGATTCTGATTGACGGAGGACGGGCCTGGATTGAGTTTAAAGACTCGGATATTCATGATATTACCCCCGTAGGCCTATTGAGTTTAAAGACTCGGATAGACCCAGCAGGTTTGATCGGATTTTGATCTTTTCAAACTTGGTTTTATGATACGATCTTGGCATACTTATCATACTGTTTTATATTGTGGTTTTCTGATACTTAGTTAGGCATGCACATTTTAAAACGGAGGGAAAAACCTTATTGTTTTATTTAAACTGTTTTATGCTTAATCGTGTTTTAAACCTTTTATTTCTTAGTCCACTCACACCTTTTGGTTTTAAATTTACCCTCCAGGTCGTGGTGATAGCGCTGGGGTGAACATTGAGGCAGGAACCGAGGCATAGAGCTTACGACGTTCTTCCGTTGCGAGATTAGCCTAGTAGGGTTTTGTGCCTGATTTGTATAAACTATGCTCTGAATTACGGTTGTATTATATTTCTCCCTTGTCTGATAGTTATGCTTATGGTTGTTTTGAGGTTGTTTTGGTACTTTAAGTGTGGTTGTCAGACGGGAGCAGGGTTCATCCCGGGTATCGAGGTGATATTTGGGACGGGTCCTGACAATTGGTATCAGAGCATAGGTTTGTCGGTTTGTGTCGGTACGAGGTCGTTTTTAGGTTGTTTTACTAACTCTATGCCTCTTTCAGCGTACATTCGACCATGCCTCCGAGACGTGAACCCCTTCCACGACCTGAAGAAGCGGAGAGTGCGTCGATTGAGCGAGCCCAACAGCTCGGGGCTACTACGTTCAGTGGTGGGGCAGACCCAGAGGAAGCTCACCGATGGATCACCCGGCTTGAGCGGATTTTCGGGGTGATGCATTGTCCTCCAGGAGATCGTGTGTTGTTGGCTACTTTTCTGTTAGACGGTGCAGCGTATGAGTGGTGGTATACGCTGGAGTTGTCAGGTTGGGACGCTCATACCGTGACTTGGGAGACTTTCCGGGAGCGGTTTTTGGACCAGTATTATCCTCGCTCTTTTCGGGATGCCAAAGAGGCGGAGTTCCTTCAGTTGAAATAGGGGAGCATGACAGTGGCCGAGTATGAGCAGAGATTCCAGATGTTGTCCCGATTCGCTCCTGCATTTGTGGCAACCGAGGCTGAGAAGTGTCATCAGTTTGAGTTGGGTCTTCGAGGAGATATTAGAGCCATTGTGACAGCCGGCTCATTTGCTACTTTCAGGGAGTTGTCAGACGCTGCTGTGCGAGTGGAGGCCATTTTGCCTGCCCGGCCACAGTACTCGGGCAGTGTGTGACGCCGTGAGCATTCTTTTCCTGGAGCGTCGAGTCAAAGGACCCCGAAGAGGGGCAACTATGGGGGTACTTCATCAGCTGGTGGAGCCCGGTTTGACAGACCAGGTAGTTTTCAGGGCTCTGGATTTCGGGGAGCTAGAGCACAACCGACTCCTCAGGTGAGTGCTACTTTTGTTGCTTCTACTGGGAGACAGACTGGTGGACCCGGTAGAGATGTCTGCTATTATTGTGGAGAGCGCAGCCACTTTCGGAGAGAGTGCCCGTTACTAGCCCAGGAGGGTGGAGCAGGTCGAGGTGCAGCAGAACCTGGGCGGAGTACTGCATCTGTGTCAGGGACGGCAGGCCCTAGAGGTGGCGGTGGTGCCACGAGCAGTTCTAGAGGACGCGTTTGGTCATCAGGACCGCATGCGCGAGTTTTTGCTATGACCCAGCAGGAGGCCAGATCAGCACCGGGAGTGGTGACAGGTACACTTACCATATTTGGTCACACTGTTTTTGCTTTGATAGATCCCGGGGTGACTCACTCATTTATAGCCCGGAGTTGTAGTCTGGTTACAGAGAGGGAGGTGTCTACCTTGGATTGTGCCTTAGGGGTGAGTACACCTACTGGGAAGGTGTTGGTAGTGACTCAGGTTCTGAGAGAGTGTCTGATGTTGGTAGGTGAGGTTGAGTTAGTGGCAGACTTGTTACTGCTGGATCTGCGGGACTTCGATGTTATATTGGACATGGACTGGTTGACGAGACATCATGCTTCTATCGAGTGTTTCGATAGGAGAGTGACCTTTTAGAGTCCAGGATTACCAGAGACCACGTTTCAGGGCGATCAGCGTGCACTCCCTACTGGAGTAATTTCGGCACTTGAGGCTAGTAAGCTGATGCGTAAGGGATGCCAAGGTTACGTAGCTCACGTGGTGGATACACGTGCTACGCCAGTGAGGGTAGAGGATATACCAGTAGTGCGGGAGTTTCCTGATGTCTTTCCCGAGGAATTGCCAGGATTACCACCTCATCGAGATATCGAGTTCACGATTGATCTTCTTCCAGGTACACAACCTATTTCACAGACTCCTTACCGCATGGCACCTGCCGAATTGAGGGAACTTAAAGCCCAGTTACAAGAGTTGGTCGATATGGGATTCATTCGACCGAGTATGTCACCTTGGGGAGCGCCTGTACTGTTTGTCAAGAAAAAGGACGGAGGTTTGAGATTGTGTGTTGATTACAGACAGTTGAATAAGGTAACCATTCGGAATAAGTATCCCTTACCCCGGATTGATGATTTGTTTGACCAACTGAAGGGAGCACAGTACTTTTTGAAGATAGATCTTCGCTCCGGTTATCATCAGTTACGGGTCAAAGAGGAGGATGTACTGAAGACGGCCTTTCGGACCAGGTACGGTCACTACGAGTTCGTTGTGATGCCTTTTGGGTTGACTAATGCCCCAGCAGCTTTTATGGATCTTATGAACCGAGTGTTCCAGTCGTACTTGGATCGTTTTGTGATTGTCTTTATTGATGATATCTTGGTATATTCAATGTAACAACCCGTCCCGAGAGCCGGGATTAGTAGACTGATTAAGGTGTGATTAGTAAGGTTAATCCGTGGTTAGTTGGTCCCGATAAGGTCATTGGCGTAGAATGATAATTTTGCCCCTGGTTTGGGCAAAATAGTTGACTTTTAGTTCGGGTGGTCAAATGGGGGTTGACCAGTGACCAGGACGTAGTTTAGGACGTCACGAATCTATAGGCAGGTGGCACGCCTGATTCCGACATCCGAGGAGGAAGTTGTGATGTTCGGAAGGTCGAGGGCATTATCATAATTTTGGTAAAATGGGGGGAAAGTTGACTTTTTGAAGAATCGAGTTTTGGTAGGTTGACCTAGGATGGTTAGGTAGCTTTCGTCGCCCTGAGTTCGATGACAGGCGGCACGTATTCATCAGACTTACGAGGTGAGAGTTGCGGGTCTAGGAAGTTTTGGTAAAACCGTAAAAAAAGGTGTAAAATTGAAGGGTAATTTGGTCTTTCTGCACATTGGGATTTGTGCAGAAAGAAAGAAATGGACGGTTGAGATTGGGCCATGTGGGAGTGCTTGGATGGGGGATGGTGACACATGGCAGGTGTGTAGAGGATTCTGGTGGAATCCTGTACGTGCGCGGTCCTAATTATTTGGGGTGCACCTGTGTGTGCCCGTGTGTTTATTCTTCGACACAGGCAGAACAGAGGGTGAGGCATTGGGAGAGAGTGATCGATTCTGTGCAAGGGGGAGTGAGGAGTGGTTTGTGAGAGTGACAGAGAGGAGTGTTTGAGCTGGTGGTTGTGAATTGGTGGAGGAATCGTGCACAGCGGCACGGTGGTGGTGCGGCAAAATTCTGGGGAAACAGGGAGGCCGTGAGACTGTGGTGGTGGCTACGCCGTGAGGTGGCTTAAACCAAGGCAAGGGGAGGTTGAGGAGACTGCAGGGAGGCCAACGAACACCGTGGCACGCAGCGGTGCGCACGGCGGAGCTGCAATCGAAAGGTGAGATTTCTTACTCTGTTTTTCCCGTGGATTTCATTTGGGAAGTCGTGAGTCTGGGCTTAGAGTCGAGGGGATTGAAGGTCAGGGTGATGTTCAGGGAGGTCCTAGGAGTGGGTTGTGATGGTCGCCGTGACGGGGGTGTACACGGCGGAGCTCAGTCAAAGTGGAGTCTCTGTTCCCTGTTTCGGCCGTGAACTTCGAACCCAAAGTCGTGGACTTCTGGGGTGAGTCGAAGGGTTAGGAGTGTTGGACTAGGATCAGTGAGGTTGTGGGGTGAGTCTGGTGTCGCCACCGTGACGGGAGGTGGCCGGAGCAGGTGAATCGTGAAACAGGGGTTTGATGGCTGTCTGGTTCGAGCTTCAGTAGTGAAGTTGGGAGTCGAATCGAACCAAGAGGAGTTGGGGAATGGATTCGTGGTGTCTGGACGAAACTGTAGGTGAAAGAAGGGAAGGAAATGGTGGCCGGACGGTGGAGAATGCTTCTCGCCGGTCCAAGCCACGGCGGCTGGTTCAGTACAGTGCGGGAGGTTGATGATGCTACTGTAGCTAGCGCGTGAGGGCCACGCGCAGCCACTTTGGGCGGCGCGTGGGGGCGCGTGCGGCGGCGGATGGAGAAGTGGTCAACATGGCTTTTGGTCTAGGAGTTATGGTGAGTTTAATGGAGTTGGTTTCGGGTTAATCGGACGTCGTATGAGTTTAGTTCCGCGAGGGTGAATGTTTAGGGTCCCGGGTCTTAGGTTTTCGATTCGGGGATTGTCGGGGAAATTTAGGTGAATGTTTGTAGACGTATTAGTGACTTATTTTGACGGTGATTGACAGGATCGGGATTTCCCGAGGAAGCCGAGGAACGGGCTGGACGTTCGGGACGCGAGTAGGGCTCAGTACTGTGAGTGGACCCTTTCCTTAAACTCGAGCATGCATAACTGTTTTTATATACGTATTTCATGGTTTTACTTATGAATCTATGTTTATTGAATATGAAATGATGATTTTATGTGTTTGCACGTTTTCTGAGAAAACGACGGTTTTAGCACGTTTTACGAGAAAAAGGTGGTTTTGGGAAAATAAAGATACGGTTTTCGGGCTTTCAAAGGATAAAGGATTTCAATGATTATAAAGGGATTTTGGAACATGATTTTGCGAATCAAGGGTTGGTTTTGAAATCGAAAGTGACAATTGGATTTGGTTTTAAGGATGAAAAAGTGAAATTCCGGATTTGGGTTCGGAATGACGGTTCTGGATGCCGGAAGGGCATCAGACCGGGGATTTCGGATTCGAGTTTGGATATGGATTGGTAAATGGTTTTCAAATGATTTTGGGATTGGATTTGCTGGATCTGGATATTGGGTTTAAAGACCCGGATATATGTGACGGGGGACCGGCCGGATTGGGTTTAAAGACCCGGATTGAGTTTAAAGACTCGGGAGTTTAAAGACTCGGATATATTGATATTTCCCCCGTAGGCCTTGAGTTTAAAGACTCGGGAGTTTAAAGACTCGGATATGATTAAGGCCTGGATTGAGTTTAAAGACTCGGGAGTTTAAAGACTCGGATAGGTCCAGCAGGTTTGATCGGGAAATTTATGATTTAATGTTCATGGTTTATGATACAGTTTTCTAATACATATGTGATGTTTCTATAACTTTTTTATACTGTTTCTGTTTCTTATGATGTTTTATGATGATTATTTTATAACTGTGTTTAGAAAGATTGGTTATGCATGTGGTTTCAAAACGGAGGGTAAAACTTGGTTTTTATATAAAATGGTTTTGAATTTTTATACTTTCTGGTCCACTCACACTTTGTGTTTTTAATTGCCCTCCAGGTTGTGGAGATAGCGCGGGGTCTTGACGTCGAGGCAGTGTCCGAGGCATAGAAGTGACATGAGGGATTCCGGGGTAGTTTAAAGTCTTCCGCGTGCGTGTAATTTATCGGTTTTTAGTTCCTTGTATTTTCGTACTATGCTCTGTAAATGTTAACTTCGGGATGTTTTGTTTAATTACTCCTGCGTCTGACTGGGTTTGAGTGAGTTTTACTTGGGTGTTGTGTTCGGGGAGTCAGACGGGAGCGGGATTTACCTCGGGTTTCGGGGTGAAACCGGGGTGGGTCCTGACATTCAAAAAGTGCGAAGGCGCACGAGAAGCATCTGAGGATAGTGCTTAAGACCCTAAGAGAGCATCAGTTGTATGCGAAGTTGAGCAAGTGCCAGTTTTGGTTGACCAGTGTTGGTTTTCTAGGTCATGTGATTTCAGTCGAGGGCATCAGAGTGGATCCTCAGGAGGTGGAGGCGGTAGCAAATTGGGAACAGCCCAAGACGGTGACAGAGATCAGGAGTTTTCTGGGTTTAGCAGGCTATTACCGGCGCTTTATTGAGGGTTTTTCTATTTTAGCTGCTCCTTTGACATGGCTGACTCGGAAGGGAGTTCGGTTTGATTGGGATGAGAATTGTGAGCAGAGTTTCCAGGAGCTTAAGAGGCGGTTGACATCAGCTCCTGTGTTGGCCCTTCCAGACGACAGTGGGGAGTTCGAGGTTTATAGTGACGCTTCTTTACAGGGTTTGGGCTGTGTGTTGAAGCAGCAGGGGAAAGTGATTGCTTACGCTTCCCGGCAGTTGAAACCTCATGAGATGAACTACCCTACACATGACTTGGAACTGGCCGCGGTGGTTCATGCACTGAAGATTTGGCGACATTATTTGTACGGCGAGAAGTGTAGGATTTTCACGGATCATAAGAGCTTGAAGTATCTGTTTACTCAGAAGGATTTGAATCTGAGACAGCGACGTTGGTTGGAGCTGCTTAAGGACTACAATTGTACTATCGAGTATCATCCAGGGAAGGCTAATGTGGTAGCCGATGCTTTGAGCAGGAAATCAGCTAGTTCTTTGTCGTATTTGAGGACAGTCCGGTTACCTTTGTTGGTTGAGCTCCGTAGACTTGGAGTAGAGTTGACTGTGGATGGTCAGGGAGCACTCCTAGCGAGTTTCCACGTGCGACCTGTTTTGATTGATCAGGTTATTGATGCTCAGTTTGAGGACCCTATTCTGGGCATCATACGGATTGAGGTCGAGGCTGGAAAGAGACAGGACTTTAAGATTCGCGAGGATGGAGCCTTGGTTAAGGATGGACGGTTGTGTGTACCCGAGGATGAAACCTTGAAGAAGGTGATACTGGATGAGGCTCACTGTTCAGCTTATGCGATGCATCCTGGTGGGACCAAGATGTATCGTACATTTCGAGAGCATTATTGGTGGTCAGGTATGAAACGTGAGATTGCGGAGTATGTCAGCAGATGCTTGATCTTTCAACAGGTGAAAGCTGAGCGGCAGAGACCCTATGGAGCCATGCAACCTTTGCCGATCTCCGAGTGGAAATAGGATCACTTGACGATGGATTTTGTATTCAAGCTTCCCAGGACACCGAAGGGACACGATGGCGTGTGGGTAATCGTGGATCGACTTACGAAGTCTGCTCATTTCTTGCCAGTACGGGAGAACTTCAGGTTGACACAGTTTGCCCAGTTGTTTATTGATGAGATTATTCGGCTGCATGGTACTCCAGAGTCGATAGTATCTGATAGAGATCCGAGGTTTACTTCCCGGTTTTGGCAGAGCTTACAGGAAGCTTTTGGGACGAAGCTGCATTTCAGTACTACCTTTCATCCTCAGACCGATGGACAGTCTGAGCGGACCATCCAGATTCTCGAGGACATGATGAGAGCGTGTGTCTTATAGTTTCAGGGTACTTGGGAGTCACATTTACCTTTGATGGAGTTCGCCTACAATAACAGTTATCAGGAGAGTATTGGAATGGCTCCTTACGAGGCTTTGGACGGAGTTTGGTGAGAGGAGATTAACTACGTCCGAGCTGGTAGATCTTACACAGGAAAAAGTGGCATTGATTAGAGATCGACTGAAGGCAGCTCAGGACCGGCAGAAGAGTTACGCCGACCGTAGGATCAGAGATTTGGAGTTTGCAGTGGGAGACTGGGTTTTCTTGAAGTTATCTCCTTGGAAGGGAATCGTACGGTTTGGCAGGCGGGGAAAGTTGAGTCCTCGTTACATTGGACCCTATGAGATTTTGGAGCGCATTGGTCCTATTGCTTATCGATTGGCTTTACCAGCAGACTTGGCAAAGGAACATAATGTCTTTCATGTATCTATGCTTCAGAAGTATATATGGGATGATTCACATGTTCTGGAAGCACAACCTGTGGAACTTAGGGAAGACTTGAGCTTTGAAGAGCAGCCTGTAGCGATTTTGGACAGAAAGGACAAAGTCTTACGGAGGAAGACGATTCCCTTAGTTAAAGTTTTGTGGAGGAATCATCAGGTGGAAGAAGCTACCTGGGAACCCGAGGCCTTAATATGCGAACAGTACCCTTACTTGTTTCACTGAATTTCGGGGACGAAATTCTTTTTAGGGGGATAGATTGTAACAACCTGTACCTTCGGGAAGGGTATAAATGTAATTTTCTAAAAGATTTGTATAAAATGACGATTTTGCCCTTGTGAATAGTATGTCAAAAGTTGACTTTTTGATTTACAGGTTGGATGAGTGTTAACCATTGACCGTGACGTAGTTTAGGACGTCACGAGTCCGTAGACAGGCGGCAGGTATGATTTGGACAATCGGAGGAAAAGTTATGACGTTCGAAAGATTGAGGGCGTTACCGTAATTTTGACTAATCGAGGGAAATGTTGACTTTTTAGTGGACTTGTGATTTTCACGTAGACCGATGACCATTAGATAGGTCTCGACGTCCTGAATACAACGACAGGCGGCACGCTGTCATCGGATGTCGGACGAAATAGCTACGGGTCTGGAAAGTTTGAGGGTAAAATAGTAATTTCTAAACCTAGGGGCAATTTGGTCTTTTTGTCTTTAGGACCAATCAGATAAACCCAAGTGGCTGAGTGGGCTTGGATATTTTGCACTGAGGTCCATGGGAATGTGGACACGTGGGACAGCACTAAAGGCTTCTAGGGTGTTAATTAGACACACGGCCACAAATCGTTCAAAATTGAACCGTGCATTTGGACTTCGACACAGAGAAAACAGAGAGTGAAGAATTGAGAGACGGTGATCGATTCTGTGCGTGGGTGAGGGTTCTGTGAATTGTGAGAGTGACAGAGAGAAGAGAGGAAGCTGGTGATCGAGTTTTGGGAGTGAGATCGTGCACGGAGACACGGCGGTGGTGAGGCTGAGGTTCAGAGAAAACAGAGGAGTCGTGGGACTGTGGTGGTGGTTCTGTCGTGGTGTGGTGCAAACCAAGCTAATAAGAGGCTAAGACGACGGCAGGGGACTCACTGGACACCGTGGTACATGGCGGTGCAGACGGCGGTGGACGACTCGAAGGACGGGAGACGCCTGAGAAGGTCGAGGAGCGCACGGAGCGCGATTGACAAATTCCGATTCGTGAGTGGACTCTTTCTTTCTCATGAGCATGCCTAGCTAGTTTTAATTATGTTTTATGGCTTAAAGTATGTTTTAAATGCTTGTTGATGATGATTATATGTGATTTCTATGCTTGCACATTTTTCGAGACATTTTCGGGTTTTGCACGTTTTTCGAGAAAAAGCTGGATTTCTGATTTTGATGCTATACTTTGAGATTTCAATTTCTAATTGTGTTCTGATGGTTATAAATGAGTTCTGAGACATGAGTTTGGTAAACCCGGTTTTGGTTTAAACTAGATTTCGTGGATTTCCGAATTTGGGTTCGGAATGACGGTTCTGAACGCCGAAAGGGCTTCGAACCGGGGATTTCAGATTCGGGTTTGGATATGGATTTAGAATTGATATTAAATTGGTTTTGGATTGAATTTGCTGGATCTGGATATTGGGTTTAAAGACCCGGATTCTGATTGACGGGGGACGGGCCCGGATTGAGTTTAAAGACTTGGATATTCATGATATTACCCCCGTAGGCCTATTGAGTTTAAAGACTCGGGAGTTTAAAGACTCAGATTACATGTGAGGCCTGGTTGAGTTTAAAGACTCGGATAGACTCAGCAAGTTTGATCGGATTTTGATCTTTGCGGACTTGGTTTTATGATACGATCTTGGCATACTTATCATACTGTTTTATATTGTGGTTTTCTGATACTTAGTTAGGCATGCATATTTTAAAACGGAGGGAAAAACCTTATTGTTTTCTTTAAACTGTTTTATGCTTAATCGTGTTTTAAACCTTTTATTTCTTAGTCCACTCACACCTTTTGGTTTTAAATTTACCCTCCAGGTCGTGGTGATAGCGCTGGGGTGAACGTTGACGCAGGAACCGAGGCATAAAGCTTACGACGTTCTTCCGTTGCGAGATTAGCCTAGTAGGGTTTTGTGCCTGATTTGTATAAACTATGCTCTGAATTACGGTTGTATTATATTTCTCCCTTGTCTGATAGTTATGCTTATGGTTGTTTTGAGGTTGTTTTGGTACTTTAAGTGTGGTTGTCAAACGGGAGCAGGGTTCGTCCCGGGTATCGAGGTGATATTTGGGACGGGTCCTGACAACGAAAACCATGGCCAACGGCGGCCTGAGACACAGGAAAACCTAGAGGGATAAACAGGGTCCAGTTCTTCGAAATGGGAGGTAAGGTTAAGCTTTTAATTTCAAGTTTTGATTGTTGGAATCTATTAGAAATGAAGGGACAAACTTAATGGGATTAAATGGGATCAAAAATCGGTCGGATTGAACAGAAACCGTGAACGCCGGTTCAGGGCTGGACCGGATTTGCAGAACCAGTTCAGACCGGGTTGTTCTGAGGAAGACGATGAACAGTATCCGGAGCGTGGGTTTCACGCGCAGGGGGTTAAAACGGCGGGTGGGGGCGTGTGAAGGGTATTTTTGGGAAACTTCCAACATGGCTTTTAATCTATTCGATGTAACGAACATTTTGGGATTGGTTTCGTGTCGATCGGACACCGTTTCGATATTGTTCGGGACGTCTGAAAGTTTTGAATCGAGTTTAAAAATAGTTAAAAATTCTGGAAAATTACGGGGCTTTGATAGGAGGTTAATGAAGAGGGTAGTTGTAACAACCCGTCCCGAGAGCCGGGATTAGTAGCGTGATTAAGGTGGGATTAGTGAGGCTAATCGGTGGTTAGGTGGTCCCGATAGGTCCGTAAACATAGAATGACGATTTTGCCCCTGGTTCGGGCAAAATGTTGACTTTTAGTTCAGGTGGTCAAGTGGGTATTGACCAGTGATCAGGACGTAGTTTAGGACGTCACAAATCCATAGACAGGTGGTACGTCCGATTCCGACATCCGAGGAGGAAGTTGTGATGTTCGGAAGGTTGAGGGCATTATCGTAATTTTGGTAAATAAGGGGGAATAGTTGACTTTTTGGACGGTCGGGTTTTGGTACGTTGACCGAGGATGGTTAGGTAGATCTCGTTGTCCTGAGCTCGATGACAGGCGACACGTATTCATCGGACTTACGATGTGCGAGTTACGGGTCAAGAAAGTTACTGGAAAAACTGTAATTTTGAGTTAAAAGGAGGGGCAGTTTGGTCTCTTATGCTCTGGAAATTGTGCAGAGAGAGGGCAGATGGACGGCTGGGATTGAGCCACTGGGGAGAGAGTGGAGATGATGGTGACACGTGCTAAAGGTGTAGTGGGTTCTGGGGGGTTCTCGTGTGTGCACGGTCCAAATAATTGGGGTGCAACCGTGCAGTGTTCGTGGGTGTTCTTCAATCCAGAGTGAAACAGAGTGAGGCAGTGAGGAAAATTGAAGGGTGCTCGTGTGTGCTGATGAGTTGTGAGTGTGTGAGGGTGATCGGAGAGTGAGAGGGAGCTAGTGAGCTTGTTGAGAGGTGTAGCGGGTGTGTGTGTGT
This sequence comes from Prinsepia uniflora, assembly GCA_032719365.1. Lineage (NCBI taxonomy): Eukaryota > Viridiplantae > Streptophyta > Magnoliopsida > Rosales > Rosaceae > Prinsepia > Prinsepia uniflora. The sequence continues at coordinate 63,515,833 of CM064871.1, read as the reverse complement.
GAGCTGTGGGTCACGGGAAATCCAGAGAAAACAGGGAGGAGGTGAGAGCTTGTGGTGGTGCGGTGGCCGTGGACGGTGCAAGTGAACTCGAGAGGAGGTTGAGACAGTTTTATGGACCCCAGGGAACGCGGCGGCGAGCACGACGGTGGACGATTTCAGGTAATCCTTCATCCCTGTGTATATGCTCTGTTTTGGCCGTGAACTTCAAATCGGAAGTCGTGGCTTGAGAGGTAGAATCGAAGAGTCTAGGGGAGTCTAGGGAGTTTAGTTGAGTCCAGGGTGTCTTTTGGTTGTGCTGCCGTGACTGGAGGTGCACGGTGGGGGTTAACACGACGACGGGTACTCTGTGTGCTCTGTTTTGCCGTCGATGTTCGAACCAAAAGTCGTGAAGTTCGGGACTGAGTCGAAGGTTAAGGTGAGTTGGGATAGGTTCAAGATGGTCCTAGGAAGAGTTTGGGATGGCCACCGTGATGGGAGGTGACCTGGGTGGCCGGGAAGGAAAACAGGGGAGTTCGGGCCATCTGGTTTCGAGCTTGAGTCGACGGTGTAGGGGCCATGTCGAGGTCTAAGGAGGATGGGGATGGATAGAGTAGGTCTGGACAAAGCTGTGGGTGAAAAGAGGGGTCGAATTGGTGGCCGGACGGCGGAGATCAGTTCTCGCCGGTTCATTCTGCGACGGCTGGTTCAGCACAGTAGGCTCGAGGTTGAAGACGTACTGTAGCAGGCGCGTGAGGGCCACGCGCAGCCACTTTGGGCGGCGCGTGGGGGCGCGTGGGGCATTTTCCGGCGAACCTTTCAACATGGTTTTGGGTCTAGGTGTTATAACGAGTCTAATGGAAGTGGTTTCGGGTTAATCGGACGTCGAATCGAAGTAGTTCCGCGAGGGTGAAGGCTTAGGGTCTCGGTTTTGTATGTTTAGGATTCGTGGAATTTTGGGGAAAATTAGGTGAACCTTCGTGGATGTGTTAGTGACGTACTTTGGTGGTTATTGACAGGACCGGGATTTCCCGAGGAAGCTGAGGAACGTGCTGGACGTTCAGGACGCGATTGAGGGCGCGGTACTGTGAGTGGACCCTTTCCTTAAACTCGAACATGCATAACTGTTTTCTATACTTTTTTACATATGTGATTTCATGAATGTTGGATTTATGATGTGGTTTTACATAATTGCACGGGTTTCGAGAACTAACGTATTTGGCACGTTTTACGAGGAAAGTGGTTTCTGAATATTGAAGCTATGGTTTTGGGATTTCGAATGATAAATGATTTTCAATGATTATAAAGGGATTCTGGAACATGATTTCGATGATCAAGGGTTTTCGGTTTTAGAATCGGATTTCAGTAACGAGATTTGATTTTAAAGTTGAAAAGTGGATTCCGGATTTGGGTTCGGAATGACGGTTCTGAACGCCGGAAAGGCTTCGAACCGGGGATTCTGAATTCGAGTTTGGCTATGGATTTAGAAATGGTTTTACATTGAATTTGGATTGGATTTGCTGGATATAGATATTGAGTTTAAAGACTCGGGAGTTTAAAGACTCGAATATATTGATATTTCCCCCGTAGGCCTATTGAGTTTAAAGACTCGGGAGTTTAAAGACTCGGATTATTAAGGCCTGGATTGAGTTTAAAGACTCGGGAGTTTAAAGACTCGGATAGGTCCAACAGGTTTGATCGGAAAATGATGATTTGACGTTCATAGTTTATGATATGGTTTTATGATGCATATGCTATGACTTCTATAACTGTTTTATAGTGTTTCTGTTTCTTATGATGTTGTATGATGATCGATTTCTAACTGTTTTAATAACTGGGTTATGCATGTGGTTTCAAAACGGAGGTCGTGGAGCTAGCGCGGGGTCTTGCCCTGTTTAAAGACTTGGAAACTTTCTTTTATTCTGGTTCACTCACACTTTCTGTTTTAAATTGCCCTCCAGGTCGTGGAGCTAGCGCGGGGTCTTGACGTCGAGGCAGTGTCTGAGGCATAGAAGTGACGAGAGGGATCCCAGAGTGTTTAAGTTTTCTTCCGCGTGCGTGTAATTATCATCGGTTTTTATTTCTTTGTAATTCGTACTATGCTCTGTAAAACTTTAACTTCGGGATTTATTGAGTGCTTTCTCCTGCGTCTGACTGTTTTTGTGTCGGGGTGTCAGACGGGAGCAGGATTTACCTCGGGTTTCGGGGTGAAACCAGGGTGGGTCCTGACATTAGTGACCCTCTACTGTGATTTGGACAGGTTTGGAAGTCCCGATAATAATGGTGTGGCCCGGAAAGGCCTATGGCACGCTTATCGAGGCGCTTCGTTGGACGGTCTGTGAGTAGACTTTGGTTTTATAAATTCTATGCATGCCTAACGGTTTTATATGTTTTATATACGTGATTTCCACGATGATGATTGTGATTATTGATTGCACGTATGTTGCACATATTTCGAGATGTTTTCAATATTGCACGTATATCGAGACTAACAGTTTTATTGTGGTTTTACGTGCTTGTGGTTTCATGAATGATATGTGAAATGGTTTTGATATTAGAAAGATGAACTCGGGCTTGAGGCCCAATTGTTTTGGAAACCTCGGACTTTGAGTCCATTTGAGTTACGTAATTGGGCTGAGGGCCCAGTTGCTTTATGAAATAGGGCTAGGGGCCCAGTTGTTTACGGAATCAGGCTGAGACCCATTTGAGTTATACTATCGGGCCAGGGGCCCAGTTGATTTACGAAATTGGGTCAGGGGCCTAGTTGATTTACGAAATTGGTCCAGGGGCCCAGTTGATTTACAAATTCGAGCCGTGGGCCCAGTAGTTTACAGAATCGGGCATAAGGCCCAGTGTCAGGAACCGTCCTAAATATCACCTCGATACCCGGGACGAACCCTGCTCCCGTCTGACAATCACACCTAAAGTACCAAAATAACCTCAATACCACAATAAGCATAACTATCAGACGAAGGAGTAAATATATACAACTGTAAGTCAGAGCATAGTTCTACAAAATGGGCACAAAATCCTACTATGCTAGTCTCGCAACGGAAGAACGTCGTAAGCTCTATGCCTCGATTCCTGTCTCAACGTTCACCCCGATGCTATCACCACGACCTGGAGGGAAAATTTAAAACCAAAAGTGTGAGTGGACTAGAATAAATGAAAGTTGCAACACAGTTTATCATCATTTCAAAGTTAAGAAAAAACAAGAATAACTTTTGTTCCCTCCGTTTTGAAAACATGCATGCCCAACTACGTATTAGAAAATCATAACATAGAACATCATAAGAAATAGAAACACTATAAACTGCATCATGAATCGTGAATACCAAAGTATCATTTTTCGATCAAACCTGCTGGACCTATCCGAGTCTTTAAACTCAACCAGGCATCTATAATATCCGAGTCTTTAAACTCCCGAGTCTTTAAACTCAATAGGCCTACGGGGGTAATATCATAAATGTCCGAGTCTTTAAACTCCCGAGTCTTTAAACTCAATCCGGGCCCATCCCCCGTTAATCAGAATCCGGGTCTTTAAACCCAATATCCAGATCCAGAAAATCCAATCCAAAACCGTGTGAATACCATTTCTAGATCCAGAGCCAAACTCGAATTCGAAATCCCCGGTTCGAAGCCCATCCGGCGTTCAGAATCGTCATTCCGAACCCAAATCCGGAAATCCACTTTTTAATCCAAAACCCACATTTAATCACAAATTATGTTTCACAATCCATTTATCATCATCAGAAAACAATTATAGATTGAAATCCCCAAATATAGCATCCCAATCCAAAAACCATCTTTTTTCGAAAAACGTGCAAAATCCCGAAAATGTCTCGAAAAACGTGCAAACACATCAACCATATATAAGCATCACTAAGAAGCATAAAAACACATGTAATAACATAAAACATCAATAAAAATAGTTAGGCATGCTCGGAAGAAAGAAAAAGTCCACTCACAAATCAGAACGAGTCAATCGCGCTCTGTGCGCTCCTCGACCGTCTCAGGCGTCTCCCGTCCTGTCAATATGCATCAAATAGGGTCACAAATACATCAAGGATACTAACCCTAATTTCCCCAATTTTTTGGGAATTTATTAATATTTTAATCCTAGACCCTAAACCGTCCGGATTCCCGAACTACCTCACAACACTGTCCGATTAACCCGGAAATCATACCAATGGATTCCTTAGGATATTTAGAACCAAAACCATGTTCGAAGCTTGGCCGGAATCCTCCCCAAAGTGGCTGCGCGTGGGCCTCACGCGCCTGCTACAGTGCTCCTTCAACCTCGAGTCACCCGGTTCAACACAGTTGAACCGGCGTGACCGGTTCTCTGTGATTCCTCCACCGTTTCAGTCCAATCCAATCCCAGGAGCTTCGTCCCATCTTAAGCAAGCTAACCCCGTCCTAACATCGAAGAATCACGGCCCAAAACCTCACGACTCTCCCTCGAAAAACTGAGCCCGTGGCCCCTGTTTTGGCCGCCGGCCGCCCAGGTCCTCCCCCGGCACGGCACCACCACCAAACGACGCCTGGGACCTCCAGGAGTCTCACCACACCCACCAAATCTCTCGACTCTAAGCCTAACTCCACGACTTTCGAATTGAAACTCACGGGAAAAACAGAGGAAGGAAGCTTACCCTTCGATTCAGTCTCCGCCGTGTGCACCGCCGCGTACCACGGTGCTTGTTGGGTTCCCTGTAACCTCCTGAGTCTCCTATTGGCTTGAATCGATCCACTACATGGCACAACCACCGCCACAGTCCACCGTCTCTCTCTGTTTTCTCCAAAATCCAGCCGTCCACCGTCGTGTCTCCAGGCACGATTCCTCCACCAAAACACGATCACAAGCTCAGCCGTGTCTCTCTGTCACTCTCACAGTTCACTCTTCACTCACTCACGCCCTGAATCGATCACAAGCTCCCCAATTTTTCCTCTCTGTTTCTCTGTGTTCAAACGGGTGCACGGTTTGAACGTGCACAATGTGTGGCTGTGCACACTTAAGCTCTCCCTAGAACCCTCTAGCTTCTGCCCACGTGTCCATCATCCATTGGCTCAGCACCAAAATATCCCAGCCCACTTCTGCCACTTGTCCTGATCTGATTGGGCTGAGGAAAAAGACCAAAATACCCCTAGTGTACAAATTACCATTTTGCCCTCACACTTCCTAGACCCATAACTATTTCGTCTGACGTCCGATGACAGCGTGCCGCCTGTCGTTGTACTCAGGACGTCGAGACCTATCTAACGGTCCTCGGTCTACGTAAAAATCACAAGTCCTCCAAAAAGTCAACATTTTCCCTCATTTAGTCAAATTACGATAACGCCCTCAATCTTCCGAACGTCATAACTTTTTCTCCGATTGTCCGAATCGAACCTGCCACCTGTCTACGGACTCGTGATGTCCTAAACTACGTCACGGTCAAGGGTTAACGCTCATCAAACTGGTAAATCAAAAAGTCAACTTTTGACGCACTAATCACAAGGGCAAAATCGTCCTGTCATACAAATATTTACAAAAATTACATTTATACCCTTCCCGAAGGTACGGGTTGTTACACCCAGTTGGGTTATAAATGTGATTTCGGGTCTGAGACCCTATGTTTCATAAATGTGATTTCGGGTATGGGACCCTATGTTTTATAAATGTGATTTCGGGTCTGGGGCCCTATGATTCATAAATGTGATTTCGGGTCGGGGACCCTAAATGGGATAGTGATGTTTTTTGGAGATTTCGGGCAGGGCCCATTGAAATGTTGTAAAATGATTTGATAAAACTGTTTTCCATATACCATCTTAATACGAGGATATATGATGGTCTCCTCCAGGTGTATGAGACACTGGGGATGTAACGACCCGTCCCAAATTCCAGGATTAGATTAGTGACTAATCACGATTAGTAAGGTTAATCCATGATTAGTAGGGCGAAATCGGACGAACGATGCAAAATGACCGTTTTGCCCCTAGGCGTGGGCAAAACGTTGACTTTTCAATCTAGCGGTCAAATGGACTTTGACCGATGACCATGACGTAGTTCGTGACATCACGAGTTCATAGACAGGTGGCACGTTCAATTCCGACGTTCGAGGAGGAAGTTATGACGTTCAGAAGTTCAGGGGCATTTTGGTAATTTTGGTTAAAAATGGGTCAGATGTTGACTTTTTGATTGGGATGTCCGATGGCCAAGGGCCGAGGACCATTACGTAGATCGGGATGATACGAATCCATAGGCAGGCGGCACACTGAAATCGGACTTCGAACGGGAGAGTTATAGGTCACGGAAGTTCGATTTCACTATGCATGCACTTCGAGGCGGGGCTGAGTTGGAAAATTTTGATTGGCCAGATATTTTGAGTGGGTCCCATGGATGAGTGACAAATGTCACTCATCCCATTGGCTAAATCCCCTAAATTGTGGATCTAAGCTAATTAAACATTAATATAATTAATATTTTATAATTAACTCATCCAACACTCAATCTTGGCCCTTTTTTCCATTTAATCCCTCAGATCCTCAACATCCATTAAATCTCTCTTCTCTCTTCAGATCAACCCATCTTCTCTTCTTCATCTTCAAACCCGAAACCCACCATTTTCTCCATTTTCCTCCAAAAACACACAAACCACACCACACCTCACCACCATCCATTATCTGAGTTGAACATGACCGTGAGAGAGGGTTGAGGGGCTGAGGACTGAGAGGCTGGACGGTGGCCCACGGTGGAGGCCACGACGGGGTGAACCCGTGAGGTAAAGAAATATTCGAATTTTGAAAATTGGATTTTAATGGTTTTTACTTGATTCCAGTAATTGGGTAAGGATTCTAGGGATCCCAGGAGATGAATGGGATTGGTTTCGAGGCGTTGGACGGCCTGGAACAGCAGTGAACGGCGGGGGAAAATCCGGCCACCATGGCCGAGGTTCAAGGTACGGGTTTTGAGGTTTTTTATCCGATTTTAATAGCTAAAAAGATTAGAAATGGGATTAGGAAGGTATTAGAATGAAAATGGGACAAAATGGATCGAAAACATGGAGGTTTGAGGGTTGAACCGGTCGAACTGGTCCGGTCCGGTTCGAACCAGCGAACCCGGTCGACGGGAGGTTGCTGGTGACACTGTTCACCGCGCATGATCTCACGCGCAAGTGACTTCCCAGGGCATGTGAGACACTATTTGGGAATGTTGTCAACATGTGAAACACTCTATTCGATGTAACGAACATTTTGAGACTGGTTTCGTGTCGATCGGACACCGTCTCGATAATGTTCAGGGCATCGGAAGGTTTCAGATATGGATTAAAAATAGTTAAAAATACGAAAAAATTATGGGGCTTTAGTGGGAGGTTAATTAAGTGGTTAATAACCTTCTATTAAAATTTGGACAGGTTTGGGAGTCCCGGCGATAGCGATTGGCTCGGGAGAGCCTATAACACGCAAATCGAGGCGGCAGCTCGGACGGTTTGTGAGTGGACCTTGTTTTCTAAATTGGTGCATGTATAAATGTTTATTATATGTTTAAAATACTTGTTTGTGATGCCATGAGTGCATTTGGATGTGTGGTTACGTATAGGTACGTATTTCGAGGTTTCAGCCCTATACAGTGCCTATACGGGTCTGTATTTCTTTATTGGTCTAAATGAAATGGTTTTGGATTTCTAAGAGGATAAACTCGGGTATGAGACCCATTTGGTTTTGTCTCGGGCATATGACCTCAAATTTCGGGCACGGTGCCCAGCTGATGTCCTATGTTCGGGTACGAGACCCAGTTACTTTATGGTTATAATTTCGGGTCAGGGACCCTAGATGGATTTCCAAGTTCATCACGGTTTACGGGAACCGGCGTGAACTCTGGAAAGGTCATTGTGGTTCATGACGGTTTATGGGAACCGGCATGAACCTTTGTCAGGTCATTCTAGTTCATGACGGTTTATGGGAACCGGCATGAACCCTGGTTAATGGATGTTATGGATCATGACGGTTCAGGGGAACCGGGCATGAATGTTTATGTTATGTATATATATGTTCATATACCTTCCTTTACTTGTTCTATTATCTCCTCTGGGGAGGGTCGTTGGTGACAGGACCCATCCCAATCCCCCCGGGATTAACGCGGGATGACCCTGCTCCCGTCTAACACGAAGTGTCAGACAAGGGATATTTCCGACCTTTGCCCTCCCGGGCTATCAGAGTACGCCAGGATCTGGAGGAGGCATGTGATATCTCGATCTCTACTACAGTCCACATCCGATGTCAACCTGAAGGGTATTAAAAACAGAAAGACTGTGAGTGGACAAAAATAAAGAGTTTATAAAAACATATTTCATAAAAGACCTTTATACCCTTCACTAAAAAGCATGCATGCATAGGAAAACCATTTATCCAATAACATATGTTAAAACACCCATAATTAGGGTCTCAGCCCCAAATTCTGTAAATACAAGTCACCCGGGCTCCTCCCCAAAACCATTTACAGAAAACCATAGTATAGTAAACATACGTGGGATCTCAGCCCAAATCCATTTATCATTATAAACACAATTTCGCAAACCAATTGAAATCATGTTTATCCATTATATTTCATATCCAGAACCTGTCACGGTAAAATAGAGCTACACGTGTGCTAACCGGGGTCTCAAACCCAAGTCTCTCCAGGGTCCACCCAGGTCAATGTCCGTAGATCAATGACCCTCCCTGGAGGTAACGAACCATGCCCATCCTGAGAGTAAGGAACCCAACTGGGGGGCGACTCCACTCAGTCAGTGCTCCGTGACTACTCCGGGGTCCACCCAGGCCAACGACCCTCCCCGGAGGAGACAATCATATATAAAGGATGGAATATGAAAAAACTTTGAAATCATTCTTTAAACTTTTCCAGGATTCATGCCCGGCCACTCATAAGCCGTCATGAACCATAAAACCTTTCATGGATTCATACCGGTTCCCATAAACCGTCATGACTCGTAAATACCATTTCAAGGGTTCATGTCGGTTCCCATAAACCGTCATGAACCATAAAAACCATTTGTAATACATAATTGGGCCCTAGGCCCGAATCCACATACAAACTGGACCCCCGGTCCGAATTGTAAACCAACTAGGCCTCCGGCCCGATGCCTCTTTAAATCAACTGGACCAAGTCCGAGAGTTCATAAATCAACTTTACCTTTTCAAATCCAAAATCATTTCATTAAACCATTTCCAAAACCATAAGGATAGAAAATCAGAGTAAAACTGGAAAACCTCGATTTACGTGCAAGCACGTAAATCACCTCGAAATACGTGAAACCATATAAATCACAAGCATCCAAATGCACTCATGGCATTACAAACAAGTATTTAAAACATATAATAAACATTTATGCATGCACCAATTTAGAAAACAAGGTCCACTCACAAACCGTCGGAAGCCGCGCCTCGATACGCGTGCCATACGGCTCCCCGAGCCCATCACCATTACCGGGACTTCTAAACCTGTCCAAATTTTAATATAAGGTTACTAACTACTTAATTAACCTCCTACCAAAGCCCCGTAATTTTCCCGAACTTTTAACTATTTTTAAACTGACCCTAAACCTTCCGACACCCCGAAAACTATCGAAACGATGTCCGATTGACACGAGACCAATCCCAAAATCTTCGTTACATCGAATAGAAGATTTCCTGTGTTGAACACTTTCCTAAATTATGGCCCAAGGGCCCTCACAATCCCCTAGAAAGTCAAAAACATTGTTCATCGTTATCCTCCTCAGAACTGAACCAATTACTATTCATGGGCACTGTTCACCGCACGGTTTTCTCGGGTTTTCGGACTGATTCGGGGTCCGTTTGGTCCGATTTTAATCCCTAAATTCCTATTTCTTCATTTCCTATCTAACCCAATCCCTAAAACTAAGAAAAACCACCCGAAACCGAGCTTCCATCCGCCATCAATGGTGGCCGAATTTTCTCCGGCCGTTCATGGCCATTTCCGGCCATTCCAAGCCCCAAAACTAATCCCATTCTACTCCTAGGGTCCCCAGAAACCTTACCCAATAAACGAAATGGAGTAAAAACCATTAAAACTCAAATTCGAATTTTCAAAGTTTTCTTACCTCACAGTCGAGCTCCGCAGTCCACCACCGTGAGCCACCACCCTCCCCAGCCGTGGCTCGCCGTCCTTCGTCTCTCATCACCCTCTCACGGTCACACACACGGCATATGGGTTCATGGTTCTATGTGCGGGTTGTGTGTTTTGAAGAAAAAGGAAGAATGAAGAACATAGGGGGGTGCGGGTTTGATGAAGAAAATAGAAGAAATGAAGGTGATGATATTGATGGCTGATGTGAGAAGTGAGGATTAGATGATTAGATGAGTGGTGAGGATTTGAGAGATTAGAAGGAATGGATGGTTAGGATTTTAAGTTGTTAAAATTAATTATATAATAATTATTATAATGTTATTTAATTAATTAGATCCACAATTTAGGGGATTGTCCAATGGGATGAGTGACACTTGTCACTCATCCATGGGACCCACTAAAAATATCTGCCTAATCAGATTTCGCCAAATCATCCCCGCCTCGAAGTACGTGCATAGTGAAATCGAACTTCCGTGACCTATAACTCTCCCGTTTGAAGTCCGATTTCAGTGACAGGACCCGTCCCAACTGGACGTCAAAAACCGAGCCCAGTCCTGCTCCCGTCTGACAAGTCAACTAAAGGTCCGAAACTACCCTTCAGTGCTTGCCAACAAGGGATGTTTGCGCGGATTTCTGCTGCTGCCACTGCCTCACGATCAGTCCCGAATGTCGTACCACGGCCTGGAGGGTCACAAAACAGAAAAGGTGTGAGTGGACAAAAATGACCTCTTATAAAAACATTTATCAAAATACATTCTTACCCTCCAGTTTTCACAAACTTGCATGCATATCGTAAAACATGAGTAATAGTATGAACAGTGGACCGATAAAATCAGAACATATTTTCCCATGGTCCATAAAACTCATGTTCACCAAAACAGTTCATGTTATAAATACCAAATCCCGGCTCTCAGGCCAAAACATGTGAAAACATAATCACTGGCCACAAAGACCAAAAACCCGTACTCAATACCAGTACGTCATCACAACAACAACAATCAGCACTAATTACCAGTGCACAAGAAATATATCAATCCAATCAATCCGCACTACTCACAAGTGCATAAAATATCACAAATCACATCTGCACTACTCACAAGTGCACAATCAATCAAACTGCACTACTCACAAGTGTTGCACTACGCGTAGGCCAATATCCAGTCACTCTCTCGGGAACAGACACCTCTGGGCTCAACCCCCTCGGGCTCAGTCACCTCTAGGCGAACACATCCCCAGGTTCAGACACCTCCGAGTGGTACATCCAGGCTCAGTCTCATCCGAGAAGCTGACTACCATAGGATCAACTCCCGATCCTACAATCACATCCCCCAAGCTCCGGTCGTCTGGGTAATTCCCCCCAAGCACCGACCGTCTGGGAATATCACAATCACAATGAAAACCATCCCGGGAATTACATCCCAAAACATTTCAATCAAATCTTGACTTCATACCAAGTCAAGATCATCCCCAACTGGGTCTCAAAGCCCAAAATACCATTTACACGTATTTCTTTAAAATCACCTTTTAGAACAATAAAATAATCCAAAAATCATCATTGACTTACCAACAAAGTCAAAATATCATTTTAGAAATAATTTAAACTCCGGGCCTAGCCCAAAACATCATTTGCACGTTCCTCGTAAAACGTGTCCGGAAGACTGATTAAAATAATCAACACTAGAGTTATACTAGCCAACCATGGCTAAGAGCACCTGCTCAGACAATCACAGAAATCATCAGAATCACTCTGCCCAGTGCATCGTTTTCAATGTCCAGTTCACGTTCACAACCCATTCAATGATGTCAGGATTAAGCCGACTACTAACACGTTCACCAACGTACTACTGGTATAACCCGTATACCGTCACCCGACACCACAAGTCTGCAAAGTATCGTAGCCCAAACCATGTATAAGGTACATACATCTATCCATTGACAAGACCACAACCACCTAGGTCATAGCCAAACACGTTCTAATAATGGAGTCCATTTGCCCAAACCAGCAAGAGACAAATCGAAACTCCACCCATCATCTAATTCCAATTCCAAATCCGAATCCGCAATTTCGTAAGAAATCCCGAATCCAAGCCCAGACATCACACATTTTTAATTCATGTCCGAATCCGAATCCGAAATCATTATTCCGTAAGCTAGCATTTGGAATAATCATTCCGCACCCAAATCCAGTATTCCACTTTCTAGTTCTAAAATCGAATCCTCAATCGTCACCCAGAAATTCGATTCCAAAACCCGAAATCTCGTTCACGTCCACTCGGACACCCCAAAACTGAACCTATCGGTTACCCGTTCACTATACTCGGTTGACTTCATAAGGAAGCCAATCCAACAACCACACGGTTAAGGTTGACAAAATCCGACCACTTCGGAAACCTACTCACTCGAGTAATATATCACAAGGGGCTCCACTTCGAAAAGAAGTTCAGTCCCGCCATTTACGACTCACATACCGGAGTAAGAGTGACAAACTCTCTACCCAACTGGATCATCAGGATTACGGTCCAGATCCATCACGACGTCAGCTGACCATGAACATCACGATCCTAGATCGTCACAATGCCCAATGTCCACGACATCACAAACCCGATCCACCTAGGATCCACACGATCAACTACTAGGAACCATAGGGTCTTACACCCTCATCTAATTTGCGTACTGTCACAACGTTTGACAACCAAAGTGACAGGACCCGCCCCGATCCCACAGGGACCACAAGGGGACGTGCCCTGCTCCCGTATGACACCCAATAATTCATACCAATTTTAACCTCAAAACATCAAATGCATAAATAACCAAATTAAAGTCATACATCAAGTCCGAATTAAACGAATGTCAGACAAGAGATGAAATCCAAAATTACAAGTTGCGAGCACGACTTTAACATAAACATGCGGGTACACCATCCAACAGGGATTCAGGTACGCAGAAGTAGATCTATGCCTCAACCTCTGGTTCCTCCTCTACCTCAGTATCACGACCTGGAGGGGTTACCAAAACATTAAGGGTGAGTGGGCCGAAACTCAAGTTATAAAATCATTTGATAAGTAAAACATATAATTTACCCCTCCGTTTTCCAAACATGCATGCATCATCATTTAAAATCATAAATCATATAACATGAATCATAAGGCATGTAATAAAACCATAACCATAATTTTAGTTGCTGCACTATACACTCCAATCCGACATCCCTGATGTCTGACGTCCCTGACGTCAATAAGGTCACAATCACAAGGCTACGCGTGCCACTCGGGTCTCAATTTCCGAGTTCAATCCCCAAACCCTGTTCGGTTACAGCATCCCCGATGCTTAGCGTCGTAGACGCTGGACGTTCTAGACGTCCGTGACCTCTCCGGGGTACCTCATCCGGAGGAGACAATATAATATGGAAGGATCTATACAGTGCAGTACCAAATACATTTTATTGATATCCACATGCAAACATATATGTATACATAGGTAAAATCTGAACCGATCGTTACGTTTCATCAAACGGGTCTCATGCCCAAATACCGTGAAACGTGCCATAACCGAAATCTCAATATCATCAAACCATTTATAGATTCCAGCATGTGAACATATAAGTAAATCAGAAAACATTTAAGCATGCAAGGGTTTAATGAAAACGGGCCCACTCACAGTACGATCCCGCGGTGAACCTGCGCGTACGAACTTGTACCGGGATTATCGTACAATTCCTGTCAGTCCAAATCACATGTAAGGGTCACTACAAGTCTTAAACGTTTAACCACAAAGTCCAAAATAGAAACCGGCCCGGGGAGCCGTACAACACGTTTCCCGAGGTAACCGGCCCTAAACTGACCCATCAAGCTTATCTCAGATCAACATGGTTAATTCACCAAAAATGTTCAGCATGATGAGAGGAACAAAAGTCATGTTGATCGTGATCGGAGATAAGGTCCAACGCGCCCTCACGCGCCGCCCAAAGTGGCTGCGCGTGAAAGTCACGCGCCTGACACTGTAGCTACAGTGTCACCTCCTTCACCCGTTTGTCTGTAATACGGGCCTGCCACCCGCGGCTTGACCCGGTTGAATACCCACCAATTCTTACTCGATTTCAATCCAATTTGATCCTAACATGTTCAATAACTATCCAATTTAGGTTATGTGACAAAAAATCAACCTCGACACATCCCCAAAGGACCCATCGACCCGCGATCAACCAATCGGGTCAATCACCAGAACTTCCTGGTTTCAAACCCATTGTCCAATTAACTTCACAGGAAGCATAATAGGATCAAAACGAACCAAAATGAACAATCAATTGTGTCTGAAAGTACCTGAAGGTCGTCGTCCCAAGCTCTGCAACTTCCCTGAAAACAGCAGCCTCCGTCATAGCTCAACCGTGGCTGTTAGCCTTCAATTTCGATGTGGTTGAGTTCCAAACACTCCCAGAAGACTAAACCAGGCCTTGGTTTGGTCCAACACTCACCAGAAATTAAAATCCGATTTTCCCTCTAATTTTGGCCGAAATGGTTTCTCTGGTTTTCCTCACCCGTTCTCAGTTATCTCTGCATCAGAGTGATGCTCACTCATGTCCTAATCAGTTTTAAACAAATTCAAGCCGTCCCAGAGGCTCGTGGGTGTCCAATTTGTCCACTGAAATTTGTCCCCCGAAAGCTTCGAATTTCAATTAACAATTTGATCGTGCAGGCTGGACGGTTCAGGCCACGTTCAAAAGCAAAAGACAGCCCAGACTTTCCTGCACATATTAGCATAATCAATTGTGCACTGAACCACCGCACATGGTGGTGTCGTCCATGGTTCCCCCGCGGTTGCTACAGTAACCAGGGCAAAAGACCAAAATGCCCCTCACTTCCTAGACCCGTAATTCAGCCATACGAAGTCCGATTTCGGCGTGCCGCCTGTCAACGAACTCAGGATATCGAGACCTACCTAACGGTCCTTGGGTCATGTGAAAATTAGTTGTCAAACAAAAAGTCAACATTTTCGCCCGTGAAGTCCAACTTACGGTAATGCCCCCGAACTTCCGATAGTCATAACTTTTTCCCTGATCGTCCGAAATGGACGTGCCACCTGTCTATGGACTCGTGATGTCCCGAACTACGTCACGGTCACTGGTCAAAGTCCATTTGACCCACTAATCAAAAAGTCAACAATTTGGCCATACCATTCACAAGGGTAAAAATGTCAATCACATATTAAATTTCAATATTAAAATCCTCGAATTTCCGGGGTGTTACAACCTTCCCCCCTTAAGAAATTTCGTCCCGAAATTTCAAGGAAACAAATGAGGAAATTGTTCTCGCATCTGAGCCTCAGGCTCCCATGTGGCTTCTTCCACATTTTGGTTTCTCCAGAGAATCTTCACGAGAGGGATCGTCTTCCGACGTAGTACCTTGTCCTTCCGATCCAAGATCTGTACTGGTTTTTCCTCAAAGCTCAAATCCCCCCGTAGTTCGACAGGTTGTTCCCCAAGTACATGAGAAGCATCACGTACGTACTTCCGTAGCATCGATATGTGGAAAACATTGTGAACTCTAGATAGTTCTGGAGGTAGCGCCAATCTGTAAGCAACTCTGCCGATTCTCTCCACGATCTCATATGGTCCGATAAAACGCGGACTCAGTTTCCCCCGTCGACCGAATCGGATAATCCCCTTCCACGGTGATAACTTCAGGAAGACAAAATCTCCCACGTCAAATTCCAAGTCTCGAATCCGTTGATCGGCATAACTCTTCTGGCGATCCTGTGCCGCCTTCAGTCTCTCCTTGATAACACGAACAGTTTCCATGGTTAAGTCCATCAATTTCGGCCATACAGCCGCTCGCTCTCCTATCTCTGTCCAGCAGATAGGTGTCCTGCACTGTCGACCATACAGTGCCTCATAAGGTGCCATCCCGATGCTTGCCTGATAGCTGTTGTTGTAAGCGAATTCCATCAATGGCAAATGAGTATCCCAAGAGTCCTGAAACTGTAGTACACATGACCTCATCATGTCCTCCAGGGTCTGAATGGTTCTTTCAGACTGTCCATCGGTCTGTGGATGGAAAGCAGTACTGAAACGTAGGGTTGTTCCCAGAGTAGCTTGCAAACTCCGCCAGAACCTGGAAGTGAAACGCGGATCACGATCGGACACGATCGATTCCGGCGTACCATGCAATCGTATGATTTCCTTCACAAACAACTGAGCCAGTCGATTAGGTTTATAGGTCTCCTGAACTGGCAGAAAATGGGCTGATTTGGTTAGCCGGTCCACGATCACCCATACTCCGTCCACTCCACTCTGAGTTCTCGGTAACTTAAAGACGAAGTCCATGGTGATGTGATCCCACTTCCACTCGGGAATCGGAAGTGGCTGCATAGCCCCATACGGTCTCTGCCGTTCCGCCTTAACCTGCTGACAGGTTAAGCATTTGCTCACGAACTCAGCAATATCCTTCTTCATTCCTGGCCACCAATAATGGTTCCGGAGGGTACGGTACATCTTTGTTCCTCCCGGATGCATAGCATAGGCCGAACTATGGGCCTCCTCAAGAATCTCGGCCCGTAACTCTGCCACTGCAGGTACACACAAACGGCCCAATTTCACAAGTGCTCCGTCGTCCCGGATGGTAAAATCCTGCCTCCCATCCGCATCGACCTCAATCCTGTAAATACAGAGTATCGGATCCTGAAGTTGTGCTTCGATGATCCGATCAATCAGTACTGGTCGTACATGAAAGCTGGCCAACAAAGCTCCATGCACATCAGTACCCAAAATAACTCCCGCCTTCCGGAGTTCCACCAGTAAGGGAAGATACACCATCCCCAGGTGTGCAACAGTTCCCGCTGATTTCCTGCTGAGTGCATCCGCCACCACATTGGCCTTACCCGGATGGTACTCGATCGTACAGTCATAGTCCTTCAGCAGCTCCAACCATCTCCGTTGTCTCATGTTAAGCTCCTTCTGAGTGAATAAATATTTAAGACTCTGGTGGTCGGTGTATATCCGATACGTTGCGCCGAACAGATAATGTCTCCAGATCTTTAGAGCATGAACCACCGCCGCCAACTCCAAATCATGGGTAGGGTAGTTCAACTCATGGGTCTTCAGCTGCCGGGATGCGTAGGCGATAACCTTGCCAGTTTGCATCAACACGCAGCCCAGGCCTTGCAGCGATGCATCACCGAAGACCACAAACTCTCCACTGTCATCCGGCAATGCAAGGACAGGTGCAGTGGTCAATCGATCCTTCAACTCTTGAAAGCTCCGATCGCACTGCTCGTCCCAGATAAACTTCACTCCCTTCCAAGTCAAACGAGTCAATGGTGCAGCAATTTTGGAGAAACCCTCCACGAATCTCCGGTAGTAACCTGCTAATCCGACGAAATTCCGTACCTCGGTCACCGTTGTCGGTCTAGCCCAGTTGGTCACCGCTTCTGTTTTCTGGGGATCCACGCAAATCCCATCCGTCGATATCACGTGTCCCAGAAAACCAATACTGCTCAGCCAAAACTGACACTTGCTCAGTTTGGCGTACAATTGTTCTTGTCTCAGCCTCTCCAAGACCAACCGTAGATGTTCCTCATGTGCACGGGCACTCCTCGAGTACACCAAAATATCATCGATGAACACAATCACGAACTTATCCAGATAGGGTCGGAAGACCCGGTTCATCAGATCCATGAATGTTGCTGGAGCATTCGTCAAACCAAATGGCATAACAAGGAACTCGTAGTGTCCGTAACGGGTTCGAAAAGCAGTTTTCGGAATATCCTCCTCCGAAATCCTCAGTTGGTGATACCCAGACCGCAAATCAATTTTCGAGAAGCACTGAGCTCCCCGCAACTGGTCAAAAAGGTCATCGATCCTGGGTAGAGGATACTGGTTCCTCAGCGTCACCCTGTTGAGTTGTCGATAGTCAATACATAAACGGAGACTTCCCTCCTTCTTCTTTACGAACAACACCGGTGCTCCCCACGGTGAAGTACTCGGTCGGACATATCCCAAATCCACCAACTCCTGCAATTGAGTCTTGAGTTCTCGTAACTCGGCTGGCGCCATCCGGTATGGTGCCTGGGATATAGGTCGGGTACCCGGGAGTAGTTCAATTGTAAACTCGATCTCCCGCGATGGTGGCAATCCAGGTAAGTCTTCCGGGAACACATCCGGAAACTCGCATACCACCGGTATCTCGTCGATACCCGGAGTATCAACTTGTTCCGACACGACATGCGCCAGATAAGCCTGGCATCCCTTCCGTAGAAGTTTGGTAGCAGTGAGTGACGAAATCACTTCAGGAGGCGAACCGTCACGTTCCCCCTGAAAGATAACTTCCGGCAAACCCGGGCTCCGCAGAATCACTTGTTTGCTACAGCAGTCGATGAGCGATCCGTGCTCCGACAGCCAATCCATCCCTAGGATTATATCGAAGTCGTGGATATCCAGAATAATTAAGTCTGCAGGTAAATCCACATCCTCAATTCTTACCGGGCACCTCTGAATCACCTGATTCACAAGGTACACGATACCCATCGGGGTGCCAACACCCATTTCGCAATCTAAAGCTGATACCGCACAATCAAGTATACCAACACAACTTTTCGAAATAAAAGAATGTGTAGCCCCCGCATCCATCAATACACGTACAAGAAGGTTAAAGATATGCAGTGTACCTGTGACCACGCCTGGGGTAGTCCTCGCCTGCTGTTGGGTCATGGCAAAGACTTGGGCCCTCGGCCCTCCGTTCCGTCCGCGCCCGCGCGCGCCACGCCCAGCACCACGGTCACCTCCCTGACCGCGACCTCCATTAGTGTGGGAAGCCGTGCTCTGCACCACACTAGAGCCCCCAGCGTCGTTGTTCTTAGACAACTGCGGGCAATCACAGGCATAGTGGCCCTCCTCTCCACAAGCAAAACAAGTTACTGGCCTTGGCCTGTCCGAATGCCCGCCAGAAGCACCGCTCCAAGATGAGCGTTGCCCAGAGTTGTATCCAGATCCTCTGCCCTGAGAGCCTCTGCGTCGACCTGACCAGCCACGACCCTTGAAGGATGAGGGTGCTCCCCTGTAGCCCCCTCCCTTGTTGTTCTTCTGGCCTGATGGCCCACGATGTGGCCGATCCTGACGTCGCCCCTCGCCCGAAGGTTGTCGTGTCTGGTGTGCCGCCAGACTGGCCTCGACACACACCGCAGCGTCGACCAAATCTCTTAGTGAAGCATGAGTAGCAGCAGTCACACTTTCCCGGATCTCCCCTCGGAGTCCAAGCTCGAACCTTTGGCATTTGTCCTCCTCCGTGCTCACGAATGTTGCAGCGAACCGGGATAGTTTTCCGAAAGTTTGTTCGTAGTCCGCAACGGACATATCCCCCTGCTCCAGCCGCAGGAACTCAGCCTCCCGTGCCGCGCGAAAGGATCGCGGGTAGTACTGGTCCAGAAATCTGGAACGGAAAGCTTCCCAAGTAGTGGTATGGACCGACCACCCAGACATTTCGAGTCCGTGCCACCACTGGTAGGCTCCTCCTTCCAGTAAGAAGGCCGCCAAGGTCACTCGTTCGCCCGGAGGGCAGTGCATCACCGAGAAGATCCTCTCCCACTTGGTGATCCAATCATGAGCATCCTCGGGGTTTGATCCCCCGCAGAAAGGAGTGGCTCCCAACCGTTGAGCCCTTTCAATGCTCGCGCATTCCATCTCCCTTTCCAGATCCTCGTCAGTTCGTGTATGAGGAATTCTCCTAGGAGGCATAACCAACTGTCAAGAGGCATAGATCAGAAAACAATAAAAAGTCGAAAAGTAACTAGTACTAATCGCTAGTCTAGCATGCTGACCATACCCTAGTACTGACCACAACCTAGTGCTCTGATACCAAGCTGACAGGACCCGCCCCGATCCCACAGGGACCACAAGGGGACGTGCCCTGCTCCCGTCTGACACCCAATAATTCATACCAATTTTAACCTCAAAACATCAAATGCATAAATAACCAAATTAAAGTCATACATCAAGTCCGAATTAAACGAATGTCAGACAAGGGATGAAATCCAAAATTACAAGTTGCGAGCGCGACTCTAACATAAACCTGCGGGTACACCACCCAACAGGGATTCAGGTACGCAGAAGTAGATCTATGCCTCAACCTCTGGTTCCTCCTCTACCTCAGTATCACGACCTGGAGGGGTTACCAAAACATTAAGGGTGAGTGGGCCGAAACTCAAGTTATAAAATCATTTGATAAGTAAAACATATAATTTACCCCTCCGTTTTCCAAACATGCATGCATCATCATTTAAAATCATAAATCATATAACATGAATCATAAGGCATGTAATAAAACCATAACCATAATTTTAGTTGCTGCACTATACACTCCAATCCGACATCCCTGATGTCTGACGTCCCTGACGTCAATAAGGTCACAATCACAAGGCTACGCGTGCCACTCGGGTCTCAATTTCCGAGTTCAATCCCCGAACCCTGTTCGGTTACAGCACCCCCGATGCTTAGCGTCGTAGACGCTGGACGTTCTAGACGTCCGTGACCTCTCCGGGGTACCTCATCCGGAGGAGACAATATAATATGGAAGGATCTATATAGTGCAGTACCAAATACATTTTATTGATATCCACATGCAAACATATATGTATACATAGGTAAAATCTGAACTGATCGTTACGTTTCATCAAACGAGTCTCATGCCCAAATACCGTGAAACGTGCCATAACTGAAATCTCAATATCATCAAACCATTTATAGATTCCAGCATGTGAACATATAAGTAAATCAGAAAACATTTAAGCATGCAAGGGTTTAATGAAAACGGGCCCACACACAGTACGATCCCGCGGTGAACCTGCGCGTACGAACTTGTACCGGGATTATCGTACAATTCCTGTCAGTCCAAATCACATGTAAGGGTCACTACAAGTCTTAAACGTTTAACCACAAAGTCCGAAATAGAAACCGCCCCGGGGAGCCGTACAACACGTTTCCCGAGGTAACCGGCCCTAAACTGACCCATCAAGCTTATCTCAGATCAACATGGTTAATTCACCAAAAATGTTCAGCATGATGAGAGGAACAAAAGTCATGTTGATCGTGATCGGAGATAAGGTCCAACGCGCCCTCACGCGCCGCCCAAAGTGGCTGCGCGTGAAAGTCACGCGCCTGACACTGTAGCTACAGTGTCACCTTCTTCACCCGTTTGTCTGTAATACGGGCCTGCCACCCGCGGCTTGACCCGGTTGAATACCCACCAATTCTTACTCGATTTCAATCCAATTTGATCCTAACATGTTCAATAACTATCCAATTTAGGTTCTGTGACAAAAAATCAACCTCGACACATCCCCAAAGGACCCATCGACCCGCGATCAACCAATCGGGTCAATCACCAAAACTTCCTGGTTTCAAACCCATTGTCCAATTAACTTCACAGGAAGCATAATAGGATCAAAACGAACCAAAATGAACAATCAATTGTGTCTGAAAGTACCTGAAGGTCGTCGTCCCAAGCTCTGCAACTTCCCTGAAAACAGCAGCCTCCGTCCTAGCTCAACCGTGGCTGTTAGCCTTCAATTTCGATGTGGTTGAGTTCCAAACACTCCCAGAAGACGAAACCAGGCCTTGGTTTGGTCCAACACTCACCAGAAATTAAAATCCGATTTTCCCTCCAATTTTGGCCGAAATGGTTTCTCTGGTTTTCCTCACCCGTTCTCAGTTATCTCTGCATCAGAGTGATGCTCACTCATGTCCTAATCAGTTTTAAACAAATTCAAGCCGTCCCAGAGGCTCGTGGGTGTCCAATTTGTCCACTGAAATTTGTCCCCCGAAAGCTTCGAATTTCAATTAACAATTTGATCGTGCAGGCTGGACGGTTCAGGCCACGTTCAAAAGCAAAAGACAGCCCAGACTTTCCAGCACATATTAGCATAATCAATTGTGCACTGAACCACCGCACATGGTGGTGCCGTCCATGGTTCCCCCGCGGTTGCTACAGTAACCAGGGCAAAAGACCAAAATGCCCCTGGTTCAATAATTACCAAAATGCCCCTCACTTCCTAGACCCGTAACTCAGCCATACGAAGTCCGATTTCGGCGTGCCGCCTGTCAACGGACTCAGGATATCGAGACCTACCTAACGGTCCTTGGGTCATGTGAAAATTAGTTGTCAAACGAAAAGTCAACATTTTCGCCCGTGAAGTCCAACTTACGGTAATGCCCCCGAACTTCCGATAGTCATAACTTTTTCCCTGATCGTCCGAAATGGACGTGCCACCTATCTATGGACTCGTGACGTCCCGAACTACGTCACGGTCACTAGTCAAAGTCCATTTGACCCACTAATCAAAAAGTCAACAATTTGGCCATACCATTCACAAGGGTAAAAATGTCAATCACATATTAAATTTCAATATTAAAATCCTCGAATTTCCGGGGTGTTACACAAAGCCCACAATTAACAAGTTCAGTCAACGACGAGACATGCCGCGACTGTGGGTTCTCACTGATTACCTCGTATCTACCCTTGCCATCCCAACTAGGGAAAACCAAGGATGATCCAAAAAAATAACACCAATATTCATCCCCGGGTCAAGTTTATTCTGGGCCCAACACGCCCATCTACAAACCAAACTGTTAACAAAAACAACCATCCGGACCCACACTAGTCTGACACATTCAAAACACATGATACAATATTACAACAAAAATGGACAATACCAACTATTTACAAGGTATCGCAAAAACAAGTATCAATACAATTATTTTGATCTACGGTCAAGTCGATCGGGGCAGTTCCTTCGCAAATGTCCAAGTTTCCTACAAAAGTGACAAGTGGCAGTGCTGAGGCGACTTGCCCCACCACGCCGCTTACTTGTCGACTGGGTTGAAGTTCCACCCGAATGAACACCCACCGAGGGTTGCGACACAAGAGTATGAAGGCTAACACGCTTCGATGTTTCCTGACTTATCTGTTCAGTATCCTGACGCTCTCGGCGTCGTCCAGAGCCCAAAGATTGTTCTGGCACAGGTAAAATAGTAGCCTCCACTCGGATAGCAGCATCCGATAATTCCCTCAGGGTAGAATACGAGCCAACAGTTACAGCACCTCGTAACTCATTCCTCAATCCCTGCTCAAACCTTCGACACTTATCCTCCTCAGTAGCCACATACAGAGGAGCGAAACTAGATAAGTGCAAAAATTGATGTTCATAATCGACCACTGACCGATTCCCTTGCTGCAATTGGAGAAACTCAACCTCCTTAGCGTTCCGAAATGAGCGAAGATAAAATTGATCCAAAAATCGCTCTCAGAATGCATCCCATACCAAGGTACGGGCATCCCAGCCAGTCAACTGTAAACTATGCCACCACCTGTAAGCATAGCCATCCAGAAGAAAAGTGGCTAAGGGCACCATGTCCTCCAGGGGACATATCATGACCTCAAAAATCCTTTCCAATCGAGTAAGCCAATCTTCGGCACCATCCGGTCCCGAATCACCACGAAACACAGTGGCTCCTAACCGTCGAGCTCGCTCAATATCTGGGCCTTTACTACCACTACTCTCATCCCTCCCATCTTCAGACCGTGTACAGGACGCATGACTCGGAGGCATGACGTATCAACAGAAATCAAGAACCAAATGCTCTGATACCACTTTGACAGGACCCGTCCCAACTGGACGTCAAAAACCGAGCCCGGTCCTGCTCCCGTCTGACAAGTCAACTAAAGGTTCGAAACTACCCTTCAATGCTTGCCAGACAAGGGATGTTTGCGCGGATTTCTGCTGCTGCCACTGCCTCACGATCAGTCCCGAATGTCGTACCACGGCCTGGAGGGTCACAAAACAGAAAAGGTGTGAGTGGACAAAAATGACCTCTTATAAAAACATTTATCAAAATACATTCTTACCCTCCAGTTTTCACAAACTTGCACGCATATCGTAAAACATGAGTAATAGTATGAACAGTGGACCGATAAAATCAGAACATATTTTCCCATGGTCCATAAAACTCATGTTCACCAAAACAGTTCATGTTATAAACACCAAATCCCGGCTCTCAGGCCAAAACATGTGAAAACATAATCACTGGCCACAAAGACCAAAAACCCGTACTCAATACCAGTACGTCATCACAACAACAACAATCAGCACTAATTACCAGTGCACAAGAAATATATCAATCCAATCAATCCGCACTACTCACAAGTGCATAAAATATCACAAATCACATCTGCACTACTCACAAGTGTACAATCAATCAAACTGCACTACTCACAAGTGCTGCACTACGCGTAGGCCAATATCCAGTCACTCTCTCGGGAACAGACACCTCTGGGCTCAACCCCCTCGGGCTCAGTCACCTCTGGGCGAACACATCCCCAGGTTCAGACACCTCCGATTGGTACATCCAGGCTCAGTCTCATCCGAGAAGCTGACTACCATAGGATCAACTCCCGATCCTACAATCACATCCCCCAAGCTCCGATCGTCTGGGTAATTCCCCTCAAGCACCGACCGTCTGGGAATATCACAATCACAATGAAAACCATCCCGGGAATTACATCCCAAAACATTTCAATCAAATCTTGACTTCATACCAAGTCAAGATCATCCCCAACTGGGTCTCAAAGCCCAAAATACCATTTACACGTATTTCTTTAAAATCACCTTTTAGAACAATAAAATAATCCAGAAATCATCATTGACTTACCAACAAAGTCAAAATATCATTTTAGAAATCATTTAAACTCCGGGCCTAGCCCAAAACATCATTTGCACGTTCCTCGTAAAACGTGCCCGAAAGACTGATTAAAATAATCATAAAATCCCAATAAATCATTAAATTCACAATTTCACAAGTGACTCCAAATCCGAGTCCAAATCACTATTCACTTGGGTTCTCATGCCCAAAATAATATTATTACGCAAATCCATGCGTTGCAACCTCCGTTGCCATTTTCACGTAAATCCACAAAATTGATCCTTGACTCATTCCCGAGTCACCACATCATTTTTCAATCCATGACTCAATAATCCGAGTCCAACCATTATTTTCAATCAATTTTAATCCCGGACTCACAACCCAAATCCAAACATCATTTTTACCAAATTTCGTAATTTCTCGAAAATCGTGCCAAAAATAATAATATAATAATCATAAAACCGAGAAATTACCGGATTGAAACATAAATCAAGCCCAAGCATATAAAATCATATAATAAGGCATTTAAATCATATATGCATGCATCACGGTTGGAAAACAAAGTCCACTCACACACACCGTCCAAAATGGTCTGTTTCCGAGCTGCACGTTTTTCCGTAAAATCTGGAAATCACAACTCCTGTCCAAAATCATTATAGAGGGTTACTAACATCTCAAAATACTTCATATAATTTCCCCCAATTTTTCCAGAATTTAAATACGTATTTTTAACGTAAAACAAAACTTCGGATACGCGAAACATTATCGAAACAATATCCGATTTCATCGAAACCAGTTTCAAAATGTTCGTTACAATGAGAGGATCAAAAGTCTTGTTGACCTCACCTTGAGACTAGGCCGGACGCGCCCTCACGCGCCGCCGTGAGTGGCTGCGCGTGAAACCCACGCGCCAGCTACAGTGCTGCTACAGTGCTCCATCTTCAGCCGTTTGTCTGGTAAACGGGTTGAAAAACCCGTGATAGAACCCGGTTGAATCTCACCCAATTCGACCTCAAATTGATCCGTTCTTTCCACTGATCCCTTCTAATCCAACTCTAATTAAGTTCTGCAAGTTCAATTACGCGAATCATGGTCTAAATCCTCACGACTCTCGATCGATCCTTGACGGGTTTCCAATTCGGGTTCACCAATTTCGTCCCTGATTTTCAAATTAATTCATAGGGTAAGCATCGTGAGAGTGTATTGAATGTTTTTCCAAGATCAATTTGAAGAATTCTTACCTCTAACCCATTGAACCCAAGCTCGATTTTGAGCTGCCATGGAGGCTCAGTTCTTCCTCAATCCGACACGGTTTCACTTCGGTTTTGATGCAGGAAGGTTCGTTTTGATCTCAGGAGTCGAATTGAATCCTCAATTTCGATCCTCACAGCTCACAATCTCGAATTCGAAAGTCCCCCAAATTTTCTGAATTTTTGAACCAAAATTCTCCCAGAGACCTCACTGTCACTCGAGTCTCTCTCTCAATTCGGCTTCCTCAGTCTCCCAATTGCACAATGAGGCAGAGACAAGGGTTAATTAGCTGTGAAATGGGACAATGATGAAGTCAAGCCTTAATTTGGGGAAATAATGTCCAAAGGTGTATGATTATGTTTCCCCAAATTCCCGTTTCTATGTTAGCTGGGACATGTAAGATGACAAAGTGACAGATGTCACAATCTGGTAGCAAGAATCAAGGTCAAAAGACCATTTTGCCCTTCGTACGACAAATTACCATTTTGCCCCTAGACATCCGTGACCCGTAACTTGGTCACCCGGACTCTGTTTTCGACGTGCCGCCTGTCGTTGGATTCGTATCAACAAGACCTACGTAACGGTCCTTGGCCCTCGTCCATTGGACCTCCCGATCAAAAAGTCAAC
Source organism: Prinsepia uniflora (assembly GCA_032719365.1). Classification (NCBI taxonomy): domain Eukaryota; kingdom Viridiplantae; phylum Streptophyta; class Magnoliopsida; order Rosales; family Rosaceae; genus Prinsepia; species Prinsepia uniflora. The sequence continues at coordinate 63,489,170 of CM064871.1, read as the reverse complement.
ATTTGGCCCCCTAATATGACCATATTACGAAAATGCCCTTGGGCTTCCGAACGTCATAACTTTCACCTCGAATGTCGGAATCGAACGTGCCACCCGTCTATGAACTCGTGACGTCCCGAACTACGTCACAGTCATCGGTCAAAGTCCGTTTGACTGCCCGGACTAAAAGTCAACATTTTGCCCACGCTAGGGGCAAAACGGTCATTTTGCACGTTTCGTCCGACTTCACTCAACTAATCCCTGATTAGTCATTCTAATTCATAATTAATAAATATTCAATCCCGATATTCGGGACGGGTCATTACATTCAGCATGCCGCCTGTCTATGGATTCGTATCGTCCTTATCTACGTAATAGTCCTCGGCCCTCGGCCATCGGACATCCCGGTCAAAAAGTCAACTATTTTGCCCCTTTTAACCAAAATTACCAAAATGCCCCTAAACTTCCCAACGTCATAACTTCTTCTACGAACGTCGGAATTGAACGTGCCACCTGTCTATGAACTCATGACGTCACGAACTACGTCACGGTCATCGGTCAAAGTCCGTTTGACTGCCGAATGAAAAGTCAACGTTTTGCCACGACTAGGGGCAAAACGGTCATTTCACATCGTTCGTCCGATTTCGCCCAACTAATCACGGATTAACCTCACTAATCATGATTAGTCACTAATCTAATCTAGGAATTCAGGACGGGTCATTACAGTTGGCCTGGGTGGACCCTGGAGTAATCACGGAGCACCGACTGAGTGGAGTCACCCACTAGTTGGGTTCCTTACTCTCAGGAAGGCTATGATTACCATTACCTCGGGTAGGATCAGTGGTCTGCGGACATTGACCTTGACTTTGAGAAGACTCGGATTGAGACCCGGGTAGCACGCGCGTAGCTTTGGATACCGTGACAGGATTGGTTGTGTGACTTATATGTATATATGATATATGGATTTGATATGTGGTGAGCACAGGTGTGCACAGGATTGAGCAGTGGCTCATGTATGTTTATGGTTATGGGCTGAGTCCCTTATTGGTTTTCTTATGGATTTGGGCAGTAGCCCGTATGGTCGATTTCATTGTGGTCCTTTCGACCTTGGTTTATTTCTAATTTGGGCTTAGTTCCCACATGTGGTCCATTTGGTTAAATGGTTTTCGAATACATGCATGCTTTTTAGTGAAGGGTACAAATATCTTCGATAAACTGTTTTTATAAACTCTTGTTTTGTCCACTCACAGCTTTTAACGTTTTGACTGCCCTTCAGGTTGACATCGGATGAGGATTGTAGCAGGGACCGAGATATCACATACCTCCTCCGGATCCTGGCGTACTCTGATAGCCCGGGAGGGCAAAGGTCGAAAATATCCCTTGTCTGACACTTCGTGTCAGACGGGAGCATGGTCATCCTGCACTAATCCCGGGGGGATTGGGATGGGTCCTGTCAGGGGAAGTCACGATGCATTGCCTGCGATGAGTCATTGTACGGAGCTACCGGACCGTATAGTGACTCAGGAGCAGGATTGCTATTATTAGACGTCTGGGATGTCAGACATCTGGGATGTCAGAGATATTGACCCGGAGAGACCCCGGACAGCACGCGTTGCTTATTATACCGTGAGATATGACGTCTAGGACGTCAAGCGTCTGGGACGCTAGGCATCTGGGATGCCAGAGATGGTAATGTTTTAAATATGGACTATTGGATCTATGAAATGGTTTTTCGGTTGGATTTATGTTTACGGATTTGGGCGGTGGCCCACATGGTTTTGTATTTATGGATGTGGTATTCCACAGTTTTGGGCTGAGTTCCCACACTTGGTTTTGAGTTACGGTTTTTGGGCTAAGGCCCTAATGGCTTGTTTGAGTAAATGTTTTGATTATTGGTTTTTGAGGCATGCATACGTTTTAATGAAGGGTATAAATGTTTTTGTGAAATGTGTTTTATGAACCTAATGTTTTTTGTCCACTCACAGCTTTTGGTTGTTTTTAATGTCCTTCAGGTTGATCACGGATGCAACTGCAGCAGAGATTGGGATATCGCATGCCTCCTTCATCGATCCTTGCGTACTCTGGAAGCCCCGAGTGGACAGTGGCATCGGGTTATCCCTTGTCTAACACTTCGTGTCAGACGGGAGCATGGCACATTCCACGGTAATCCCGAGGGAATTAGGATGGGTCGTGTTATCATCTAACTTCACATCCATATTTTTCATATCCATGATAACTTTGTTGAAATCATTTAGATGATCTTGAATTGATGTATCTTTAGATATACGTAATTTGTACAAACACTGTTTAAAAAAAAACTAATTGGCAAGAGACTTGGTCATATACAAACTCTCCAACTTAAGCCACAAATCTAGTGGAGATGTCTCCTCAGCTACCTCATGTAGGACTTCATTAGATAGTGACATCTGAATGACCCCAAGTGTCCATTCCATCATGTTTTTTTTTCTTCTCACCAGACGTTGATTCCAATAAAGCATTCATACCCTTTGGCGCCTTAAAGACCCCTTGTTGAACTAACATGGCTCGCATCTTCACACGCAAAAGGTCAAAGTCATTCCTCCCGTTAAATTTCAATTTTAGGCATGTCTTTTGTTGGTTTGCCATTACAAAATCTGTAGTGTTGCACCATTTGTTAGAAGTGTTTGGATGCATTCGAGATTTTAGTTTTGGATTTAAGAGAGTTAATCTTTTTTATAATATTTTCGTTATTAGTGCACTTCCTCTATGTTTTCATTCGTGGACGTAGGCTTATTGCCGAACTACATAATTTTTTGTGTTCTTAGTTTACTTTCATACTTTGATACATTGTTTTCAGACGCTTCCGCACAACAATTGATATCAGAGCTCTAGTTTTGTCTGGGATGCGTTCCTAATTCTCTATAAAGCCTCATACCATGCCTACAAAATTTAAAGATAAAGGATATAAACGCCTATTATATACTACTCTAGCTTAATTTAATCCTATAAGAAGTACAAACCTAGAAATCTTATAAGACGGGAAATTAGATTCTTACAAGGATTAGAAACTCTAATCCTTACCAAACCCTGAACCAAAACAACTAACAATAATACATACTAATTGACTTACAATTTAAGCCAAACTACAACAGTTGTACATTTCTTTGACTCTTGACGCATCGTATGATGATATTGAGTACTTTAAAATGTGATATTAAGGAATTGAGAAGAAGAATTGATGTCTTCGATTTAGAGTCGGAGTTCAATTGTAAAAATAATTCAAAGAGTAGTAAGCAAAGAAACTATAAATATATTTTGTTGGAGAAAAGGAAAAGTAGAATTTAAATTTCTTTTTATTAGAAGAGATGTTCCATAATATAAAATTTTAAGTAAGTAAAAAATCTTACTTTCGAAGTACTCATATTCCACAATTTGTTTTCAAGATTGAGTTTAGCAGAAGCACATCCAACAACACTACTAATAACCCAAGCCAATAGTGATCACCAAGTCTAAAAGATAAAGAGACTAACTACAAAAAGAATCATTGTCATACTAGTATGGATATCAAATTTATGAAAATGTCGATGCATGTCATCTTCACCATTACGCTAAAATTACGAATGTTCAAACAGTTCCACAATATTACGGACAACAGAACATTACGGAGGAAGCTAACATATAAAGCTCCCATATCTTGGTCTAGACATGATATCTCATAAGCATTGATCTGATCATGAGGAGACTAATTGTTAAATTCACCAAGGCATCTAGCTTTGCCAACTTATCTCTAACTTTGCCAACTTATGGTGCTGATTGAATAATGAGTGTCCCAAGTGCCCTCAATATAGAATTTGTTAGGGCCAGTTTCCCACCTGCAACAATCGATGGAAGTTGCCAACTAGCGTGCTTGGTAAACTGCCATTTTCATCTTTATGTTTAGAGTTAGGGACATCAAAAGCCTCAAGACTCAACTTTTACGTATCCTCTCTTCTCTCTCATGCGTTTTACAGGAACAAAAACCGCACCAGCCCTTGTCGCCGACTCTGGCTTTGGCTGGGGTCGGTGGCTTCCTTTCCAACTTCTCTTCACTTCCTCTTTCACCTACTTCTCTCTTCCTTTTTATGTCCTCTCCTCCGCCTCCACATCCGCCCCTTTCCCTTCATTCTACTCTTTTTTTCCCATGGCAGCTATGGTTTTGACTTGCTACTACGCCCTATGTAGCATCTATCTTGGCTCCTCCTTTGTGGAGGCTTTTCCTTTACCATTGTTGGTGAATCTTGATGTTTCTACAGATCTGTGCTCCCATCCTCATCTCAAGTTTCATCCACAAAACATCAAGTCTCTCACCATTCTTCACCATATGCTCTCTACCACAACTTGGTTTGGATTCTCTACCACCGGTTTCCGCCCCTCGACCCACGAGACTCCGCCTCTTATATTCTTCTGTAGGTTGTGGTTGTGGGTCACTTTTAAAGTGCTTAATGCATCCTTTGAATGGATGGGAGCACTCTACGCGCGGGTAGCTTACTCACTCTCATTTTTCGAATGATTCGTCGGTTTCATTTTCCTTATTTTTGGTGGTGGTGAGTTTTGCAACAAACTCCTATATTTCTAAAATATAAATAAATATAATTTTATTAAAAAATAATTTTAGGGGATTCAATAAATTTTCTTTTGATTCATGTGTTTGGTGCCATTGGTGCTTCCTTTTGGGGACTTATTAGGGCTTCAGAGCCAAAGCTTATTGACGTTGCATATGGTTTTTAGCAAAGCAATTAAATTACGTTTAGTAAGCCGTATAAGAAATTAAATACGATAATATTTTACGAAATCGGTGTTTGATATTATTTGTATTAATTAGTCACTAAATAAGTTAATATAATTGAGTACCTTTATGCAGTCGACATCTGCTAATATAAATTATTAATAATAAAGCAAAATACATAAAATCCCAAATTATATGGGTCGTTTTAAATTCATACCGAAATTATAAAAATTTCATCTACCCAAACTAACTCTGGACATATTGTACCAAAATATCAAAATCGTTTCATCTCGTATCATATTAAACTGAACAAAAAAAAATTAAATAGTAATACCAATTGGATGATCGGTACAGTACCAATACCAAATCGGTTCAAACCAGTACGGGATCAGTTTTGATGTTGGAGATCACCGTCTCGTACCGAAACCGAACTGATTTTAATTTTTTTAAATAATTACAAAACTAAATTAAATCCAAAAAGAAGGGAAAAAAACCCTAATAGCTAATAAGAGTACTCTGTGATTTTCTGGTTTCAAGTCAAGATAGGTTGCTGCTTTGTTGACATTCTCAAACACCTCAGTGGAGGAGAGATCTCGCGTGTTCCTAAGGACAAAAAACCCATTGATCGCATGAGTAGACTTGCAAACCATATAATCAGCCAGCGCAGGCACGATCTAATTTCTTAACACTTGTTCCTACTGATGTTAGTATAAGGGTGCTCTTATATCTGAACGTCTGAAGATGTAATTTTTGAGACAACTTTTATCCTCCATATCCACTGACAGAAGGCATCCCACTGGACTTTTCACTAACCCCGTAAGCATTAAACCTCCCAATGATCCCAGATATTCTCATCTAATTGCCCCCTGACATGAAGTATTTTGTGAAGGTAAAATGGCCTTACCAATTTCAATGTGAGTGCAATGTGGTGGAGAATGTTACCAATAGAAGTTGTTAACGTGAAACTTACCTTACCTTGGTCCAAGTGATGCCCCCTGGTGAACAAGGTGATGAGAAAGAGCAGGTAAAGTGCATTTGTGTCAACCCGGGAAGACTGGCCAAAGGAGACGGTGGAGGTACTTTCGTCGAGCTTAACTACTATGGTAACCTTGACACAACGAATGCTTCAATTATAAGCATATAACCATTGGGCCTCATCAACTCGTACATGATCTGGTATGACTTAGCCGTTTAGTATCACAATGATGCTAAGTGGATCACAAATCATTTATGCTAAGTCAAAATCTGTTGTATTAGTTACACTAAGTTATTCCGCCCTAGGGTCGAATAGAATTTTTTGTATAAATTCTAGCTCAAAATCGAAATTGTATAAAAATTAATTGGTATCGTACGATCCGGTATTAAATTTCATATTTTGAAATACCGAACTGTAACGAACCGATTAAAATTAATTGGTACGGTTCCGATATCACTTTTATACCGAGCAGTACCGAACCACACTCAGGACTAACACAACCATCAAAACACAATAACTAAGTATTATTTGTTAGTCAATCTGTTAAACAATATGTTAATTACTTAAGTGGTACTTCTGAGGCCATTTTTTTATGCTGACATGAACTCCATGTAGACCATATACAAAAATTTGAATATTATTAAAAAAATTAATAAAATATTTTAATAATAAAGAAATAAAAAAAAATAAACTCAAACCAAAACCACATATCCCTCCCCTCACCGAGAAAGATGGCCCAATTAATAATATATAATTAATATTTATAATATGTAGATATTTATAATCAAGTAGTATAATATAATTCGATCAATATAATATTATTGATATTTTGTTACTAAAATTCCAAATATTTGACTATATAGTTAATTTATACCACAAACGGATTAACCTATTTAACTGAAATAGTTAATATAATATTTACGGTGTATCAAATTTCTAATTTAATGTATCTTATTGTGTCAGTTTTCTAAAATGTCCATAATTAGTGCTTTACATTGTGCATGGATTGGTTAAGATTTTGGAATTAAGGCGGTGCATGTGAGACCGTTGAGGACATGATTTGAATGGATGGGCGATCTTCTGCGGCCCTGTGAGCAGTGTGGGCTTAGTGGGGTCTTGAAGAAGACCCGTTCGTTGGGAAGGTTGGTGCTTGGTGGCGCTCGATTTAATAGTTGGACATGTCTTATTCTTTATCTATTTTTCGCTTTCAAATTCAAATATTGCAAACTTATTATATAACTTTACTTGTGTGCCGACATATCTCATTCACACTAATTAATCTGACTTCTAAGTTGTAAGTGACATTAGAGGACCTCCTTCGTTAATAATCTTCTTTTATTGGAGGGCAGCTCTAATAATAAGTGATATTAGAGGACCTCCTTGGTTCTTAGTCTTCCTTTCTGTATAAGGGTGCAATGCGCCCCTTGTGACTGTTACGAATCTAAACTTTCAAGATTTTGTCTTTTACCAGAATCGAATTTGAGATTTTTCACATAATATGTGAATAGAAATACCACTGAACTATAGCACTAAATAGCGTTTTTCTGACAGTTTGAAAGTGTAATAAACAAAGAAATATGTATTATTGCACTAGTTACTAGTTTAATTAACGACATACATTTTATTATAATAAAACACGTAGAAAAATGAGAAAAAAACTAACATATCTCGACCCAAAAAGTCCACTAGCACACCGAATTCGAAGTACGTTGGTCAATATCCGAACGGTGAAGTTCGGATGACAAAAGTCAAAAGTTTAAATAACAAGTTTTAGGAGGTCGTGTGAAACGTAATTAGTAAAATTAACTAACATTTCACCGCGACAGCGGAAATACATAGTATAGTACTATTCTTGATGATCATAAGGTTTACGCAACTACCTTAGTTATCCTGATTTCCGATGCGTCACATCCAAACTAGCAATATATATGTTAACTCGGGTAGTTGTTTAACCTTATATTAATCATTAAAAAGAGTACTATGTTCTGTACTTCTGGCGTCGTGGTGAAATACTAGTTCGTTTTTACTAATTACGTTTCACACGACCTTCTAAAATTTGTTATTTAAACTTTTGGCTTTCATCATCCAAATGGTGACATACCTCAGATTTAGTGTCCTGGTGAACTTTCGGGACCGAGATGTGTCAAAAACACCAACTATAAAAATTGAGTTACCAACATTTTTTTTATTTTGTAAAATACGACATTCATTAACAAGAAAAATACATAATAATCAGGTATACAATTCAATTTGATTGAAATTTATTGGAGCTTTTACTTCAATTACAGAAAGAAAGAAGAAAAAAGTTATCTCACATGCATTAAACAGATTATATGTACAAGTACATTTGAATCAAATCAATGGTTCTTCAAACCAAACAAAATCTCTCTCTATCTGCAACGTACCCTTGCTTGCCTGCCGGACACCACACCATTGGTGCGCATTTGGCACGATACGAAAAACAGGCTCTATCAAACTTTACCGGCCAGCTTGCTTTTAATTTACTTCAATTGGTTGAGGTTTAGACTGAATGTGCTCTAGGCATGTTCATGATTATTGCCGACGTTGTATCCTGGTATATGTCTGTATCATATTATTGCTACATCATATAGCAAATTTCAGCACAATTCTGATATCCTGGATTAATATATAAGCCTAAAAATATACATCATAATCTCAATTCAAATAATTAAAATGATGATTATGATTAATTAGAGGGTGAATAATACTTACTTTTCACCCTAATGAAATTTAATTACTTGTTTCACTTTTTCTATTTATTGAAGTGTCAATAAACATATAATATGTATTAAAAAATTAACGGCTTGCTATAATATTAATCAAAATTGTTACTAATATTGTTAATTTTTTTAATACATATAAATGATGTACTACATAATCCCCAATATAGTTAAATTTTAGTCAAGATTAGCTTAAAAGATGATTAAAGAGTGAACAATTTTGATTATAACTAAATGCAATTATATATTTATTCTTAAAAACAATGCATTTGGAATTGTATTGCGGGGGAAAAGGTGCACATTCCTTTAGAAATTGTTAAATATATATATACTTGTACAGTGTTTTACAATTTTTTTTTTTTATTTCAAGATATTTTTTATCCATATTTTTTTAACTTTATAACAATAGAAATAATGAGTCTACGAGTTATAAATATTTTTTATGCACCTAATAAAATAACACCAAATATTGGAAAATATTGAGTGAATAATTAAAATAGGTAATTAACTAGCTAGAATGGTATATGGTAGGAAAACTTCGAGAGGCTTGCAACTTGCATTATATTTGTTTCTTGTTTGGTGGCTTAAATTTTTGTCAAAGACAGTCGCGATCGAGTAACTCTTCTTTTTGGATTTAAGTGACGCGGACTCCATGTTTATGAGTAAGCTCAAGAACATCAAAAATCAGAAGGATAAGTAATTAATAGTTTGTTCGGTAAACAAAGTCGCATTTAGATTTAAAAGTAACGATAAATGTATCGTATTTTTATGTCAAATCTTACGTATTATTACTTATTAAGAAAAAATTGATAGAGTTATCATTGAATTTACGAAACTTAATTTATTAATACCAGACTAGTGTATACGTACATGATGCATACAACTATCAGACAACAAGTGGCGATGGAACCAAATAAAGACACCAACAAATTATGGCACCCCTAATTGCTTCTACTCCAAAAACAAGGGTCTCTTACCCTTGGATTCATATACCATAAGCTAAGTAATAATTAATTGTCCCTCAATTGCCACCTTTTTTTTTCATTGTTTTAATAAATGAAACCTAATCAAAATTTGTCCTTTTAAATCCACCTGCCCTGAACTTCGATCATGTCTTATTCCTATCATTTCTCTCTCCCTATATATACCAACATGCACAATTTCAATTTCAACTTCAATTTCAAAAGTCAGCTAGCTAGCTTATTGCTAGGGCATTGAGTACAACTTAGGGTACTCAACCAGAATCGGAGTTCGAGTCTTGCTTTGTTATAACTCGCCAACTAATGAACATGGCAGCCTTCCCAACTATTGACAAATGCGCGTTGACTGGCCGGGAAAATCACACGGTGGTCGCCGACATGGATGGGACTTTGCTTAGAGGCCGGAGCTCCTTCCCCTACTTTGCCCTAATTGCTTTTGAAGTTGGTGGGATGTTAAGGCTCCTATTCTTGCTCTTACTCACACCGTTAGCTGGGTTGCTCTACTACTTGGTCTCGGAATCAGCCGGAATCCAAGTGTTAATATTTGCCACGTTTACAGGCGTGAGGGTGACAGAAATAGAGTCAGTGGCTCGTGCCGTGCTGCCCAAGTTTTACTCAGCGGACCTGCATCCGGAATCTTGGCGGGTCCTGTCTGCATGTGAAAAGATATGTATTCTTACGGCAAATCCGAGGATTATGGTGGAACCGTTTTTGAAGGACTTTCTGGGATTCGACACCGTTTTGGGGACTGAGATAGCGACCTATAAGGGTAAGGCGACTGGATTTGTTTGCCCACCTGGTGTTCTTGTGGGAAAGAACAAAGCAGATGCTCTTAAGAAGGCATTTGGAGACGTCCAGCCTGAGATTGGACTGGGCGATAGGAACACTGACATTCCTTTCATGGAGCTTTGCAAGGTTAGCTAGGTCTCTTCTAATATTTTCGAAAATGACAAAACTTAATTAGCATCCCATTTATGAGAATTTCTCCCTCCTTCTAATATATCTATTTACCGTTTTATATTAGTTTTGTCACTGATCAACATCAACTTGCTATATATATAAACTATGTCATCGTTAAAATCCCCAACGAAAGATTATATTTGGGAAAAGAAAACCTAACTACATATGGTGATTAATCTTCAGTCATAATCAGCAATTTTGATGAAACATCTATTTAATTTATACATACAAACGATTAAACGATATCTAATTTAGTAAATTTTATAGATACAAATGATATTGAAATGATGATAAGTTAGAACTTAGAAGATATGAGGGGTAAAATAAACATTTAAAACTTAAAATAACGAAATCATTTGAATATTTCCATTAATTTTTACAAGAATTTTTATAAACATTTATATTCTACAAAAGCAGTCCTTAAAAAAGCCCTTAATAGTTATTTTCTTGTTTTTTTCCTTAAACCAGCTCTTAAATTTTTGATAATTATGTTTTAAAAAAGAGATTTTGATGGGGTTCAACTCTGACAATTATGGAACTACTATATTGCAGCAAGGTTACATGGTGCCAGCTCAACCAGAAGTGGAAGCAGTGACAAATGACAAGCTTCCCAAGCCCATCATCTTCCACGACGGCCGCCTTGTCCAAATGCCAACACCTCTCATGGCGCTTCTCACCCTTCTCTGGCTCCCAATCGGCTTCTTCCTAGCCTGCCTCCGAATCGCCGCCGGATCACTCCTCCCCATGCCACTCGTGTACTACGCCTTCTGGGCACTCGGCGTCCGCGTCACAGTTAAGGGCACCCCACCTCCGGCCCCCAAAAAATCCTCGGGCACCTCTGGCGTCCTCTTCATCTGCTCCCACCGCACCCTCCTTGACCCAATATTCCTCTCCACCGCCTTGGGCCGCCCCATACCCGCCGTCACCTACTCAGTCTCGCGTCTCTCCGAATTCATCTCCCCAATCAAAACCGTCCGACTCAACCGCGACCGAGCACGTGACGCCGCGATGATCAAGAAGCTTCTAGAAGAAGGTGACCTGGCAATTTGCCCCGAAGGCACCACGTGTCGGGAGCCCTTCCTTCTAAGGTTCTCTGCTTTGTTCGCGGAATTAACTGATGAGCTCGTCCCCGTGGCGATGGTCAATAGGATGAGCATGTTTCACGGCACCACGGCACGTGGTTGGAAAGGGATGGACCCGTTTTACTTCTTCATGAACCCTAGCCCGGCTTACGAAGTGACGTTTTTAAACAAATTGCCGGCAGAGCTGACGTGTGGATCCGGAAAATCGAGCCATGAGGTGGCGAATTATATACAGAGGGTTATAGCGGCAAGCCTTTCGTATGAATACACCGGGTTTACGAGAAAAGATAAGTACCGGGCTCTTGCCGGGAACGACGGGATTGTGGTTGAGAAACCGTTGCTCCAGCCCAACAAAGTCATGGGCTGCTAATTTAAATTTCATGTTATTCTTTTTCAAAAGCTTTTATGATGTTAATTACTACCTTCATATATTTATAGCCTCTAGCATATATGCCAAGGAAACGATGCCTGGTTGAATTTACTTTTTTTTTTTGCATTAAGTAAAATATATAAAATTAAATCAATAAATGGCAAAAGAAAAGGAGAATGTATATCAAGAAGGACATATGTATTTGTATTTTCCTATTGTTTGTTTGGAATTTGGAATAACAAAAAGTAATGGAATTTTGTTTATATTTTTATTATTTTCATTTATTGGTCAAACTGAATATATTAGAATGTATTTTTTAGACAAAAATATTAATATGCATTTTTTCAACTACAATACAAAAAAAATTTAAAATGAAACATCAAATGTCGTATTTTGAATGTTTAAAATTTGTTATTTGTGTTCGTGTTCAAAATGTTATCGTAGCTGAATTCGGAGTCTTCGTTTGGCGACTCGCTTCTAAAAGAGCGGATATGCAAGTGTTTAGGTGTGGGGGATCTTTTCGCTGTAGTCTGATACAGTAGAGTGCGATGTAAGTGACTAGCGTAAGTGGGGAAAACGTTGAAAGCCTTGGGCCATGATGTCGCAGTTTCACCCTAGGTGACAGGACCCATCCCAATCCCCCCGGGATTAACGCGGGATGACCATGCTCCCGTCTAACACGAAGTGTCAGACAAGGGATATTTCCGACCTTTGCCCTCCCGAGCTATCAGAGTACGCCAGGATCCGGAGGAGGTATATGATATCTCGGTCCCTGCTACAGTCCACATGCGATGTCAACATGAAGGGCAGTCAAAACATTAAAAGTTGTGAGTGGACAAAACAACCAGTTTATAAAAACATTTCATAAGAAGACATTTGTACCCTTCACTAAAAAGCATGCATGCATTCCAAAACCGTTTAACCAAAGAAACCATATGTGGGAACTAAGCCCAAAACCAAGATTGAAAGATCCATAATAGAAATGACCATACGGGCCGCTACCCAAATCCATAAGGGTCTCCGCCCAAATCACAAGAAACCAACCATAAGGGCCACTGCCCAAAACCTGTGTAACCACACATATCACATAACATATATATATATATATATCATATATACATATAATTCACACAACCAATCCTGTCACGGTTTCCAAAGCTACGCGCATGCTACCCGGGGTCTCAAACCCAAGTCTTCTCAAAGTCAAGTCAATGTCCGCAGACCACTGACCCTACCCGAGGTTATAGTAACCAGCCTTCCTGAGAGTAAGGAACCCAACTGGGGGGACTCCCACTCAGTCAGTGCTCTGTGACTACTCCGGGGTCCACCCACGCCAACGACCCTCCCCGGAGGAGATAATAGAACAAGTAAAGGAAGGTATATGAACATATATATACATAACATAAACATTCATGCCCGGTTCCCCTGAACCGTCATGATCCATAACATCCATTTCATGCCCGGTTCCCATAAACCGTCATGTACCATAATGACCTGACAAAGGTTCATGCCGGTTCCCATAAATCGTCATGAACCACAATGACCTTTCCAGAGTTCATGCCGGTTCCCGTAAACCGTCATGAACTTGGAAATCCATCTAGGGTCCCTGACCCAAAATCATAAACCGTAAAGTAACTAGGTCTAGTGCCCGAACATATGACTCAACTGGGCACTGTGCTCGATATCTAAGGGTCAGTCACGACTCCGATCGTAGTGATGCGTGCAACCATCCATCCAGGACCGCCCTCAATCCTGGTATGTCGCCGTGAACATATCAACCGACGTGAACACTACAAGATCATGGTGCACTCATTACCGATCAATATCCTGAACCGTCAGCACTCCGAAGTCGAGCCTCCCCAGGTTGCCCGACCAAGAATCGTGCATCGTGACCTCTCCGGAAGGAACACATCTCAATCCGGAGGCGAGCGTCATATCGTCGATCGCCATGCACATAGCACCCGTCGCGACCACGATTTAGACCCGTAGGTCGTAACTAGAGTCATATGCCCAAGACCAAACAAAATGGGTCTCATACCCGAGTTTATCCTTTTGGAAATCCAAAACCATTTCATTTAGACCAATAAAGAAATACAGACCCGTATAGGCACCGTATAGGGCCAAATCCTCGAAATACGTGCCTATACGTAACCACACATCCAAATGCACTCATGGCATCACAAATATTTAAAACATATCATAAACATTTATGCATGCACCAATTTAGAAAACAAGGTCCACTCACATACCGTCCGAGCTGCCGCCTCGATTTGCGTGTCATAGGCTCTCCTGAGCCAATCGCTATCACCGGGACTCCCAAACCTGTCCAAATTGTAATAGAAGGTTACTAACTACTTAATTAACCTCCCACCAAAGCCCCGTAATTTTCCCGAACTTTTAACTATTTTTAAACCGACCCTAAACCTTCGGACACCCCGAAACCTATCAAAATGATGTCCGATTGACACGAAACCAGTCCCGAAAAGTTCGTTACATCAAATAGATGATTTCACGTGTTGAACACTTCCCTAAATTATGGCCCACGCGCCCCAAGAAGGTCCAAAATACTGTTCATCGTCATTAACCTCTAGTGAACCGGTTTTACTGTTCACCGTCACTGTGCTGAACCGGCGTGATCGGTTCAGTGACTTTCCTCTCCTATTTCGGTCCGATTCCAACCCTAATCAATCCTATAATTCCTATTTCTTCATTCCCTATCATTCCTAATCCTTAAAACTAATTAAAACCGCCCAAAACTCATGGCTTGATTTTGAACCAAACGGTTCAATGTTTCCAAAATCCACCCACGACTTCACAATCGTCCAACACCTCCCAAAACCATCTTAATAGGTTCCTAATAACCCCATAAGCTCATTCTAATCACCTAGAATCAACTATAGCATGTAAAACCAAAATAAAATGAAAAAGGGTTCAACCGAGTACCTCTAGGGTTCCTTGTCTCCACGCCGCCGTCCACGGCGGTTCTGGCCGTCCACGGCGGTTCTGGCCGTCCAGGCCGACCACCAACATCCATCATCCTCCCTCACTCTCTGGCCTCTCTGTCCTCATCATCTGGGGTTGGGTTGGTTGGGTTTTGGGTTGCACAGAGGAGAGGAAAAATGGTGAGATCGGGTAATGGGTTTGTGTTTTGAATGGAGAAAATGGAATGGTCGATGCATGAAAGGAAAATGGTGTCCATTGGATAGGTGACACTTGTCACTCATCCATTGGGCCTTGAGACATATATCTGGGCCCACTAACTGCCAAAAGTTAAGTTGTTTCGTAATTCGTGCAATAGTGCACTTGAACTTCCGTGAACCGTAACTTCGTCGTCGAACGTCCGAATTCGACGTGCCGCCTGCCTATGGATTCGTAGCGTCCTGATCTACGTAATAGTCCTCGGCCCTCGACCATCGGACCTCTCAGTCAAAAAGTCAACATTTGACCCCTTTTAACCAAAATTACCAACTTGCCCCTAAACTTCCGAACGTCATAACTTCTTCCTCGAATGTCGGAATTGAACGTACCACCTATCTATGAACTCGTGACGTCCTAAACTACGTCACGGTCATTGGTCAAAGTCCATTTGACCGCCGGAATGAAAAGTCAACGTTTTGCCCATGCCTAGGGGCAAAACGGTCATTTTGCATCGTTCGTCCAATTTCGCCTAACTAATCACGGATTAACCTCCCTAATCGTGATTAGTCACTAATCTAATCATGGAATTCGGGACGGGTCGTTACTAGTGAGCTGGTTCATCTGACTTGACCTTCTAGCTGTCTTCAAAGTAGGCGTGCCACTAGTAGAAGCTGCTATTAGATAGGGTTAGAAATGAGTTCTGAATTGCAACCCAAGAACCTTCGTTCGAATCAAGTGAAAGTGGAGCAAACGGGCATCTTGGTTGCGTTGTTCTTTTCTATGCTTTCTTTGAGGACTTTAAATATTTTCTTTTGCGTCTGATCCAAGTTCAATGTCGGCGTGTTCATGTTAACATTGTGTAATTCAGAGTTAGAAGGAGGAGTTCGACAGATCAACCTTTTCAGTTAGACTACTCGAATACTGAACTAGAACACGAAGATAATTCTACGACTTATGCAACCATAGAACTCATTGGTTAGTATATTCTAGTTATCGAAATCAGACTTGAAGAAATCGATTGTAGAAAGGGAGATAAAGTACAAACACTTAGAAAGTAAAATATTTGAATATTAGCGTTGTAACGACCCGAACCGAGAATAATAATATTTTAATGTAAAAAGACTATTTTGCCCCTGAAGGGGGGAAACTTTGACTTTTGACCCGGGAAACAATTTGGACTTTGACCCATGACTATGACGTAGGTCGGGACGTCACGAATCCGTAGACAGGCGGCACGCCGAAATCGGAGTTCGTATGAAGAAGTTATGGTCAAGGAAGCGTTTTAGCGGAATTTACGAACCGAGAACTACGGAATAAAATATTAATTTATTACGGGAATCCGTGCCAACCTAATATTTAAATCAAACCAGTGGATTGGTGACAAGTGTCACCCATCCAAGCCCACACTATTCCAATAAAGCACATTACACTATTTAATTCATTTTTATATTATTTATTTTTCCCTCCATTTGTTCCAGCCGTTGGATCTTTTGTCCCAATGAATCCTAGCCTTCTATTTTCATCTGCTTCCCTTATTCATGCACGATCATCTCTGCCTTTTCTTACAAACACACACATTCATCCCCCCATCACCCGTGCTTCTTCTTCCATTTTCTCTTGACCAAGGCGATCGAACCAGCAGCCCTCACACCACCAGACGACCACCCACAGCACCACCATTATCTGATCTTCATCACCGTGCAACACCGGCAACCACCAGCCCATTTCCCCGCCTGAAAATCCCCGTCCAAAAACACGACCCGAAACACCAAGGAAACGGGTCCAAGAAGCAAACCTTGACAGCCACACCACCTCGACGCAGGGGAAGCTCCAGTCTGCACCGTGAGGACCCCAGGAGCTTAACTGGACGACGGCGAGGGCTACGGCGGCGTGACGGCGGCGGTAAGACCCAAAACCCGAAAGCCCCGTTTTACTCCTCTGTTTCGAACCAACCTGTTTTAGTGCTAGGAAATCAGTTGTTTGGTGTTGGAAATGTCCTAGGGTGAGAGACGAGTTGATCAGGACCGGTTTGGACGACGGAGACGGCGTGGATCACCGGAGAAGACGATCGGACGTTGGCCGTGAGTTTCAGTGACGAACTGGTGAGTTTCTTCTAGTTTTCTTTTTATTTTGAGGTTGTAGAACCATAGAACAGACCTAGACGACCCTATAGGGATGAACCCCGTCGAAAATGGTGGCCGGAATCGTACGGTGGAATCGGGTCAAGCCGTGGGTCGACGGCGACCCGGTTCCAGTCAAACGGGTCTGACCCGGTATTGTAGCATGATGACGTCATCATGCTAACGTCACTTCTGACGTCATAATGACGTCATCCTATCAGATATTGTCAGACCAGGGACCAATCAGAACATGCCACGTGTCACCTGACAAGTGTCAGTGATGACGTCATGCTGACGTCAGCATGACGTCACTGCTGACGTCAGCAGTACTGTAGCAGCGTTGACCCACGCGTTGACCAGGCGCATGGGGGCGCGTGTGAACAGTGATTTTGGTGGGGCCGGTACCATTTTCAAGGTTTCGACGATACGGATCCAATGGAGGTGGTTTCGTGTCGATCGGAGATCGTTATATTAGTCAAAATGGGGTTTGAAGCACCGGGAATAGTGCCCGGGATGCGATTTTGAGGCGGATCTGTTCTAGGGTCTTGGTATTGATGTTATAGGGTCCTTAAGTAACCCTCAGAAATAATAATACAGGTTTATAGAGATCGTTGAGCAGCAAGGACCGAGTGTGAGTGGGCTGTTTGATTTATAAAAGGCTTGCATGCATAAACTGTTTTACTATTTCCACTTATGATTACGATGAGTCTTATGAACTGTTTATATCTGCTATTACAATGTTTTGGGCATGAGACCCGTCTGGATTATACGTGGATTTTGTTTGGGATGTCCGGGGGACATAGGCTAAACTATACTGTTATTGTATTGTACTTTCCTACCTGTGTATATTGTCTCCTCCAGGGAGGGTCGTTGGCCTGGGTGGACCCTGGAGTAGTCACGGGGCTCTGACTGAGTGGAGTTGACCCCCGTTGGGCTGCTTACTCTCAGGAAGGCATGTTCATATACCTCGGGCAGTGACCGGGATACCGGGAGCTGATGTACCTAGAGAGTCTCGGGTGTGAGACCCTGAGTGACAACGCGTAGCCTTAGAACCGTGACATCATTTGGGTTGGGTTTTACAGTGCACTGATATGTTAGTTTCACCTTTCGATTATTATTTTGGTTTATATGTTATGATTTCATTATAATATTATATTTTCACTGCATGCAAGATTTGAAAAACGGAGGGGTAAACCCCTATGATTATTTTATTATTAAATTGATTTCTAAACTGTTATTTTTGGCTCACTCACCCTTGTTTTACTGACCCCTCCAGACCCTGACACGGAAATAGAGGGGGAGGACCCGGAGGAGGAGGCAGAGGTTTAGTTTGCCTAGCTGTGCACCTGTACACCCACTTGTGGGTAGGTTGAGCACCGAATAAATGTACTCTGACTAGTGTGCTCACATGTTGTATTTTACTTTCCCTTGTCTAACAGTATCGCTTTAAACACTGTGGTTTTACGTTATCTATCTATTTAAGTATTCAGTTTTTATTTAAGGGTAATTTTGGTATGTTTAGAGTCATTGTCAGACGGGAGCGGGTCACGTCTCCGGGTGGTCCCAGTGGGATTGGGACGGGTCCTGTCAAGCGTGATGAATGGAATTACAAGTGTTTTTAACCAAAAAAAATGGAATTACAATTGCATTAAGTAAATTATCTCTCAACTAGCCATGACCGATTACGCAATCTTGGTCGAAAAACCATCAACTAGATGAACATCCGTTGGAAATCATACCATGGTATTGGCATAACAGTAAAAAACCGTGATAACGTCGGGTATTGAGATTGTGAGGGTCTCATAGAATAGTTTGAGGTCGTCGAAATGAATAAGGTATTAGGTGTACTTCAAAATAAGCTGCAAAGTAAGTTGGGATAAAAATTGGTAGTTAGAAAGATTTAACATTTGGCATTTGCCACTTCATTTCTTAGTAAACCAAAACTGCCGAACATTTTTAAATAGCCGTTAGATCAAGAATTAAGTAAGTAAATTACTGTATCTATGAGAATATCTTCCTTTCGACATCCTCTGTAACGCCCCGGAAATTCGGAGAATATAATTTTGTAAAATAATGAATGAAATGACGTTTTTACCCCTGTGAATTGAATGGTCAATTTGATGACTTTTTGATTGGTAGATCAAACGGATATTGACCGATGACAGTGACGTATTTCGGGACGTCACGAGTCCATAGACACGTGGCACGTCCAATTCCGACGATCAGGTAAAAAGTTATGACGTTCGGAAGTCCAAGGGTATTTTCGTAATTTGGACGAAAAGGGGGGAAGTTTTGACTTTTTGTTTGACAATTGATTTCCACCCAATTCGAGGACCGTTAGGTAGGTCTCGATGCCTTGAATCCGTAGACAGGCGGCACGCTTAAAACGGACATCGGACGATTGAGTTACGGGTCACGGATGAGGAGGGGCATTTTGGTAATTTTGTGCAGACGGGCAAAATAGTAATTTCACCTAGGGTACTGTTTGAAAACCGTGAAAACAGGGGCTGAGCACCCATGCCGTGAGTGTTCTGAATCCAGCAATTGTTTAATTCTGTTAGTGCTGGACAAGGAATTGTTTATGGATTTTGGGGCAATGGAAGCACCTGGGTGTGGCCTGAAACAGAGTGTAGCACGAGCAGAATTTTTAACTGGTTTTGGGTTTTGTTTGTGAGAAACAGAGTTCAGTGGGTCTGAGAGTGTTTCCCACGAGTGTTGGCTGAACGTTTGATTATCAGAGAGTTAGAAGAGTGAGAAAGGGTCATTCTGCTGATGAGAGGGCTGAGAATTTGAGAGAAAAACAGAGTCGGGAAGAAACTGGAAAATGGAGGGAAAATTCGAAGATTAATTTGTGAGGGGAGAGAAGCTAAACAGAGATTGGAATTAGTCTTCTGGGTTCATTTCGAACTCAACCACACAAGAATTGAAGGAGGTTGATCACGGTTTGGCTTAGAACGGGAGTTCCAGTTTCTGGAAAATTTCAAGGTTGAGGACTACTACCTACAGGTAAAGGTTTGTGAAATTGGTTGCGGTTTAATGCTTGTTTAGGTCTTATGAAGCTTCAGTGTCAGTTAATTAGAAAACCAAGTCGATTTGAGAGAGTTTCAGAAGTAGACCCGTTCGACTGTTCAAGTTCTGATTGATCGATTTATGGCATGTCGAAGATAATTAAGGATTGAGATCTTAAATTAACTTGTTAAGGAAGATGTTTGGTTCAAAAACGAGGGGAATCGAGTAGGAATTAAGGGTTAATTGGCCGGGTCGAGTCGCGGGTTGAAGACCCGTTTAGCAGACATGCCGGTGAAGAAGGTGACACTGTAGCTACAGTGCTAGGCGCGTGGCTTTCACGCGCAGCCACTTTGGGTAGCGTGTGTGACCTCATTTCCGATCACGGTCCACTTGAAATTTGATCCTTTCAGTTTATTAAACATTTTTTATTTAAGGTTCGAGTCGATCGGGTGTCGTTCGGGATAGTTTTGAGGGTTCAGGAGTTTAGAGCCTTAGGTTAAATTACGTCGAAAAATCCCGAAAAATTAGGGAAATTAATACAAGCTTTTTGGGGATGTTTGTAATCCTTATTGTACCTTTTGACAGGCCCAAACATTCCTAAGGCTATCGATGTAACGCCCCGGATGTTCTGGAAATGTAATATTATAAAATATTGAATAAAATGACGTTTTTACCCCTGTGATTTGTGTGGTCAATTTGTTGACTTTTGATTGGGAGGTCGAACGGACGTTGAGCGATGACCGTGACGTAGTTCGGGACGTCACGAGTTCATAGACAGGTGGCACGTTCGATTCAGACGAACAGGGTGAAAGTTATGATGTTCGGAAGTTCAGGGGCATTATCGTAATTGGACGTTATTAAGGGGGAAAATTGACTTTTTGTTTGACAATTGATATTCATTTGACTCGAAGACCGTTATGTTCGTCTCGACGCCCTGAGTACAACGACAGGCGGCACGCGCGAAACGGACGTCGGATGACCGAGTTACGGGTCACGGAAGTTGGAGGGCATTTTGGTAATTTTTGCCCTGAGGGCATTTTGGTCTTTTCACACGGGGTACTGTTCACCACCGTGGAAAAACAGAGTGTGCGGCCGTGGGTTGAGCGTGCAATTGTTTAAGGTTTGGTGGAGGAATCAGACACATTGTTTATGGAAATTGAGGCATTGGAAGCACCCCATCGTGGCTGTGCAGAGCTTCAGTGCACGGGGAGTTTTAAAAATGGCCGTGGGCTTTGTGTGCGGGAAACAGTCTCCAGAGAGGTTCAGCTGATTCCCACGGGCTGTCTTCCATTCTGAGGGGTTTAGCTGAGTGTCACTGAGTCTGGGAACTCATTTCGATCATTTGGGTAGTCTGAGAGAGTGTTGAGCGAGTGTTCTGAGACGGGGAAGAGAAAAATGCAGAAGTGGAGGGAAATTCAAAGGTTGGGTTTTGAGGCGAGTTGAACCAAACTGAGGGTGGAATTAGTCTTCTGGGGCCACTACGAGCACAACCGTGCAAGAATTGAAGGAGGAGGAGGACAGGTTGGCTGGGAACCTGAGTTCCAGTTTCTGGAAAAATGCAGTGTTGAGGACGACGACTTCCAGGTTAGTTTGGGGTTAATTGGTTGGATGTTTTGGTTCGTCTAGGTTCCCTTAAGCTGTTGGTGAAGCTAATTTGATTGTGGCACTGGGTTGGGTGAGTTCTGAGTGACGACCCGTTCGTCTGTTCGAGTCTGGGTTGCATCGATTTAGGGACAGTCGACGTTAATCACTAGTATAGACCTTAAATTAATAGGTTAGAGAAGGTAATAGGATTGAAAACGGGAGGAATTGATTGAGAATTGAACTTGAACTGGTCGGGTTGTGTCGCGGGTGACAGACCCGTTTATCAGGCTATCCGGGTAGGAACGATGACACTGTAGCTTGGCGCGTGGCCTTCACGCGCATCCACTTTGGGTGGCGCGTGACGGCGCGTACGATGTCATCTCCGATCACGGTCAACATGGAAATTGATCCTTTCAGTGTAATTAACATTTTACCTTTAGAGTTCGAATTGTTCGGGAGTCGTTCGGGATAATCTCGGGCGCCCGGAAGTTTAGGTCCTTAAGGTTTATTTCGCCGAAAAATCCGGGAAAATTAGGAAAAATCCTACGAGCTATTTGAGGATGTTTGTAACCCTTCTTGTACATTTTTACAGGCCCGGACACTTCCGAAGCTACAAAGGAGCGCGCGGGACGCGATTGACGCGTCCTAAAACCGTGAGTGGACTTTTTGATTTCTAAATTGGGCATGCATGACTATTTTGCTTATTTATCTCATGGTTTTACATATGATTTTATGATGGTGATATGATACATCGGTTTTACGTGTTTTCACGTTTTTCGAGATCTTTATCGTATTTCACGCATTTCGAGGTTATGGTTTTTCGCTTATGCATGCGTGGTGATTTTGATGAAGTACCTGGATATGAATATGCATGTTTCAGATTTATGATGTTTGATCATATTGTGAAGTAATTTTCGGAAATTGCATGTGAATTCGGACATAAGTCCTGTTATGATGTGATATGTTCTCGGGATGATGTTGGAAAACGGTTTGTGATGAATCCTGGTTTATTGTGGTTAAAAACGGTTTTGGGTTTGATGACCCGGTTAATGGTTGGATCTGGTTTTGGGTTTAAAGACCCGGTATGTTGATGACGGGGGCGGGCCCGAAAATTGGGTTTAAAGACCCGAATTGAGTTTAAAGACTCGTGAGTTTAAAGACTCGATTATTATGATACCCCCGAGGCCTATTAATCATGTTTTGAGTTTAAAGACTCGTTGATATCCCGGGAAGGCCTAATATTGAGTTTAAAGACTCGGATGGATCCAACGGCATAATTGTGGTTATTAATTCACGTTTTACTTGATTTGTGCAATTAACGTTCTAAATGACGGTTTCTGAAACCTGGCATTATTAAATGGTTTTTACATGAATTATGGCGATCCTTTGTAACGTTTTTCATGTGTTTCGGAAAAAGAGTTTTCAAAAGTTAATATGCAAATTTTGAATATTTGGTTATGCGTGCGTGTTACAAAACTGGAGGGCGAACCCGATTTCGGAAAAACTGTTTTTCCTGTAAAACTTATGTTTCGGTCCACTCACACTTTGTTGTTTTAAATTCCCTCCAGGTCGTGGTACAAGTGCGGGGGCAAGCGCCGAGGCAGAGGTGGAGGCATAAAGTTTTCCGTTGCGGAGTAGTTAGTTCACAGAGTAGGACTTGTTTCTTTAACTTGTTTTGTAATATTGCTCTGTGAAACTGTGGACTTGACGTCCAGTCGGTTGTATTTGTTTAATCTCCCTGGTCTGACAATGGGTGTGTTGTAATATTATTTAGTTTTCCGGTCTTTTGGATTCGATTGTCAGACGGGAGCAGGATGCTTCCCGATTATCGAGGCGATAATCGGGGTGGGTCCTGTCAATTGGTATCAGAGCCTAGGTTTACGATTCGTGTCTGGCACTCGGGTGTGCTTTGATTATTGTACTAACTTATGCCTCTTTCAGAAGAAGGACGATCGGCCATGCCTCCGCGACGCGAACCCCCTCCACGACCTGATGGCGATGCCGAGAGTGCTTCGATCGAGCGAGCCCAGCGTCTTGGGGCTACGGTGTTTAGTGGTGGAGCGGATCCCGAGGATGCTCACCGTTGGATTTCTCGGTTCGAGCGGATTTTTGCTGTGATGCACTGTCCTCCTGAGGAGCGAGTTGTATTGGCTACCTTTTTGCTTGATGGATCTGCTTACGAGTGGTGGTACACTCTGGAGTTGTCGGGCTGGGATGCCCGTACAGTGACTTGGGAGACCTTTCGTGAACGATTTCTGGACCAGCATTATCCCCGTTTATTCCGTGATGCTAGGGAGACCGAGTTTCTGCAGCTCCAGCAAGGGAGCATGTCCGTAGCTGAGTATGAACAGAAATTTCAGATGTTAGCTCGTTTTGCTCCTGCCTTTGTATCTACTGAGGCTGAGAAATGTCGTAGGTTTGAGCTTGGCCTACGGGGTGAGATACGGGCCATTGTGACGGCCGGAGCTTTTGCTACTCTCAGGGAGTTGTCTGATGCCGCAGTGCGGGTTGAGGCTAGTCTCCCGACACGTCCACAGTATTCTGGTGGTGGACAACGTCGCGAGCGTTCATATCCTGGATCATATGGTCAAAGAGCCCCGAAGAAGGGACGTTATGGTGGAGCCTCAT
Organism: Prinsepia uniflora; assembly: GCA_032719365.1. Classification (NCBI taxonomy): domain Eukaryota; kingdom Viridiplantae; phylum Streptophyta; class Magnoliopsida; order Rosales; family Rosaceae; genus Prinsepia; species Prinsepia uniflora. Next base: position 63,464,859 of record CM064871.1, on the reverse strand, counting down.
ATGCAGGAAATGATCGTTATGGCAGGCCTGGTAACTATCAGGGTTCCGGATTCCAAGCGCCTAGGGCGCAGACTGCTCCGCAGGCGAGCGCGACTTCTGTTGCTTCCACGGGACGGCAGGGTGGTGGTTTTGTTCGAGATGCTTCCAGTGTTATCTGTTTCTTCTGTGGCGAGCGGGGCCACTATCGGAGGGAGTGTCCATCTTTGCCACAGGGTGGTGGCGCAGGTCGGGGTGGAGCAGAGCAGGGACGGAGCACAGTTGCAGTTTCTGGGACTGGGAGCACTCGAGGAGGTGGTACTGGAGCGGCTAATGGACAGAGGGGCCGGGGCCGTGGGCGAGCAGCTGGACCACAGGCCCGAGTTTTTGCTGTTACGCAGTAGGAGGCCAGGGCAGCACCTGGTGTTGTGACAGGTACACTCACGATCTTTGGGCATGATATTTGTGCTTTAATTGATCCCGGAGCTACTCATTCATTTATTTCACGGGACTGTGAGTTGTTGGCGGGTAGAGAGGTGTCCGCCTTGGACTGTGACTTGGGTGTGAGTACACCCACGGGAGATGTATTTGTGGTAAATCAAGTGTTGCGGGAGTGTCCAGTAATGGTAGGTGATGTGTCAGGACCCACCCCGGTTTCACCCCGAAACCCGAGGTAAATCCCGCTCCCGTCTGACTCCCCGACACAACACTCAAGTAAAACGTACTCAAACCCAGTCAGACGCAGGAGTAATAAACACAATGTCCCGAAGGTAGCATTTACAGAGCATAGTACGGAAATACAAGGGAAATAAAAACCGATAAATTACACGCACACGGAAGCCTTTAAACTATTCCAGGATCCCTCACGTCACTTCTATGCCTCAGACACTGCCTCGACGTCAAGACCCCGCACTAGCTCCACAACCTGGAGGGCAAGTTAAAACAGAAGATGTGAGTGGACCATAATAACAGAAAGGTTTCTAAAACCATTTATCAAAAACCGAGTTTAACCCTCCGTTTTGAAAACTACATGCATAACCACCAGTTGTTAACACAGTTATAAATCAATGTTCACAAAACATCACAAACCATCCTAGGTCAACGTACCAAAACCCGTTCTACAAAAAGTCAACTATTCCCCCTAATTTACTCAAATTACGATTATGCCCTCAACCTTCCGAACATCACAACCTCCTCCTCGGATGTCGGAATCAGGCGTGCCACCTGCCTAGGGATTCGTGACGTCCTAAACTACGTCCTGGTCACTGGTCAAAGTTCATCCGACCACCCGAACTAAAAGTCAACGTTTTTGCCCGAACTAGGGGCAAAATCGTCATTCTAGGCTCAAGGACCTATCGGGACCAACTAACCACCGATTAACCTCACTAATCCCACCTTAATCACTCTACTTATCCCGGCTCTCGGGACGGGTTGTTACATGATGTTGGTCTGATGGCAGATTTGATACTCTTGGATTTGCACGACTTTGATGTCATTTTGGGAATGGACGGGTTGACGCATCATCGTGCTTCTATCGAATGTGTCGATAAGAAGGTTACTTTTCGGAGCCCGGGATTACCGGAAACCACTTTTCAGGGAATACTACGAGCAACTCCTGTTGGAGTGATTTCAGCCCTGAAGGCAAGTAAGTTGTTGAGGAAAGGGTGCCAGGGATACTTAGCTCAAGTGATGGATTCACGAGCTGCACCATTGAGGGTGGAGGATATACCGATAGTACGGGAGTTCCCGGATGTCTTTCCGGAGGATCTACCGGGATTGCCACCGCATCGAGATGTCGAGTTCACTATTGATCTGGTTCCAGGTACGCAACCTATCTCTCAGACTCCGTATCGTATGGCGCCAGCTGAGTTGAAAGAACTGAAGGCGCAGTTACAAGAATTACTTGAGATGGGGTTTATTCGACCGAGTGCGTCCCCCTGGGGAGTCCCGGTGTTGTTTGTGAAGAAAAAGGATGGGAGTTTGAGACTCTGCATCGATTACAGGCAACTGAATAAAGTAACAGTCAGGAACAAATACTCGTTGCCTCGGATCGATGATTTGTTTGATCAACTGAGAGGAGCGCAGTACTTCTCCAAAATTGATCTACGTTCTGGGTATCATCAATTGCGGGTTAAGGATGAGGATGTACCCAAGACAGCCTTTAGGACCCGATATGGTCATTATGAGTTCCTTGTGATGCCGTTTGGTTTGACCAACGCACCCGCAACATTTATGGATTTGATGAACCGAGTGTTGCAGCCATACTTGGATCATTTTGTCATCGTGTTCATTGACGATATCCTGGTCTACTCGAGGAGTGCGGAAGCACACGAGGAGCACTTAAGGATGGTGCTGGGTACCTTGAGGGAAAACCAGTTGTATGTGAAGCTCAGCAAATGTCAGTTTTGGTTGACGAGCGTGAGTTTCTTGGGGCATGTGATCTCAACTGACGGGATCAGTGTGGATACTCAGAAAATTGAGGCAGTGGCGAAGTGGGAACAACCGAGGACCGTCACTGAAGTCAGAAGTTTCTTGGGTTTGGCTGGCTATTACAGGAGGTTCGTAGAAGGTTTCTCTACCATTGCTGCCCCGTTGACACGACTGACGCGGAAGGGAGTCAAGTTTGAGTGGGATGACGATTGTGAGCGTAATTTTCGGGAGCTAAAGGAAAGATTGACATCTGCTCCCATACTGACCCTTCCAGACGATAGTGGGGAATTTGAGGTGTACAGTGATGCATCCTTACAGGGTTGGGATGTGTACTAATGCAGCATGGGAAAGTGATCGCCTATGCTTCGCGCCAGTTGAAACCGCATGAGCGCAATTATCCGACACATGACTTGGAGTTAGCTGCTGTCGTGCATGCGTTAAAAATTTGGAGACATCACCTGTATGGTGCGACTTGCAGAATGTTCACGGATCACAAAAGCCTGAAGTACTTGTTCACTCAGAAGGAGTTAAATGTGAGGCAGCGACGGTGGCTAGAGCTAATTAAGGATTATGATTGCACAATTGAGTACCACCCGGGAAAAGCCAATGTGGTGGCTGATGCTCTAAGCCGGAAGTCAACGCATTCTGTAGCACATCTGCGGACGGTTCATTTACCACTTTCGGTTGAACTCCGTAAGAATAACATTGATTTGGGTTTGGATGGCCAAGGTGTCTTGCTGGCTAGTTTTCATGTGAGACCACTTCTGGTCGATCGGATCGTTGAGGTTCAATCTCAAGATCCTGTCTCATGTGTACTTCGGATTGAAGTGGAAGCCGGTGAACGGCTAGATTTTTCAGTCAGGGAGGATGGAGCTTTGCTAAAAGAAGGACAGTCGTGTGTGCCCGACGTTGAGGCACTGAAGAAGGAGATCTTGGACGAGGCTCATAGTTCGGCCTACGCGATGCATCCTGGTGGGACCAAGATGTATCGTACCTTGCGAGAGCACTACTGGTGGCCGGGAATGAAACGGGAGATTGCCGAGTTTGTCAGCAGGTGTCTGATTCGCCAGCAAGTGAAGGCTGAGAGACAACGACCTTATGAAGCCTTGCAACCACTACCTATTCCGGAATGGAAATGGGATCACTTGACGATGGATTTCGTGTTTGAACTTCCTAGGACACCCAGGGGTCACGATGGAGTTTGGGTGATTGTGGACAGGCTTACGAAATCAGCTCATTTCTTGCCGGTGCGAGAGAACTTCAGGATGACACAGTTGGCCCAGTTTTTTATTGATGAGATCATCCGTTTGCACGGTACTCCGGAATCAATAGTTTCTGACCGAGACCCGAGGTTTACTTCTCGATTTTGGCAGAGTCTGCAGGAAGCATTTGGGACGAAACTTCGTTTCAGTACTGCATTTCATCCTCATACTGACGGCCAGTCTGAGCGGACCATCCAGACATTGGAGGATATGATGAGAGCTTGCGTTCTACAATTTCAGGACACTTGGGAGTCACATCTAGCCTTGATGGAATTTGCCTACAACAACAGCTATCAGGCGAGCATTGGGATGGCTCCGTACGAAGCCTTGTACGGACGGCAGTGCAGAACCCCGTTGTGTTGGTCGGACGTAGGTGAAAGGAAACTGACTAAATCCGAATTGGTGGAACTGACGACCGAGAAGGTCAAACTCATCAGGGATCGGCTCAAGGCAGCCCAAGACAGACAAAAGAGCTATGTGGACCATCGGATTTGAGATCTTGAGTTTGCGGTCGGAGATCGGGTATTTCTGAAATTGTCCCCTTGGAAGGGTGTGGTGAGATTTGGCAGGCGAGAAAGTTGAGCCCTCGTTATATCGGACCTTATGAGATTACCGAGAGGATTGGCCCGGTGGCCTACAGGTTGGCACTACCGCCAGAGCTTTCGAGGGTCCACGATGTTTTCCATGTGTCGATGTTGCGGAAATACGTGTTCGACGCATCTCATGTACTGGAGGAACAACCCATTGAACTTCGAGATGACTTGAGCTTTGAGGAAGAACCGGTGCAGATTTTGGATCGAAAGGATAAAGTACTACGTCGGAAGACCGTTCCTCTGGTAAAGGTTCTCTGGAGGAACCAGAATGTGGAGGAAGCCACATGGGAACCCGAGGCACAGATGCGAGAACAGTTCCCCTACTTGTTTCCTTGAAATTTCGGGACGAAATTTCTTAAGGGGGGGAGATTGTAACGCCCCGGACGTTCTGGAAATGTAATATTATAAAATATTGAATAAAATGACGTTTTTACCCCTGTGATTTGTGTGGTCAATTTGTTGACTTTTGATTGGGAGGTCGAACGGACGTTGAGCGATGACCGTGACGTAGTTCGGGACGTCACGAGTTCATAAACAGGTGGCACGTTCGATTCAGACGAACAGGGTGAAAGTTATGATGTTCGGAAGTTCAGGGGCATTATCGTAATTGGACGTTATTAAGGGGAAAAGTTGACTTTTTGTTTGACAATTGATATTCATTTGACTCGAAGACCGTTAAGTTCGTCTCGACGCCCTGAGTACAACGACAGGCGGCACGCGTGAAACGGACGTCGGATGACCGAGTTACGGGTCACGGAAGTTGGAGGGCATTTTGGTAATTTTTGCCCTGAGGGCATTTTGGTCTTTTCACGCGGGGTACTGTTCACCACCGTGGAAAAACAGAGTGTGCGGCCGTGGGTTGAGCGTGCAATTGTTTAAGGTTTGGTGGAGGAATCAGACACATTGTTTATGGAAATTGAGGCATTGGAAGCACCCCATCGTGGCTGTGCAGAGCTTCAGTGCACGGGGAGTTTTAAAAATGGCCGTGGGCTTTGTGTGCGGGAAACAGTCTCCAGAGAGGTTCAGCTGATTCCCACGGGCTGTCTTCCATTCTGAGGGGTTTAGCTGAGTGTCACTGAGTCTGGGAACTCATTTCGATCATTTGGGTAGTCTGAGAGAGTGTTGAGCGAGTGTTCTAAGACGGGGAAGAGAAAAACGCAGAAGTGGAGGGAAATTCAAAGGTTGGGTTTTGAGGCGAGTTGAACCAAACTGAGGGTGGAATTAGTCTTCTGGGGCCACTACGAGCACAACCGTGCAAGAATTGAAGGAGGAGGAGGACAGGTTGGCCGGGAACCTGAGTTCCAGTTTCTGGAAAAACGCAGTGTTGAGGACGACGACTTCCAGGTTAGTTTGGGGTTAATTGGTTGGATGTTTTGGTTCGTCTAGGTTCCCTTAAGCTGCTGGTGAAGCTAATTTGATTGTGGCACTGGGTTGGGTGAGTTCTGAGTGACGACCCGTTCGTCTGTTCGAGTCTGGGTTGCATCGATTTAGGGACAGTCGACGTTAATCACTAGTATAGACCTTAAATTAATAGGTTAGAGAAGGTAATAGGATTGAAAACGGGAGGAATTGATTGAGAATTGAACTTGAACTGGTCGGGTTGTGTCGCGGGTGACAGACCCGTTTATCAGGCTATCCGGGTAGGAACGATGACACTGTAGCTTGGCGCGTGGCCTTCACGCGCATCCACTTTGGGTGGCGCGTGACGGCGCGTGCGATGTCATCTCCGATCACGGTCAACATGGAAATTGATCCTTTCAGTATAATTAACATTTTACCTTTAGAGTTCGAATTGTTCGGGAGTCGTTCGGGATAATCTCGGGCGCCCGGAAGTTTAGGTCCTTAAGGTTTATTTCGCCGAAAAATCCGGGAAAATTAGGAAAAATCCTACGAGCTATTTGAGGATGTTAGTAACCCTTCTTGTACATTTTTACAGGCCCGGACACTTCCGAAGCTACGAAGGAGCGCGCGGGACGCGATTGACGCGTCCTAAAACCGTGAGTGGACTTTTTGATTTCTAAATTGGGCATGCATGACTATTTTGCTTATTTATCTCATGGTTTTACATATGATTTTATGATGGTGATATGATACATCGGTTTTACGTGTTTTCACGTTTTTCGAGATCTTTATCGTATTTCACGCATTTCGAGGTTATGGTTTTTCGCTTATGCATGCGTGGTGATTTTGATGAAGTACCTGGATATGAATATGCATGTTTCGGATTTATGATGTTTGATCATATTGTGAAGTAATTTTCGGAAATTGCATGTGAATTCGGACATAAGTCCTGTTATGATGTGATATGTTCTCGGGATGATGTTGGAAAACGGTTTGTGATGAATCCTGGTTTATTGTGGTTAAAAACGGTTTTGGGTTTGATGACCCGGTTAATGGTTGGATCTGGTTTTGGGTTTAAAGACCCGGTATGTTGATGACGGGGGCGGGCCCGAAAATTGGGTTTAAAGACCCGAATTGAGTTTAAAGACTCGTGAGTTTAAAGACTCGATTATTATGATACCCCCGAGGCCTATTAATCATGTTTTGAGTTTAAAGACTCGTTGATATCCCGGGAAGGCCTAATATTGAGTTTAAAGACTCGGATGGATCCAACGGCATAATTGTGGTTATTAATTCACGTTTTACTTGATTTGTGCAATTAACGTTCTAAATGACGGTTTCTGAAACCTGGCATTATTAAATGGTTTTTACATGAATTATGGCGATCCTTTGTAACGTTTTTCATGTGTTTCGGAAAAAGAGTTTTCAAAAGTTAATATGCAAATTTTGAATATTTGGTTATGCGTGCGTGTTACAAAACTGGAGGGCGAACCCGATTTCGGAAAAACTGTTTTTCCTGTAAAACTTATGTTTCGGTCCACTCACACTTTGTTGTTTTAAATTCCCTTCAGGTCGTGGTACAAGTGCGGGGGCAAGCGCCGAGGCAGATGTGGAGGCATAAAGTTTTCCGTTGCGGAGTAGTTAGTTCACAGAGTAGGACTTGTTTCTTTAACTTGTTTTGTAATATTGCTCTGTGAAACTGTGGACTTGACGTCCAGTCGGTTGTATTTGTTTAATCTCCCTGGTCTGACAATGGGTGTGTTGTAATATTATTTAGTTTTCCGGTCTTTTGGATTCGATTGTCAGACGGGAGCAGGATGCTTCCCGATTATCGAGGCGATAATCGGGGTGGGTCCTGTCAATCGAGGAACACACGGGGCGCGATTGACGCGTCCGAAAACCGTGAGTGGACTTTTGATTTCTAACCGAGCATGCATAACTGTTTTTACTCATTTGTCTTATGTTTTCATATATGATTTTATGGTGATGAGCATGCTATTTCAGTTTTACGTAATTTCACGTTTTTCAAGGTGATTATCGTATTATACGTATTTCAAGATTACGTTTTCTCCTGTGCATGAATGATGGTTTGATGAAGTAATTTAATATGATTATGCATGTCACGTTTTAATGATGATTTGATTATATTTGTGAAGTAAGTTTTGAAATCTGCATGTGAAATTCGGACCTAAGTCCTATTATGACGATATGTGATTTCGGAATGATTTTTGGAAAACAGATCACGATGGATCCTGGTTTATTGTGCTTTACAAATGGTTTTGGGTTTAAAGACCCGGTATGAATGTTGGATTTGGTTTTGGGTTTAAAGACCCGGTTAATTGATGACGGGGGCGGGCCCGAATTGGGTTTAAAGACTCGTGAGTTTAAAGACTCCGTTATTGTGATACCCCGAGGCCTATTAATTATGTTTTAAGTTTAAAGACTCGTTGATATCCCGGGAAGACCTGATACATGAGTTTAAAGAATCGGATAGATCCAACGGCTTGATTGTGATTGTTGATTTCAGTTTACATATTCTGGTATGATTGATGTTTCGATGTGACAATTTCTGGATTTTGGGAATATTATATTATTTTACTTGATTTATGGCGGTTTACTGTAACGGTTTCCACATGATTCGTAAAAAGGATTTCGAATGTTTAGTTATGTTGTTTTTGAATATCTAGTTATGCATGCGTGTTGTAAAACTGGAGGGCGAACCCCCGATTTCATTAAACTGTTTTCTGGGAACTTTTGATTTAGTCCACTCACACTTTGTTGTTTTTAATACCCTCCAGGTCGTGGCACAAGTTTTGGGGGCTAACGCCGAGGCAGAGGCAGAGACATAAAGTCTTCCGTTGCGGTGTAGTTTAGTTCACAGAGTAGGATTTGATCTTTACCTTGTTTTGTAATTTATGCTCTGTGAAACTATGGACTTGATGTCCAGTCAGTTGTACTATTTAATCTCTCTGGTCTGACAATGGGTGTGGTGTAATTTTATTTGGTTATTTTGGTCTTTGTGTTCGATTGTCAGACGGGAGCAGGATGCTTCCCGATTATCGAGACTATAATCGGGGTGGGTCTTGTCATCCTCGTTTTGATATTGTCTTTTCATTAAACACTCTTCTTATTGTTTTAACATTACCGGAACGTCTGCAGGGAGCCAAAAGAGTGGAGTATGGTGAGGAAATAAGAGTACAAAAATCACTATGTATCTATACATTTGGATCCAAGCACCGTAGTTAACAACTTCAGTGGTCCCTCATCGAATAGCACTAAGATCTCCGGTGACTTCCACCGCACAAGTTCAGATTTTTAAGGGCAATGATAAATTGATGTAATGAACAAATGGACAGCAGAGATAAATCCAAAAGAAACCAAGCGAGTTCTACGTGCTTTGTCATGGTTGCAAAACACATCGCTTCCCCGCCTGTCTCCCTCATCGTCCTCCTAGAGCTCAAGTTCTCTGAGTTTCTGTGATCAAAATGAAATCTTCAATAGATTTATTTTTCGTTCAGTTATTTCCATTTAGACTGGAGAATATATTTATTTAATAGGCTACAAGTAGTGAGGGTTAATTAATTAAAGGGCCGGTGAAGGAGAAAAAACGTGAATTAATTAAGGTTAATCGATCGATCATAATGGACTCGACGACGATCTCACATCTTTCTCATGGATCAATTTCTTCTAGTATCGGAGACTCATGGGAACTTGAAGGAAATCTTCCTCTCAGCGATAGGCTCAAGGCTTTCAAAACCTCACAGTTCGACCCTGATGCCTACGTCATCAAAACCTCACAGCGGTGAAGTGTCTTATATATATGAACACGTATCTATCTAACATAAAGCTTTTTGTGAGCTCACTGACTTTAGGAGCTCATCGGTGAAGTGTCTTACATTTTCACTGATTACCTACTTACCGATATATACCGATGTATATGTACCACTTAACAAAAGTGATAAATAAAAGACACATGCTAGTATTTAAAATAATTAGTAAATGTCCGAATGTTAAATGGTTATTAAATGTATGTATCAACGAGAATAATTGTCTAATTTTTGGGTACATTTTTACCGATTATTTACTTCCTCATTATTTGTTAGTAAACATGTATTCTTTCATGGATTACCTACTATCCATTATTTGTAAGTACAAAATATAAAATTTGGCATAAAACTTGGTGCACGTGTTATTATGTTTGATTATGGCCAGTTGAATTGAAGCATATTTCATGGCATATTCACTGATGTAGAAGTGTCACATAATAAAGTGGTTAGTAAGAAAAAATATTTACTAGATACGAAATTTACCGATGCATTAATTTCTATTTTATGACCTAACATATTCATGATCCAACTAAATATGGGCTCGAACTCAAATTTTTCAGTTCTTCAATGATAACCTTAAACAATAGTTCAACTTACGATATTCGACTATAATAACTAGCCATATTTGACGTGACACTTAATACGTTATGATATATTAATAAATTAAATTATATTCTATATATTTTAGTTAATTTTTTTTCTTTTAGGAAAAATGTCACATAAGTGAATTAAATAAAATGATCAATTAATATTTTCAAATAAAATCATTCTAATTGATAATTGATAGACATTGAATTAATTTATTCTTATTAATCAACTTTGTTAATATGAGAAGATATTTTTTGATTCATATGATATAAATGTGAATTGTGATGTACTAATATATTGAGTTCAATATTAAATTTTGAAAAATGGATTATATGATTTGCACCAAATTCACCTAATTAAATATTATGCAATAAAAAACTAGACATTTTTAACTCGAAACTAATAATATTACATATTAATTTATTGCAAGTTAAAATGGGTTAGTCATGTAGGTTTAATTTAGTTGGTTTTACTGTTAATTTATAGGTAATTAGTCTCAAATTTGAACTCGGATGACATACTATATGAAAAAAAATTTAAAAATTCTTGCCACCATTATAATTATAAAAAAAGAAGTTAAAATGGGCCGGGATAAAAGAATTAAAATGGGCTGGGATTCGAAAAAAGTGTTAAATGGGCCGGATTCTAAAAGAGTTATGGGCCAGAATGCTAAAATCGTGCTTACAACCCAAACTTAGATCCGAACCAGCTTTCGAAGACGGAGTCGAGTGTTGAGGTTCAAGAGCGGTGTAATTGCCTCAGAGGTGGAGCGCAGAGGCAGTGCGCGAGCAGAACTCAACGCAAAAGCAAGGGGGAGTTAGAGGGAACACAAAGGTAAGCAATTACTTATTGAAGCGGGCAAGATGCTAGATGTTTTTGGCTCGAAGATGGAAGCTTTAATCGAGGTTTTCAGGAGTTGGGGTGGTCAATTGACCACCCTTGCCCCTTAATAGATCCGCCTCTGCCGGTGAAGGAGAAGAAGAGTGAATTAATTAAGGTTAATCGATCGATCATAATGGACTCGACGACGATCTCACATCTTTCTCACGGATCAATTTCTTCTAGTATCGGAGACTCATGGGAACTTGAAGGAAATCTTCCTCTCAGCGATAGGCTCAAGGCCTTCAAAACCTCACAGTTCGACCCTGATGCCTACGTCACCAAAAAATGCCACACCATGAGTGAGAAGGTACCTCTCTCTCTCCCTCTCTTCATATTTTCATGGGGTCTGTGAAACCACATTATTAAAAAGGGTAGCCAATGATGATTGTAGATTTTCGTGTCAAAAATTTGCATGCGGGATGACATTTGGCTTTCTACAAATTTCCTAAATGGGGCAAACAAAATGTGGGTTTGAGCTCCTTTTTGTAATTTAAAATTGAAAACTTTTCGTTGGTTTATAAATAATGTTGGTGAAGAACTTTAAAGTCTGTGGACTAATGGTGATGGCAGGAGATAAAGCACCTCAATTCTTACCTTGTTGAGCTGAAGAAGGCGTCTGCAGAGGAAATGCGTAAATGCGTGTATGCTAACTACGCAGCCTTTATTCGGTGAGCACAATTCTTCATTTTCTTCAAAGAATTGAAGATTATTTGAGTAAATTTTCGATCCCCTGCTCATAATTTAGAGTGTTTATTGTCCTGTGTATGCAAAGATGATTTTCTAAGTAGAAAACCACATTTGTTCATACTTGTGCGTTACTTACAAATTCTGTAGTGACAATTATATTTATAGGATCCAATTCCTCTAATTTGTTTTGGTGCATAATTGCATATAGTCCATCCAAGATTAAATGAAACTATGAATACTGGTTGATTTGCAGTACATCAAGGGAGATTACTGAACTTGAGGGGCAGCTTCTCTCGATGCGAAATCTCTTATCTACTCAGGCAGCTTTAGTTCATGGTTTATCTGATGGAATTCGAGATGATTCACTGTCATCGGGTCATGAAGATTCAGATGACGAGGAGAAATCGGTTGAAAGTAGGGAACTTAGTGAGATGGAAAACTGGCTAGGAGAATTTAAGGACACCCTTGAAGTTCTTTTGTCTGAAAGAAGAGTGGATGAGGCTTTAAATTCCTTGGATGAAGGCGAGCGTATAGTGCAACAAGCTCACGCAAGGCACAAATTGACCCGCGCTGCATTTTTGTCTGTGCAAACTACCATTACTGATCAGAGACAAAGATTGATAGATCAGCTAGCAGAAACTATGTGCCAGCCTTCCACCCGCGTAGTTGAGCTTCGTTCAACCGTTCTAGCTCTCAAGAAGCTTGGGGATGGCCCCCGTTCGCATACATTGCTGCTGAATGCTCACCATCAAAAGTTGCAATCGAATATGCAAAGCCTTAGCTTATCAAGCACTTCATATGGAGGAGCATACATTGCTTCGCTTTCGCAACTTTACTTCTCAAGCATTGCACAAGCAGCAAGTGATTCCTTGGCAGTTTTCAGCGAAGACCCTGCCTATACATCTGAGCTTGTCACTTGGGCAGTCCAACACACTGAGGTTTTTGCTCATCTTCTAAAGAGGCATGTTTTGGCTTCATCAGCAGCTGCCGGGAGTCTAAGAGTTGCTGCTGAGTGTGTTCATATTTGCTTGGCACATTGTTCTTTGTTAGAAGCTCGCGGGTTGTGTCTCTCCCCGGTTCTATTGAGATACTTTAGACCCTTAGTCGAACAGGCATTGAGCTCCAATCTGAAAAGAATTGAACAAAGCAGTGCTGCATTGGCGGCTGCTGATGATTGGATGCTTCTTTATCCACCAGTAGGCGCACGCCTCATGGGTTCAACTTCATCTCTCAGTACTATGAGTATTTCCCAGCCAAAGCTTTCAAGCAGTGCTCACAGATTCAATTCAATGGTTCAGGTAGTGACAAAAATGACAATGAGATTTTTCATAGTTTATAAACACTAGTTTGACTAATAAATTTTGTTGTTGACTAATAAATTTTGTTGTTGACTAATAAACTTTGTTACTATCTTATAAATTTAGGAACTTCTCGAGGATGTAGCACCCCTTGAGACCCTGCAGTTGGATGGTGCAGCATTAGAAGGCGTTTTGCAAGCGTTTAACGCGTATGTCAATTTGCTGATGAATGCTGTACCTGGCTCAGCTGAGACAGAGGAGAATTTAGAGGGTTCAGGCAACAAAATTGTGAGAATGGCAGAGACAGAGGCTCAACAGTTAGCTTTACTAGCAAATGCATCGTTGTTAGCCGATGAGCTGCTTCCACGTGCTGCAATGAAGCTTTTGCCATTGCAACCGCAGGGCCAGCAGCAGGCTAACAGATTAATGGAAACCCCTAAAAGATCTTCAGAAAGGGGAAACCGCATCCTCGAGCCAAGCAGGGAATGGAAGAGGAGGCTTCAGCGCTCAGTGGAACAGTTGAGGGATAGCTTCTGCAGACTGCAGGCCCTTGATCTCATCTTCACCGAAGATGGTGACACGCGTCTCAACGCGCAAATGTACACAGGCATGGATGGAAGTGTGGATCCTGAATGGTTCCCATCTCCTATTCTTCAAGAGCTTTTTGCAAAATTGACAACAGTGGCAAACATTGCAACAGAAATGTTTGTGGGAAGGGAGAGATTTGCAACCATCCTACTAATGAGACTCACTGAGACTGTGATCCTTTGGCTTTCTGATGATCAAAACTTCTGGGCAGAAATAGAAGAGGGGCCAACGCCATTAGGTCCCCTTGGCCTTCAACAGGTATATATTTTACCATCATTATATAAAGTTCTTGCCATAATACCTACATCTTAGTATCTTACTTTTGGGAAATCGTTTCATTTCATCCTTTTTTATTTAGCGATTATTTTCTATATATTCCTCATAATTTGAACCGGAAATCTCCTAAAATATCATTTCATTATCATGTTTGTCAAAAAAAAAAAACAATTAACCAGATTGAAGATGGTTCAGCACGAGGAACTTAAATATTGTTGCAAAAGCCACAATATGTTTTGTTTAATGTATAAGAATGATTAAACGATCAAATTTGACTGATTTTTTTTTTTATGCAAATATGATATTAAAATGATTTTGGAAAGTGAACAGCAAATTTGGTTGGATATTTGGCACTAAACTAACTAATCTCTTCTCCTGTTGTTGTATGTGAAGTTCTATTTGGATATGGAGTTTGTGCTGCTTTTTGCATCCCAAGGCCGGTACCTTTCCCGGCATTTGCATCAAGTTATAAAGAACATCATTGCCCGAGCTATCGAAGCAGTTAATGCTACTGGAATTGATCCATACAGGTACAACGTACCGTTATTATATCTTAACACTAGTTATTTTAAGACTTATTTGATAATCATTTTAACACTAGTCACTTACAGACTTATTTGATAATCATTTCGTTGTGTCTTTTGCCACACAGTGTGTTGCCAGAAGATGACTGGTTTGCTGAAGTAGCTCAAATAGCTATAAAGATGTTGACAGGGAAAGCCAACTTCTCCGACGTAGATCAAGAAGTTACCAGCCCTTCCCAATTGACGTCGGCAAGATCTGTGGGCTCCATGCATTCTCATGGAAGTGAGACCAATCTGGCGCACAACTATAGAGATTAGAGATTATCATATTTACTTTTCACCCTATTAGTCATGATTCTTTGAGTTGATGTTCCAATGACAAATATTATTACTGTTATTTATAACAATAAAATAGAAATTTATTTATTGATAGGAAAAAGTCCATTATTACATTATTCATTAAATCCCAATTCTTCTTCAAGCTTATTGTACTTATGCAATTTTTTTGAGTAATATAATTTGAATATACTAAATTAACCATATTTAATAATCAACTTATGTGATAGCCGATGTGGAATGACATACCATTTATTTTTATCTATATAGCAACTGATGTGGAATGTTATGTCATTTCTTTTCGTCTATTTTGATTGATAATTATTTATTTGTTTACAATTACTAAATTTAAAAAAAATAAAAAATTCTAAAAGAGATAAAAATAAAAATAGATCGAAGAAACCCAAGCGTCCCAATCGCACCAGTCTCCCTTCGTCTCAATTCCCCCGGAGCTCTACCGATCCTCATCCTTTCTTGGGTTCTCAGGGAAGTTGGAGCTCCTATTTCGGAGAAAATCTCATGTGAATAGAGTCGTTAATTGATTAGAAAAAATCGATTGAAAAATTGCACCAAATAGGAACCGAACCGAAAAAATATCAAACTAAAAAAATCGAGACCAGATAGAAAAATTGAACCAAACCGGATTAAAATTGATTCGATTTCCGTTTCCAGTATATTAATACCGGACTAAACCGACCCAAATCAAAAAGCAAGGCCTAACTCGTAGATTATCATCTTCACTTCTGAGTTCGACTTCCATTCCATCTCCGCTGTTTTCTTAGACCCTCACGGCCTCGCAGTCACGGCGCCTCCTTCCTCCTAACCTCCTTTCATTCCATCTCTTCTGTGTACTCTCAGACCCTAACGGCCTCGCAATCACGGCGCCTCCTTCCTCCCAGCCCCCTTCCGTTCCATCTCTTCTCTGTTCTCTCAGACCCTCACGGCCTCGCAGTCACGGCGCCTCCTTCTCTGTTCTCTGTTCTCTTAGACCCTAAATTGTCAATACCTACTAGATTATCATCAAGCTAGCTAGCTCCCAATCCTGGACTCCCAGACACGGCGCCTCCTTCCTCCCAGCCGAGTCACGACTCATCGCTCAGAAGTTAGACTCTCACATCAAGGTTTAATCTTCGATTCATCTCTCACTTCAATCTTCGACTCATCCCTCACGAGTCACGGCGTCGGTCCTAACCCTCGCGCCTTCTTCTTATCTTCACAGTTCACGGTATGTTTCTCCACATCCTTGATAAGGGTTTGTTGGTTCAATTTTGTTCTTCATAAGGGTTTGCGTTTGTTTTTCTCTTGGTTTGATCTACTTAGTTGTATGATTTACGAATGATTTGATTACTATCTTGTTAGCCATGGTTTGAATCATAAGAAAATCTGAAGGCTTGTTATTAATATCCGAATATTGACTTATATCATGATCCATGGTAATTTGAATTTGGTTTGACTTCAGCTTGATTTACAAAATAGTACTGGTTAATTCCAATATTTGTAATTTTTATTTGGTTTGAATTTGGTAGGCTTGTGACTCGATTAATCTTTCTGTTGTTTTTATTCGTATATATATATATATATATATATATTTGAAAGATGTTTATAGCTGGTTAATTATAATATGTTGTAGAAATTTTGTTTTGGATGATATATCTAAGGCAAGCTTTTCACTTTCATTAAGTTCGTATATCTCCATTCGAAATTTGCTCTCTGGCTAGTTTGTTCTTATATGAATTGAAGCAGCCTATGTTTTAGTTACTACTCCTTGCTTTTAAGGATTATTAACGAAAATTTTTAGATAAATTTATTCATGATCAAGCTAAGTACCTCTGCAAGTGGGAAAACCAATTCGGGGGCTGCTTTTGCATCTGCTACTAGTTCAGTGTTTCCTGAGGAGGTATGCTTTTCATTTGAGTGGTTAGCTGGAAATTTAGGATTTGTGTATGTTTGTTGGAAATATATTGCTGGAATTGTTTCGATTCAATTGAATAAATTATATGTTTCCTAGACTACTTGGACTTGTATACTTTCTTCTCCCTTGTTGTGTGCTAGCTATTGGCCAAAGAGAGTAACATTGCAATACCATTGCACATGGGAATTCATTTATGTGTGTCATATGATTTATGCATTATGAACACATGGGGCAATGAGAAGATTGTTTTTTTCCCTTCTGTTTGTAATAATTATCAAATCCTCTCAGGATTTAGGAGATGGCCAGGTTTAAATAAAGCTGAGTACTTTCTCCCAAAACATGGATTTTTTGTCTCATATAAAAGTTGTGTATATTTTGGGTGCGTACATATCTGCCTTGAAAACATCCTACGTTGATCTCTACCGATATGCTTATTGGTTAGTACAATGGAATTTGAGATTAGAAAACATAACTGGACAATGTGGACAATGTTTGGAATTCTGGTTATTATATATGATTATAATATGTACCAGATTGTGATTTTCTGTTTTATTTTAAGAATGTCAACACGGAGTTTCTGCTTTCTTTTGTAGGTGGACAATATTTGTGAGTCACAAGTACAACAATTTGATCAAGAGTCGAATGAGGACAGCAAGCCCCTAACCAATGCTGGGCTTAATACGCAATTTTTGGAAGGTGTGAAGAAAAGGCAGCAAGCAAATATATGAGATATTTAGAACTGTACAAAACTCCTACTTGTGCCACTAAGGCTAGGTGTATTCCCTGCATAGATCATATGTATGCGGCTGATTCTGCCACAAATGAAACTAGGACTTTGATTAGTCACAAACCTTATAATTCCAAATCCAAAGTTGAAATTTTGATAAAAGTAGTTTGAACTTTGAAAGATCAAGTCTCCAATATTGTAATCAAAATCTATTTTGTTAGAGAATTTTGGCACTTTGTCATTTTTGGTTGCTCTTCATCCAATTATACATTAAACTTACTATAGAAAAATGCATCATCAGAATTTTGAATTTTGACCAAATCTCATATTTTTTCCTTCATTCAAACACACCATTATCGAATAATGAATCTTTAAAGTTTCAGATTAAGGGTGAACATGGTTTGAATCAATGCGGATATCACCAAAAACTAAATTCATATTTTTAAAACTTTAATAGTTGGATAAGGTTTGATTTTAAAAAAAATATATGAGTAAAGTCATTCCAATCCAAACTGTTCTAATCCAAACCGTTATTAACAAAAAAAAAAAAACTTCTCAAATATAGCACATTTTAAAAATTCCTACCCCCACATCAACATTTTATTCATTTACTTCTAGATTTCATTCATACACCCCAAGATTTCATTCATAAACATCAACAAAAAATTCCAACATTTTAAACTTCAAATATAGTGAGTTGTGTTTAAATATAATTTAATTAAATTCGAAAGTAGTACGAAATAAGTAAGGACTTAAAAAGACAGGGGTTCATGATAAACATTTATACTACCAAATTAAAAAATGAAAAATATTAATTAATAAATAAATATATTAAAAATGTTAACGATTCAGTTTCAATTCCAACGACTTTCAAAATGAAATTTTTTAAACCAAAGCGCTAATGAGCCAATTTGGATCTTCAAATCGTTACTAACGGTACGGTCGAGATTTTCAAACCGTTAGACTTTTATGACGTCAAATTCAAACATAATATCAATGTTTGATGCAGAGATAAGCCTAGTTGTAGCATTGAGGAGGTAATGCAAATTGTGGATGAACTGCCTGAAGTGGTGGATGACGATAAACTCGTTATGAAAGTTGCAGACATCGTAGAAGCAGTTTTTCAGATAGCTATCGATCTCATTAGCCCACGTGATCCATAGTTTAGGAACGTTCCAAATGATACAAGATATTTGCCACATTTCAAAGAGTGCATTGGGGCAATTGATGGCACACATGTACCAGTTGTGGTGCCTTGAGAAAGCCAAATACCATATATTGGTGAAAACTAGAAAGGGCATCACTATCCAAAACATCATGGTTGTATGCAATTTTAGTATGTGTTTCACATTTGTATGGGCTGGATTGGAGGGAGTAGCTCCTGACTCGCGTATATTTATGGAGGCTCTAAGAAAATCAAATTTGAAATTTCCTCATCCACCCCTACCGGTTGGTAAAAAACAATATAATTTTATTTCTTACTAAATATATATTTTTTATAATTGCTTTTATGTTATTAAAAAATATGGTTATTAATTTATTATTATTTTTTGTTTTGTGTAAGCAAATACTATTTAGTTGATGTCGGTTATCTACAGATAAAAAGAAATATAGAATCTTAAAAGGGTGAATGACATCATATATCTGATTTTCGACATGAAAGTCAACCAAGAGGGAAGAAATAAATATTTAACCATAGACATTCATCACTACTATGCATAATTGAAAGAGTTTTTGGTGTTTGGAAAAATAGATGAAGCATAATATGTCAAATGCATAATTTTCCAGTAGAAAAACAAGTTCAAATTGTTGATGCATCAATAGCTCTCTATAACTTTATACGGATTCATTCCATGACGGATATTGACTTTCAACATTTCGATGATGAAGAGAAGCTACTTCCATTAGGCCATGAGCAAGGGATTAAAGAGGAAGGTATTGCCGAACAAAACAATTTTACTCATAGACAAGAGGTAGATGATGAAATAGAGATAATTGCTAATGTTCTTTTATCTAATTGGTATTTGTTCTTCATTTTATTGTTGTTAGTTCTTATCTTAAATTTTGATATATTTGTTAGATCATTAATTTTATGCCGTAACATAAGTTCCTAATTATTTGTTTGTACTAAAAAAATTGAGCTATAAGAATGATGAAATAAAATAATAATTATTTTATATTTCTAAAAACACTTTTTATTTTTTACTACCAAACATTTTAACATTATATTGCAAATACTCATTTAAAAATAAAAGTATTTTATGTGTGTATGCCAAATATCAAATTTTTTTTACTTAAATGCTCTACTAAATAAGCGTTACTAATCAAAAGCGTTGCTGCTTAAAAACATTTTACAAGAAAAACATCCAAACAGGAATTAAACATTTTACAAGAAAAACATCCAAACAGGAATTTTACGTTTAATTCTACTTCTTATGTGTGCTTGTAACCAGTGATGAAAGTATCGGCAATATTTCCGGTATATTGGCCGATATATCCGTATTTCCGACCACCGGCATCTAAGCAAGGGGTGAAGGAATTTCTTCCCCCAAAATCGACGATTTCGGACCGAAAAGCCCCAAACATTTTTGAATTTTTGAATGTTTGAATCCGCGTCTCTCTCCACCTCCCCGACGACTGACTCGACCCTCGACGGCTGCTCGCTCCACCCATCTCGTCCTCTCTGTGGCTCGAGCCATCTCGCCCTCACGGTCGGCCACTTCCGCCTCACTCCTCATCAGGGACGACGGGAGAGTTCTAAGACAGACTGAACTCTCAGTCTCGTCGCCTCGCCCCCTCACGCAGGTCCTCAACATTCCTCATCTCCAAACATAAACGATCGATCGAATCGAGAGAGATCTAGGGGGTTGGTTTACTAAATAACCAAATGAACGAAACACACCGTTTCATTTCATTTGTTTTTTTAACCCCATTTTTTATATGTTTAAACATACAATTATATTTTACGAAATTCTGCTTAAACATATATTAGTAAATTACTATATTTTAAAGATTTTTTTTTGTTTACTTAACGGTTAAGCCTTAACCTTTTTTTTAACCATATATTACCAAATATCAAAAAAATCAAATATATATTATTTGATAAATTATGTTTTAGTATTTGGTAAATATCAAATATCAAATATATATTACCAATTTACCATATATTACCAAATATAAAAAAAATGTTAAGCCTTAAACTTTTTTTGATAAAATTCCAAATTTATTATTTGGTAAAATATATTTTCAATCTGGTAGACACTCTACTTGTTTTTAATGAAGTACAATGTGTAAAGTATTCATAGTGCAACATTATCAATAAAATTATGTTTTATTTTAGGTTTATTTTAAAGATTTTTTACGATTAGTTATTGCCAGACTTATATTTTATTATATTATTCATCATATATTTATTATATCAAAGTCATTTTATAATTTTTATTAATCCTATATAGCCATTATTGGGTACTTAAGTTTTTCCCAAAATTTTATTATAAATTTCCAACTTTTAGACCTAATTTCTGTTATTTTTACTGACAGTAAACGATATCGATATCGGTAATAATATTTGGAATGAAATATCTGTAAATTCAACTTGCAATATATCAATATTTTCATATTGGCTTGTAACTAGTAATCCTCTTTATTGATAGCGTTCGTCTCTGTAGTCTCTGTTGCTTTTACTAAGCTAACACTTTGACGTTGTTTTTGCTACTTACACTTCGATGGTGTTTAATATGCACATTTACAAGTGCTTTTTTTTAAAAAAAAAATCAAAATGAAAATTGCCCACTTAACCACATTTAAAGGCATGAAAAAAAAGAGCGGAATTAGGGTTCATTTTCCTTTTTATTTAAGATGAAAAATCCAGAGATGCAAGAACTGAGTATATGACCACCAATTACTGAAAATAGATGGCAAAGTAAAAAAAATAAAATAGTAAATTACATTTTACCATTCTATAATTTACATCATGAAAAATGACCATATTTTATTTTTAACAACTTGACAAACGCTACATGTACTTTCTAAAACTTAACCTGCCCCAATCGTTAAATTTTTTGTCAAAACTTCTGTTTAATGTCTTACCATTCTATAATTTACATCATGTAAAATGACCATATTTTATTTTTAACAACTTGACAGACTCCATGTACTTTCCAAAACTTAACCCGACCCTACAAAACTTTTGTTTAACGCCGACGTGACTTCTATGGATCTCATGTTTCACTATTACCAGCCTCAATTTATTCATTTTAGAGTCCAATTCGGATATTTTTTTTTTCCGATTTTATTTCCCTGAGTCTGAGTTTTGGTCACCTAAAGGGGCTAGGAAACGATGCAGTGAGGGGAGGTTTGGTAATGCTTGCAGACATGCTTTGATTCATGTCTGCCCAAAATTTCAGAATACTAACTAGGCAACGATGCTAGGAAAACCTAAAGGATGTGCACCTGGTATTATGACATGCTTGATGACTCAAATTCGTTGGAGATTATGAGAGCCATATTTATAACTACACTCAAGATAGGCACAGAGTTTGCTCTTCGATTTTTGGTGTATTAATGACTAGTTATATAAGATTTACAGTGTCCCATAACTTACAGGGTCAAAAGGGATCTTGGGTCAACCCCAGTTGGTGGTAGTTCATGTAGTTAATTCCATTCAATCGTATACAACATAAGATCTGCTCTGGCAACTCTTCGGCTTTGTTTCCCTGGTTTTGACAATGCAAAATATGACATGGATGAACAAGTTCAAATCCCAGGATGATGGAGAAACAGATCGAATAGTTAATTAAAATAACTTGATTAATTCAAACAATCACCTGAATTGTGAGGCCGACGTCCAAGATGCAGTGCTTTAGTCTATCTAGGAATGCTTCGAACCCTTTCCTAGATATATAACTAAATCTGTGCATATCCAAATCAATCTCAAGGTAGTTCTCTCCCTGGATTCCATTATGGTTGGCAAGAAACGAAATGTATAAGAAGCCATATAAATCCAACAGATTGTGATGATTTCAAAAAATTCATTATCATAAAGACAAGATCCATTATTCTTAATCAAAACTCAATTAAGCAATCTAAACGCGCTCACCGTGTAAAACTCATGTTGAGGACGTGAAAGAACAGGTTTCTCATTGTAAGCCTGCATAAGCTTCCGCTCCGGTGCACTCAAGTGAAGATCTTCCACATTAGCAACACGCCCCAATATTTTCAACCTTTCTCGAAAGGGTGCAATTGTATCAACAGGAAAACCTTTGACCTTTTCAACTTCATCATCAATTAATCTCTGATTTGGAAAAGGCATGAATATGAATCAATAACAATATCATGCATCATTCTACAATGACTGCTGCAAATGATATTGACGAAAATGTTCAAATGAGATTGTAATGCAAACTTAAAAAGGCTCCATCTTACTCTGATTTTTTCTTGAAAATTAGGGGGAAGTTCCTTGGAGTACATATCTGAAAGCTTAAAATACAAGACAAAATTCATTCCTTCTCCATCATTCTCACCCTGAAATATTGCAGCAGGATACAATGGCACCTGTAGAATCCATGAAAAGGACATAAGAATAACTCAACAGTTCAAATTAAGAATGAGAGAGAGAAAGAGAGCACGAGAGATCAATTACCTGTACATTTACAACAAGAATAGTCGGAACATCCCCAGAAGAACTAACAATAGGGAGTTCCACAAACCGAGCTATATGACCTAATTTACGCGGAGATAAAAACACATCAAGACCAAATGGATAATATGCAGCATAGCTGGGAGCGAATTCCTTCTTCCTGTCCCTGCATGAAAAGAAAATAGTATATATTAATGAGTACTATTTACAATCACTATGTTACAACTGCCAATATCTTTTGATTAGATTATTTTAACGCTAAAAGGAAAACTGGTCAGAAAGTTTGTGAAAATATTGAGTGCGCTATCTCCCTTATATGAATGTGCATATGTGCATAAACCAATTAAGCATACCCATTTAAACTTCTTACCTAAAATAGTGCGGTCCCCGAACTTTGAAAGTATTTGGCTCAATTTGTGACCACGAATCAAACATTTTCTTTTCTATAGGGCAAAAAGGGACTTGAGAACCTGCTATTGGTCTTTGCAAAAGCTTCTTTGAAGAAACTGAATTGAACATAACAAAGAATCAGTTAAAGGAATTAAAATTGGATATGTTTGTACTAGACAAAAGAGTAGAGATGCTTGCTATGACATCTTCTTTAACAAGGAACAATCTAGATGACCAATTGAGGGAAGAACTAAGAGAGAGGCTAGAAAATTAATTTATTTTCTCTTCAAGATTATATGGTCACCCGGCAAGCGATGGTAAAATATTTATTTCGAACAAAGGTTTTCTGAGTGTGGTGCGTGCAAGCAATTTGACTAAAAGAATAGCTACTTGATGAATGCAAAAATGCAGCCAAAGACTGAAGAAATGCACAGACATGATAATAGCGATGGCAATGAAAAGAAATTGATCCTATTTGTGTCTACTGTTTGCAAGTAAGTATAAAACAGCTAAAGATGGTTCTAGTTCTTACATAAACTTGCATTAGCTTGTTCTTTCCATTTGAATGGATGTTTTAAGGCAGCCTTCTTCCTGGCACTCGGGGGACTAGAACTTAGAGACCTTCTCTTTTCAACTGAGGGAACAGTTGAAGCAAGACAAGGTAGACAGGTGCTTGGAAGAATCCCACAATTATCCAATATCCCTTCCTCTTTGGCAGATGTTTCATCCACAGAGGAGGAGATTTCATCAAGGAAGACAGGTTGATTTGCTTCGGTTGAATAATCATCACCTTTAGTTTGCGTACCAACGTCATTAACATTCGTGATATGAGCATTGCTCTTTTGAGAACCCACATTGACAGAGTTATTTCCAGAATTCTCTGTTGATAAAGTAGAAGAGGTATGGAGGCCGTTGATATGATGCTCTCCATAATTGGCATCTCTAACAGACGAATTACTTGATACGGATACACGTTCAAAGCCATTTAGAGATAACACCTCTGCAAACAATAACAGTTTCCAAACTACAAATGTAAACCCATCCATCTAATTGATCTAATAGATACATGAATTGAAATTTCAGTACTTTACCATCCTGAACACTTAGGTAATCTTCATCGCAGTCGGATTCAAATACAGCAAGGGGATCAAACCATGAGTCTTCGGTACTTTCTGTGGATATCACCATGTATTTTAACAAAAATCAGGGGCAATGGCCGTAAGAAAAAAAGTACAGTAACATGCAATATGAGAATTAGAATGTCAAAAAGAAAATGCCAACAAAACATTGTCAGAAAAATTGTGATTCAGCATGTCATTTGCAATAAAAGACAAAGACAATACAAGTTTTGACAATGGAAGCATGGGCAAATTAAGCAACTTCTTCAGATTTCAAAAGCACCCTATTTGGCGTGTGGCCCACTAAGAAGACTCAACCTTTCCAGAAACAAAAACACGGTTTACATTGATCAGATTGGAGTCAAATAAAATTAAAACCATTTTTCAATTTTTAATCAAGCACATTCTTTTACTTATCAAGAGGATTATTCTCAATAAAGCTCAAATTTTAATTGGTAAACCCAACCACCAATGACCAACCAACTCAACCAAACAAGAACTAATTTCAAAACAGAACCCCAAATCAAAGCTCCAAAATTTCATATTTTTACAGATTCCGATAACAGATCATTCTACAGGGGATTAAATAAAGAATGGACCTTGGAAAGTGGGGTTGCTGAAGGTGGAGCGATCAGGCTGGGCGGACCTAACAGACTTGTCCGGTGATCCTTCAGACAACCGAGGGATCCGACCAGGAGACTGTTTAGCCCGTCTGTTCACCCCTTCTCTCCTCCTCTTCCGGCTCCTCTTCTTCTTGGACGAACTAAGTCTCCCTCCAACGCACCCCTCCGGCGTTGACACACACGCCCCCATCCCCTCTCTCTCACCAAAAATCAACAACGACCGTCACCGTACCATAATTATTATAGACAAACAGAGAGGAACTAAAGCAACCGTTTGTTGGTAGTGGTTGTTGGTTTTGATTTCTTTCGTGAAAGCAAACCTTAAGGCCTAAGCTTTTATTGTAGTCAAATTAAAGACAGCAGGCCCCTTAAAAAAAAAAAAAAAAAAATTCAAAATGCGAGAAGTGACTGCATTTCTGGTAGCCAAAGCTAAAAATCCCCCGATATCTAAATAAAGTTTCTAGCGGCAAGTCGTGGAGAAATGGCTCGGTGTTCCGATTATCATTAGGTAAAAAAGTAATTAATTAATTCATCGAAAAAAAAAAGTAATTAATTCTTTTTTACACGACGTAATCGAATATTGTCTCTTATCTATACGTTTTAATTGGATTTATAGTTGAATTCATGTAAATGCAAGCAATTCCTTGTTCCGACAGAAAAGAGTAACTAAATGATGTGATTAGAGCTTTTGACCTCAAAGTAAAATTGATAAATCTAAATAATCCATTTGTTAAAAAGTTGGTAATCCCTTTATGATTATTTTTCAAAATTACAGTTTATTACCTTTTTTTTTATTATTGAAATTTCAATTTAAACTTAAACTTTTAAATTTTGTATTTAATTACATGAATTTTCTAAGACTCTTCACGGAAGCCATTATGTTAGAAATTATTTATGATAAAAATAATAATGTGTAAAACTCTAGAGAATTCAAAGTAATTAATGTGTGACAAACCACTTGATATAATTTTTTATTTACTTATTGAAAATACTTTTAATTTTGATCGAAAGTTCTAATAAAATTTTAATGAGACTACTATTTGTGCATCATACTCACTATATACATTCTTATTCATTTGTTATTTAATAATATCATATTTTGATAAATAAAAACATAGTTAATTATAAATTTTAGAGTTTAATTATCGATATTAAATACAAAATAGAAATATGTATTACCATTTATATTTTTTTGTGGCAATGAGGAAGGCTCACAAATCAGGTGTCAAACACAAGGTTTAAAACGGCATTAGGCGCTTTTAGGGTGGTCGATATGGGTCTAGTTTAGGCAGTTAGGCGAGGCCTAGGTGATTTTATTTTTTAAAAACAAAATTCAACAAACTAATAATATAATGAATACTATCAAATAATTTGAAAACAAAAATTAATTGTCTAAATAAATAAAT
This sequence comes from Prinsepia uniflora, assembly GCA_032719365.1. Taxonomy (NCBI): domain Eukaryota; kingdom Viridiplantae; phylum Streptophyta; class Magnoliopsida; order Rosales; family Rosaceae; genus Prinsepia; species Prinsepia uniflora. The sequence continues at coordinate 63,438,437 of CM064871.1, read as the reverse complement.
TGATTTAGGAATCATAAATGTTGAAAATGTAAGTTTTTATTAAATTTATTATACAATATTTTATATTTTTTAATTTATTATCTTTGTTTTAATTAATACTTATATTATTAATTAAGTATTTAATAAATAAAATAACTTATAAAACTAAATATATATAAGAATTATATAATTAAATATATAAAAACATACCCGCAAATCACCATAACCTTTTAGTTATTATACAGATGAGTTTCTCACATTCAAACTCATAAGCGCTCACTCTTTAAAATAGCGACAGCCTAATCTATAGTCCAACATGCTTAACCGTTGCATGTGGATGCGTGGGAGTCAGGGTTTTTTTTTTCTGTAAGTTTATTTGCACTGTGGGTTTGTGGGATGTTGTCGTTGGCGTTTAAATTACGTTGTTGTTGGGAAAGTTGGATCGTGTACGATTTGTCGTATATTTTTCTCCACCTATGAGCAGTAAGAATGGTCATAGTCTCTTAATAGATGATAAGCTGCGGTGCAGGCCTACTTCTTCGACAATTACAATAAGGTCGGCAACCAAAATCAAAATCAAAACACAAGCAAGCAAACACAATAACTTTTTTCTTTTTGGTGAAAGTGGATATGACTTACGAGAGTGGATAGGAAGGGAAACACGTTTTAAAGCTCTCCACCTTTTTTGTCCACTCATTTTAATGTGCAATATATATTGTGGTTGGAAAAAAATATGATATAATATTATTTTAGAAAAAAATATATAAGTTATAATATTACATAATTTATTTTTTATACACTTGAGTCAATATATTATAATTTTTTTGTACAAAATAAGAAAAGTGGAATTCTTTTTACAAACTCAAAGTCACTCCATTTATAATAAATATAAATACTAGTATGCTACACACTTTATAATAAATATGAATGCTCATATGCTACTAATAAATTGTATTTGTAACTATATTTGGACTTCTCTTATATCTATATGAACTCGACATTATTTATTATTTAATAAATATATATCATCTAATAAAATATATATCATCTTGATTTACAATGGTTCTTTCCTTTTTATTGTATAACAATTATAAATCAAGATGATATATTTTGTTTTGTTATTTATTAAATCTATACAAATTCGGCGTTATTTATTATTTAATAAATAACAAATTATTAGACTTATAATATTAGGATAAATTTTAATTTTTAGAAATAACATATTAAGTGGTGACTTATTGACAGTGATATTTCTATTATCTTTATTAGGATTTGAAATCTTCCAAAAATTAAAATAGAATTAGAGAGTACAGTTAGAAAAGTTTGATGTGACATATGGAGTAGTGCCATTATATATTTCTGTGGTGTAGGTAACTTGGCAGGGACCCGCATGGGTCATGGGTCATGGAACATGGTGCAGCTGTGAATCTAAAAACTTGAAATGCTGCCACGAAACAAAGCAGCCGCACACCAATGAAATTGAATTAATGGCAGGAGAAACAAAAAATACGTCAATAATATCAACGCGAAAACCTCCAGGAAGGAACGGTTCGTGGCGGCTACGGACAGCAACATCTAGCTCTACCGAGAGAAATACACTCCATCGGACTAGTCGCTCACCAATTTGCGAGGCTAACATTATATTCAATTCAAATGGGGGACCCTTTTAGCCGGGAGAGTTTTTCTATACGTTTTCATAATAAATCTTATATTTTATAATTTGCATTGATGAATTTTAGTTATTGTACGTTTTCCAACAACAAAAAAGTTATTGTACATATCGAAATAGTCTATTATTTCAATAATATGTAAGATTCGGATTGAAAACTATCCACTTAGGCTTCGTTTGATATGTCATACTGTACTGACTATTTCAATCGAATAGACTAATCTGTCCATCGGATAGACTGATTATTTAGTCGAGCGTTTGGTACTTTTCCGGATTAAAATGCCGACTATATTATACTGACCGGATTATATTATAGTAATTGACGAAATACTTATATCTTAAATATTAATTATGTATGTCATTATTTTTATTATTATTTATTTTAATAATAATTATTATTACTATTTATTATATTTTTATTAATTAATTATTTTTAATTTTATCATTACTATTTATTAAAATATCATTAATTATTAATTATTAATTTATTATTATTAGTATTTATTACTTTATTACTTTTTATTATTAATATTTACTAAATTAATATTTTATTTTTATTATATTACTATTTATTATTATTATTATTATTATTATTATTATTATTATTATTATTATTATTATATTTTACAAGATTACTAGTTATCCGACTATTTAATACGGAAAATTTCGAGCGTATTATTTTAGCCTGTCTGGACAGTATAAAAATATTCAACCGTACGGTGACTAATTAATACGACTGGTACCAAACACATGTTTCAGATTATTTAGCCTATCCGGAATGTAATATGACATACCAAACACACCCTTAATCTACAAAATATTACAAGTACAAGTAGTCAAATAGTCAAATGGTAATTGCAATTATCCACTTAATCTATAAAATATCACACGTATTAGTAGTCAAATGGTAATTGTACAGTTGTACTTATTATATAATGATAGATTTTGAATTTAATTCTCATTTCCTATTGATTCCTTTGAATTCCGTATTCAAAGTCGCGATCAACTATATTCATTAAAAAAATCAATTCAATATATTTCTTATGTACCCAAAGATGCTATATTGGATTTGAATCAGATTTTGGATCAATCTATATTGATTGACTGTCTCCATTATGTTGTTGCTAGCAAATACCACTCTTTTTGGTTTTAGATCTTCCAAATCATTCCTGCAGGAGGTCCGGACCCAGTTTTTTCTAATCCTTCGATAAAAAGATTCATTCTTTTCATAAAAAATAGGAGGTAGAACCAATAAAGATTTCTTTTTCGATTCATCCTTGGAGTTGAATACCTCATTCAAGAATTGTTTTTTATCCAATCCAATAGAAAAGGCAAATCCCTTATGATACACCAGATCCGGTTCGGTTATTGATAGAGTGAATAGATCTGTCATTTCTTGAAATCTCTCTTCTGATTCAAAATCGTGGTGTAACGTGTACCCCTCCCCCTGTTCCGGTCATGGAATAGATGAAATAAATCAAAGATTAATATTAATCTATATAATGATTATTTAAGAAATAATTTTTACTTGATATCTTAGTTTAAGAATTACTGTAGCTGACAGGACCCGTCCCAAATCCCCTAGATTATCGTGGGATGTGTATGCTCCCGTCTGACACGAAGTGTTAGACAAGGGGTAATTTCAACCTTAACCCAACCGGGGCTTCCAGAGTGCGCGAGGATCGGAGAAGGAGTATGATATCTCGGTCTCTGCTATAGCCTGTATCCGCGATCAACCTGAAGGACATTAAAACCATTGAAAGCTGTGAGTGTACGAAACAAATAATTTATAAAATTCATTTCACAAAGAAAACATCTTTGCCCTTCACTAAAAAGCATGCATGCATTTGAAAACCAATTATCAAACCATTTAGTTAAATCAATCATTAGGGCCGTAACCCAAAACCGTAAACCAGAGTATATGGCAACTCAGCCCAAAACCAATCATATGGGAACTCAGCTCAAATCAAATCCTTAGGGACTCAGCCCAAATCAAATCACGTGGGTCTCAGTCCAAATCCAATACTCGGCATCCCTGATGTATGGCATCCCAGATGTCACAATCCACACCACTGTCAAAGTTCCAAGCTACGCGTGCTACCCGGGGTCTGAAATCCCAAGTCTCCCCAAGGTCCACCCAGGTCAATGACCCGCAGATCAATAACCCTCACTGGGGGGAGGTTTTAACCTTTAGCAATCCTGCTCCTGAGTCACTATACGGACCGGTCGCTCCGTGCAATGACCCCTTACAAGCAATGCCCCGTGACTGCTCCAAGATACTACGAGACGTTTGGAGGAGACAACCCGCCACTCCAGGATACTAGGGACGTCTGGAGTGTAACGACCCGTCCCAAATTCCAAGATTAGATTAGTGACTAATCGTGATAGTGAGGTTAATCGGTGATTAATGGGGTACTTTCGGACGAACGATGCAAAATGACTGTTTTGCCCATAGGCGTGGGCAAAAAGTTGACTTCTTGTTCTGGTGGTCAAATGGACTTTGGCCGATGACTGTGAAGTAATTCAGGACTTCACGAGTTCATAGACAGGTGGCACGTTCAATTCCGACATTCGAGGAAAAAGATATGACGTTCGGAAGTTCAAGGGTACTTTGGTAATTTGGTTAAAATGGGTAAATAGTTGACTTTTGACCTGGGAGGTCCGATGGCCGAGGGCCAAAAAACCGTTACATAGATCGGGACGATGCGAATCCATAGACAGGTGGCACGTCGAAATCGGACGTTCGACGACAAAGTTACGGTTCACGGAAGTTTCGGGTCACGATTGCACTTTTTACGAAACGACTTAGCTTTTGTCCTTAAGTGGGCCATATATTTTGACAAGACCCATCCCGATTATTCCTCGATAATCGTGAAAGATCCTGCTCCCGTCTGACCATAACCTTAAAATACCAAAAGTAGTCCATATATATATATATATACATACACAACATAACAAACGACAAACATAGTCAGACAAGGGATAGGTACGTCTTTTAGGACCGTTGACTGCATCAGTTGTCAACCGATTTACAGAGCATAGGAAATATTTACAAACAAAGATCAAAATCCTACGCGGTCAGATACTTGAGTACGCAACGGTCTGTTTATTCCTCTGCCTCGATACGAGCCTCAGTACCTGTGCACGGGCCTGGAGGGTACATAAAACATTAAGGGTGTGAGTGGACAAAAATAAAGTTTTAGAAATACATTTATCAAAAATAGTCTTACCCTCCAGTTTTGTAAACATGCATGCATTTTATAAAACATGAGTCATATAAATCAAAGGTAAAATAAAACAGCTAATACAATTCAAAATCAATCATGATACCACCATCCTCAACATCCAATCTCAATATCCAATAACCCGTCACGATATCAATACAACGCGTGCAACTCGGGTGTCTCACGTCCGAGTACCTCCCCAGGATCAACGACGTCTGGGGTGATATCATCTCCAGGATCAACGACGTCTGGAGGATATCATCATAAACTCACACTCCTGAGACTAAGTCTCCCCTCGGAGCTACTCATCTCCAGGCAGTGGATCGTGACTACTCCAGGATCTACAACGTCTGAAGGAGACCATCAAATCACAGAGGATGGTACATGTGGAACAATCATCAATAACCAATAATCTCCTTTCAAAAGCATTTCAATCTCAAAATCAAATAAATATTGCAATAGGGCCTCTGCCCGAAACATAGCTTTTACAACGCATAAGTACGTTCCACAAATCTATTTATAACACAACGTTTAAAATATAATTTATAAATCAATTTCATCAATTAACTCACGTAAATTCAATTCCGAGTCAAAATCCATCTCAAATCATGGGCCTTCGCCCGAAATAACACTTTCATGATTTTCTCAAAAATCGTGCCCAAAAGCAATATAAAATAATATAATATTCCCAAAATCCGGAAATCATCATATCACATCATCAATCGTAGCAAATGAATTTAAATCATATCATAAAGTATTTAAAAGCAGTTAAAACATATATGCATGCATTTAGGGTAGAAAACAAAAGCCCATTCACACACCGTCCAGATTGCTCAAATTCGAGCTGTTCGTTCTCGTCCGATGTCCCGAGAATATTTCAGCCTGTCAAACACGTAATATAGGGTTACTAGAGTATCATATAATCTTATGTACGAATTTCCTAGTTGTCGGAATAAAATAATATTATTTAAACGTAACCTATACGCTTCAGATACGCAAAACTACCCTCAATTAACATCCGATTAACCCGAAACTAACGCCAATAGGTCCGTATCATCGAGAATATCAAAAAGTAATGTGTGTTGAACCCACCGTCAGATTTCCGGTCACGCGCCCTCACGTGCCGTGAACAGTAACCACTACTGTTCATCTCTCTCGCCCGTTTACCTGATAAACGGGTCGTGGACCTGCGATGCAACCCGATTCGGTTTTGATCAATTTGAACCCAATTCTTCCAGTTCTTTCACTCATTTTTATCTATTCTAGGTATATTTTGGATCTGTGAATTAAATTTCATAAAAAAAGGCCCTAAACCTCTCGACTCGACCTCGAAACCCAACGGGTCCTAACTCGGGTTCTACCCAAAATCGACCTATATCATTCAATTGATTACACGAGAAGCATCTAACATTCATTCTAAACACGAAATCGAAATCAATTTCAAGAATCATTACCTCCAAGTAATCGAACTCAAGCTCCAAATTTCCAAGAAATCACAGAGTCTGTTCGTCGTCAATTCACCCTCAATTGACCTCCCAATCGACCTGGTTCGAGTCGTTTAGCTCCCAGAAAGCTAAATGGCTAATCTATTTCACTCGAAACGGTTTATAAACCCAAAATCGAATTTGTGTTCTTCAATGTTTTTTCGGGTATTTTCAATGTAATGGCAGTCGATTTGTTTTGGTTTTCACTCAGTTTCCCTCATCTAATTCTCTCTGTTTTTCTCTCTGTCACAATGGTATCAGTTGGTCTAGGATCATGATCAATCAAACTAACATGGATGCACATGGACGAGTAATGGATATTGTTTATGGTTGTTTAGCGGCAAACGGTGCTTTGTTGTCACTAAGTATGGATTCAAAGTGACAATTGTCCCTCCTCACGGGCTGAGATCATGACTCAGCTGCTAATTATCTAATTTAATTAGTCCTGATCACACTTACCATTTTACCCCTTAAGCACAATTACCATTTTGCCCCTACATTTCACAACCCCATAACTTCTTCATCCGAGCTCCATTTTCGACGTGCCGCCTGCCCACGGATTCAGCGTTCCGAGATCTATATAAAGGCACTAGAAAAATGTTCAAAAAGTATTCCAAACAAAAAGTCAACTTTTAGCCATGTCTCTCCAGGGGTAAAAACGTCATTTTTCATATTATTTTAATATTTTACATTCCTTGGATTTTCGGGACGTTACATATTTTAGAAGAGCCCAATGGATGAGTGACAAGTGTCACTCATCCATTGCTCATTATGATCCCATACATGAATATCATCCCTTAGTCGTGCAAACCATCCCACACAAAACTCAAACCCGATCTCACACCATTCTTCATCTCTGTACAACCTAAACCATTCCCTTCCATTGGATTTAGCCTGAGATGGAGGCAGAGAGGAAATGAGGACTGAGGAGGCTGCAGGACCGCAGTCCACGACGGCGTGGAGGAGGAGGAACCCAGTAGATATCGGTTTTGCCTGATCTCCTTAATTTTTGATTTCCTACGTTGAGGACGGTTTTAGGTATTCATAATGGGTTTATTAGGTTGCTTAGATGGTATAGAGAAGGCTTTTGATGAGGTTTGATGGTTGCGAAGCCTGGGAACAAAATGGAGGTTCTGGACCGAAAAGGGGTAATCGGGCTCAATGGATTTTTGTACGTTTTTCTTAGTTTTCTTCATAGGAATAGATAGGAATTGAAGAACTAGGAAGAATGGAAGCAAACGGACCAGAAATGAGTGAGGAACCAAGCCGGACCGGTCACGCCGGCCCAGGAAAACAGGCTGCACAGGAAAACTGGGTTGGACCGGTTCAGCCAAGGTAGATGATGATGCAACATTACCGCGCGTGATCTCACGCGTAGTGGCTTCTCGAGGCGCGTGAGGGCACGTATCCCATATTTTTGGAATGTATTCAGCACGTGAAATTATCTATTCGATGTAACAAACATTTTGGGACTGGTTTCGTATCGATCAGACATCGTTTCGATAGGTTTCGGGGTGTCCGAAGGTTTTGGGATCGGGATTAAAAATAGTAAAAATTCCGAAAAATTACGGAGCTTTAGTTGGAGGTTATTTAAGTAGTTAGTAACATTAGGAGGAGGGGAGTGATGTCTCGTCTCTACTACAGCCAGGAAAAGTTCCGTCTCTAGCACTCCCCGGGGCTTCCAGAGTGCGCAAGGATCGTAGGAGGAGGGGAGTGATGTCTCGTCTCTACTACAGCCCGCATTCACGATCAACCTGAAGGGCATTAAAACACGAAAACTGTGAGTGGACAATTTAATATTTTAATTAAAATCATTTCAAACAAAGACATTTATGCCCTTCATAAATACATACGCATGCATTAGAAAACTGTTTATCAAAACGTTCATAAAACTATTTGTCAAACATATCAAAACCTTTCAAGGGTTCATGCTCGGCCCCATAAACCGTCATGACCCATAAATCCACTTTGGGTCCCTGACCCGAAATCACAACCTTAAAATCATAAAACAATACATGGGAACTCAGCCCAAATCATGTCACGTGGGTCTCAGCCCAAAACCATTCTCAATGAAATACTAACACACAAGATACGGGGTCTCTGTCTCAAACCATTTTCCAAAACATAAAATACAGGGCCTCCACCCTCAAATCTCTTTCTGAAACCACATACGTATAAAAATATGTATAACCCATCCGCGACACTTCCGAGAAGATGCCAACTCGGGGCACACTGCCACTAGGGAACACATCCCTGATATCTGGCCCGGGACCATAACATAAGTTACCACCACTCCTGGAACGGGATCCCTATGGGGATACCCACTCTGGTCTGGGGATCGTGACTCTCCAGGTCGACGCTGGAGGAGGCCATATAATAATATGGAGGGTTCATTCATTTTCAAATACTTTCTTCCTTTCTCAAAATACATTTCAACTGGGTCTTATTCCCGATTCATTTCAACAGGATTCCTCGAATCCGAATCAAATCATTTTCACAGGCCTCGGCCTAAATTTTCAGTTCAATAGGGTCTCATGCCCGAATACTCATTTCACAAATCGAACTGGGACTAAAGCCCGATGTTACAATCAACTGGGCCCTAGGCCTGGAACCATTACTCAACAGGACCTCACGTCTGCTTTCATAACCAACAGGGTCTTAAGCCCGATAGTAACACTAACTGGGCCTCAAACCCCAATCGTAAACCAACTGGACCCTCGGTTCGATCGTATAGCTCAAATGGACTCCACGTCCGAGAGTTGTAAATAAAATGGGTCTCGTGCCAGATTACATATTTCCAAATACAAAATCCATTTCTTAAACCCTCGTTAAAAACCTAGAACGTATATGCATCTTATAAAATCGAAAATCTTAAAATACGTGCAAATACGTAAATCCTAGGCTACCACGAACAAATGCACTCATGGCATCACAAAACATATATTGAAAGCATTTATAAGCATTTATGCATGCATCAAAGTCAAAGGAAAGGTCCACTCACAGACCGTCTGAAGCCGCGCCTCGATACGCGTGCCATAATCTTCTCCGGAGTCAAACGTCGCCTTCTGGATTCCCGAACCTGTCCAAATTCATTTAGAGGGTTACTAATAGCCTCAATAACCTCCCATTGAAGTCCCATAATTTTCCTGATTTTCTAACTATTTTTAAAACTGAACCTAAACATTCGGACGTCCCGAACAATATCGAAACGATGTCCGATTGACACGAAACCAGTCCCAAAATGTTCGTTACATCGAATAGAAGATTTCGTATGTTGAACACTTCCCCAACAGGGGAGGTACCCACCCCCATGCGCCCACTGAAGTCCCTGCACGTGAGCCCACGTGCCAGGTGAACAATGTCATCTTCTCCACGCGTGAACTGGTCCACTGCAACCTGAACCGGTCTGGACCGACGTGACCGGTTCGGTAGTTTTCCCCCTTTGTTTTGGTTCGATTCCAACCCTAATTAATCCTATAATTTTCCTAACATCCATACGAATCTAAATATATTAATTAGGACATCCAAAAACCTATAAAACTCATGGTTCGATCTTCCCCCCCTCACGGTTCAAAACCTCCATTTGTTCCCAGGTTTCACAGCCATCAAATCCCATAAAAAAATCTTCATATTAACTCCCTAGCAACCTAAATAACCTTGTCCAAACGTCTTAAACGAACCATAATACATAAATCGACAATTATGGAAAATAAGGGTAAACCGGGCTACCTTCTCGGGTTCTCCTCCTTCCAGCTGCCGTCCACGGCGGTTCTGGCCATCCAGGCCCGCCACCAACATCCGACATCCTCCACTCACTCTCCTGGTTCCTCAGCTGGCCATGGGTGAAGGTTTGGATTAAATTGGTTTGGGTACAAAGGATGAGATTGGGTGGTGTTTGTGAAGGCATGGGAATTGGTCGATGCGTGGATAGATGACACTTGTCACTCATCCATTCGACAGGAACTAAATATCTGGGGCCCACAAAAGACAAATCTTAAGTCATATCGTGATTTGTGCAATAGTACCCTTAAACTTTCGTGAACCGTAACTTCGTCGTCGAACGTCCGAATTCGACGTGCCGCCTGTCTATGGATTCGTATCGTCCCAATCTACGTAACGGTCTTTGGCCCTCGGCCATTAGACCTTCACGGTCAAAAGTCAACTTTTGGCCCAAATTACTAAATTGCCCTCGAACTTCCGAACGTCATAACTTCCTCCTCGAAAGTCGGAATCGAGCGTGGCATCTGTCTATGAACTCGTGACATCACGATCTACGTCACAGTTATCGGCCAAAGACCAATTGACTGTCCAAACAAAAATTCAACGATTTGCCCATCCAATGGCAAAATCGTCATTTCGCCCGAAGGTCCGCTAATCCTCGTCTAATCTCCGATTAGTCTCGCTAATCCGTAATTAATCCTTAATTAATCCCGTTAATTCGGGACGGGTCGTCACAATCTTCCCCCCTTAAAGAATTTCGTCCTCGAAATTTAAATCGACCCGATTCCACAACCAAACTGTGGAATCCAACGATGTCTTCTTTACTCGGATCACTGCACCCACACACAAGGGTACCAGTGTAACAGTACACATCCGACACATACCGTACTCATCGTTATTGTCCTCGGTACATACCGTCATCAGAGCCTCCAAAGCTCCAATTCATTTCCGAGTACTACACGTCCGCTCGCACGTCTCACTTGAGACAAAACGTCGACACTTGTCGATCTCGCCTGTCACTCACTTAGACAGGTCAGCAACACCAGACTGACATCCAAATCACTTTTCAGTCTGACTCTCTGACACTTCCATCTGACAGTCGTCAAGCTGGAAATGCATTCCCACTAAGGGTTATCACATCTAAGCTGGTGTCCTGCTCAGCATTGGATCGGACAACATTCTACAAAGTCTCCCATCGCAATGGCACAAATCCCATCTCACAGGTCATCCTCAGACCTATGCCTAAACTAACCCTCGATACTCATACAAATCAACTCTCCCAAATTCTTATGCCCAAACTGACTCCAACTGCTCGTACGAGTCAACTCTCTCAAATTCCTATACCTAAAACTGACTCTTCTGAGAGTCCCATCGATCCGAACGCATCGGATAACTATCCATCCATTACCCTCACCTGTCACATTCGTCGTGGCCAACCGGTAACTCCAGCTCCACTGCGCTTCACTGCGCTACTCTGATCTCGACTCGTTCTCGAGTCCTCACATCGTATCTCGCATCACTCAGCGCTACCACTTGTCATCCAGACTCACCTCGAGTCTCCAAACTATCACTTATCGGATCCATTCCGATCGCCACTCACTTCCATCTAGGACTCTATCCAAATTACAACCTATTTACACTGTCGGATACTCTCGACCCGACATGCCGATTTATCGTGGTCAAACCCATCATCGAACGTGCACCACATTCCGACACACTTATACCACAAAAACATCGGGGCACCCCCGACCTACACAAGGACTGCTCTCTGGCAACGTCCAACCACAAACTACCGTTCGCACTCCAACCATGGTCTGGACCCCAACCGTCCGTCACCAAGAGAACGTCAGTCCGTCACCTCAAACACTTACTCGTCACATTCCGTGACGCTAAATACCATCTACTCGTCACATCAATCAAATTTGACCCACAACCTAGGTGTTCGATTCTTACACCCTCTTGAAGCCCTAGCTGTCATATCACTCCTCGTTGTCCCACCTAGGGACAAATCCAAGATGATGAGATTTGATGTCATCGTCGAATGGACTCTGATGTCATCATCTCGATCACAACCTCTCTTGATTCTGAAGTACCAATTACGTTGGAACCATGTTCCTTTTCCAATTACTGAATTCACTTATCACGCGGACATTCTAACGTCCTATAGGCAAACAAGTGCCATGTCCTTAACTTAGGAGGTATGGTCAACCGTAGTCGACCAAAACTAATCCGCAATGGACTCTTAAGTCCTCAGTTCAACTGGACACCATCCACGCGTCCGTGAATACCGTTTACTTAGGTTCACTCCTCCCTTGGGGAATTCACACGACTCAAGGTTAAACCTTGCATACCATTCTCCAACACTCACATCTCGTACCTTTAATTAACCTGATCCAACTCTGACTCACAGAATTGGTCAGAATCCACTAACATCGGTCGGTAGGCTAAACAGATCGCAACGCCTGTCGTGATCTGAAGCCAAATCTCTGCGTACTACCAAAATCCAAAAAACCGACCCATTCGTCATAAGACGTCACTTACGTCATCCATTCGCTCCTGTAACTAACTTTTTACCTCAATACTTCTGAGTACACCCTTGCGACTCAATCTCGTAGCACTGGGGGAACTAGTCTTCATTACTGGGGAAACTGATCTCCAACATAGGGGAAACTAATCTCCATCACTGAGGAAACTGGTCTCCATCACTAGGAAGCTGGTCTCCATCACTGAGGAAACTGATCTCCATCACTGGGGGAAACTGGTCTCCATACCAAGTACTCCCGTACCTCGCACTGAGCCACTCGAGATCCTCTCTGTCCCACCTTATAACAAGTACCACCTTCACAAGAGCGTGGCAAGTATGCCAACACTCAAACGTCAACATCTCATTCTGTGATCAGACTTAGCCGTCACCGAGTCTAATCCAGAATCACCACTCATACTATGCATCACTCACGTACCTCGTATCATCGTCACGACTGACGAATCCTATCGTCACAATCGTCACGGTAACCCGAATCTATCCAACTCGATAAGACTCGATCACGTCCGTCGATAGCAGCGTTTGCCACAACCTCGTGCAGACCAACTCACAAACACTCTGCTATCGAGACTCCCAATCCATGCGGTAGTCTCACCGCTAGTACCAATCGCTCCACACGCAACACCCACTGATCGGTCCACTTCTAGATCCGAGCACTAGTACTACAATCATGGTAACTTGTCCAATCAATCACTTACTAGGGTTATCACACATCCGGCTGCCCGCTGCAGTCCAACCATCCTGACCGATCCCTCGATCTCGACTCCGAAGAGTCGTCATGCTCCAATACTGGTACCCAACCAGCCAATAACTACACTCTAAGGATCTCGTCCTCCCGTAACTCTACGGCTCTCAGCCGTTGGCCTTCACAAGAACTGGCCGTACTCCGGGTCTAATATTGCACAAGCGCTACGTGCGCAAACACATCATATCGCGTCACCCCACATCTACTCTGGGTATCTCCTGCCAATCGACATCCCACCGGGATTCGACACATCGAAACATGGCCTCTCATGCCAATTAGAATCACACGTTCCTATTCCCAACAGTCGTGACTGTAGTCGTACAGAGTCATCGTAAACCGGGCAACCCTGACCTCTGACCACCACTAGTATTAATCTGTACATCCTCTATCCGACACGACACTACCGTCGAGAGGTCACAACTCTCAAGTCGTCGTACGGTCTCTACCGATCCATTGGATCCTACTCACCAGTGACGCTACGGCTCTAAGCCGTCAGATTCACACGGACACTAATCCTACTCGTGATCCACTTCCTCGAAACACGTGGCAATCCATGCCAATCGAACCTCAAACTATCGTATCACGTGCCAAACACTATCTAACTAAGGTTCAATTCTACCAAAACCTCGTACTAATACCCAAACTTTCAGGTTGATGATGGGCTGTTACGACTTCAAAGACATCACATCTTCGTCCTATGAGCCCCCTAGAGCAAAACACGCTCTGATACCAACTTGTCAGGACCGATCCCAAATCCCCCCGGGATTAACGTGGGACCCACCTGATCCCGTTTGACACGAAGTGTCAGACTAGAGAAAGTTCCGTCTCTAGCTCTCGTCGGGGCTTCCAGAGTGCGCCAGGATCGTAGGAGGAGGGGAGTGATGTCTCGTCTCTACTACAGCTCCCATCCGCGATCAACCTGAAGGGCATTAAAACAAGAAAACTGTGAGTGGATAATTTAATATTTTAATTAAAATCATTTCAAAAAAAGACATTTATGCCCTTCATAAATACATACGCATGCATTAGAAAACTGTTTATCAAAACGTTCATAAAACTATTTGTCAAACATATCAAAACCTTTCAAGGGTTCATGCCCGGCCCCATAAACCGTCATGACCCATAAATCCACTTTGGGTCCCTGACCCGAAATCACAACCTTAAAACCATAAAACAAATACATGGGAACTCAGCCCAAATCATGCCATGTGGGTCTCAGCCCAAAACAATTCTCAGTGAAATACTAAAACACAGGATACAGGGTCTCTGCTCCAAACCACTTTCCAAAACATAAAATACAGGGCCTCCGCCCTCAAATCTCTTTCTGAAACCACATACGTATAAAAATATGTATAACCCATCCGCGGCACTTCCGAGAAGATGCCAACTCGGGGCACACAACCCCTAGGGAACACATCCCCGATATGTCACGATATCATCTCTAAACTAGTGTGCACACTACTCGGGGTCTCACTCCGAGTCTTCTCCCAGGAATTCTCCATCTGGGAGGCTCAATCTCTGGATCTAGCCCGAGCTCTCTTTCTAGATCTAGTCCACACATCGCTCCGGAATCTAGTCCGGGACCACAACATAAGTAACCACCACTCCTGGAACGGGATCCCTATGGGGATACCCACTCTGGTCTGTGGATCGTGACTCTCCATGTCGACGCTGGAGGAGACCATATAATAATATGGAGGGTTCATTCATTTTCAAATACTTTCTTCCTTTCCCAAAATACATTTCAACTGGGTCTTATACCCGATTCATTTCAACAGGATTCCTCGAATCCGATTCAAATCACTTTCACAGGTCTCGTCCTAAATCCTCAGTTCAATAGGGTCTCATGCCCGAATACTCATTTCACAAATCGAACTGGGACTCAAGCCCGATGTTACAATCAACTGGGCCCTAGTGTAACGACCCGTCTCGGGAGTCGGGATTAGCGAAGTAATTAGTGACGAATTAGTTGAGTTAATCGGTGGTTAGTTGCTGAGTTTTTGAAGTTGGGTGCAGAATGACGATTTTACCCCTAGAATGGGTAAAAAGTTGACTTTTAGTTCGGGCGGTTAATTGGGCATTAACCGATGACTGTGATGTATTTTGGAAAGTCACGAGTCCGTAGACATGTGGCACGCCTGATTCCGACATTCGAGGAGGAAGTTATGATGTTCGGTAGGTTGAGGGCATTACCGTAATTTGGTTTAAATAAGGGAAAAGTTGACTTTTTGCACGACAAGGATTTTACACGTAGACCGAGGACCGTTAGGTAAATCTCGTCGTCCTGAGATCAACGACAGGCGGCATGCTTTCATCGGACGTAGGACGAGTGAGTTATGGGTCTAGAATGGCGATGGATAAAATGGTAATTTGGACTCACAAGGGGCATTTTGGTCTTTTTGCACATTGGGAATTGTGCAAACCAGATTGGGACAAGTGTACAAGTTGAATTGGATATTTTGAGTTTGGGACCATGGGATTGTGACACATGCCCTATGTCTAGTGGGTTCTAGTTTGTGCACGGGTTCAATTAAATTGGATTGTTCGAGTGTGTAGTCGTGTTCGAAGAGGGAGAAGAACAGAGCCTGGGTTGAGAAGAAAATTGATCGGGTTGTAGTGTGTGTTTGTGTGTTTTGGTGACCGAGTGAGTGAGGAGAGACTGAGTGGGAGTTAGTGAGTGGTTCTGGGTGAGAGTCGTGTGAGGAAAACTTGTGTGTGCGAGGTGTGAGTTCTTAGGAAAATAGAGAAGTGTCGAGGGAGGATCAATTGTGGCTGCTGGTGGTGTTTAGTGACCGTAGAGGAGCCTTATAGGCACGGCGGAGCTCACGGTGGAGAACGGACAGCAGGTAATTTCTTTTCTTTCCTCTGTTTGCTCTGTTTTCCAGTTTTGATTAAAACGGTAAGTTGTGGCGTTTGGGGTCGAGTCGAGGTGTTTGGTGAGTTCTAGTGAGTTCAGTAGGTTCCTAGGAATCTCTAGGGTTCGAAACCGTGACGGGGGATTGAAAGGTGGGCCGGGAGCAAAACAGTGTTTTGGATGGGTTTTAGTTCGAGTTTGAGGGAGGTGGTTTTGAGGTCGTGTTGTTGTGCTCTGAGTAGGGGAATCGATTACTAGGAAGGGGACGAAGCTACTGGTGGAAAAAGGAGTAGAAACGGCTGAGGGACAGCGGAGAACCGGTCACGCTGGTTCGGTTTGACTGATCCGGTCTGGACCAGTGAACGGAGGTTGAAGACGATGAACAGTGCAGGCACGTGAGGCCCACGCGCAGCCACTTTAGGGGGCTCGTGGGGGCGCGTGGTGGCTTTTCTGGGGAAGTGTCCAACATAGTTTTTGGTCTAATCGTTGTAACGAATCTTTTGGGACTAGTTTCGGGACGATCGGACATTGTCTCGGGTTAGTTTTTAGTGGTTGAAGGTTTAGGGTCCCGTTTACGTACATTTAGAAGTTCGAGAAAATTAGGGAAATTAGGGTAAGCTTATGTGAGATGTTTGTGACCCGTTTTTGGTGACTTTGGACAGGTCGGGATTTGCCTGAGACGACCGAGGATCGCACGGGACGCGATTGATGCGCGCGAAAGTTGTGGGTGGACTGTTTGTTTTCTACTGAGCATGCATAACTGTTTTTACTTATTACATTATGTTTCGATTATGCTTTTATGCTCTCGATATAGGATTTCATGATTATGATTTCTATATTCTTGCTTTACTCGATTGCACGTTTTTCAATATAAGTTTATCGGATTTGCACGTACTTCGAGAATATGAGTTCTGTGATGCTTATGACGATGGTTTTAGATGAATGACTATGTTATTACGTATTCTGTTTTATGAAAGATTTGTGGATCTGATTTTAGGATTTGAAAGGAAAAATCCGGGCGGGAGCCACTTTTTGGGAAACGTGATTTCGGTTTTTCGAAGATTTCCAGTTTAGTTTTGGCTTTCGGATTTCGATGGATTTTTCTTATGCTTGAAAAATGGTTTTGGGTTTAAAGACCCGGAAAAAAGAGAAAAACTCATTGGATCTGGTTTTAAGTTTAAAGACTCGTTGATATCCCGGAAAGGCCTGACTATTGCGCATTGTGTTTTGAGTTTAAAGACTCGGGCGCACTTGAGATCCAGTAAATGTGTATGATTGCTGTTTTTCACTGGTTTTCGAATGTTTTGGGCTATGACCCGAATAACTTGGTTTTTATGGCTTTAAGGCTGAATGCCTGAACGTTGGTTTTAATTTCTAATAATTTCTGCACGTTGTTTCATTTCGTGCTACTATTGTCTTAAGGTACTTGGTTATGCACGCATGTTTTCAAAAAGGAGGGTGTAACCCTGTTTTATTTATCGAACTGCTTTTATAACTCTTACTTATTTTTCGTCCACTCACATTTTTAATGTTTTTGACACCCTCCAGGTCGTGGTGCGAGCGTTGGGGCTACCGTTGAGACAGAGGTCGAGGCATAAGTCATCCGTTGCGCACTTAGCTTACAGTAGGGCTTGTTTTTGTTTTCGTACTGTTACTATGCTCTGTAAAATATAACTTTTCTCCTTCGTCTGACAATGTAAATTATGGATTATCGTAAAGTTGTTTCGGTCTTTGGTGTTGGGTTGTCAGACGGGAGCAGGATTCACCTCGGTTATCGGGATGATAATCGGGGTGGGCCATGTCACCTAGGCCCGAAACCATTACTCAACAGGACCTCACGTCCGCTTTCATAACAGACGGGGCCTAAAGCCCGATAGTAACACTAACTAGGCCTCAAACCCCAATCGTAAACCAACTGGACCCTCGGTCCGATCGTATAGCTCAAATGGACCCTAGGTCCGATTCCTCGTCAAATCAAATGGACTCCAAGTCCGAGAGTTGTAAATCAAATGGGTCTCATGCCCGATTTCATATTTCCAAATACAAAATCGATTTCTTAAACCCTCGTTAAAAACCTAGAACGTATATGCATCGTATAAAATCCAAAATCTCGAAATACGTACAAATACGTAAATCCTAGGTTACCACGAACAAATGCACTCATGGCATCACAAAACATATATTGAAAGCATTTATAAATAGTTATGCATGCATCAAAGTCGAAGGAAAGGTCCACTCACAGACAGTCTGAAGTCGCGCCTCGATACGCGTGCCACTCATTAACCTCTCATTGAAGTCCCATAATTTTCTCGATTTTCTAACTATTTTTAAAACTGAACCTAAACCTTCGGACTTCTCGAACTATATCGAAACGATGTCCGATTGACACGAAACCAGTCCCAAAATGTTCGTTACATCGAATAGAAGATTTCGTATGTTGAGCACTTCCACAACAGGTGAGACACGCGTCCCCACGCCCCCACTGAAGTCCCTGCGCGTAGCCCACGCGCCAGGTGCACAGTGTCATCTTCTCCACTCGTGAAGTGGTCCATTGCAACCTGAACCGGTCTGGACCGCGTGACCGGTTCGGTGGTTTTCCCTTTTTTTTTGGTCCGATTCCAACCCTAATTCATCCTATAATTTTCCTAACATCCATACGAATCTAAATATATTAATTAGGACATCCAAAAACCTATAAAACTCATGGTTCGATCTTCCCCCCCTCACGGTTCAAAACCTCCATTTGTTCCCAGGTTTCACAGCCATCAAATCCCATCAAAAATCTTCATATTAACTCCCCAGAAACCTAAATAACCTTGTCCAAACGTCCTAAACAAACCATAATACATAAATCGACAATTATGGAAAATAAGGGTAAACCGGGCTACCTTCTCGGGTTCTCCTCCTTCCAGCCGCCGTCCACGGAGGTTCTGGCCATCTAGGCCGGCCACCAACATCCAACATCCTCCACTCACTCTCCTGGTTCCTCAGATGACCATGGGTGAAGGTTTGGATTGGATTGGTTTGGGTACAAAGGATGAGATCGGGTGGTGTTTGTGAAGGCAAGGGAATTGGTCGATGCATGAATATAAAGGAAAGGGCAGTGGATGGGTGACACTTGTCACTCATCCATTGGGCAGGAATTAAATATCTAGGGCTCACAAAAGACAAATCTTAAGTCATCTCGTGATTCGTGCAATAGTACCCTTAAACTTTCGTGAACCGTAACTTTGCCGTCGAACGTCCGAATTTGACGAGCCACCTGTCCATGGATTCGTATCATCCCAATCTATGTAACGGTCTTTGGCCCTCGGCTATCAGACCCTCCGGGTCAAAAGTCAACTTTTGGCCTAAATTACTAAATTGCCCTCGAACTTCCGAACGTCATAACTTCCTCCTCGAACGTCGGAATCGAGCGTGGCACCTGTCTATGAACTCGTGATATCACGAAATACGTCACAGTCATCGGCCAAAGTCTAGTTGACTGTCCAAACAAAAATTCAACGATTTGTCCACTCCAAGGGCAAAATCGTCATTTCGCCCGAACGTCCGCTAATCCTCGTCTAATCCCCAATTAGTCTCGTTAATCCGTAATTAATCCTTAATTAATCTCGTTAATTCGGGACGGGTCGTCACAGATAAACTAGGGTATGAGACCCATTTGGTTTTGTCTCGGGCATATGACTCTATTGATGACCTACGAGTCTGAATAGTGGTCGCGGCGAGTGCTATGTGCACAACGACCGACGATACGACGCTCTCCTCCGGATTGGGATGTGTTCCTTCCGGAGAGGTCACGATACACGATTCGTTGTCGGATAGCCGATGGAGGCTCGACTTCGAAGTGCTGACGGTTCAGGATATCGATCAGTGATGAGTACTCCATCATATAGCGGTGGTCGCGTCGGTTGATTCGTTCACAGCGACATACCAAGATTGAGGGCGGTCCTGGATGGATGGTTGCTCGCATCACTACGATCGAAGTCGTGACTAACCTTGAGATATCGGGCACGATGCCCAGTTGAGTCATGTGTTCGGGCCCGAGACCCAGTTTTACTTTATGGGAACCGACATGAACCCTTGAAAGGCCTTATGATTCATGACGGTTTAAGGAAATCGAGCATGAAACCGTTGAAATGTTTTAAGGATGATTTCGTTATATATATATATATGTATGTATATTCATATACCTTCCTTTACTTAAATTTATCTCCTCTGGGGAGGGTCGTTGGCCTGGGTGGACCCCAGAGTAGTCACGGAGCACTAACTGAGTGGAGTCGCCCCCAGCTGGGTTCCTTACTCTTAGGAAGGCTTGGATCGTAACCTTAGGACGGGTCATTGGTCTATGGAAATTGACCTTGAACCCTGAAAGACATGGGTTGAGACCCCGGGTAGCACACGTGTAGCTTTGGAAATCGTGACAGTATTGGTTGTGTGGTTATATGTATATACAATATATGATATGTGATATATGAGATATGATATGTGAAGTGTACAGGTTTTGGGCTGAGTCCCGTATGGATTTGGGCAGTGGTCCATATGGTTGGTTCTTTATGGTTCTTTCGGTAATGGTTTTGGGCTTAGTTCCCATGTGACAACCCGTCCCGAATTAGCGGGATTAATTAAGAGTTAATGACGGATTATCAAGGCTAATCGGAGATTAGACGAGGATTAGCGGACGTTCGGGCGAAATGACGATTTTGCCCATAAATTGGGCAAATCGTTGACTTTTCGTTTCGATCATCAAATGGACTTTGGCCAATGACTGTGACGTAGTTTGTGACGTCACGAGTTCATAGACAGGTGGCAGGCTCGATTCCGACGTTCGAGGAGGAAGTTATGACGTTCGGAAGTTCGAGGGCAATTTGGTAATTTGGGCCAAAAGTTGACTTTTGACCCAGGAGGTCCGATGGCCAAGGGCCAAAGGCCATTACGTAGATCGAGACGATACGAATCCGTAGACAGGCAGCACGTCAAATTTGGACGTTCGACGGCGAAGTTACGGTTCACAGAAGTTTAAAGGTACTATTTAAGGTGACACGTTTTACGAGGCAAAAAGTGAAGTTTTGTCCTTTGTGACCTAGTTACTTTTAGTGGACCAATGGATGAGTAAAAAGTGTCACCCATCCACTGGCCCTTCCTTTACATTCATGCACCCACCATTCCTTTCATCGATCATTCATCCTCCATTTGTTTTCCAACCCAAAACCTGATCCACTCTTCACCCCAAACACCAAACCCTTGACCCCAAAATGATACTGGAGAGACTAGTGAGTGATGAGAGTACGGTGCAGGATGGTGGCCGGCCAGGTGACGCCATCGTGCACGGTTGAAACCACGAACCTAAGAGGGTACCTGGTATGGCCCAAATCTCTTTTTAAATTGATTTTGTTGTTATGGTTAGTTTAGGTTGATTAGGACTTGATTAGTTTACTGCTAGGGAGGTTTTAAGGAGGTCTGGGTGGTGGTTTTGGACTGAGCATGTAAGACCCGTGTCCTAGAGGGAACAGTGAACAATCCCACATTCCTGCGAGGGGGAATGGTCTGGAGAGGATGGTGGTGTGCCTTAAAGGTGTAGACACACACCTATCTAGCACTAGGCCTTTTGGGAGCTCAAGTGGCTTTGAGGGGGATTGGAACCCCAAAGTTAAGCGAGTTGAGGCTGGTGCAATTCCATGATGGTTGACCCCCTGGGAAGTTGCACCATGAGCTCCCAAAAACAAAACCGTGAGGGCGAGGCCCAAAGTAGACAATATGGTGCTAGATAAGTCGGGTCCTGAACGAGGGGGGTCAGGTCCTGAAAATTTGGTATCAGAGCCAGACCCCGACCGGGAAGTGTGCCAGCGAGGACACTGGGCCCTAAGGAGGGTGGATTGTAAGACCCGTGTCCTAGAGGGAACGGTGAACAATCCCACATTCCTGCGAAGGGGAATGGTCTGGGAGAGGATGGTGGTGTGCCTTAAAGGTGTAGGCACACACCTATCTAGCACTAGGCCTTCATGTCAGACGGGATCAGGCGGGACCCACAATAATCTCGGGGGATTTGGGACCGGTCCCGACATCCCACATATGGTTTTTTTGTATTAAATGGTTTTCGAATGCATGCATGCTTTTTAGTGAAGGGTACAAATGTTCTTATGAAATGTTTGTACAAACTCTTGTTTTGTCCACTCACAGCTTTTAATGTTTTGATTGCCCTTCAGGTTGACAGCGGATATGGACTGTAGTAGAGACCGAGATATCACATACCTCCTCCGGATCCTGGCGTACTCTGATAGCTCGAGAGGGCAAAGGTTGGAAATTTCCCTTGTCTGACACTTCGTGTCAGACGGGAGCAGGGTCGTCCCGCATTAATCCCAGGGGGATTGGGATATGTCCTGTCAACGTGGTATCAAAGCGGGGGTTGTCTCTATTCGAGCAACCGTGTAGCCCTTGGAGTGACTCGCAGGTCGAGGATGTGATGTCCCAATAGGCTACAATTTGTTATCAACCTGATAGTTAGGATGCCGATGCGATAGTTAGTAGGTTTGAATCGTGGAATGTCTTGGTCCGGCATTTGATGCCGGGGTTGCCATAGTTCTGTCGAGGTTGCCAGTGTGGGACCCTACGAAAGGATGAACGTAACATTACTTTAGAGTTTTGATCGTGTGACGGTTAGTTGGGATCGTCTTTCACAATGTTGTAGGATCGGTTCCGACGACTGGTTGGGAGTTATGACCATTGGATGGTCGGATTTTGTTGAGTTGGTGACTATGCTGCTGGGAGCAGCTGGATTCGAGGAATCCTAGTGGTATTTATAGTATGATTGGATTGATGTCTTTGCGATGTCGGGACCGCGTGGTCGGTCATATTGTTGATTTTACTACTTTCTACAGTTGGGTTCCGAGAGATCCTAGGTAGTAACCGTGGAATCCTAAGGTAGGATGTATGGTTCGGAAAGGTGAGTTGGCGAGTGCTTTGACTTTGATGACTTTTCAGAGTCGAAATCGACCGTCGGTCATGTCAGGTCTAGTCATGTTAGCTTAGGTGATGGGACTGCACTCTGCAGTCAGGGTTGTACTTATCAGTTAGATCTAGTTGGTTTTCGTGCTACTGTAGTTATATTGGACAGTTGGTACAACTAAGGTCATGGGCGACCTAGTAGGCGACATTGGTTTAGTCAAGTTACGACTAGTTAAAGATTGGTTGGACAGGTTACCAGGGTTGGTACTTGTCGATGGAATCCCGAAGTGGGGATACGGAGTGGTAGTACGTGCGGTTGATTCCGTTGGATGCGGAGTCTCGATAGCGGTGTTTGGCGGTTAGGTCTACATGAGTCTGTGATAGGCACTACTACCAAGAGTGGTTGTAGTTACGGTTGTTGGGAATCGGGGACGTTTGGGGAACGTTTCTTTCTCTCGTATGAGTTGTCAGGGTGATTGTACCCAGAGTTGTTGGGTAGGAGGGAGACGGAGTTTCTCCAATACAAATAGAGGTACTGACACGACCCACCCTCAATCCCCCAGGATTAAGGGCTAAGTCATGCTCCCGTCTAACTTACGAGTGACACGAAGGCTAAACTGACGTCCAACCTCCGTGTGACACGTAACTCGTACAAGGGATTCTTGACTGAACCGCTCAAAACTTCCAGACTTTCCAAAGCGCGCAGACTCTACTGTGGTTCACATATATGATGTCTCCGTCTCTCTCGACCAACAGCCAGCACTGCAACAACCTGGAGGGTATCGAAAGCACGAAGAGACTGTGAGTGGACAAAAATTAAGTATAAGTTCAAAAACAGTTTAGTAGAAAACACATATGTACATTTATACCCTCCGTTTAAAGAATCTATATGCATGCATATCAAATCCATGTCATAAAAACATTCAATATTTAGGTTAAGCAAACCATGTAAGAAAAACCGAACACAGATCCCTTTTCTCAAATCCCAGGCCCCAACCCAAAACCATCAAAACCATATCATCCGGGCATAGCCCAAAACATAAGAAACCGTTATTAAAACCTATCATCATCAAATCTCAGTGAAAATCAAAACATTTTTTAAACCATATTTCCATCCTTCGAACCTGCTGGATCTATCCGAGTCTTTAAACTCCCGAGTCTTTAAACTCAATCCAGGCCTCAATATAATTCGAGTCTTTAAACTCCCGAGTCTTTAAACTCAATAGGCCTACGGGAAAAATATCAATATCCGAGTCTTTAAACCCGAGTCTTTAAACTCAATCCGGGTTTTGAAACCCAATCCGGGTTTTGAAACCCAATCCGGGCCTGCCCCCGTCATAACATATCCGGGTCTTTAAACCCAATAACCAGATCCAGTAAATCCAATCCATAACCACTATCCATATCCGAATCCGAATCTGCAATCTCATCAGGATCCCGAATCCAAACCCAGAACTCATATCCATCATCCATTTCCAAATTCAAGTCCGAAACCATCATCCCGTAAGCCGGAATCCGGAATAACCATTCCGAACCCAAACCCGGAAATCCACTCTCAAGTTCCAAATCGAATCCCGAATCCTCATCCGGAAATCCGATTCCAAAACCTGAAATCACGTTTCTCAAAACCACTTTTTGAACTGAGCTTCAAGCCCCAAAACACTTTTTCAAAATCCATTTTAAATCATTGTTAAATCATATTTCAAATCTCGAAATCAAATCCTCAAAACCAGGTTCAAATCACAAACTTCATCGAAATCTCGTAAAACACGCATTTTCATAAATACCTCGAAATTCGTGCAAAACCATAAATCATCAAGATAATAAATAAAATCATATAATTACGTATAGAAAACAGATAAAAACATATATGCATGCATCATAAGTTAGAAAGCAAAGTCCACTCACAGACCATTTCGCCGCCGGCTCAATACGCGCGCACTTACGCCTTTCCCAGCTAATCCGCTATCACCGACTTTCCCGAACCTGTCCAAATCCCAATATAAGGTCACTAACTACTTCATAAATCTTATACTCAAGCCCCGTAATTTTCCCGAATTTTTAACTATTTTTAAACGAGGCTTAAAACCTTCGGACAACCCGAAACCTATCAAGACGATATCTGATCGACTCGAAACTAGTGCCAAAATGTTTGTTACATCAAATACTTTAAAACACATGTTGAGCGTGTCTAGAAAAGAGGGCCCACGCGCCCTCACGCACTGCCCAAACGTCCTGCGCGTGAAACCACGCACGGTTACTGTTCATTGTCACTGTCCTTAGATCGACCCGGTTCAAATCGGGTTAGACCGGTCTTCTGAAACTCGACTGGCGTTGCCGGTTTTCAGCCAGTTTCAACCAGTTCTTGATTATGTTTTAATCCTTATTTTCGCCCCTTCCAGACTAATTGATCTAACTAATAAAATCACGACTTTAGTACCTGAATCTTACCTTCTTGATTCATAATTTACACCATGCTCTGCGCCTAGGTCCCTCCACAATTCCTGACCTCCTCTAGCCTCCACTTTAGTCCTAATCGACTTGTTTACCTTCAATTAGCAGGTTCCAATCAGTAGCAGTCATCGACAAGGGCTAAAAATCCATAACCAAGATTTAAGCTCAAGCTTACCGTGTCGGTTCGCCGGCCACCAGTCCATGGCGGCTCAATCCAAGGCCACCAATCGACTTGTCTCACCTTCCTTTCACATTTCCTTCAGACAGGACAAGTACTTTGGGTCGTATGGAAACGGTTCAGCCCTGATTCCTCACGATATTCATATCCTCTGTTTTGTTTCCTCACAGGTTAGGGCCACCTATTCACGGCCACCACGACGGTGGCACCACCCTACCACCACCTTATCTCTCTATTTTACTCAAACTCACCTACAAGCCCAAATAAACCCGCACTACACACACACGATTGCTCTGTCTTTGTCTCTGTTTCGGGTTCTAACTGGGAGAAATGGGGGAAAATGGTTTTACTCGATCAAAGTTAAAAACAAAAATACCAAATGGAAGATGGGGCTGGAACCAACCAGACCTCTCCCACGTGTCCACATCCCTCTGGTTTAGGCTAAAAATATCCATTCCCTCAAGGACATGTGTCCTCATCCCAAGAGTCAGCACCAAAAATAGGTAAAAGACCATTTTACCCCTCGCGTTCCTAGACCCATAACTAATTCGTCCGAAGTCCAATGACGATGTGTCACCTGTCGTTGTACTCAGGGCATCAAGACCTATCTAAGGTCCTCGAATTGCGTGAAAATTCCATGGCGTTTGACAAGTCATCAAATTACCCCTATTTCACAAAATTACCAAAGTACCCTCGAACTTCCGAACTTCATAACTTTCTCCTCGAATGTCGGAATAAAACGTGCCACCTGTCTATGCACTCGTGACGTCCCGAACTATGTCACAGTCATCTATCACAGTCCATTTGACTGCCTGAATGAAAGGTCAACATTTTTGCCCATTCTAGGGGCAAAATCGTCATTTTGCACCGTCCGCCCAAATGCCTCCAACTAATCACCGATTAACTTCACTAATATGTCATTAATAACTAATCTAATCCTGGTTTCCGGGATGGGTCGTTACATGTACGGGATCGTCGTTCGGTATGAGCGGAGATCCAAGGTTGTCTGTTTCGCACATTAGATGCTGATGTTGGTGATAGTGTGCTGATGCTAGTATTGTTGTTAGTGACGGTGCTGGTACTAGTGCTGGTGCTGGTGCCGGTGATTGTGATGACGATGAGGCATGAGTCAGGATGTGACTCCGTCGAGATGGGAAATTGTTCGATATCTGTGGTTCAGGAGTGGATCACAGATAGTGGTGGTATGCAGAGTTTTGACTGCAGATCACAACAGGATTCTGTTGTTAATCCTCAGTCAATTTGTATATCAGGCTAGGACGAATTGACATCCTTTTGGATGTGCATACTCGGTGTAAACCGATAGGCGAACTTGGTAGTGAGTTAGACTGGTCTCGAACACGTGGATGGTGTCCGGATGAGCTGAGGACTTGAGAGTCCATTTTGGATTAGTTATGGTTGACTGTGGTTGACCATACCTCTTGAGATTCGAGTAGGCTTGTTTGTGGAGAAATTTGATTGTAAGAAATAGAATGGGTCATTATAGTAGTTACCGACAGTTTTCGTTTGTCGGAAAGGTTGGAGAAAGAGAACTTCTGGCTCAGGAATAGAAACAGTTAAACATGGTTCCGACATGGTTGGAACTTCGGAATCGAGAGAGTTTGTGATTGATATTTCTCACTTTCTGCTTGGTGGCAGAAGATGTTGGGTTACATGATGTGGTGAGTGCAGCGAGTTTTATTTGCATTCACGTAGGATGAGTTGTGATGTCATCGTGTTGGATCATCCTTAGTTTTTCCTAGGTGGAATGACAAGGATCGATACAAGGTAACTGAAGAGAACCTACAGTCTCGGCGTGTCTCGTCATTGACTGATCTCCTTAGATGTGGGAAATGGTTGAGGACTTTGGGCGTCATGACGAATCACGATCGTGACGTTTATGGTCAGGTGACGCAGTGTTGAATCTCGATTGTGACGTCTATAGTTGATTGACGTAGTGATGGATCTAGATCGAGATCCTGATGGTCTAGATAGGTGGAGAGTTTATTACTTTTACTTGGATATTTGAATCCAGGAATGTTGGGATGACTTCCTCTCGAAGTCAATTCGGTGTGAAATGGTAGTTACGTAAATCGAGGTGTTGACGATGTGTCTTGGCTTTTTGGATATATAGATGATGGGACTGAACTTCTTTTCGAAGTAAATCTAGTATGGTATATTACTCGGGCGAGTAATGGTCCGACGGGGTCGGATTTGGTCAGCCTAGATGTGTGGATATTGTGATTGGCTTCCCAATGAAGTCAATCTATTGTATTTTGGTAATCGTTTGAGCAGGTAACCGATATGTTAGGAATTGATGCGTCTCGGGAGATGAGAACGAGATTTCGGGTTTTGGAATCGAATTTCTGAATGACGATTCAAGATTCTATTTTGGAACTTGAAAGTGGATTTCTGAATTTGGGTTCGGAATGGTTATTCCAAATGCTAGCTCACGGAATGATGATTTCGGATTCGGATTTGGAAATGGATGTTGAGTTGGAGTTTTTGATCTATTTAGTCCTGGATTGGACAGCTGGACTCCAATATTGAAACGTGATTGGATACCACCTAGGTCGTCGTGTTGTTGTTGTTGTCGTCGTTGTCGTTGTGGTTGTTGTTGTTGTTGTTGTTGTTGTCGTTGTCGTCGTTGTTATTGTAGGCTGGTTGGTGGATAGATGTACGTACCTTGTACATTGCTCGGGGTACGATACTGGGCATACTTTTCGTGCCAGGTGACGGTATATAGGTTATACCAGTAGTACGTTGGTGAACGTGTTGGTAGTCGGCTTAATTCCGATACCATTGGATTAGTTGAGGACGTGAACTGGACATTGGGTAATAGTATTTCTGGTGGGTCCAGTTACACACATATCGAGTGTTTGTTGTTATACATATACTCAGGTTGAGTGAGTTGGAGGTTAGTATAACAACAAGTGGGTATAGTGTCAGTTATCGACTGGCGACTGTCAAGTGGTGATAGATTGTCGAAGGTGTCCGCGTGGATCAATGAGTGAGGTCTGGTGACTTTCAGTGGGAGCAGACGTCAAGATAGATTGGTAATTAAAGAAAGGAACTGTCTAGTTGTTGTGTCAACGAAATGGTAGTTTTACAAGTGGTGTCAATTCGGAACGTGTGGTTTTTGTCGTTCGATGTGGTCGAATGTAGTCGATACGACGTAAGTGTTAGTGGAACGTCTGGATACGAATATGTACTCTTCTGGTTAGTGGGTGTACGAGTGTACACGTGTCGTGAGGTCAAATTATTTCCACGAGGTGGTTTTGGAATCGGGATAGTTGGAATTTCGAGAACGAAACTAATTAAGGAGGGAAGAACGGTTGGAATTTCAAGGACGAAATTAATTAAAGAGGGAAGGTTGTAACTACCCACCCCAAATTCCAAGATTAGATTAGTGACTAATCATGATTAGTGAGATTAATCGGTGATTAGTGGGGTACTTTCGGACGAACGATGCAAAATGACCGTTTTGCCCCTAGGCATGGGTAAAATGTTGACTTTTCGTTCTGGAGGTCAAATGGACTTTAGCCGATGACTGTGACGTAGTTCAGGACGTCACGAGTTCATAGACAGGTGGCACGTTCAATTCCGACATTCGAGGAAAAAGATATGACGTTCGAAAATTCAAGAGTACTTTGGTAATTTGGTTAAAAGGACAAATAGTTGACTTTTGACCTGGGAGGTCCGATGGCCGAGGGCCAAGGACCGTTACGTAGATTGGGACGATACGAATCTGTAGACAGATGGCACGTCGAAATCGGACGTTCAACGACGAAGTTAAGGTTCACGGAAGTTTCAAGTCACTATTGCACGTTTTACGGAACGACATAGCTTTTGTCCTTAAGGTAGTCCAGATATTTTAGAAGGGCCCAATGGATGAGTGACAAGTGTCACTCATCCATTGCTCATTATGATCCCATACATGCATATCATCCCTTAGTCGTGCAAACCATCCCACACAAAACTCAAACCCGATCTCACACCATTTTTCATCTTTGTACTACCCAAACCATTCCCTTCCACTGGATTCAGCCTGAGATGGAGGCAGAGAGGAAATGAGGACTGAGGAGGCTGCAGGACCGCCGACCACGGCGGCGTGGAGGAGGAGGAACCCGGCAGGTATCGATTTTGCCCGATCTCCTTAATTTTTGATTTCCTACGTTAAGGACGGTTTTAGGTATTCATAATGGGTTTATTAGGTTGCTTAGATGGTATAGAGAAGCTTTTTGATGAGGTTTGATGGCTGTGAAGCCTGGGAACAAAATGGAGGTTCTGGACCGAAAAGGGGTAATCAGGCTCAATGGATTTTTGTACGTTTTTCTTAGTTTTCTTCATATGAATAGATATGAATTGAAGAACTAGGAAGAATGGATTTGGATGTAACGAATATTTTGGGACTAGTTTCGTGTCAATCGGACATCGTTTCGATAGGTTTTTGGGTGTCCGAAGGTTTAGGATCGAGATTAAAAATAGTTAAAAATTCCGAAAAATTACGGGACTTCTGTGGGAGGTTATTTAAGTAGTTATTAACCTTCTATTACGATTTGGATAGGTTTGGGAGTCCCGGTGACAGTGATTGGCTCGGAAGAGCCGTATGGCACGCATATCAAAGCGGCAGCTCGGACAGTCTGTGAGTGGACCTTGTTTTCTAAATTGGTGCATGTATAAATGTTTATTATATGTTTTATCACTTGTTTGGTGATGCCATGAGTGCATTTGAGTGTGGTTACATATTGGCACGTATTTCGAGGTTTCGGCCTTATACTGTGCCAATACGGGTTTGTACTTTCTATGATGACTTAAATGAAATGGATTTGGATTTCCAAAAGGATAAACTCAGGCATGAGACCCATTTGGTTTTGTCTCGGGAATATGACTCAATTGATGACCTACGGGTCTGAATAGTGGTCGCGGCGAGTGTTATGTGCACGGCGACCGACGATACGACGCTCACCTTCCAATTGGGATGTGTTTCTTCCAGAGAGGTCACGACGCACGATTCATTGTCGGGTAGCTGAGGGAGGCTCGACTTCGGAGTGCTGACGATTCAGGATATCGATCGGTGATGAGTGCTCCATCATATAGCGGTGGTCGTGTCGGTTGATTCGTTCACGGCGACATACCAGGATTGAGGGCGGTCCTGGATGGATGGTTGCTCGCATCACTACGATAGGAGTCGCGACTGACCCTGAGATATCGGGCACGATGCTGTAACGACCCGTCCCGGAAGTCCAGATGAGATAAGTGATTAGTGACAGATTAGCTAGGTTAAGCGGTAGTTAGATGGTTATTGTTAGCCCGTTAGCGCAGAATGACGATTTTGCCCCTATAATGGACAAAAAGTTGACTTTTAGTTTGTACGGTCAATTGGGTATTGACTGATGACCGTGACGTAGTTCGGGACGTCACGAGTCCGTAGACAGGTGGCACGCCCGATTCCGACATCCGATGAGGAAGTTATGATGTTCGGAAGGTTGAAGGCACTTTTGTAATTTAGTTACAAGAGGGAAAAAGTTGACTTTTTGTACGACAAGGTTTTTACACGTAAACCGAGGACTGTTAGGTAGATCTCGTCGTCCTGAGTACAACGACAGGCGGCATGCCTTCATCGGACGTAGGACGAGTGAGATACGGGTCTAGGAAGTTAAGGGTAAAACCGTAAATTGAACAAGTAGGAGTATTTTGGTCTTTTTGCACCTTGGGAATTGTGCCACTCTGATGAGGACAAGTGAACAAAGCTGGTTGGATATTTTTGGGTTTAGACCATAGGGGTTTGACACGTGGTCTGTGTCTAGTGGCTTCTAGCCACTTACACGGTGCAAGTTAAAATTGGTTGAGTCGTGTTTGTGAGAAGAGAAAACAGAGACGGTGCCAGGGAGGAAAATTGATCGGGTTGCAGGTGAGTGAACCTTTGGGAGTGTATGGGTGTGATCAGAGGAAGGCTGAGAGTGAAGGGAATGTGTTGGGAGAAGCTGGGGAGTCCAGTGAGTGTGTAAGGAAGGTGGAAAATCAGGAAAACAGAGAGGGAGTTTTGGTGGTGCTGCTGCCGTGTTTTGATCAAACCGGTCGAGTTTGGGGTTGTAGATGTGTTCAGAGGATAGAGGAGAAGTGCTAGACGGGTTAGACCCACGGTGGAGGTTAGCAAGTAGGTAATTTCTCGAATTCCCTCTGTGTATTTTGTTTTCAGTTAGGTTTAAACTTAGAGTTGTGGGTTTTGAGGCTGAGTCGAGCAGTCCTATGGGTCCTAATAGGTGTATGAGGTCCCTAGGAACCTTAAGGTTGTGAAGCCGTGACGGGGGGAAGATCTGGTGGCCGGGAACAGAAACAGGGGTTTTGGATGGTTTCTGGTTCGAGCTTGGGAGGTTCGTATTAAGGCTTAATGTTGTGTTTTAATTAGTGGAATTAGTTTCTAGGAAGAGGACAAAGCTTTTGGTGGAAGAAGGAACAAAAATGGTTGAAGAACGGCGAGGAACCGGCCACGCCAGTTCAGAACAGGTGACAGTCGAAGAAGAAGATGAACAGTGCCACTGTTGCAGGCGCGTGAAGCCCACGCGCAGTCCCTTTGGACGGCGCGTCAGGTAGCGTGGGGCAGTTTCCGGGGAAGTGTCCAACATGGTTTTGAGTCTAATCATTGTAACGAACCTTTTGGGGCAAGTTTCGAGACAATCAGACAACGTCTCGGGTTAGGTTTACGTATTCGAAGGTTTAGGGTTCCGTTTATCTACATTTAAAAGCCGAGAAAAATTGGGGGAAAATAGGATAAGCTTAGTTGACGTGTTAGTGACCCGTTTTGGTGACTTTGGACAGGTCGGGACTTTCCTGAGGCGACCGAGGAACGTACGGGACGCGAGTGACGTGCCCGGGAACTGTGAGTGGACTCTTTCTTCTTAACCGAGCATGCATAACTATTTTATTCTACTTTTTTTTTTATGGTTTTAAATATGATTTCATGATTATTGAATATGTTGTATCTGTTTTACATAATTACACGTTTTTCGAGATGATTACGGATTTTAGCACGTTTTACGAGAAATGCATCGATTATGATTTTGATGTTGTGGTTTTGGGATTTTAATCTATAATTGGTTTTCAATGCATATAAATGGATTTTGAGACATGATTTGATAATCAAGGTTTTTTGTTTTAGAATCAGATTTCGGTAATCGAGATTTGGTTTTAAAGTTGGAAAAAGGGGATTTCCAGATTTGGATTCGGAATGACGGTTCTGGACGTCGGAAGGGCTTCAGACCAGTGATTTCAGATTCGGGTTTGGATATGGATTTTAGAAATGGTTTTCAAATGGTTTTGGATTGGATTTGTTGGATCTGGTTATTGGGTTTAAAGACCCGGATTATGTTCGACGGGGGCGGGCCCGGATTGGGTTTAAAGACCCGGATTGAGTTTAAAGACTCGGGAGTTTAAAGACTCGGATATACTGATATTTCCCCCGTAGGCTTGTTGAGTTTAAAGACTCGGGAGTTTAAAGACTCGGATTATATTGAGGCCTAGATTGAGTTTAAAGACTCGGGAGTTTAAAGACTCGGATAGATCCAGCAGGTTTGATTGATGATGTTATTGGTATTTTTTGTTTTATGATATTGTTACAAGTTGATTACTATGTGATTTATAAATGTTTTTCAGACAATGGGTTATGCATGCATGTTTTCAAAACGGAGGGCCAAACCCTGGTTTGTTATGAAAATGTTTTTGGAACTTTTATTCTTTTTTGTCCACTCACACTTTTCTGGTTTTTAAATGCCCTCCAGGTCGTGGAGCTAGCGCTGAGGTTGACGTTGAGGCAGAGTCAAAGGCATAGAGTTATCTCAGAGTTATCCCGGAGTTATCTCGAAGTGTTTTTCAGAGTTTCCGTTGTGCGTGTAGTTTCTGTCTTTTTGTTTTGTACTATGCTATGTATGACTGTTGACTTGTTGGATTTTAAATTCTCCCTTGTCTAGCAATGTAATTGTGGGTTTTCGTGAGGTTATTTCGGTCTTTTGTGTTAGGTTGTCAGACGGGAGCAGGGTTCACCTCGGTTATCGGGGTGATACTCGGGGTGGGTCCTGTTAATTGGTATCAGAGCATAGGTTTATGGTTGTGTAGGTTGCGAGGTTGTGTTTAGGTCGTTTTACTGATTCTATGCCTCTTTCAACGTACGGTTGACCATGCCTCCGAGACGTGAACCCCCTCCATGACCTGCTGACGAAGTAGCGAGAGATGCGGAGAGTGCTACGATCGAGCGAGCCCAGCTGCTCGGGGCTACGATGTTTAGTGGTGGGGAAGACCCTGAGGAAGCCCACATGTGGATTACGAGACTTGAGCGGATTTTCCCAATGATACGATGCCCACCGTAGGATCGAGTGTTACTGGCTACCTTTTTACTGGACGGTGCTGCGTACGAGTGGTGGTACACCCTTGAGTTGTTTGGGTGGGATGCCTACACAGTGACCTGGGAGACGTTTAGGGAGCGGTTTCTGGAACAGTACTACCCCCGCTCTTTCCGCGATGCCAAGGAAGCTGAGTTTTTGCAGCTCCAACAGCGGAGCATGACTGTGGCTGAGTACGAATAGAAGTTTCAGATGTTGTCTCGATTTGCTCCTGCGTTTGTGGCTACGGAAGCCAAGAAGTGTCGTAGATTTGAGTTGGGCCTGCGAGGTGAGATTCGAGCCATAGTAACGGCTAGATCGTTTGGGACCCTCCGAGAGTTGTCGGATGCTGCAGTAAGGGTAGAGGCTAGCTTGCCGGTACGACGCCGAGAGCAACCTTTTTCTGGAGCTTCGAGCCAGAGGACCCCGAAGAGGGGCAATTACAGTGGAGCATCATCTGCGGGTGATGATCATTTTGGCAGACCTAGTAGTTTCCAGAGTCCAAATTTCCGTGGTCACCGAGTACAGCCGACTCCGCAAACCAGTGCGACATCTGTTGCGTCTACAGGGAGACCGAGTGATGGACCCGGTCGGGATGTTTGCTACTACTGTGGAGAGCGAGGTCACTTTCGACGTGAGTGTCCGTTGTTACCCCAAGAGGGTGGTGTAGGCTGAGGATCGGCGGAACCAGGACGGAGCACGGCGTCAGTTTCGGGGACAGCAGGCACCAGAGGAGGTGGTGGTGCCACTAGTAGCTTGAGGGGACGCGGTAGATCTTCAGGACCCCAGACCCGAGTGTTTGCGATGACTCAGCAGGAGGCTAAGTCAGCACCCGGTGCCGTGACAGGTACTTTTACTATCCTTGACGTGTTGTACACATTTTTGTTGGATCCCGGGGTAGAGTTAGGATTTTTCCCTATGTGACTTGGAGTGACGAGGTTGAGGACTACGGTGAGTTCCGTTGAAGGATGACGAAAGGAATTGG
The DNA here is from genome assembly GCA_032719365.1 of Prinsepia uniflora. Lineage (NCBI taxonomy): Eukaryota > Viridiplantae > Streptophyta > Magnoliopsida > Rosales > Rosaceae > Prinsepia > Prinsepia uniflora. Next base: position 63,403,286 of record CM064871.1, on the reverse strand, counting down.
AAAAGAGTGACTATAACTAATCGATATGAGGTTATTGAAGAGAACCCACAATCTAGGAGTGCCTTTAGGACTTTGTTGATTTATTCCGACAGGGTGGTCTGAGCAGTTGAGGGAAGTGAAGGCGAAGTAGTAAGTCGGTAAACAGGATTGGATTGCTTCGGGTTAGAGTTTGAGTTGGGTAGTATAGGATTTCCTACCGACCAGAAGACCGGGAGTCTGGGAAAATTTTGAGTTGGTTTCCGGAAGAGGTAGGTGGTTGTACGTGAGGATGTACTCTAGGAACTCTGTTGAGGTATTCTAAAATACCTTTGTTTCTTTTCCTAGAGTTTCCCTTGCGTACACAATGAAGTTTTAGTTGGTAGCTTTGGGCGAAGGTGCTTTAGACTCGAGAGAGTGTCAGAAGTGTCGAAACTGGTAGTAGGGGTGTTGTAGCGTGCCTAAGCTTGATCGCAGGTGAGTTGGTACTGTTAAACCAGTTGAGATGACAGGTTGGGAACTGCCAGGAGCAGTTGTTTTGGCAAGAGATGACCACCGGGTAAGAGATTCAGGTGTGGGGTACGAGATGTCGAATTTCAGGATGAAATTATTTTAAGGAGGGTAGATTGTAACGACCTGTCCCGGAAGTCCGGATGAGATAAGTGATTAGTGACGGATTAGCTAGGTTAAGCGGTAGTTAGATGGTTACTGTTAGCCCATTAGCGCAGAATGACAATTTTGCCCCCAGAATGGGCAAAAAGTTGACATTTAGTTTGGGTGGTCAATTGGGTATTGACCAATGACTGTGACGTAGTTCGGAACATCACGAGTCCGTAGACAGGTGGCACGCCTGATTCCGACATCCGAGGAGGAAGTTATGATGTTCGGAAGGTTGAGGGTATTTTCGTAATTTGGTTAAAAGAGGGAAAAAGTTGACTTTTGTACGACAAGGTTTTTACACGTAAATTGAGGACCGTTAGGTAGATCTCGTCGTCCTGAGTACAACGACAGGCGGCATGCCTTCATCGGACGTAGGACGAGTGGGATACGGGTCTAGGAACTGTGCTACTCTGATGAGGACAAGTGTACAGAGCTGGTTGGATATTTTTGGGTTTGGACCATAGGGGTTTGACACGTGGTCTGTGTCTAGTGGCTTCTAGCCACTTGCACAGTGCAAGTTAAAATTGGTTGAGTCGTGTTTGTGAGAAGAGAAAACAGAGTCGGTGCCATGGAGGAAAATTGAACAGGTTACAGGGTGAGTGAACCTTTGGGAGTGTGTGAGTGTGATCAGAGGAAGGCTGAGAGTGAAGGGAATGTGTTGGGAGAAGCTGGGGAGTCGAGTGAGTGTGTGAGGAGCGTGGAAAACCAGGAAAACATAGAGGGAGTTTTGGTGGTGGTGCTGCCGTGTTTCGATCAAACCGGTCGAGTTTGGGGTTGTAGGTGTGTTCAGAGGACAGAGGAGAAGTGCTAGACGGGTTAGACCCGCGACGGATCTCACGGTGGAGGTCAGCAAGCAGGTAATTTCTCGAATTCCCTCTGTGTACTCTGTTTTCAGTTGGGTTTAAACTTAGAGTCGTGGGTTTTGAGGTTAAGTCGAGCAGTCCTATGGGTCCTAATAGGTGTAGGAGGTCCCTAGGAACCTTAAGGTTGTGAAGCCGTGACGGGGGGAAGATCTGGTGGTCGGGAACAGAAACAAGGGTTTTGGATGGTTTCTGGTTCAAGCTTGGGAGGTTCGTATTAGGGCTTAATGTTGTGTTTTAATAAGTGGAATTAGTTTCTAAGAAGAGGATGAAGTTTTTGGTGGAAGAAGGAACAAAAATGGTTGAAGAACGGCGAGGAACCGACCACGCCGGTTCAGAACAGGTGACCGTCGAAGAAGAAGATGAACAGTCCCACTGTTGCAGGCGCGTGAAGCCCACGCGCAGCCCCTTTGGGCAGCGGGTGAGGGCGCGTAGGGCGGTTTCCGGGGAAGTGCCCAACATGGTTTTGAGTCTAATCGTTGTAACGAACCTTTTGGGGCAAGTTTCGAGACAATCGGACAACGTCTCGGGTTAGGTTTACGTATTCGAAGGTTTAGGGTTCCGTTTGTTTACGTTTAAAAGCCGGGAAAAATTGGGGGGAAATAGGATAAGCTTAGTTGACGTGTTAGTGATCCGTTTTGGTGACTTTGGACAGGTCGGGACTTTCCTGAGGCGACCGAGGAACGTACGGGACGCGAGTGACGTGCCCAAGAACTGTGAGTGGACTCTTTCTTCTTAACCGAGCATGCATAACTATTTTATTCTACTTTTTTTATGGTTTTAAATATGATTTCATGATTATTGAATATGCTATATCTGTTTTACATAATTACACGTTTTTCGAGACGATTACGGATTTCAGCACGTTTTACGAGAAATGCATCGATTATGATTTTGATGTTGTGGTTTTGGGATTTTAATCTATAATTGGTTTTCAATGCTTATAAATGGATTTTGAGACATGATTTGATAATCAAGGTTTTCGGTTTTAGAATCGGATTTCGATAATCGAGATTTAGTTTTAAAGTTGGAAAAAGGGGATTTTCAGATTTGGGTTCAGAATGACGGTTCTGGACGCCGGAAGGGATTCAGACCAATGATTTCGGATTCGGGTTTGGATATGGATTTTAGAAATGGTTTTCAAATGGTTTTGGATTGGATTTGCTGGATCTGGTTATTCGGTTTAAAGACCCGGATTATGTTCGACGGGGGCGGGCCCAGATTGGGTTTAAAGACCCGGATTGAGTTTAAAGACTCCAGAGTTTAAAGACTCGGATATACTGATATTTCCCCCGTAGGCCTGTTGAGTTTAAAGACTCGGGAGTTTAAAGACTCGGATTATATTGAGGCCTAGATTGAGTTTAAAGACTCAGGAGTTTAAAGACTCGGATAGATCCAGCAGGTTTGATCGATGATGTTATTGGTATTTTATGTTTTATGATACTGTTACATGTTGATTACTATGTGATTTATAAATGTTTTTCAGACAGTGGGTTATGCATGCATGTTTTCAAAACGGAGGGCCAAACCCTGGTTTGTTATGAAACTGTTTTTGGAACTTTTATTCTTTTTAGTCTACTCACACTTTTCTGGTTTTTAAATATCCTCCAGGTCGTGGAGCTAGCGCTGGGGTTGACGTTGAGGCAGAGTCAAAGGCATAGAGTTATCTCAGAGTTATCCCGGAGTTATCTCGGAGTGTTTTTCAGAGTTTCCGTTGCGCGTGTAGTTTCTGTCTTTTTGTTTTGTATTATGCTTTGTATGACTGTTGACTTGTTGGATTTTAAATTCTCCCTTGTCTGGCAATGTAATTGTGGGTTTTCGTGAGGTTGTTTCGGTCTTTTGTGTTGGGTTGTCAGACGGGAGCAGGGTTCACCTCGGTTATCGGGGTGATACTCGGGGTGGGTCCTGTCAGATGCCCAGTTGAGTCATGTGTTCAGGCACGAGACCCAGTTTTACTTTAGGGTTATGATTTCGGGTCGGGGACCCTAATGGATTTCCAGGTTCATGACGGTTTATGGGAACCAGAATGAACCCTTGAAAGTTCTTATGATTCATGACGGTTTAAGGAAACCGGGCATGAATCCGTTGAAAGGTTTTAAGGATAATTCCGTTATATATATATATATATATGTATGTATATTCATATACCTTCCTTTACTTAAATCTATCTTCTCCGGGGAGGGTCGTTGGCCTGGGTGGACCCCTGAGTAGTCACGAAGAACTGACTGAGTGGAATCGCCCCCAGTTGGGTTCCTTACTCCCAGGAAGGCTTGGATCGTAACCTCAGGACGGGTCATTGGTCTACGGACATTGACCTTGAACCCTGAAAGATTTGGGTTGAGACCCCGGGTAGCACGAACGTAGCTTTGGTAACTGTGACAGGATTGGTTGTGTGATTATACGTATATACGATATATGATATGTGATATATGAGATATGATATGTGACGTATACAGGTCTTGGGCTGAGTCCCGTATGGATTTGGGCAGTTGCCCGTATGGTTGCTTCTTTATGGTTCTTTCGGTAATGGTTTTGGGCTTAGTTCCCACATATGGTTCTTTTGGATTAATTGGTTTTCGAATGCATGCATGCTTTTTAGTGAAGTGTACAAATGTTCTTATGAAATGTTTTTATAAACTCTTGTTTTGTCCACTCACAGCTTTTAATGTTTTGACTGCCCTTCAGGTTGACAGCAGATGTGGACTGTAGCAGAGACCGAGATATCACATACCTCCTCCGGATCCTGGCGTACTCTGATAGCCCGAGAGGGTAAAGGTTGGAAATTTCCCTTGTCTGACACTTCGTGTCAGACGGGAGCAGGGTCATCCCGCATTAATCCCAGGGGGATTGGGATGGGTCCTGTATGGAGGGCAACCGTTCTTGAGGATGGTTTATGGAAAACCGTTTTTCAAATCATCTCAAATCGTTCAAAGGGCCATGCCCGAGTTTTCCATAAAACCATCATAAATTCATATATGGATACCTGGCCCGAAATCATGTTTATGAAACACAATTGGGCATCATGCCCGATTCGTAAACCAACGGGGCCCCCAGCCCGATCATATAACTCAAATGTACCTCTAACCTGATTTCTCATTAAATCAAATGGACTTCAAGTTCGATGGTTTCCAATAAAATGGGTCTCATGTTCGATTCCACATTTCTAAATCCAAAACCATTCCATCAAATCATCATTAAATTACCAGCATGTATAAGCACAACATAAAACCATAAATCTTGAAATACGTGCAAATACGTACATACCGAAACACCACAACCATATGCACTTAAGGCATTTCAAATCATGTATTTAAAACATATAAAACAGTTATGCATACATCACAATTTAGAAAACAAGGTCCACTCACAGACGTCCAAGCTGCGCCTCGATACCCGCGTCATAAGCCTTTTCCGAGCCAATCACCATCTCTATGGTTCCTGAACCTGTCCAAACCATACTAGACGGTTACTAACTACCTTAATAACCTCTCATTAAAGCCCCCTAATTTTTTGGGATTTTTAGCATATTTTAAACTCGATCCTAAACCATTGGACATCTTGAACTATATCGAAACAATGTCCGATCGACTCGAAACTAGTCCCAAAAAATTCGTTACATCGAAAGGATGATTTCACATGTTGAATACTTCCCCAAAAAGTGTCCCACGCGCCCCCACGTGCCGCCAAAAGGCATTCCGCGCCAGTGCACAGGGTTGTCTTCTTCCTCACGTGAACCGGTTTGAACCGGTTTACTGGTTCGTCCGGTCCGACCGAACCGGCGTGACCGGTTCACCCCTATATCTTCCTATTTTTTTGTCCTTTTTCAACCTTCTTTCCACCAACCCTTTCTAATCTATCCTAAGGATTGTTCTATGCAATCATGTAACAACCCGTTCCAAATATCGGGATTAAATATTAATTAATTATGGTTTAGAATGACTAATCTGGGATTAGTTGAGTAAATCAGACGAAATGTGCAAAATGACCGTTTTGCCCCTAGGCGCGGGCAAAATATTGAATTTTAGTTCGAGTGGTCAAATGGACTTTGACCGATGACCGTGACGTAGTTCAGGACGTCATGAGTTCATTGACAGGTGGCACGGTCGATTCAGACCTTCGAGGAAGAGTTATGACTTTCGGAAGTCGAGGGGTATTTTGGTAATTTTGAAAGGTAAGGGCAAAATGTTGACTTTTGACCCGGGAGGTCCAATGGACGAGGGCCAATGACCGTTATGTAGGTCGAGTTGATACGAATCCATAGACAGGCGGCATACCAAAATCGGAGATTCGACGACGAAGTTGTGGTCACAGGAATGAAATCGATTAACCGAACGAACCAGGATTTCGATTAAAATATTATTTAATTGTGAATAGTGACCATTGATTGTGGACACCTGGATGAGTGACAAGTGTCACCCATCCCTTGTTTTGAGGTCCCTAAAATCTGCTCCATGTTTTGGGGAAAACATCATCATCTTGTTTTATTATTCTTTAATCACCTTTAGTCATTCTTAATCCCCATTAATCATCTTCTCTGTATTTTTCTTCAAACAGTGAACAATTGGAAGCAGAGCTTGAGAGAATTCGCTTCCTTCCTTAGCCATTCTTGAGAGAAAATTGAGGGTTTGGAGAGACTGAATTAGCTGGGGAAACACGGGGACAGAGAGAGAGCTGGAAACTCAGAATCGAAAATTTGGAATTTTGGGGGGAAATTCGAAATTCAGGCTTGGAGCTCTGAGGATCGAAATTGAGCTTGAATTTAGCTCCCTGGGATTGAGACGAGTCAAACCCAGTGAAAATTGAGGTGAATTAGGGTCGATTTAAGGAAGAACTGAAGGAATGAACTCTCTGAATTTTTGACCTTGAGTCGAGGAATTTAAGTGTTGGAATGATGCAATTGGACTGGGGAATATGTTCACTAAGATCCCACGATGCTTAAGGATGCATCAATTGAAGGAAAACAATGGGAAATTGTGGAGATTAGAAGATGAACAGTGATTCAATGTTCTTCGAAGAATGAGTTCAGTTCGATTGAATTAAGGTAAGGTTTTATGTAATTAACTTTACAGAATTGTAATTGGACTTAAAATGAAGCTGTGTGAATGTTCAATTGAAAGAATTGATGTTGAATTGATAGAGAACAGATCGGGTCATCTCGCGAGCCAACAGGATCCGTTTACCAGAGAAACGGGTTGAGACGAAGGTACTGTAGCAGGCGCGTGGGTTTCACGCGCAGCCACTCACGGCGGCGCGTGAGGGTGCGTGGGCTCGAATTCCAAGGTGAGTTCAAAATGACTTTTGTCCCATCTATTGTAACGAAAATTTTGGCACTGGTTTCGAGGAAATCAGATATCGTTTCGATAGTGTTCTAAGTATCCGAAGTTTTATTATACGTTTAAAATATGTATTTAAATTCTAGGAAAATTGAGGAAAATTATATGAGATATATTGAAGTGTTAGTGACCCTCGTTAATAATTTTGGACAGGAATTGTAATTTCTAGAATTTACGGAAAAACGTGCAGCTCGGAAGCGGGCCGTTTGGACGGTGTGTGTGAGTGGACTTTGTTTTCTAACCGTGATGCATGCATATATGTTTTAAATGATTTATTATATGATTTGATATGATTTGACATGATTGTGTTTCAATCCGGCGATTTCTCGATTTTCTGGATTATTATATTATTTTTGGAACGATTTTCGAGAAATTATGAAATTGATGTTTTGGGCGTAGGCCCGGGATTTAAAATGATGTTTGGACTCGGGTTATGAGTCAAGTATTGAAAATGATGTTTTGACTCGGATTATGAGTCAAGGATTTGATTTCATTTGATGATTTTGTATGATTTCTTGTGATTTAATGATTATCTTTATCAGTCTTTCGGGCACGTTTTACGAGAAAACTGTGAAACTATTGTTTTGGGCTAGGCTCGGAGTCAAAAAGATTTCTAAAAGGATATTGTGACTTAGTTGATGAGTCAATAATGATTTCTGGATTATTTTATGTTTTCAATGTGATTTTTACGGATTTACGTGTAAATGGTAATTGGGGCTTGAGACCCAGTCGGGAGTGATCTTGACTTTGTATGAAGTCAAGGATTTGATTGAAATGTTTTGGGATGTAATCCCGAGATGGTTTTCATTGTGATTGTCAAATGCCCAGACGGTCGGAGCTAGGGGATCACCAAACGACCGGAGCTTGGGGGATATGATCGTATGATTGTGAGTTGTTCCTATGGTAAACTAGCTTCTCGGATGCGACTAATCCTGGATGTACCACTCAGATGTGTCTGAGCCTGGGGATGTGTTCACCCAGATGTGACTGAGCCCGAGGGTTGAGCCCAGAGGTGTCTGATCACGAGAATGTGGCTGGATATTGTCCTACGCGTAGTGCAGATGTGTTTGTGTAATAGTTTGTGCACTTGTGAGTAGTGCAGATTGATGGATTGATTGATTGATTATGCACTTGTGAATAGTACTGGTTGATGTTGATTGTGATGGCGTACTGGTATTGAGTACGGGTTTTGGTCTTTGTGGCCAGGTGCTTATGTTTTCACATGTTTTGGCCTGAGATCCGGGATTTGATGCTTTATAACATGAAATGATTTTGATAAACATGAGTTTTACGGACCATGGGAAAACATGTTTTGATTTTATCGGTCCACTATTTGTACTTGATTGATTTCACACTATTACTCATGTTTTATGGTATGCATGCATGTTTGTGAAAACTAGAGGGTAAGAATGTGTTTTGGTAAACGTTTTTATCAAAGGTCATTTTTGTCCACTCACGCCTTTTCCTGTTTTTATGACCCTCCAGACTGTGGTACGACGTTCGGGGCTGATCGAGAGGCGGAGGTAGCAGCAGAAATCAGTACAATTATCCCTTGTCTGGTAAGCGCTGAAGGGTAGTTTCGGGACTTCAGTTGACTTATCAGACGGGAGCAGGACCGGGCACGGTTATCAACGTCCAGTTGGAACGGGTCCTGTCAAATCAAATTGAAGAAAACAATCCTAAAATCATTGGTTCATTAAACCATTTTAAGCCCAATCTTTCCTCCCACAGTCTGAGCACATCTAAGGGTCAAAACTACCTCCTAATGTTTCCTTTAAGCTCCTAAGATGCATAAAAACATGTTTGGAGGTTCGATTTGAGTTTACCTAGCCGGAAACTGAATTCGGTGGCCAGCCACCAAAAATTCTCACGGCCGCTGTCTGGGCTGCTCAGCCTTCCTCAGCTACCGTTCCTGATCCCATACTAATCTTACAACCCCCAAAACCACCATCCAATCATTAGAACCAATCCAAATAGTCCAAATCTAAAAATTCGAAATTTGAATATAAATGGGGTTTCAGGCTTTCACCTGTTTCCTGTGGTTCCTCCGCCGTCCACAGCGGCTCGTCCGCCCTAACCGTTGTCGTCCAGCCTCCCTTGCATTCTCAGCCTTTCTCTTGGCCTCACATAGAATCAAATGGAGGAAGGGGTTGTGTTTGGTGGTATAGGGTTTGGATGGATAAACACAGACAAAAGGGATGGATATGCATGTATCTGTGTTAGGTGGGCAATGGATGAGTGACACTTGTCACTCATCCATTGGGCCTGGAAAAATATTTGGGGTCCACAATAGGATAAAAGTCCACCCGCCTCGTAAAACGTGCAATGGTGCCCCAAACTTCCATGACCCGTAACTTTACCATCGAACATCCGATTTTGACGTGCCGCCTGTCTACGGACTCGTATCGACCCAATCTACGTAACGGTTCTCAGCCCTCGTGCATCTGACCTCTCAGGTTAAAAGTCAACATTTTTTCCCTCGTTTAGGAGCAAAATCGTAATTTTCCCCTGACTGTAACGATCCGTCCTGAATTTCAGGATTAGATTAGTGGCTAATCAAGAATTGGTAAGGTTAATCGGTGATTAGTCGAGCGAAATCGAATGAGCGATGCAAAATGACCGTTTTCCTCCCTAGTCGTGGATAAAATGTTGACTTTTGACCTAGGATGTCCGATGACTGAGAGCCGAGGATCGTTACGTAGATCGAGTCAATACGAATCTGTAGACAGGCGGCATGTCGAAATCGGACGTCGAACGGAGAAGTTATGGGTCACGGAAGTTCAATTTCACTATCCACGTATTTCGAGATGGGATGACGTGGCGATATCTGATTGGGCAGATATTTTAGTGGGACCCATGGATGAGTGACAGCTGTCACTCATCCCTTTGGTCACTTCCCCAAAAAGTGGATCTAAACCATGAAAATATTATTATTTTATTATTTTATAATTATACTCACTTATCATCTCCACCCTTCATCTATATTTCTTCCTTCCATCCTGGTCTTTCGTTCCTCATTCTCTCTCACCTGATCGTCATCTTCTCTGTTTCTCTCACAAACACGACCCCTCCATTTCTCCATTTTCTTTTGGAACAAACAACCACACACGGCATACCACCCCACCACCATAACCATTTTCTGGGCTCTAATGAGGGACTAAAAATGAAGAGGACAACGTAGTGGACGGCGGGCCATGGCGGGGAAAACCCGAAACCAGGGGTAAGCTATTTCGAATTTTGGACTTCGAGTTCTAGGGATTTTCGTTAGATTCTAAAGGCTGGGTTTTGTTTCTGGGGACCTTCGGAGAAGTTTTGGATCGGTTTCGAGAGCTAGGACGGTCGGAGGCCACAACGGCGATCAATTGCTGGTGGCCGATTCAACCATGGATCTTTAAGGTAAGATTTGGACCCTTTTTCCTGTTTTTAATGGCTAGATCGATAGGGTTTAATGCTAGGAACCTTTAGGATTAAAAATGGACTGAAATGGATCGAAAAAGGGTGAGTTATAGGGTTGAACCGTGACCACCGGTTTGGATGGACTGAACCGGGTCTGTCGAGAGGTTAGGGGTGACACTGTTTGGCGCGTGGGTTTCACGCGCAGTGGCATTCAAACCGCGCTTGGGGGCGCTTGAGGGGTATTTTGGGAAAGTGTCCAACATGTGAATTACTCTATTCGATGTAACGAACATTTTGGGACTGGTTTCGTGTCGATCGGAGACCGTCTCGATATTGTTCGGGATGTCCGAAGGTTTAGCATCGGGATTAAAAATACTTAAAAATTCGGGAAAAGTACGGGGCTTTAGTGAGATGTTAATAAGGTAGTTAGTAATTCCCTAAAGTGATTTGGAAAGGTTTGGGAGTCCCGGTGATGGTAATTGGCCTGGGAGAGCCGTATGACACGCGTATCGACGCGTCAGCTCGGACGATCTGTGAGTGGACCTTGTTTTTAAAATCGATGCATGCATAAAAGTTTATTATGTGTTTTAATACTTGTTTTGTGATTCCATGAGTGCATTTGTGTGTGTTTACATATTTTCACGTATTTCGAGGTTTTGACCTTATACGGTGCTTATACGGGTTTGTACTTCTACGTTGATTTAAATGAAATGGTTTTGGATTTAAAAAGGTTAAACTCGGGCATGAAACCCATTTGGTTTTTTTTTCGGGCATGTGGCCCTATTGATGACCTACGGGTTTGAGTCGTGGTCACGGTGAGTGTTATGTGCACGGCGACAGACGATACGACGCTCGCCTCCGGACTAGGATATGTTCCTTTCGAAGAGGTGACGATACACGATCCGTTGTCGAGCAGCCATGAGAGGCTCGACTTCGGAGTGCTGAAGGTTCAGGATATCGATTGGTGATGGGTGCACCATGATCTAGTGGTGGTTACGTTGGTTGATACCTTCACGGCGACATACCAGGATTAAGTGCGGTCCTGGATGGATGGTTGCACACATCACTACGATTGGAATCGTGACTGACCCTGAGATATCGGGCACGATGTCCAGTTGAGTCATGAGTCGGGCTTGAGGCCCAGTTACTTTACGTTTATGATTTCGGGTCGAGGACCCTAAATGGATTTCCAGATTAATGACGGTTTATGGGTACCGGGCATGAATCCCTTGAAAGGTCTTAAGAATGTTTTCGATATATATATATATTCATATACCTTCCTTATTTGGAATGTCTACTCCGAGGAGGCTCGTTGGCCTGGGTGGACCCCAGAGTAGTCATGGAGCACTAACTGAGTGGAGTCGCCTCCATTGGGTACCTTACTCTCAGGAAGGCTTATGGATTATAACCCCAGGGAAGGTCATTGATCTACAGATATTGACCTGGGTGGACTCTAGGAGACTTGGGCTTTGAGACCCCAGGTAGCACGCGCGTAGCTTTAGAAACCGTGACAGGATTGGTTATGTGATTTATATGTATATGTTAAATGATATATGATGTACAGGTTTTGGGCTGAGTCCCACATAGATTTGGGCAGTGGCCCGTATGATCAGTTTCATTTACGTTTTTGTACCAAGGCCCTAATGGTTTGGTAAATGGTTTTCGAATGCATGCATGCTTTTTAATGAAGGGTACAAATGTCTTTTATGAAAATATTTTTGTAAACTATTGTTTTGTCCACTCACTGCTTTTAAATGTTTTGATTGCCCTTCAGGTTGACAGCGGATGTGGGCTGTAGAAGAGACCGAGACATCACATACGTACTCCGGATCCTAGCGTAATCTGAAGCCTGAGCGGGCTAAAGTCAGAAATTCCCTTGTCTGACACTCTGTGTCAGACGGGATCAGGAACGTCCTGCGTTAACCCTGGGGGGATTGGGACGGGTCCTGACACTGAACGTCCAATAATCCTCGATTAGCTTGCTAATCCATAATTAATCCTTAAAATCAGGGACGGGTCGTTACAGTAGCTTTCCCACTCCATTTGATTTTTCATATTTTCAAATTAAGATATAATATATATATACATATATAGCTATCTAACGAGGGAAGAGTATATTCACCATTTAAGGCTAAACACGAGTATTGCCATTTTTTAACAGGAGTTTATCGTATTTGTTCAACTTAAAAGTGTGATTTTATAATGAAATTGTTCATGCCTAAAATGTTGTTGTAATGGAATTCGGGGTCGTCATTCGGTGACTCGCTTTAGAAGCAGCGAATACGCAAGTGTTTCAGCGTGGGGGATCTCTCCATTGATGTCTAATGCAATTGTAAATAACTAAGGCGAATGAGGAGAGGGCTGAAAGCCTTGGGCCATGGTATCGCGGTCTTGCCCTAGGTTGTAACAACCTGAACGTTTAATAAAATGTAAATTCAAAAATTTAATGTAAAATGACCATTTTACCCCTGATCAGGGAAAAATCTTGACTTTTAACTCGAGACACTATTTGGACTTTGACCAAGGCCCATTGCGTAGATCGAGATGTCACGAGTCCATGGACAGGCGACCCGTCGAAATCAGATTTTTGACGGGAAAGTTATAGGTCACGAAAGGAATCAGGTTCTATTCACGCATTATAGGGACATGTACAGTTGGCTGAATTTAATTGGTCCAAAATATCCAACTTGGACTAATGGATGAGTGACAAGTGTCACTCATCCTATTGGCCCAAGCCCCCAAATTCATGCACCTTTATACATCTTCATCTGCTTTGTTTTTGTTTACCTGAAACTATACAAACCCACAAACAACCCAACCCAACCATAAATCTTTCATCCTCTGTTTTAATTGAGAGAGTGAGAATGAAAGGGAGACTAAGAGACGACGAAGAGGAGGTTGAGCACGGAGGAGGAACCACGGCCCAGGTAAAACCCGAAACTCGATTTGGGTCCAAAATTTGAATTCAATTTTGAGGGATTGTTGGGTGATTATAATGATCAAACATGATTCCTAGGGATTGTACGACCTCATATGGACTATAAATTGAGGATTTGATTGCTGGAATCGCCTGAAAATCGAGTTGGAAGTTGGCCCGAAATCATCAAGCTCCACAAGTAATTTCTAGGCCTTGTTTGATGTTTTTGGGTCCATAGATCCCTTTCTGCAATCATTGCGACTAGATAGGAAGAAAAATGGGATGAAATGGTTAAAGAATGAGTGAGATATGATCGGGTCAGGTTCGCAGGTCAGTTGACCCGTTACAGAGAAATGGGTCGACCCGACTGGAGGTTGACGATGATGACGTGGCAGTCCACATCATCATCATGTCAGAGCTGTCATTCCACGTGGCAAGCTTTCATGCCCAGTCAGCAACTGACTTGTTAGGTCCACGTTGACCAATCGAGTGGTGCCACGTGGTAAAGTGTTAGGACCTGTCAGGTCTACGTGGCAGGTCCAATCAGCACTGTCAGAACACGTGGAGCAATATGGAGGTGCCACGTGGGAGTGTGTCAGAGATGTCAGAGACACGTGTTAGGACACATGGCACCAATCAGGGGCTGCAACGTGGCAGGCTGTCAGACCTGTTAGGCTGATGTATATGACGTTAGCATTGACCGTTGACAGGACCTCTGACCAGCGCGTGAGGGCGCGTGGGCACAAATTTCAAGGTGGAACCTATCATGTTTGAAAGGTTTAGATGTTCTGAATCCAATGGTGGTGGTTTCAAGTCGATCAGAGATCGTTTGATAGGTCATTTAGGAGTTTTTAGCCTCAGAAAGTGTGTCCAAGACACGTTTTCAATATCGGGATTTGTGAGGGTTTAGAATATGAACTTGTATAGAACATTAGTTACCCTCGGATGTGATTTGGACAAGCCCAGAGACTTTGGACTAGCTCGGGTGAGATTACGGTGCAGATATTGATCATGCAGCGTGGACCGAGTATGAGTGGACTGTTTGTTTTATAAATGAAATGCATGCATAAAATGTTTTAAATGCTTTATTATATGATTTAAGATGAAATGATTTGATATCATGATATTTGTGAACTTAATCATCGGTTATGAATCAGTTTACAGTTTTGCGTGAAAAACGTTGTTTTGGGTTTGAGACCCGATTGGATAATGATTTTGACTTAGATTTAGAGTCAAACGGGAAATTGGACAAATCGAATTTATAAATGAATCATGGACACTGTTTTCGAGTGATTTTTGTGGAGAAGGCAGGTGAGGATTATGTGTAGGGCATAAGCCCAATTAAATCCCTTTTCCAAACTCATAATCATTTATTTCAGGTGTAAACATAAATTCATCATTTTATTTTTGTCTGCTGATGTCTTTCTCAACAGAAACATAACTGTAAATAATTATACATAAAATCTGAGAATATTTGTTTATCAACTCCTTGTTAATCGCATGTTTGTTCACCATACGCCCAATTAATCACACTGAAAATATGTTTTGTTTGTTAATAATTGGGCACAGTCCGTTGGGGGTCAAATTATGGTTCAATTTGATCAATCGAACCATTACTTTAGTATGTCTTATAATGCGATAGGAATATATCTTAATAATATATCCAATATTAAGGAAAAATCACCATGCGAAAGCGATTTTGGACGACATTTTCTACCACTTCCTGTTCAATGTGTAAAGTTTATCAAACTTATGGAGTATATAAGTTTGAGATAAAAACTAGGTATAATAAAAAAAATAAACTAAATAAATGAGATGAGTGAAATGGAAGTGTTCCATCGCATCACTTACCAATAATCGGAAGAATATTTAGTAAGTCCATGTATGGTCTATATATGGGTTTAGCACCGTGTGCCACTCATTGTTAATTAATCTAAAGATTCCTCATTTCTTTGTTTAATGCTTGGTCTGCCTTTTAACAAACTAATTCATAACTTGTAATCATGCACCTAAATCCCCAATCGGCTAATCCTAAATCATCTGCTAATTGGGAATCAAACTACCCCATCTTTGTTTGAAATCTTTCTTTATTGGAATTCCCGCTACTCCAAAGATTTGGGTCGGTGGGTCTTCTACCATCGACACCACGCAACAAAAAGTCTGAAATTTTGTTTCTTTCCAGCTTCTTTATCCCTGGATTAACTTTTTCACTCTATTCTGAGGATTAAAAATTATGGAAGCAAAGAATTTGGCCTAGCTCAAATGCCTAAAGTGTTAAAAAAAACAAAATGAATTAGAATTATACTAAAGTTTATGATCGAGTTTAGCAAGAAATTGATTCTATGGTTATGGATCAATGAAAACAGGGTAAAGATAAACAAAGGCATCCAAGTTCTTATCTTATGCAGCCTAGTTAGACTTTGACCATGTTAACATTTGTAGTGATGGGCGGCATCTCTCGAGTTAGGGAGACATTAATTGTCATCTACGAAGTAGTTGACTCACGTGCCGTCCATGTAAAGCTGCACGCCAACTTATTATGGATCTAAGTTTAATTTTCTGCATGCACCTTAACGGACACCGATCCAACACACTTCACAGACCAGCCATGTATACAGCGCGTATCATGTATACGTGTATCACTTTCTTTCCATATTTTATAATAAGATAGTTTTATTATCTAGAATTTATAAAACAGTCAGATATTATAATAACCAAATATAACTAGTTTATATATTATGAATTTATGATAATAACAAAATATTATTTAAAATTTATAAAATAATCGAACATTACAATAATAAAATATAACTAGCTTATGCATTATGATAATAATGAAATATAACTAATTGATATATTATAATATAAATGAATAACATACACGTTATAATGCTATGATGAACTAAAAATATCAAATTATCATAACAGTGACATTACTAGACAATTACTTCTTTAGACTAGGTCTCCTAGATTTTTATAAGGAGGGGAGCACGTGATCACACTCCCGGATTTTTCTTGGTTCAACGATAAAGAAAGGTTTTCTGAATAGATGCTTGATTCTACTATAAAATTTTGATGTTCGGTTTACCTATTGAACTTTTTGCTCACCTAGTTGACATTTTGGAACAATGATCTTAATTTTCAAACTAAGCATCGACCTGTCCAACTACAATTGTACCGAAAGGTTTACATTAGCTCACCTGTGGTCAGCCTGAGCTCATAGAAACCGAGTTAAAAATTGAAGTTTTGACTACTAAAATCCATGCACTAGACATGGAAAGATCAGCCAAAAATAAACAGAGTGGGCCGAAAGTACATAAGCCCAACCTATTCTACATTATGTGTGATAATTCCAGTAAATTATGCATCTAGGACAGTTGATAAATTCCCACTTTTGGCAGAAGAGGGAAGAATTAAGAGCTGGCTTTCATTATCTGGTGTCAACCGATGGTAGTGTCTTTGCATCCTCTGACTTATGACCTTATGATTTCAATGATTAAAATGGTAAGATCGTATCGTACACGAACCTAATTTAGATTATGTGAGGCTTTAGCTTGAGTTGATGAGCACTCTGAATCTATATGCATCGCTGCTGTGCAGTTATCCTGAACATTGAACAATGTACATTAGGCAAGCTAAACAATTTAATCGAACTCGTTTGAGGCGGTTTCTACTGCCTCACATTAATCCAAACCTAACTTTTACTAAATCCTCATGACACCACGCGTATCATTGAGAAAAAATATCTCAGCCCAACTTCATTATTTAGCTCATACCTTTCTATCAGTTACTGCGATGCTTCCAAAAGTAGCTCCCACTTGAGGTTCTGAAGATGCTGACTGTAGGGAAGTACAGTTAAACTGCTAATCATTGTTCAATAAGGAAAGAGTGCTTCCATTAGTCGACAAGGAATAACCAATTAGAGAGTTTCTCAATTTACATCTGGTTATTCACTTGCCTCTGACACACAGGAATCAGAGTAATTGTTCACTTGTAAATTGTTGCCATCTGACTTCAACTTTTGAGATAGTGGTGAAGCTGCATATAATAATCCAAGAATAAATAAGAGAACCATCTACGTAAAGCAGCCTTTGTAACTGTCTAACAGACGATTTCTTGTATCAAACAGTGTATTTGAAATGATGCATTTTAATAGCTGTGAATGTATTTGCTGATACTGCAGCATAACACTGGGTTGATGCTATCATATCATGGTTTAGAAACGTAAAGATTTCCATTTCTTTGATTCCTATATGGTGATTACGGCAAGCGTAAGTTGTAAATTTATATCCCTTCATTACACATATATTAGTCAATAAACTCAGCTTTTATGGTTAAGCAAAAGGGAGGTTAAAACATGAGCAGATGTAAGGAAAACCTGCATTGTCTCCGGCACCTTTCTCACAAGCCTTTTCTTGCGAATTTTCTGTGTTGTTCTGGACTGCATCTTCAATCCTGAAAGGTCAATAACAACTTTATGTTCAAATACATTGAATTATATAGGACAACTGGATTGAACTACGTAGATTTTCAATCACGTCATAAACACAATCAACTTTTTAGATCTTAACAGGGAGAAAAGGACGGTCTTTCTGTTGTTACGTCATTAGAATCATATTAAAAGAGATTATGTAAGTTTAAATTTGGAGACGACTACAAATCCTAGGCATACATGATCGTAATATTAGTTCTACCTATTATGTTCCTCTCTCGAAATCATATTGCATCCTGCTTGGTGTTCCAGAACTGAGGAAATTACCCCTTTATCCTGGCATGTAAATTAAGACATTTCACACAAGGAAGCAATTAGCGTCTTCAATAGGAGATCCATCGGGAAGGTTTTAGAGGCGTTACAAATGGCAAAACCACAGAACTTAAGAAGTCACAATATAAAACATTGACTGACTAGAATGACACATAGAAATGCGGCATTCAATAGAATTGCTTGAAGAAAATACCGAGGAAATGAACTTCACATATTAGTCAAGTGACAACATGGAAGGTTACACCTAATCTGTAGACAAGGTGCGGGACTAGATTACTTACAATGCAGTGATAGATGCCTTAAGTTCATATATTACCTTCAATAATAAAGTATAATTTCATAACTGGACTTATTATTGTGCTGGATGGAAGTTTTAAAGCAGATATTTATATGTTTAAAGTCAAATAAAACTCCCTCTACCTCTTCATTCATACTTATAACAGTGTCCTGAATCTTCCTTAAGATGATACCCAAACACCCAACTTCAAGATGCAATGCCTGCTCATGGATTATTTCAAGTAGAGTTTAGAATTCAATAGAAGAAGTCATAAGGTCTAAACTGAAGGAAAAATAAAAAGCAATCTGAAATATAAACCTGTTTTTCCGACATCAAATTCTGTATGACCACATCCTTTGCTGAGATAATTTTCTGAAGGTAAGGGCGGTTAAGACAAGACATTCATGAGAAATATTTCTGTAAAAGAGTATGTTGTATATAAGGAATTAATCAAGCAAATGAATCTTAAATGCTGGTATGGATATCTCTTCTTTCTGTGTCTGGCTGTTATTACCAATTTTTGCTGCCTCTTGTTGTGCTTCTAGTGCTGAGATGATTTTATCTTTTCTCTGAACCTCATCTTCAGAATTTTTCAGTTTGTTTTCCAGGTCACAGATCTTTTCTGCATAAAATAGTTTATGCTGCAATAGTTTATTATTGGTTTCAAATTGTCGTATCAAGTATTTACATCCAACGAATTTTCTTTCAATACTAAAATAATGTAATTTACAAAATCTGAAATTTGATATACAATGACCAGATTGGTTAATTTTCTGGCATAACAGTAACATGAAGAAACATATCTGGACAATCACATCTATCACTACCTATAACAAATAATCAACAACATATAGACTTAGAGTTAGACATAACACCAAAAAGTCTAAATAAAAAAAATAATAACTACAGGTAAAGGCGAATGGGGAATTACCAATAAATACTTTCTCAAATGTGGAAACAGTATCCAATTTCCTCTTTAAACCAACCACTGTTAGCAAAGCATTAAGTTAGAAGGAATCTGATACTGCAACTGCAACTTCAGTGTCAATATAACTTATATAAGCATACAATAAGAATAAAATAAAAAGCTGCTTGCCTACTTCCTCTTTTTCACTCACGATGCGCTGTACATTATCCACGACTCTCTTTACAGAATTTGCCTCCTTTTCTACCGAATCGAATAGCAATAGATGAGACTTTATCTTCTCAGATAGAACAGCAAGCTGTCTATCTCGGTATTGAATTGAGCGTTTCATTTCGCAAGTGGATTCCTGCAGATGAATATGACACCAGTGAATAATTTATTGGTTCCAATATGTATGACTAAAAATTCACCATGGGATTGGAAAGAACATTAACAACATTTCCTGGTAATCTCTCTCCACATACACACACGAACCTCATAAGCATTGACAAAAGTTTCCCTTGACTGGAGGAGGCTATGCATCGTTCCCTTCAACTCTTTTTGCTTGTTCTCAAGCAAAGAATTGTCACTTTGAAGGTAACTGACCTGAAACAATACGCACTCGTCTAAAATTGGGGCGGAGGAAGATAAATACAGCTCAATCAAAATCAAAGTCGCTACAATCTCTAACAACCATTTCGACAAACACATTATGCGCAAAGTACTTTCCGTAATTTTGACGAACCTCTCTTTCGAGTTTTTGCTGCAGCTCAATGGAGGAAGCCAATTCAGCCTGCAATTCCTGCAATTTACTGCCGCATCCTTCCTCGGTTTGCTTTTGGTTCTGTGTCCAAACACTCAATCAATGCGAAGAAGTAAATTGCAATAAAATGGAAGCCAAATTGATGTTTTGATTAAACCTGAATAAGAATGTGAAGCTGTTCGGTCGCAGAGCGTTCCCTCTCCTGAAAATGAGTATTCATAACGAACGATCAGAGAAAGGAAAAAAAAAAAAAAAAAGGGAGTGAGAGGTGGTGGTGACAGCGGTGAGATAGTTTACTCTGAGTTCTCGGACTTCGGTGATCAGAGTTCGAAGCTGGAGCTTGAATTTGGAGAATTTAAGCAGCTCCATTTTCCCTCCAAAAAGCTCAATAGCAGTGTAGCGTAATTGTTTGTGTATGCCACTTTTTAGGTTTGATTTTTGGTCCCTACCATTGCCCAAATAAAAGCTTCAGCGGATCCCCGCCGGAAAATGGCCGCACCGCTTCAATACTCCCTTTAAACTTTCCCGCCTATAGAATTGGACAATACGTGGCAATTTTGATCGATAAACCATTCATTCAAGTATTTTGATTTCTAATTTTTTATTTCTTCCAACTGTGTAGCAACTACTTTCAATTCGATTCTTATAAAAGGGGCGGGGAAACTTAATTAATATATAGGTCTCGTTTGATAATATATCGAATTTTATTAACTATTTCAGTCAAATAGATTAATTTATTCACCGAATAGATAAATCATTTAATCGAACATTTAGTAATCTATTGGATTAAAATATTGACTATATTATACTGACAGAATTAAATTATATTAATTGATAAGAAATATCTATATATATCCTAAATATGAATTATGTATATTATTATTATTATTTATTATACTTTTGTTTTTATTAATTATTGATATTATTAATTTATGTTATTAATTATTCATTAATTATTATTACTACTAATACTTTTCAAAATTGCAGTTATCCAATTATTTAATACTAACAATTTCAAAGATATTTCGTGGGTGTAAATCGTATAAAGGTAGTTACCGTATTAACTTGTCTGATTACTAATTAACACAAGTGCTACAAAACACCGGTTTCATATATACTATATTATCATATCTTGTAACATAGCCATATAGTTTACTGTAAAAATAAAAAATTAAAAAAAAAACTCTAATTAGTCTACAAAACTACGTTATGATGTGATGTGAAATAATACACCAAACAAGCTACGGTATTTTTTGAAATTATATAAGAAACATTTTGATTTTATCTCATTTTGAAAAAGGTGATCAATATATCACCAGTTGCAATGCTTAAACGAACAGTGAAGGTTAATTTAAGCCCCATAAATGAAGAGACGCAAACTTACATCACATGTAACACACATCGACAATGACATCTACCTCAATTTATAATTTAGATCCAACTCGTTGCCAACCTTCAGTCTAATTTTATAAAGTTGGTTACTGAATTTGATGTGATCATAAAGACCATTATTAGTAATTAATAATACATAGTAATATCCACCTCAATTAATTGATGTTGCCAATATTCAAGTTTCTATGGCTAGCCACTGTGAGAGGTAGTTAGCTCAACTCGTAACAATGTCAAAATTGTTATTGTTTTTCTATTAAAATTGATAGAACCAAACAATGAGATGCATTAAGTGATGAATTGACTACTGGTTTGCAGTGTGCACGGGACAAATTTGACAGCTGTTGTGCAGACATGGGTGTCCAAATAGGTCGCAAGGGTCGTGAAGCATAATGAGAAGAATTCAAAAACTTATCGCGTGTGTTCCTCATCTGCCTGTCCAGTTAGGCTGTCCAGCATTGTTGCTATACCTGCGCGATCTTCCAAAGAAGCAGGATTTATACAGCTTTCATTCAAAATAATAATAAGAATTCACAAGAATCTAATGCGTGCAGAATTGATAGGATAAAGCGAATAGCATAAAATGAATGTTAATATTCTTGTGAATTCTTGTGGATTCTTGGGTTTAGGGTCATATATCGAATTCAATTCTCGTGAAAAGAAATGTTAATATTCAATGTATATAATGTAATCACTCTTTCTTTATACCATTATATTAAAAATCCAATGATTTTCCATTAACACAGATTTGACTTCATCCACCCCGATTAAATTCAAGTCTACAAATTATTAGTTTCTTAGGGTTCACATACGTATAAGAGAGTTTGGGCTCTTTTGGCTTGACATTAACAAAACTTATTCAATTATATACCGTTAAAATTAAATGATTAACAATAGGTAAGTTTCCTTCCTGCCATATATAATTGTATGATGAAAACAAATATATTTTTACATTTAAAATATATCAAAATTAATGAAATATTTAATATAATTTCACTCGTCAAAGTGTGGCATGTATGTATTGTGTAGGCAGTCTCATGCAAACATGTACACCTCAAAACCCTACAGCTCAACCGACTTGCCTATATGCGAGTTTAAAATATATGGTCAAAATCAGGACCCCATTTTTCATGCATCTTATATTTGATGAGGTGCAGCTAAGCACACGCTGGTTTGCGTTTACGAGTGGCGGAAAATAACTGAGATTGTCAAAATCACATTTTTCGTACTCGTTGATAAGTATTTTTCTTCCGTAATTTATTATCTATAATTTGTAAATTAAGATGATTGATTTTTCGATAAGTTAACTAAATGAGTAGATGTACTATAGTAAGCCAGCATTGAATCAAACAATTAAATCATGATTTATGGAGCATTATTAAGTAGGGGACCGATCTTCTTCTCATCTTATCATGATATCTACCGTTATCATCCAAAGCTTGCACAGATTTGGTCATGGTAGGTAACCCTTAAGTGTCTGTAAGTCCTCATATGTCCTTTATTCAATTATTTTGACGGAAAAATCGGAACTCATGAAATAAGATAAAATTTTGAATATGACGGTGGAATAGTAACTTAACTAAGGAAAAAGGAAAAAAACAAAGGGTTAATTTAAGTGGGAAACTTAAAAAGTCGTTCGTTCAACCTAATCTGTCTACTCACAGCCTAAAAACTGATGTTTCGTCCACCCGAAGAGAAAAAAATTCGACAGAAATTCGGACGTACAAGCATCTGCCAAGGGATGGTAGACTCGAAGGTCTAAACAAAGCCCGATGGACGGCGATTAAGGTGCCATTTCTAGTAGCTTTCCACGTGGCATGCTGAATTTAATTAATTCCTCCTTAAAACAGTAATTATAGAAAGTGATGTTCACATTCTATTTGTAGGGTTTAGTTTTTTTTTCTTCTCTGTATGCATGTATTTTTTAGTTTATATATGTTTAGTGACTGTGCTTTAATTTGCTCAATTTGGCCGTTAGAAAAAAGAAAACATAGACAGGAGAAAATGAGAACGCAAAAATCACATTCCTCAATCTCTTTTCCCCATCACTTAAGCGTTCGGCTAATTGTGTACTGTAGCCCAATCTTTTAGCAATGCATGGATTACTTGTTAGTAGTGAAATCCAATAGTTTGAGGTAGGAGTGTTATTGGTTTTTTGGTTCGGCTTTTTTTGCTAGAATTAAAATCGAATTTATTGGGGATTCGATTTCGATTCGGTTCAGTTTCATACTCCAATCGTTATTTGAACGGAAAACTAATTGAACCAATTTGGTTTGGTCTTGGACCAGTTTAACTGCAACGACCTGTTCCGAATTTACGGGATTATCGAGAGTTAATTGGGAATTATCGAGACTAATCGGGATTAATCGGGATGAAATGACAATTTTACCCCTAGAAGGGTAAAAAGTTGATTTATGATCTGGGAGGTCATTGGCACTCTGACCGAGGTCCATTACGTAATTCGAGACGATATAAGTCTGTAGACAGGCGACACGTCGAAATTGGACATCGTATAGGAAAGTTACAAATCTAGAACGAATCGGAATATGATTACACGATTTAAGAGGCAGGTTGACTTTTGTTTCTTGTGAGCCTAGATATTTATGTTCAGGTCCAATGCATTTATCGTTATCTTACATACATGCACCTCCCATTCCCTTCATTTCCATTACACCTGAAAACCCAAATGCATACCCTTCTTCACTCCATTTCAGTTTGAGGCCACAGAGAGACTGAGAGGGTGAGGTTGAGAGACAGAGGGGCGGTGGAGGAGACGACGAAGCCACAGCGAAGCATCTGGCCAGGAATCCAGATAAACCCGAATACCCTTTTTGGTTTGAGGCCTTGTGGAAGTGGAATGATGATTGGGCTGTGTTGATAGGACCCACCCCGATTATCACCCCGATAACCGAGGTGAACCCTGCTCCCGTCTGACAACCCAACACGAAAGACCGAAACAAGCTCACGAAAACTACAAATTACATTTCCAGACAAGGGAGAATTTAAAACATCCAAGAGTCAACCGTTATACAGAGCATAGTACAAAACAAAATAAACAGTACTACACGCACAACGGAAAAGCTGAAAACACTCCGGGAAAACTCTAGAGTACGCTATACCTCCGTCATTGCCTCAACGTCAACCCCCGCGCTAGCTCCACGATCTGGAGGGCAATTAAAAACCAGAAAAGTGTGAGTGAACCCCAAAATAATAAAAGTTTCAAAAACCATTTCATAAACAAGCCAGCGTTTGGCCCTCCGTTTTGAAAACATGCATGCATAATCAAATTTCTGAAAACATTTATAAATCACATCATTTTCATCATGGAAACCGCAACAACATAAACACAGTATGGTAAACGTTATAAAACATTAGTAGTAAAACATAAGATACCAATATAATCATCCGATCAAACCTGCTGGATCTATTCGAGTCTTTAAACTCCCGAGTCTTTAAACTCAATCTAGGCCTCAATAGAATCCGAGTCTTTAAACTCCCGAGTCTTTAAACTCAACAGGCCTACGGGGGAAAATATCAGTATATCCGAGTCTTTAAACTCCCGAGTCTTTAAACTCAATCCGGGTCTTTAAACCCAATCAGGGCCCGTCCCCCGTCAAACATAATCCGGGTCTTTAAACCCAATAACCAGATCCAGCAAATTCAATCCAAAACCATTTGAAAGCCGTTTCTAAATCCATATCCAAACCCGAATCCGAAATCACTGGTCCGAAGCCATTCCGGCATCCAGAACCGTCATTCCGAACCCAAATCCAGAAAACCACTTTTCAACTTTAAAACCAAATTCCGCTTTCCGAAATCCGATTTCAAAATCGAAAAACCTTGATCACCAAATCATGTCTCAAAATCCATTTATAATCATTGAAAACCAAGTATAAATTGAAATCCCAAAATCATGGCATCAGCCTTTCTCGTAAAACGTGTCAAATACGTAATTTCCTCGAAAACGTGCAATTATATAAAACAGTTATAGCATATTCAAATAATCATGAAATCACATATAAAACCATAAATCAAGTAATTAAAAGCAGTTATGCATGCTCAGTTATAAGGAAGAAGTCCACTCACAGTTATCGGGCACGTCACTCGCGTCCTGAACATCCTGTACGTTCCTCGTCCGCCTCGGGGATTCCCGATCCTGTCACAAGTCACCAAAACTAGTCACTAACACATCTACGAAGGTTCTCCTAATTTTCCCCAAAATTCCCGAACTTCTACGCGTACTTTAAACGAAACCTAAACCTTTGATCTCGTAAAACTAACCCGAAACAACGTCTGATCGTCCCGAAACTAGTCCCAAAAGATTCGTTACAACGACTAGATCAAAAACCTAGGTGACCACTTCCTCGGAAACCGCCGCACGCGCCCCCAAGCGCCGTCCAAAGTGGCTGCGCGTGGGTCTCACGCGCCTGCACAGGAACACTGTTCATTTTCTTCCTCAATGGTCAGGCCGGTCTGAACCGGCGTGACCGGTTCTTCGCCTTCCTGCAACCGTTTTCATTCCTTTTTTCCACCAAACTCTTCGTCCTCATCCTAGCAACTAATTCCAATCCTAAAACCTAGACATTACTGCCTCAAACCTCACCTCCCAAGCTCGAACCAGTAACCAACAAAACCCCTGTTTCTACTCCCAGCCCACCGTGCAATCCCCCGTCACGGTTTCGAATCCTAGAGATCCCTAGGAACCTACTGAGTCCACTAGAACTCACCAAACACCTCGACTCAGCCCCAAAAACCACGACTTACCGTTTGAACCAAAACAGAAAAACAGAGGAACAGAGGGGAAATGAGAAATTACATGCGATCTTGCTCTCAACCGTGAGCTCCGCCATGCCTACTCGACTCCCCTCAGGTCTCTCAACACCACCACGCGTTCAATTCGATGGTTGATTGACGGAGGTGCACCGCCGTGCGCGGTGGTTCTCGGTTCTGTGTCCCCTGGTTTTTCCTCCCTGTTTCTCGGTTCTTGCTCACCTCACACCCACACGATCATACTCTAGTTCACCTCTACCCGATCACAAACCTTCATAATCCGACTCAAGCACCAAGAAATCTCACAACACTCACACACCCTGAACACTTGATCGATTTCTTTCCCTCACGACTTAGTCTCTGTTTTCCCTTGTGCACGACTACACAATCACACACACAACCCACTTTTAATTTTGCACCTTGCAAAAAGCCTAGAACCCACTAGAGCACCCCCACGTGTCCACCATCCCATAGCCCAAACTCAAAATATCCAATCACTCTTGTGCACTTGTCCCAATCTGATTTTCACAATTCCCAATGTGCAAAAAGACCAAAATTCCCTTGTGAGCCAAAATTACCATTTTTCCCTTCGCCGTTCTAAACTCATAACTCACTCGTCCTACGTCCGAGTCTTTAAAACCAAATCCGGAAATCCACTTTCAACTTTAAAACCAAATTCCGCTTTTCGAAATCCTATTCTAAAACCGAAAACCTCGATTATCAATCATGTCTCAAAATCCATTTATAATCATTGAAAATCACTTATCGTTTAAAATCCCAAAAATCCTGGCATCAAAATCAGAATCCAAAATTTTCTCGTAAAACATGCTGAAAACCGTACTTTCTCGAAAAACTTGCAATTAAGTAAAACCAACATAGTGACAGGACCCGCCCCAAATCCCTCGGGATTAGCGTGGGACGTACCTACTCCCGTCTAACACGAAGTGTCAGACCAGGGATATTTTCGTCCTTTGCCCAACCGGGGCTATCAGAGTACGCCAGGATCCGAAGGAGGAATGCGATGTCTCGTCTCTACTACAGCCACATCCGCGATCAACCTGAAGGGCATTCAAAACATAAAAGTTGTGAGTGGACGAAACAAATAATTTTATAAAAATATTTCATAAAAGACCTTTATGCCCTTCATTAAAAACATATGCATGCATTTAAAAACCATTTCTAGGGTTCATGCCCGGTTCCCATAAACCGTCATGAACCATCAAACTATTTGGGCCTTAGCCCGAAATCAGTCAATTAACACATGGGACCTCCGCCCAAACCAAAACACGTGGGAACTCGTCCCAAAATCATCTCATGTGGGTCTCAGCCTAAATCCAATATGCTAGGGTCTCAGCCCAACGCCATCTCAGTGAAAACCTGTCCACATATACATATATACATATATAACCCATCCTAGGCACTTCCGAAGAAGATGCCATCTCGGGGCACACAGCCCCTAGGGATCACATCCCCGATATAGTCACGATGTCATCATATCTATCTAGTGTGCACACTACTCGGGGTCTCACTCCGAGTCTTCTCCCAGGAATCTTCATCTGGGAGGCTCAATCTCTGGATCTAGTCCGAGCTCTCTCTCTGGATCTAGTCCACATATCCCTCCGGAATCTGGTCCAGGACCACAACATAATAAGTAACCTCCACTCTTGGAACGGGATCCCTATGGGGATACCCATTCTGGTTTGTGGATCGTGACTCTCCAGGTCGACGTTGGAGGAGACCAATCAATCATCTCGTAAGGAGGGTATATACATACCAGTATACCAAAACCCATAAAAGCAGGACTCACGCCCGATAACACAAAGCAAATGGGCCTCTAGCCCGAACATAGAACTCAACATGGCCTCTCGCCCGATTCACAATAATTGGGCCTCGAGCCCGAACTCAAATCAACTGGGCATCGAGCCCGATATCTTAGGGTCAGTCACGATCCCGATCATAGCGATGAGTGCAACCATCAATCCAGAATCGCTCTGTAATGACCCGTCCCGAATATCGGGAATTAATAATATTTAATTGTGATTTACTAATCTGGGATTAGTTGAGTGATTTCAGACGAATTGTTCAAAATGACCGTTTTGCCCCTGTGCGTGGGCAAAACGTTGACTTTTAATTCGGATGGTCAAATGGACTTTGACCGATGACCGTGACGTAGTTTGGGACGTCACGAGTTCATAGACAGGTGGCACGTTCGATTCCGACGTTCGTGGAAGAAGTTATGATGTACGGAAGCCCAAGGGAATTTTCGTAATTTGACTTATATGGGGCCAAATGTTGACTTTTTGACCGGGATGTCCGATGGCCGAGGGCCAAGGACCATTATGTAGAGCAGGTCGATACGAATCCATTGACAGGCGGCACGCCGAAATCGGACTTCGTACGAGGAAGTTATGGTCTGAATCGTGAAATCGGGGAAGTTACGTCTCGGTAACTGTGTTGATTATTTTATTCTGAAATGGTTGTTGGAGGACACTTGGATGAGTGACAAGTGTCACTCATCCGACGGCTAGATTGGATCTTATTCCATTAATCTTAATTTATATGCTAAAGTTCCCACTATAAAATTAATTAGGAATTAAATCTCAGCCCTTCATCTATTTGTGCTGATGCACATCCTCACCGTCCATTTCCTTATTCATTTGATACCTCCCATTCCTCATTTTCATTCTTCCTCTGCCCGTGAAGAATTTGAACACACACTCACACCAGCCCATCTCCTTTGTGCTTGGGAGTGAGATCAACCATTAGTGTGGGCGGAGGGACGACTGTGGTGAGCTGGGTGACGGAGGGAGACGGCGGAGATGACGGCGGAAGGGAAAACAGAGGGATCCGAAACTTAGGGAATTGGAAGTCGATGTAGACTGGTGTTTGACCGTTTTGGAGGGGTGGAAGGAGTTTCTGGGATCAAACTAGGCGTGCTGGTGGCCACAGCGGTAGCCACGGCGGCGAGGTAAGCCTCGAACCCGTGAACCTGTTCTCGGGTCTAAAATGGCAGCTTGGATTTTTCGACGTTTTAGTCGATCTAGTGACCAGGATGATGATTCAGAGGATTATACGAGTCTATAGGGACCGTTTTCAAGGAGAATGGTGGTCGGAGCAGAGTGCAGTCGACGGAGGAGTTTTGGCCGTGAGCTTCTCGATCGGGGAGGTACGATCTTGACGTTACTTCGGGTTTTTGATTCCACAGAACTTTTGGTTGAACTCAGACGATCTTGCAGGTGAAAACCCCGTCCAAAATGATGGAGAAATGACTGAGAACCAGTCGGGTTGGCCGCGGGTCACGGCGACCCGTTTTACAGACGTTCGGGCTGAACGACGGTGAACAGTACCCGGCGCGTGGGTTTCACGCGCAGGGAGTTCAACCGGCGCGTGGGGGCGCGTGTTAGGTAATTTTGGGAAACTTCCAACATGACGTTTGTCCTATACAATGTAACGAACATTTTGGCGTTGGTTTCGTGTCGTTCGGATCCCGTTTCGATATTGTTCGGGATGTCCGAAGGTTTTAAATCCAGTTTAAAAATACTTAAAAATTCGGGAAAATTACGGGACTTGAATAGGATGTTAATGATGAGGTTAGTAATCCTCTAATGTGATTTGAACAGGATTGGGAGTCCCGGTGATAGTGGTGTGGCCTGGGAAGGCCTATAGCACGCGTATCGAGGCGCTCGGTTAAACGGTCTGTGAGTGGACATTGGTTTTATAAATTCGATGCATGCATAACTGTTTCATGATTGTTATAATTATGATTAAATGATTTACTTTGGATATCGGTGAATTTAAATGATTTCACGCATTTCGAGGTGATTTACGTATTTGCACGTAAACCGAGGTTTTCTGGATTTGCACTGATTTCCATAAATGTGGTTGGATTTGATTTCATGAAACGGTGACGGATTTGATAAAGTAAAATCGGGCCAGGGGCCCAGTTGAATTATGAAATCGGGCCAGGGGCCCAGTTAACTTATGAATCGGGCCAGGGGCTCAGTTAACTTGTGAATTCGGGCCGGGGGCCCAATGGACTTATGAATTCAGGCCAGGGGCCAGTTAACTTATGAAATCGGGCCAGGGGCCCAGATGATTTATACATGTGATTCGGGTCGGGGACCCTAAAATGGAATCAAATAAATGATTTTGGATTTAAATCAACTATTTGGACTTATAATGGTTTTGATGATATTGAAATTATGGTTACGGCACGTTTCACAGTATTTGGGCCTGAGACCCGTCTGATGAAACTTAAAGATTGGTTTGGATTTTATCTATGTATATATATATGCTTTGCATTTGGATATCAATAAAATGTATTTGGTACTGCACTGTATAGGTCCTTCCATATTATACTGTCTCCTCCGGATGAGTTACCCCGGAGAGGTCACGGACGTCTAGTACGTCCAGCGTCTATGACGCTAAGCATCGGGGATGCTGTACCCGAACGGGGTTTGGGGATTAAACTCGGAAATTGAGATCCGAGTGGCACGCGTAGCCTTGTGATTGTGACCTTATTGACGTCAGGGACGTCAGACATCAGGGATGTCGGATTGGAGTGTATAGTGCAGTGGCTAAAATTATGTTTATGGTTCATATTATATGATATATGATTTTAAATGATGGTGCATGCATATGATTTTACTGAGGGGCATAAATGTCTTATAAATGTTTTAAACAGACTTGTTTATTTTCGTCCACTCACTGCTTTTGTTTTTAATGCCCTTCAAGTTGATTCCGGATGCGACTGCAGTAATGACTGGGACATCATACACCTCCTCCATCGATCCTTACGCACTCTGGAAGCCCGGTTGGGCAGTGGCAATAGGTTATCCCTTGTCTGACACCTCTTGTCAGACGGGAGCATGACACATTCCATGGTAATCCCGAAGGGATTGGGATGGGTCGTGTCACGCTCTCAATCCTGGTATGTCGCTGTGAACATATCACTGTCGCGACCATCTCGAGACCATGGTGCACATGTCGCCGATCGATCCTCTAAACCGCCAGCACTCGAAGTCGAGCCTCCAGCGGCTGCTCGACAATGGGACATGCATCGTGACCTCTCCGGAAGGAACTCATCACAATCCGGAGGCGAGCGTCACGACGTCCGTCGCCGTGCACACAACACCCGTCGTGACCACGACTCCGACCCGTAGGTCGTCAATAGGGTCTCATGCCCGAGTCAAACCAAATCCAAATGGGTCTCATGCCCGAATAATCAAGACCAAAGGGGACGTTTTACTTTTCAAAACCATTTCATGATAACCGAAAGCGTAAGCGCGTATAAGCACGTATAAAACCTGAAAACCTCGAAGTACGTGCCCATACATAAACACACACCAAAATGCACTCAAGGCATCCCAAAACACATATTAAAACATATATAAAATATTTATGCATGCATCGATTTCAGAAATAAAGTCCACTCACAGACCGTCCGCGTTGCTGCCTCGATATGCGCGTCGTACGCCTTTCCGGGTCAACCGTCATCTCCGGGATTCCCAAACCTATCCAAATCACTTTAGAGGGTTACTAACTAGTTAATTAACCCCTCACTAAAGCCCCCTAATTTTCCGGGATTTTTAACTATTTTTAAACGCGCCTCGAAACCTTCAGACAGCCCGAACTATATCGAGACGATGTCCGATCGACTCGAAACCAGTCCCAAAATGTTCATTACATCGAATAGATGATTTGACATGTTGGAACCTTCCCCAAATTCTTCCTCACACACCGTCACGTGCCGCCTGAAGTGGCTGGGCGTGGAGGCCACGCGCCTGCTACAGTGTCATCCCCTACCTCACGTCGACCGGTCTGAACCGGTCCGGTCCGGTTCGCCTGCAACTTGGACCGGCGTGACCGGTTCAAGCTCATTCAGGCCCAATTTTTCACCGTTTTCAATCCTAATCAATCCTAACCTTCCTATAATCGTCCTAGGAACCTAACCCAATTAATTAGAAGCCCTAAAACCTCTAAAACCCGACTGGTTCGATTTTCCCTTCACGGTTCGAAAATCCCAAAACCTCCAAGGGCTCCCCCGACGTCCAACCTTCAACCAAACCTTCCTAAAAACTCCCTAGCAACTTAATTACTTCAACCCAAACGTCCAAACAAACCCCTAATAACAAGAAATCAAAAATGGATTAAAATGGACAAAACCGATTACCTCGTGCGGGTTTTCTCCTCCGCCGCCCACGGCGGCTCTGCCTGGCCAGCCACCACGTCCAACCGGTCCTTTCCATCTCTCTGGTCTCTCACAATCGTTTAAGGGGGGATTGTTTGGGTTTTGGATGAAAAATGGGATCGGGTTTGGTTGGATTAGGAAGGAATGATCGATGCACGAGGGGATGGATGTGCATGAGAGAAAGATGATGGTGAATGGATGAATGACACCTGTCATTCATCCATTGGCCCTGAGAAAAAGGTGGGGCCCACTAAAGTCCAAAACAGCTCCCGTCTCGAAGAACGTGCAATAGTACGTTCGAATTTCCGTGAACCGTAACTTCGCCGTCGAACGTCCGAATTCGACGTGCCGCCTGTCTACGGATTCGTATCGTCGTTATCTACGTAACGGTGCTCGGCCCTCAGTCATCGGACCTTCTGGGTCAAAAGTCAACCGTTGGCCCTTTTCACCAAATTTACCAAAATGCCCCTGATCTTCCGATCGTCATAACTTCTTCCTCGAATGTCGGAATTGAACGTGCCACCTGTCTATGAACTCGTGACGCCCTGAACTACGTAAAGGTCATCGACCAAAGTCAATTTGATCATCCGAATGAAAAGTCAACATTTTGTCTATTCCAAGGGCAAAATCGTCATTTTGCCTTGAACGTCCGCTAATCCTCGTCTAATCTCCGATTAGTCTCGCTAATCCGTCATTAATCCTTAATTAATCCCGTTAATTTGGGATGGGTCGTTACACATAGCATATTCAACAATCATGAAATCACATGTAAAACCATAAAATAATGATAGAAAAACAGTTATGCATGCTCGAGTTTAGAGAAGGGGTCAACTCACAGTCACCGGCACGTCACTCGCGCCCCGTACGTTCCTCAGCTTCCTCGGGAAGTCCCGATCCTATCACAAGTCACCAAAGAACGTCACTAACACGTCTACCAAGACTCTCCTAATTTTCCCCAAAAATCCCCGGGTCCTAAACGTAACGAACCGGAACCCTAAACCTTCAACCTCGAGGAACTAACCTCAAACGACGTCCGATTAACCCGAAACTTAATCCACTAGACTCGTTACAACCTCTAGACCAAAAACCTAGTTGACACTTTCCCCAGAAACCACCACACACGCCTCCATGCACCGCCCAAAGTGGCTGCGCGTGGGCCTCACGCGCCTGCACACAGTCACTGTTCATCGTCGTCTTCAACAGGTGAACCGGTCTGAACCGGCGTACCCGGTTCTCCACCGTTCCTTCACCATTTCGACTCCTCTCTTCACCAGTCTCTTCGTCCAGACCTGACAGGACCGCCCCCGGAAGGGGCATCGATAACCGTGCCCGGTCCTGCTCCCGTCTGGCAAGTCGACTGAAATACCCAAGTTACCCTCAGTACGTGCCAGACCAGGGATAGCCACATGTGCTTACTCATGCCTCCGCCTCTCGAACAGCCTCGAACAACGCGCCACGACCTGGAGGGTCAATAAAAACCAAAAGGTGTGAGTGGACAAAAATAAATCAGTTTAGCAAAACAGTTACAACAACGTTTTTACCCTCCGCGTAAAAGCGAATGCATGCATACAAAAATCATTTCGCAATCGGTTAAGATTTTCCACATAAGAAAAACTGTGTATCAATTTCAACATATGGAAAAACTCGTATGAACCTCAAAATCATTTTTACCTTTCTCAACCATCGGGTCTTAGCCCGCAATCATAGACACCGGGCCTCAGCCCAAAACCACAAATCAACCAAATGCACAACATGATCCAAAACCATCAACCACATACCGGGCCACTGCCCAACTCAACCGAAACATCAGAAATCATCAATAAATCGTAAGTCAATCATTTTGCTGGATAACAAGTGCGCCCGAGTCTTTAAACTCAAAACCATGCGCATAAACAGGCCTTCCCGGGATATCAACGAGTCTTTAAACTCAGAACATAATCAATAGGCCTCGGGGGAATCACAGTAACCGAGTCTTTAAACTCACGAGTCTTTAAACTCATTAAGGGCCCTCCCCCGTCATCGATTAACCGAGTCTTTAAACTCAAAACGTGCTCCAGCAATAGCACCGGGTTTTTAAACCCAAAACAGTTTTCAAACACAACAACGGGTCTTTAAACCCCAAACAGTTTCCAACGGATCTTCAAACCCCAAAACAGTTTATCAATCACGACAACGCGGGATCCATCCCAAAATTGCATTTTTCTCAACAGGACGCATGGTCCGAATTTCCCACATTCAATTCTCCAAATTATACTTCACAAACATAATCAAATTATCATTAAACACGGGGCAGGTACAATCATACCAAATCACTTTATTAAATCCTTTTTCATTCCCGAATTAGAATTCGCGATAATGATTCCGTAAGCCGGCATCCGGAAACATCATCCCGAACCCAAACCAAGAATCCACTTTATTATTTCTGAAAACCGAAATCCCGTAAATCAAAGTTACTTTTATGCCCCGAGCATTAAGCCCGAAATCACCTTTTTCAAATCCAATTAAATTCTTAAGAAACACTTCCTTCTCAAATCTCATTTTCAACACTTCGAAACCACAATCATAATCACCAAAATCACGATCCAATCAGAATATACTCAAAACCCAATTTTAAAATCCTCAAAATCACAAGTCTCATTTAAATCCCCAAATTCAAACATCAACAGTGATCAAATCACAATAACTCGAAATCTCGTAAAACGTGTCAAAATCGTAGGTCACACTCGCAAAACATAAACAACCTTCTTAAATCATTTTACCCATTTCATATAACTTCTTTCATTAAACCATCATTAAGCACACGAGTGACCATAGTCTCGAAATACGTGTAATTTCACATGTATAGTAAAAATGCGTAATAATACGGGAATCGAATACGTATAAATACGGAAATCAAAATCAATCACAACTTATAATCATAATCATAAAACCATAGCAATAATTTATGCATGCATTAAATTTTGAAAGCAACGTCCACTCACACACCAAATTTTAAAGCTCGGTTTCGCGCCGCACGCATGCCCGTAATTTCCGATATTTTCCAGAATTCCAAATCCTGTCCGAAAACATACTTTAGTGTCACTAAGGGCTTAGATAACAACATACTAATTTCCCATAATTTTCCGGGAATTAATCGTTAATTACAAACGTAACATAAATCTTCGGACCCTCGGAATAACATCGAAACGGTGTCCGATAAATTCGATACCAACGTTAAAATGTTCATTGCAATGTATAGGAAAAAGTCATTTTGAACTCACCTTGAAAGACCGTCCCACGCGCCGTCACGCGCCGCCACAAGCGGCTGCGCGTGAGGCCACGCGCCAGCTACAGTAGTAGCTACAGTCATCGTCCTAACCCGACCAGCCTGCAATCCGGGTTGTTCGATCCGCGACATGACCCGTTTCGATCCCTGCGAATCTCAAGTTATTTCCTTCAATTGTTTCAGTCTAGAGCATCCTCATAATCGTAATTACTGTTCTGTAACTTAAGTTCCCACAACCCTTACCTTAATCCGTCCATCCCAGCTTAATTTTCCGACGAACAACCGACCGCCGTTCATCACTGGAAGTGCACCACTACTCATCGTTTTCTTCAATTGCTTCGCTCAGAAGCCTTGCAGGATCACCAGAAACCGTTCTTCGACCTCAATTGCAAGCTCCAAACCGTCTAAGCCTTCCACCCCAACTGGAATCTCACCAGCTGAAGTCAAGAACCGCCTGGCCTCTACCCTTCACCATTTCCTTCACTATTGATCCCGTTCGACTCGTCTGGATGTCAAGAAGATCAGACTCACCTCTGATTCCATCAATTTGCCGCCCAAAATCAAAATTGATTTTGAGTTCGTAACTGGAATTTCTGGGCGGTTTCTGTGCTCCTAGAGTCCTTCTCCCAGTTTTTCCTTACCCTTTAATTTCTCTGCTTCTCTCGTTCCCCCCCAACACACACATCACTCCTCAAACCGCTATTGTGGGGGTTGAAATGGAAATGATCCAACAGTCTCTGTTTTCCTCATTTCGAACGTCTCAGCGCCATTGTCCCCCGCACTGCACTCCAACCAGCACAACCGTGCTCTGCCTTCTGTCCCTGCTCCCACGTTATCAGCATAAACACACAGACCACAACAGCGCTCCAATTCCAACCTCACCCGTGCACACTCAACCGCCTGCCCACTCTGTTTTTCTTACCTCAAAAACACCAGCCCGTGCACTGCCTCTCACCATTCCAGGCACAATTGATTCCCACTCAGCCACATAAACAATTCCCTCATTCCACTAGCACCCATCACGAGCAATTGGGGCTCCATAAACAATTGCACGTTCAGACACCCACGGCACGGCCGTGCAGGTTGTCTCCCACGGTTGTTTGAACAGTAACCGTCGTGCAGAATTACCAAAATGCCCTCAGGGCAATAATTACCAAAATGCCCCTCAACGTCCGTGACCTGTAACTTAGCCACCCGATGTCCGTTCCACGCGTGCCGCCTGTCGTTGTACTCGGGGCATTGAGACCATCCTAACGGTCCTTGGCCCTCGGCCATCGGACCCCCCGATCAAAAAGTCAACATTTTCCCCTATTTCGTCAAAATTACGGAAATGCCCCTGGACTTCCGAACGTCATAACTTCCACTACGAACGTCGGAATCGAACGTGCCACCCGTCTATGAACTCGTGACGACCCAAACTACGTCACGGTCATCGGGCAAAGTCCATTTGACTGCTCGAATAAAAAGTCAACGTTTCACACACGACTAGGGGCAAAACGGTCATTTTGCCACGTTCGTCCGATTCCACCCAACTAACCACCGATTAACCCTCATTAATCATGATTAGTTACTAACCTAATCCTGAATTCCAGGATGGGTCGTTACAAGACCTAAGCACCCTATTCCCCTCACTCTAACACGATGACTAAGCCTCTAGATCATCGTCCCAAACTCGAAATAAAAACAACCCGAAACCCCTGTTTCGGTTCCCGGCCACCCAGACACTCCCCCGTCACGGCAACCACCTTAGACGGCTCTTAGGAACCTCCTGAGTCTCACACCACTCACCAAAACCCTCGACTCGTACTCAAAACCCACGACTATTGAGTTGAACCTGAATGGCAAAACAGGGCAATTACAAGGGTAAAAGAAATTACCTGCCTGTCGACCACGGCTGTGCCTGCCGCCGCGTTCCCTGAAGTCCATAGGGCCGTCCTAGCCTCCACTCGAGCCCAATTGATCAGCACACGGCCACACCACCACCAATTTCCCTCAGCATCTCTCTGTTTTTTCCGTAACCTCACCCTCTTCACACATCAATCTTCCTCACACGAGTTGCCTTCCCAACTCACTCACTGTCTCTCTCTCGATCACTAGTCCCCCACTTGATCACTTAACACACAAACACACTCTGCACTCGTCCAATTCCTCCCTAACTCTCAGTCTCTGTTTCTCTCTTGTGTGAACACACACAC
The DNA here is from genome assembly GCA_032719365.1 of Prinsepia uniflora. NCBI lineage: Eukaryota > Viridiplantae > Streptophyta > Magnoliopsida > Rosales > Rosaceae > Prinsepia > Prinsepia uniflora. Next base: position 63,365,626 of record CM064871.1, on the reverse strand, counting down.
GAACACACAGCCAAAAAATTGAAGCCATGCACCCTAGAACCCACTAGACACCTTGCACGTGTCACAATCCTCTCAGCCCTCTCAAAAATATCCTAATCTCACCCGTACACTTTTCCTAATCCGGTTTCACAATTCCCAATGTGCAAAAGACCAAACTGCCCCTCTTTTGAACCAAAATTACGATTATGCCCTTACCGTTTTAGACCCGTATTTTACGCATCCTAGGTCCGATGAACACGTGCCGCCTATCGTTGAACTCAGGACGACAAGATCTACCTAACGGTCCTATGTCAATGTGTCAAAACCCGATCGTACAAAAAGTCTACTTTCCCCCTATTTTAGCCAAATTACGGTAATTCCCTCAACCTTCCGAACATCATAACTTCCTCCTCGGATGTCGGAATCGGGCGTGCCACCTGTCTATGGATTTGTGACGTCCCAAACTACGTCACGGTCATCAGTCAATACCCAATTGACCGCCCGAACTAAAAGTCAACTATTTACCCAAACTAGGGGCAAAATCGTCATTCTACGCTAACAGACCTATCGTAACCAACTAACCACCGATTAAGTTCACTAATCCCATCTTAATTACTATCTTAACCCTAATTTCCGGGACGGGTCCTTACAGTCTTCGTGTAAAAACTCTGTCGTGTGAAAAGTCAATTTTTCCCCTTCTTTTAACCAAATTATGAAAGTGCCCTCAACCTTCCGAACATCATAACTTCCTTCTCGAATGTCGGAATCGGGCGTGCCGCCTGTCTACGGACTCGTGACGTCCCAAACTACATCACAGTCATCGGTCAATGCCCAATTGACCGCCTGAACTAAAAGTCAACATTTTTGTCAATTTTAGAGGCAAAATCGTCATGTTACGCCCAAAGTCCAAAAGTAACCACCTAACCACCGAGTAACTCAGCTAATCCGTCACTAATCACTTCCCTAATCCCGACTTCCGGGACGGGTCCTTACATGTGTTATCTGAGTTTGGACGAGGTCGTAGGATCAAAAATCGAAGGAAATGGACGCGCGAACTGGCTCTGGGACGAGGTGGAAAACTGGTCGTGTGGTTTCAAGCTTGACATGTAAATTTCTAGTCTTTTTCCTAGTTTTGATTAAATAGGGCTATTTTTGGAATTGAGACAATGAGATTGGAAGAAAAATGGTGAGGAATGGTGGTCGGACGGTTGAAAATGTGACTTTCAACGCATTTAAATTTATTATACACCATGTCAAACCAATTGATTTAGATTCTTATTTATTTATACTATTGTTTGGTTAACATTTTTCACCCTATAATATATTAAGGACAAATTACATAAGCCCCCTAAATTATAGGGGTCGTTACAAACTCATACTTAAACTATGAAAAGTTTCATCTAGGTACCCAAATTATATGACCAACAACAAATAACTATCTCAGTTAGTGTTTTCCATCTAAATTGTCGTTAAAAATATATGTAACAACTTTTTAGTCTAGTCAACTCATGGTTTGGCTAAAATTAAAAGGACAGTTTCGACATGTCACTATTATCTTCATTTCCTTTCTTCCCTATTCTTCCTCAATTCCAGAAGGCAACCTCATCATCATCTTCATCAATCATCATCATCATCATCATCATCATCATCTTCATCGCCATTTCTTTCTTTCTTTCTTTTTTTCTCTCTATCTCTCTCCCGCCCTCTCTATTTCTCTCACACTATTATCTTTGTTTCCTTTTTTCCTTTATTCTTTTTCCCCAATTCCAATCTCTATTTCCTTTCTTCCCTATTCTTCCCCAATTCTAGAAGGCATCCTCATAATCTCCATCAATCATCATCATCTTCTTCATCCCTCTCTCTCTCTCGCTATTATTTTCATTTCCTTTCTTCCATTATTCTTCTTCCTCAATTCCAATCTCCATTTCCTCCATATTCTTTCCCAATTCTAAAAGGCATCCTCATCATCTTCATCAATCATCATCATCATCTCTCTCCCTCTCTCTCATACACACACACACACACACACACACACACACACACACACGCAAACCCGCCTCTGTTCACCATTATCATCTTCATTTTAATCCTCAACATTGTCATCTTAATGTTCATCATTGAATGGAGAGAACCCACACAGTGGAAGCCACCTGCAAATGAATTATGTAATGTTAAAGTTGGAAAAATTGAATCAAGACTTCCTAGTACACCCTTCACGATTCTTCATCCTGAGAGCCCAAGCACCTTAAACTCACAAAGTGGAACATCTTCTCCAACCTCATCGTCTTCAACCACCCACTACTAATAATATGAGTACCCACTCATGAGCAAAAAACCCAGAAAACCTAGAATGTAACTGTCCGAAAATTTCCAAAAAGGTAATTTTGAAAAAATTGAAAAAAAGAAAATTTTGCATGACGTTTCAGACGAGAGCAGGTCCTCCCACACTAATAAAAGGGATTACGGGGAGGGTCCTGTGACAGGACCTGCCCCGATCCTCTCTAGAACCATATGGGGACGTGCCCTGCTCCCGTCTGACACCCAATAATTCATACCAATTTTGACCTCAAAACCTCAAATGCATAAATAATCAAATTAAAGTCATACATCAAATCCGAATTAAACAGATGTCAGACAAGGGATGAAATCCAAAATTTCAAGTTGCGAGCACGACTCTAACAATACCCTGCGGGTACACCACCCAGCAGGGGTTCAGGTATGCAGAAGTAGATCTATGCCTCAGCCTCAGGTTCCTCCTCTACCTCAGTATCACGACCTGGAGGGGTTACCAAAAACATTAAGGGTGAGTGGACCGAAACTCAAGTTTATAAAATCATTTGATAAGTAAAACATATAATTTACCCCTCCTTTTTCCAAACATGCATGCAGCATCATTTAAAATCATAAATAATATAATATGAATCATAAGGCATGTAATAAAACCATAACCATAATTTTAGCCACTACACTATACACTCCAATCCGACATCCCTGATGTCTGACGTCCCTGACGTCCAATAAGGTCACAATCACAAGGCTACGCGTGCCACTCGGGTCTCAATTCCGAGTTCAATCCCCGAACCCTGTTCGGTTACAGCATCCCCGATGCTTAGCGTCGTAGACGCTGGACGTTCTAAACGTCCGTGACCTCTCCGGGGTACCTCATCCGGAGGAGACAGTATAGTATGGATGGATCTATACAGTGCAGTACCAAATACATTTTATTGATATCCACATGCAAACATATATGTATACATAGGTAAAATCTGAACCGATCGTTACGTTTCATCAAACGGGTCTCATGCCCAAATACCGTGAAACGTGCCATAACCGAAATCTCAATATCATCAAAACCATTTATAAATTCCAGCATGTGAACATATAAGTAAATCAGAAAACATTTAAGCATGCAAGGGTTTAATGAAAACGGGCCCACTCACTGTACGATTCCGCTGCGAATCTGCGCGTACGGACCTGTACCGAGATTATCGTACAATTCCTGTCAGTTCAATTCACACGTAAGGGTCACTACAAGTCCTTAATATTTATTCAAAAGAAAGTTCGAAACAGAAGCCGGTTCGGGGAAACCGGCAACACGTTTCCCGAGGCAACCGGCCCTAAACTGACCCTTCAAACTATCTCAGATCAACATGGTTAATTCACCAAAAATGTTCAGAATAATGAGAGGAATAAAAGTCATGTTGATCGTGATCGGAGATAAGCCCCAACGCTCCCTCACGCGCGGCCCAAAGTGGCTGCGCGTGAAAGTCACGCGCCTGACACTGTAGCTACAGTGTCAGCACCTTCACCCGTTTGTCTGTAATTCGGGCCTGCCACCCGCGGCGTGACCCGGTTGATTACCCATCAATTCCTACTCGATTTCAATCCAATTTGATCCTAACATGTTATTTAAACATCTCATTTAAGTTCTGAGTTATTAATTATCCAAATCCAATCCTTAAATGGCCCTTCGACCCGTGATCAACCAAACGGGTCAATCTCCAGAACTCACTAGTTTCAAACCCATTGTCCAATTAACTTCACAGGAAGTATAATAGGATCAAAACGAACCAAAAAGAACAATCAATTGTGTCTGAAAGTACCTGAAGGTCGTCGTCCCAAGCTCTGCGATTTCCCTGAAAACAGCAGTCACCGTCCCAGCTCAGCCGTGGCTGATGGCCTTCGATTTCGATGCGGTCGAGTTCCAAACACTCCCAGAAGACTAAACCAGGCCTTGGTTTGGTCCAACAGTCACCAGAATCAAAACCCGATTTTCCCTCCAATTTTTCCAGAAATGGCTTCTCTGGTTTTCCTCACCCGTTCTCAGTTATCTCTGCATCAGAGTGATGCTCACTCATGTCCTAATCAGTTTTAAACAACTTCAAGCCATCCCAGAGGCTCGTGGGTGTCCAATTTGTCCACTGAAATTTGTCCCCCGAAAGCTTCGAATTTTGATTAATCAATTTGATCGTGTAGCTGGAAGAATCAGACCACGTTTGATGCTTCAAAAAGGTTTAAACAATCAATTCTTTCCAACCCACACTCACCAGTAAACAAATCGCACTCAGAGCCACCGCACATGGTGGTGCCGCCCATGTCCCCCGCGGTTTGCTACAGTAACCAGGGCAAAAAGACCAAAATGCCCCTGGTTCAAATAATTACCAAACTGCCCTTCACTTTCTAGACCCGTAACTCAGCCATACGAAGTCCGATTTCGGCGTGCCGCCTGTCTACGGACTCAGGACGTCGAGACCTACCTATCGGTCCTGGAGTCGTGTGAAAATTAATTGTTAAACGAAAAGTCAACATTTTCGCCCCAACCGTCACAATTACGGTAGTGCCCCTGAACTTCCGATAGTCATAACTTTTTCCCTGATCGTCCGAAATGGACGTGCCACCTGTCTATGAACTCGTGACGTCCCGAACTACGTCACAGTCATTGGTCAAAATCCATTTGACCCACCAATCAAAAAGTCAACAATTTGGCCATACCATTCACAAGGGTAAAAACGTCAATTGATACATTAAATTACAATATTAAAGTCCTCGAATGTCCGGGGTGTTACATCCTGTCATTGTAGAACCTCTTTTGGACATGTTTAGAGTAGATTTGACGTGAAAGGGAAGAAAAAAATGAAAAATGAAGAAATTGGGATCGGGAAGCGGTCAACATGGTTCTTTGAGTATTCGATCTCACGAACATATTGGTATAATTTTCGAGACGAACAAAAATCATTTCGGGGCAATTTTGACTGTCCAAAGTGTTATGCGTAGTTTTAAATTCCTATTTTAACCGTGAAAACTAGGGAATTTGATACTTTTCATGTGATTTGGTTGGAAAGCCGGTGATTCATATGTTGTACACTATGCATGCATGGTTTGATAAACTGGAGGGGAAAATGGTCTTTTTGAAATGTATTTTCAAAGGATATTATTTTTTTCCACTCACACCTTTTCTGTTTTGATAACCCTTCAGGCCGTGACACGACGTTCGGGGCTGATCGAGAAGCCGCGGCATGCGCTGAAATCAGTGCAGTTATACCTTGTCTGACAGGTGCTGAGAGGTAGTTTCGGAATTTCAGTTGACTTGTCAGACGGGAGCAGGACCGGACACAGTTATCAAAGTCCAGTTGGAACGGGTTGTAATGACCCGAAAATTTGAAAAAGGAAAAATTGGAAGGAAATGACGATTTTGCCCCTAGTTATAAGGGCCAAAAGTTGACTTTTTGATCTGGACCTTGTTTGGACTTTTCAGAAGTACATTTGGATAGGTCTCGGGACGCTGAATCCGTAGACATACAACATGCGTCAATCAGAGGTCGGATGTGAAAGTTATGGGTCTGCGAAGGCTAGGGGCATTTTGGTAATTTGTTATGACAAGGGCAAAATGAGCATTTGCCGCAGCAGGGATAATTGTGATAATTAACCTGGGTGATTCAGCTAATTTGGATGTGGATTGGTCATCTGGTGACACTTGTCACCATGTTTGAAAGATTAGTGGCTTGTGGAATGCCTAACACGGAGAAACAACCTCGCCCCACCCTTTTGTTTGAATTCCATCAATGAACTGATGGATGAAGCTGAGTATATAAATCTAAGACGGTGGGATGAGTTTACAGAAAGAGAGAAGTGGGAATGAGAGAGAAGAGAGGAGGAAAAACCCGAAAACCTTTAAATGGTCCTTAAGATCGAATTCGAATTGTTAGACATTTATGAATGAAATTGATGTTGGATTTAGCTTCCTGGGATTGAGACGAGTCGAACCCAATGAAAATTGATGCCAATTGAGGTTGTTATGGACTAGAACAGAGAATGGGAGGATCTTGAATTTTTGAGCTTTAGTTGTGGAATTTGAGACATGGAATGATGAAATTGATCTTGGAAATGTGTTCATTAGGACCCCACGATGCTTCCTGATGCATCAATTGAAGGAAAACGATGGAGAATGATGACCTTAGAAGACTGCACAGTGTTCTGTGTTCTTCGCGAAATCGAGTTTGATTAGACAGGATAAGGTAAGGTTTGATGTAATTGGATTTACAGAACCTAAATTGGATCTATGACGATGCTAATGGACTGTTCAAATTGTTGAAAATGGTGTATAATCGATGGACATTGAACCGGGTCATGTCGCGGGTTGAACAACCCGTTTGCAGGGAAGTCGGGTGAAGACGAACACTGTAGCAAGTACTGTAGCAGCGCGTGGGGTTTCACGCGCAGCCACTCACGGCGTCGCATGAGGGCACGTGGTCCCCAATTCCCGAGGTGAGGTCAACATGACTTTTGTCCTATTTAATGTAACGAACATGTTGGCTTTGGTTTCGAGTCGATCAGACACCGTTTCGATATTGTTTCGAGGGTCCGAAGGTTTATGTTACGTGTTTAATTAATATTTAATTCCCGGAAAATTATGGGGAATTAGTATGATGTTAATGGATTCATTAGTGACCTTGAGTAATGATTTTGGACAGGATTCGAGATTCCTGGAAAATGTCGAAAATTACGGAAACTCGTGCAGTTTGGAAAACGAGCGGTTTGGACGGTGTGTGAGTGGACGTTTGTTTTATAAACTGACATGCATGCATAGTTAAATGTTTTACATGATTTATGACATGGTTTGAATTGAAATGATTTGATATGATTATTTCAGAATTTAATGATTATTTTAATCGGTGTTTTGGGCACGTTTTTCGAGAAAATGTGAAATGACTATTTTGGGCGAAAACCCGGGATTTGTGATTGGTTTTGACGTAGATTATGAGTTGAGAAATGGATTAAATGGATTTTTGATGTTTTTCGGATATGATTTTATGGATTTACGTGCATTGAATTATTTAATGATTTTAAGAATTTACGAGAAATGAGAAATGAGATTTGGGCATGTGGCCCTGTGATAAATGGTTTTAACATGATTTTAATGATGATTTTGATTGTTGTATTGATGTTTGATGCCCCCAGATGTGTAATTCCTGGGTAGACTTCGGATGTGCAATTTCCGAAGTGACTCCAGATGTGTAATTCCTGGAGGGACTCCGGATGCGTAATTCCCGGAGGGACCGGATGTGTAATTCCCGGTGAGGCTGGATGTGTAATTCCCAGCATGGATGACGACTCTGGATGTGTAATTCCCAGAGGATCCTCGGATGTGTAATTCCCGAGTTATATGCTTTGTTATGTGATAAAATGGTTTTATAAAATGATTCAAATGGCATTTGGGGCTTGAGAGCCGGGATTTGATGTTTTCATGTGATTTGGCTGGAAAACCGGTGATTATTCATATGTTGATTTTATGCATGCATAGTTTGATAAACTGGAGGGTAAATGATGTGTTTTGATAAATGTGTTTTAAATGATATTATTTTGTCCACTCACACCTTTCCTGTTTTGATGACCTTCCAGGCCGTGGCACGACGTTCGGGGGCTGATCGAGAGGCGGAGACATGAGCGGAAATCAGTGTAGTTATCCCTTGTCTGACAGATGCTGAAGGGTACTTTCGGGACTTCAGTTGACTTGTCAGACGGGAGCAGGACCGAACACGGTTATCAAAGTTCAGTCGGGGCAGGTCCTGTCACGGGTCACTGTCAATAACGCATAACCAAAAACTTCAATTAGTCAAATGACACTCAGAAATTCAACAAAATGATTTTTGGTTTTTTGTAATAAAATTAAATCAAATAACACTTTTACTACAAAAGGAATCAAGACAAATAATCAATAACGTAAAATAAAATAAAATTATATGACATGTAATGAAACATTTTCAATTCTTTAAAAATCAATGGACTAAAACTAATGCTACATTTTGACCAATAGTAAAATGATAATTTATTTTCCTATTTATAGTTCTTATATGCTGTAGTGGATTAATCTATAATTTAGACTTTAAAAAATGACCTATATATAATTACCCCTAAACAAACATAATAATTTTTTTTGATAATACAATAAATAAAAACTTAAAAATTGAGTTAATTTATAATTATTTATTTTTAAAATAGCAAGGCTATGAAGCATCCTTTATAATTTTTTTTTTGAAGTAGCAAGGCATCCCTTTGCTTTGTGGGTGCGGGTTCCTTTAGGCTATTATATATACCGCATCGTATTGAACACATACGACAAAAACGAACCAGTATCACAATCAGCGCACGTGGCAAAAATAGATTAATTAACAGCACGAGTTGCAATAGAATTGATACTTTTTTTTTCTTTTTCCTTACAATAGATTTGGTACCTACCTAAGTGCTTTTATCTTGGGCAAGGGCAATACATCCTTTATAGTGACTCGGTATGCCTAACCACAATTGATGTTAGAAATTGGCAAATGGTTTGGCATCACTTGTACTCCAAGCGTTCGTCATATCCACATCCCCTCCAATTTTGATAAATGAGTATTGCTTGTACCAAACTCGTTAGGTCGTCATATGTGTCTGCATTATATTTTTAATTTACTTGTATGCATAAGTGATTAATTTTTAAAATTTTGAGCTATATTTAGTGGATTAAGATTGAATATGTGCATTGCATATATTATGATAAATGAGCATTGCATATAGCAAACTCGTTAAGTTGATCATCCTAGTCTTCAATAATCATATTATTGTATGAACATGTCACGCTAATTCGTAAACGATTAACTTTAGTATGATTAACTCGTGGTTGTTTAATATTATGATCAACTGGTGTTCCTCTCAATATATATAGATGGCCGACAAGATAAAAAGTGCTATACGAGGAAGATAAGAATTGATACTATCATATTGGGGAGAAAATATTAGTCCAGTGTTATCAAAATTTATGACTCCACATTTACTCACTCACATGCATAAATGACCAACTCTAATATCGTTCGTCACTTTACCGTTTGATACAGTGTCGTCTTTTCAAATACACAAGAGAGAAGCATCAGATGGAAAAATCATGAAACTATGAAAGTACTGCGGACAAGTGGACCTACTATATAAGTTTACTATACTTCGTGCAACATCAAGGACAATTTCTGAGCCGTAAAAATGTCCATGAAATGGGAATCTTATTTTACCCAAACAGCAATGCCCAATATTTCATGCAAACTTCTATATATATTTGCACGTTGGGTTTACCAAATGGGAGTTTGGTATGTGCCAAAATCGCTGTTATGGATTCTTTCTTAAATATGCTTTGAGGGGGTACCCATTAGTCATTCTATGTGAAAGTTGTTGTCCAATGGAATTTCAAGGGGATGAGATAAAAGAAACTCCTGAATCTCCCTAATTAATTAATTAATAATTAATCTATTCAACCTAATTATTTGTTCTTAATTTTCCTTGAGAAAATATTATTTGTAACTGATTAGAAAATGTGATAATAAAGTGTCATATTTATATATCTGATACAAATATTATATTTTTTGTTGTCGTTGTAACTGGACTAAAAACAAATAAGGTTAAAGTTTTTCGTTGGCGGGAGTATCCCACCGACTAAAAAAAAATTACAGCGCCGCCAGATACCAATTGATGTTATGTGCAATTTTTGTGGGTCATCACCGGAAACAGACGTCCATGTCCTCAAGGAGTGTCCTGCTGCTCGTGGGATGTGGCTGTCCAGCCCACTTGGGCTTCTTTCAAGCTCTGGTGCTGGCGAGTCAGTGGTTGAGTGGATCAGAGGGTTGCTTCAAAGGTACATGCTGCACTTTTGACCTTTTCTTGATGATTTTGTGGAGCTTATAATGGCAGGAGCAAAATAATTTGAACGTCCCTGTGGGAGCTGCTGCTTGGCTAAACTCATTCCACCGGTACCATCTGCAAAAGAAAGGTTATTTCTACCCACTCTACTACGGTATGGAAGAAACCGAAGCCCGGGTGGTACAAGTGTAATGTGGACGGTGCTTTCTTGGCGGCTGAACATGATTCTATTTTTGCATACTAAACGTCAAGGCAACCAAATTGCTGATCGCTTGGCGGCTGAACATGTTCTATCTTTGCCGACGGAGTTAATTTGGTTTGAGAAATTCTGGATTGGTTAAGTCATGATTATGATTTTTGAGTAGTGATGGGCGAGTGATACTCTTTGTTTTAAACACTTCAATAAAATTTTAATGAGGTTATATTTATGTATATCCCCAATATTTTACGATTTTTACGATTTATAATAAATTATCGTATTTCTTAAAAAAAAACGTATTTAAAATGAGGTTATTAAAATTAAATTAACCGAATTGAATTGTTATAATATAATTAATGACCACACCCACCTTCTGTCCATGTTAAATCCACTAATATGAAAACATAAACCTAATCTCTAATGAAAATATTTGGACACATTAGGGTTCTAAGATTAGTGGGAAAATATACAGAGTATTTGAATCTAATTTCCGAAAAAGAAAAGCGAAAGATTTCCATTTTTGGAAACAATGCCACTTAGGCGTGGGCCTCTTTGTTGTCAAAACTTGCAAAAATGGTCCCATTTTCCCCTAACCAAATCTAAAACCATAGCTTAGTCAAATCTTAAATACTAATCACACCTTTAACACACATCATTATCATAACAATCATTTAATTATTATAAAACCCACTAAACCCAACCTTTCAGGAGATCATAGTTCGAATCCTACATTAACGAAGAAGAATAGAAAATGTCCAAAATATCGCCACTCGGGACGCGAAACGAGAATATAGTACATTGAATTTGTACTCTGTTAGACAGCGCGAAAACGTGAGCGGGACCGACCCCATTTTTGATAGCCCAAATAAAAACGTTACGTCCCCACCGTCAATATTGTTGACCGGGATGGTATTTAGATCGGACGGTGTAGAAGCGAGGGAAAGGTTTACATAAGAAGAGCGAGAGAGAAGGGAAGGGAATGAAGGGCATGAAAAGTAAGGGACAGTGAGACTCTGGAGGCTCCGAGTAAAGCTCTCACTAGAAGTGCCTTCGTTTCCGATTCCCGAGGTCACTGTCGATGAAATGAAAAGTAGTGTGTTTCTGAAATTTACGAGCCGCTGTGGAAAGAGAGAAGAAGGGGAAAAAAATCTAAACAAACGAAAACTCTCTGCAGCACGCAGTAGCACAGTGCGCACCAACCTCCACTGCCCAAGTCAACTCTCTTTCCTTCTTTCTCTGCCTTTTGAAGCTGCTTATTGAATCTTCTTCTCTTTCTCTCTCTCTTTCCGGCGAATGCGAAGATAAATTTGAATTCGAGTTTGACTCCGGAGGCCGGACGCGAACTAGTTGAATCGGATCGGACCGTGCAAATGGATCCGCCGACGCTCGTCAACGAGTGCTCGTTCTCGAATAATGCCAATGCGACGCCGTTTAACCTCTCGGAGATCTGGCAGTTTCCGGTTAACGGCGGCGGCGGCGGCGGTGCCAGTATCGGAGAATCCGGAGGAGCGCTGGGCCTGAGGAGGCCGAATTTTGCGCAGAGTTTCTCGCAGTTTGGAGACGTCTCGGGTGCGATTCGGGACGTGTTGGCCGGTAGTGATCCGAATCCGATGAGCTTGGACAATAGAGGCGGCCATGGCGACGGTGCTAGGAAAAGGCGCGATGTTGATGATGATTCGCCCAAAAGCAGTGGAAATATTGACGCGGTAATGCTTAATATTGTTTATCTGCATAAATCTATTTAGCATTTTGTCGCTTCTCATTTCCTTATGAACTGTTTGTGTTATTGTCACTTTGACGTAAGCTAGTAATTGCTACGTAATTTTTTGAACTTTCAAAATCTGTAAATTTCTAATTGAGGTAAGGCACTAGAGCTATTTATTTAATTGAATTATTTCTGAATACGTATATTTTGGTTCCAAATTTGTTTGTCAGAGTGATTATGATGGGAAAAGGCCTAAAACAGGAGCAAGGAGTAGGGAAGAGACTCGAGAGTCGAAAGCCGAAGTAGAAACCAGTTCAGGCAAGCCAGAGGAACAAAATGTTCAGCCACCTGATCATCCACCCAAGCAGGACTATATCCACGTCCGGGCTCGAAGGGGTCAAGCTACTGATAGCCACAGCCTTGCAGAAAGAGTAATTTACTTCATTTCCCTCTTAAATCTTAACATAATCTTTTATTTCTTGATTTTTACATAATCAAATTTGTAATTTGTAACTACTATTTTGAGCCGTTAAATGATAGATGTTGATTGGGAGTCTGTGGTGGACAGGCTAGAAGAGAAAAGATAAGTGAGAGGATGAAAATTCTGCAAGATCTGGTCCCTGGTTGTAACAAGGTATCGTACTTCAAATTAAATTCATCTACTTTTCAAAAACTCAATTGCTAGAATTTATTTTTTTCATTGTCAAAGTTGGTTTATCAAATTATCATGGTAAAAAAGCTGGGGATTTAGACAAGTTATATGATTCAGGTTATTGGGAAAGCACTTGTGCTCGATGAGATAATTAATTACATCCAATCGCTACAGCGTCAGGTGGAGGTAGGAATATTTTCCGATTATGATCTTTCTTAATTTTTACTATGAAATTTCCACACATGTAACTTTCCTTATATGACGAGGGATGTTGCAGTTACTGTCAATGAAGCTCGAAGCAGTTAATACAAGAATCAACCCTGGAATTGAGGTGTTTCCTATTAAAGATGTAAGTTCATACATTATGATGTGCTTGTTAAGGGTGTACAATTGCCCTCTCTTTACGTTTTCGCATATATGATGGATAAAACCCTTTGACAGATAGGGCTAGTCATCATAAATCTAAATGTGTTCTTTGTCTTGTCTTTTTTGTAATTTGGTGAAGTAAAATTAGAGCAAGGGGTATTTCTTACAGTATGTGAGGTTGTCTATCTATGTTGTTGTCCATCATTGTCAATTTTAGTAAGGAAAACCAGATTTTTATGTTTTGATGAGGTCTGTCAACATCGTTGGACCACAGTTCCTTTCCCTTTCATTAGAACCTTGTTCAGACTCAAGCATCCCTGCTTTCCTCTCAAGTTCTGATCCCCTGCATTTCTTTTAGGGTCCATTCTTAGACCTATAATTCATAACTTTTATCAGTCTTCAGTGGGTGAAGTTTATGTTATAAACAAAAGATGAACTATTAACAAACTAATTTATGATTTCAGTTCGGTCAACAAACATTCGATACATCTGCAATAGCATTTGGCACACAACCTTCACGGGAGTACAGCCGTGGGTCTTCACCGGAGTGGTTGCACATGCAGGTTGGTGGTGGTTTCGAACGAACTACATAACCTAGAAAGGTCCTCTTCAATTGGGAATAAAAGCATCAAGGTAAATGCTTCCTCCTTCAGTAGCTGTCAAAAAAGTATACCGGATTACATTAAATTAAGGAAGATCTCCTTCTCACTTCCTACATCAGTCAGGGAGTTGTGATCACCGTCGTCTACAAGGAACTAAAACATCCCCATTTATATATGTGCTGGAAAAATTGAACCTTTTTAACTTCTTCATATATCTTCTATAGCAGGCTGCACGTTCTTCGATCCTTATAAATACCAAAAACATAACGTTCCGAAAATGAGCAGATGAGATGTGGTTCTTGTAAAATAATTTTGCTTGTTCTTCTATATTTCAGAAGCTCGATCCCCTCTTTTGTAAAACATTGATTTATTTAAATAAATTAAATCAAGCCTTTGCTTTCTGGAAGTGGTGGCTGATAACATTGTTTTTATGTTAGTTTGGTAATGTAATTTTGTCTCTCGCTGGGCCTATAAAGCATTAGCAAGGCACATGATCTGTTTATTCGGACTGATTTTGTTTGTGAAAAGACCAACTACCATGAATGGTGCTAATATGTGTTCATCTTACCAAGTGTTTTTTTGTTTTTAGGTAAATAAGTTTCATTAAAAAAAAACTAACAATACAAATTTACAAGGGACATTCCTCAAGAATACGATAGTAAGCAACTAATTTAATTTCGGTAAAAAAAAAGATATATACTTGTAATTTAAGAGTTTTGAAGGGGCCAACTTGTTCAACGTAATAAAAAGAGGCCGTTGCTAAAAAGTAATTCCTTTTAAAGAAATTAAAAGCTACATTAATCATCTCTTTGGTTTTTTTTTTGAAAAATTTGAGAGTTAATTTTTTTTATTAAAGGGGAGGGAGAATTTTTTTTTGAAATTTTTCACACAATATATCACCGGGTTCGAACTTGAGATTAATTTTCTATAAATCAATATTAAAATCAAGTGAATTAGATTTATTTGACAATTATCCTCAATTTTGGATATCAAAGATGGCAAAAAAAAAAGTTAAAAAAATGGCACAAATAAATTTTGTATTCGTGTCTCTAGTATTACGATAAAAGAAAATTATATTCTATTTTACCTAATTAGTTTTTCAAAAAAAAATTCCAAAAGTAAAATAATCGCGTTATCCCAAAAAAAAGGGGTGAAATATAATTTTCCTTATACGGAACAAGAAATCTAACTTAGTGATAAAAAAAAAAACCCAGGAAATCTAACGTGAGGGTAGTTAAAAGGCAATCAACCAACCGCCCCGTGTATAAAAATCAAATGGCCGTTACAGAAGAATGCCATCTGTAACGGCAGGGAAACGAAACGACGTCGTATGACAATTAATAGGAGCCGGATGCTCCTTCGTGCTTATTGACCTTTCAAGGCCCACGCTCCCACTGGCGCGTCAGACCACATTTCGTCTCCTTGGTTATCACCAGTCACCGCATCTAGAAAGCCGCCAGATCCCCTTGCTACAATACGCGCAGAGACCCGCGCTCAGAAAAAAGAAACCACATTCGCGGTCAAGAGAAAGAAAAGAACACCAGAATCAAAAAAGAAAATTGATAAGAAAAAAGGGGGAAAAAATGAAAACAGGTTCTAGGGAGCGTTGGCTCTTGCGGTCCGTACGACGAAAAAGCGTTTAAAGCAGGGCGATTTTTACAAGGAGGAGCCGATTGAACGGCCGATCGGAGAGTTTCTGTTTGAAACGACTCGTCGTTGAGGTCGGATCGGGTCAAAGATGAGTGGATGGAATCGGTCCTCCAGACCGAGGCTGGGTCGCAATTCGAATTCGCCGTTGGAGCGCTCGTCAACGACTCAGACGGTTCGACTCGGAAGGGTCCAGCCCCAGGCGCCGGGTCACCGCACTATTTTCTGCAATGATCGCGAGGCTAATCTCCCAGTCAGATTTCCGGTTGGTGACCTTTTTTCCTTGCTATTTTTGGTGGTCCTATGTCCGTTATCGTATTGATTTTCTGTTACTCTCTTTTGTTTGGTTGCTGAGAAATGTTGGATGAAAATTGAAAATTTCTGATTTTTTTCTCACTGGCACTGGGCATCCATGAAAATTGGAACTTCACTGCTTAGTTTGATACGTCAATTTTTCCTGATTTCCTTTTTTTTCCTCAGGCAAAAAAGTGAGAGTTTTAGGATTGATTTTTGGTCGTTAAGAGGGGTGGGGTTATTCTCTTGTAAGGATGATAATGAGTTAGTTGAGGTTAATCATTCAGGTTCTGGTGGATAATGTGATGTTGAAAATTTTGGTTGCAATGTTGTTTATGCTAAGTGAAGCTTACTCGTGGTTTAAGGAATGGGCAATATTCTTGAAAGCACAATACTATTTTCAGTGGGCAATGTTCTTGAAAGCACAATACTGTTTGCAGATTAAATTTAAGTGCTCCGGGTGTTCTTGTTTTTTAATTTTGTTCCCAGCAATAAGGGATTGAAAAAAATGCAATACTGCTTTGTACTTTCTCGGACTGTTTCGAATTATCAAGGTGGGTTATTTTCCATGCATTATTGCCGGCTGATGCTTTACTAGTATTTTACTTAGTCTGCCTTGATTGTTTTTTGGACTTCTTGGTGAACAAAGTATAGTGTTAGCTGCCCACATTCCTGTTGGATGGAAGCACAAAAAATTAGGATTTGGCCTGGATTCTATAATTTGCTCTACCTCTACAAACTACGTCCAAGGCCATATGAGCATAGAGTTTATGTTTTCTTATGCACGCATTCATATATTTTGGAAATTTGAAATTCATAACCTGTATATTTCCGATATCTAAGAATTGGTAGTGTTTCCACTAGTGCTGATCTCATATTATCTGTCACTTTCATCTGACACCATTTTGATTATCATGTGTTCAATTCTTCCAGGTGAATTCTATATCAACTACGAAGTACAACTTCTTTACATTTTTGCCAAAAGGACTCTTTGAACAGGTAACTTATTTGTAGGCCTCCAAGGTACATAGATGGATATGGGTTATATCAGAATCTAGAAGTTATTTTATGATTTGGTTGGCTATTAATCAGCCAATTCTTTAAGACAACTTGGAGCCAGATATAATAAGGTTCCATATGGGAGTGATTACAAGTAGGTCAAAATTACCTCCAAGTGTTTTCGACTATTTTGGGAAGCACAAGGGAATCACTTGGGACTTCTGATGAAACTTTAAAATGTTTATACTATCCAAAAATCACTAAGTAATTAAAATCACCTCTATAGAACACTCCCAAATGATCTTTAAATCTTGTATACAATTGTTTTGGAGTTTTCAAACTAGAGCGGATAGATAAGAACAGTCTATAGGAGATACATTCCCTTGAGGCGGGAGTTGGAGTAAATGACAATTTTAATGAATATGATATTCATTTGCTTGCTGACGCATTTTTAAGCGTATAGTTTTGATTGCAATAAAGATTAGAAATATCAGATTGCTATGAGTTACATATATTAAACAAATTGAGTTGAGTTACATCGTTACTGCCAATACCTATGAATTTATTTGGACATCATTCTGAGAAATTCTGTGTTTAATCTGACAGTTCAGACGGGTAGCTAACCTCTACTTTCTTACAATCTCAATTTTATCAACAACGCCAATCAGGTATGTTAACATTAATTGGTTAGTATAGTGAAAACATTAGAACTGAATTGATGTTTACTTTGTCAAGTTGAATGGAATTGATATTCGTTAAAATCAGAACCATTCTATTTTGGAAAACTTTAACTGTATTGCCTGAAATAGGAGCTTTGGTCTGGTCTCCCATTTCAGATTTAATCAGTAGATTTTCCTATCTTATCTATAAGAGTTAGGTTAAAAGAAATCTAGATATTCAATTTTTTTTCATTTTTTAAATGTGTCATAATGCTGTTAACTATTACTCTTTTTTTTTTTTACTGGTACGTGGGATTGAGTTTGATTTTTTTTTTTTAATGAGATCTTATCATGATAATCTCAGTAAGTGTTGACTAGAAGTCTAAATACTTAAACTAGTGGATAATGCATCTCATACATGAGAGATGCCAGTTTTATCTATATACAAATTAGTAGTCTGTTATGCACATCTTCAAGTGGGAAGTTTTATTTTTTAGTTTCTGAAAGAAAACAGAGTTGTTTGAATCTTATGTTGTGAAGTTCAAATTCTTTTAGTATACATATATTATGAGACCTCTTTGCACTTTTGGAATATTGCTTAGCAATTGCTTTGGTGTCACTAATATGAAGGGTACTATTGCAATTGGTTTACCCTAATAATTTATTATACTGTTACATTACTTAACAAAACTATCTCAAATATTTCTATTATTGCAGTCCTGTGCATCCTGTAACCAACGTAGTTCCTCTGAGTTTGGTGCTTTTTGTGTCTCTTGTTAAAGAAGCATTTGAGGATTGGGTGAGTACCAGTTGCTGGTTATTTATTATGGAGCCTTGATTTTTATTATGACTTTTTTTTTCTTTGTTTTCGAGACCAACCTTCTGTGTGTGTGTGATAGCAGAGTTGTGAAGTTTTATCTGTTAAATATGTTTTTAAGTAAGGCAGTGAGGAAAACTGCTTAACTTTGTGTCTTTTTGCATGCAAAACAGAAACGCTTCCAGAATGATATGACGATAAATAATAATGATGTTGATGTCTTGCAAGATCAGAAATGGGAAAATATTCCATGGAAAAAGTTGCAGGTTGGAGATATTGTCAGGGTAAGTTACTGCATGCTTATGTTTCTTTTGTGAAATGCATTTGATGCTTCTTATGATGATTATGCATGGAAAATTGGTAGCAATAAGTGTATATGTCAGTAAGGGTATTGTGTTATGCTGTAATTGGGATGTTGGTTGTCTACTTCTGAGTGGACGTTGATAGTTCGTGCATGTAGTAAAGCCTACCATTGGATAAAACAAAAATGTAGGAAAGCCTACCCTGCCTAACTGTGGCCCCCAAGCATTTGACCATCTCATTTTACACCTTTTGGTGTATTTATTCGTTTTCTGATTATTGTTTCTCTCCACTTTATCATTTTTTTACTTGCACTTTCCTAGCCATTCTTAATGAACTTTTAATGCATGTGAGTAATCTGAGCTTGGTAAACAGTGTTGCCTCAGTTTTTGTTCCATTTTTTTTTTATGTTGAGATATTTCTCTGGATAAACAAGGCTTCATCATTATGGGTGCTATAGACAACCCAATTCTTTCGGAGTTGGTTTTTCTTATAGTTATGGGGGTGGTGGTTGGTAGGAACTGTGGTCCAGCTGATACATGGTCACTTTGACACTGATTATGCAGTAGAGTGGTTATTGCTATCTGAGAAGTTTTGTATGTTATGCATCTAATCATGACCCTGTGCAACCCTTCAATGTGATTATGTATTTAAACATGCTCTGGTGATAGCTGAGAAGGTTGGAAGTTATCAATAATTTCAACTCTTCATCTCTCTCTCTCGCTTTTTACTTGCTGTCCAAAGTTTTAGAAACATGGGATTAGGTGATACTTAATATGATTGGGATGAACAGTTTCCTAGAACCCAGAAAATAATTGATGCACATACCTTGGATGCATGAATTGTTCTCTTTTGGCTTTTGAATGTTGTTTCCTTTTGGAAAAAATGTTATAATCTTCTTTGAATAGAAGCTGATGTTTTGTATTGGTTTTTAGATTAAGCAGAACGCATACTTCCCTGCAGATCTTCTTTTTCTTGCAAGCACAAACCCTGATGGTGTCTGCTACATTGAGGTTTCTAGCTCTTTTATCTCTTTTAATTCTTTAACTAAAGTTTATTCATATTATGTTTTAACATGGATGGCTTTATCCCTGCCTTCCTGAAATAAAAAAAAAATCCTTTACTTTTTTGGTTGCAGACTGCAAATTTGGATGGTGAAACAAATTTGAAGATCAGAAAAGCAGTAGAAAAGACTTGGGATTACTTGACACCTGAGAAAGCATCTGAGTTCAAAGGTTTGGTATTCTTGTTAACCTTATGGTTGGCAAGTTTGTAGTAATGCACATTGGTATACTTGGGTGTTCTTCTTAACAATGATCAAGTGGTCATGTTAATCGGTGTTGCGTGTGAATTTGATTGCTTAATTGATGTATTGTTTCAACTCTGAAGATAGTTATATTTCTAATTGCAGGGGAAGTGCAGTGTGAACAACCTAACAATTCATTGTACACGTTCACTGGCAATTTCATTATTGACAAGCAGACGTTACCTCTCTCTCCAAACCAAATTCTTCTACGAGTATGATATTAATTATTAATTCAACCTATAGTGTTTTCCTTTCATGATTTATGGGGCTTATTTTGGAATGTGAATTTGATAGAATCGCATGGATTTCGACCTCTTTTTAATTTTTTTTTTCTAAATGTACTTTGCAGTGGATAAACGTAGTCTTAATAGATTTTATATTTTTTCACTTCAGTTTTTATATTTTTTCACTTCAGTTTTTATATTGAACTAGGTGGTATGCATGAACCATTTTCTTTGTTTACTATTTATAGATTTGTGCACTATTTGAGTCTATGTAACGTTGATCCCCGATAGTGTTGTATTATTTGTATGATGTTGATTTTGATTTCCCCTCTTCTATCAATTTGTGACCAACTCATTGGAATTGGAACTTTTCTATTTCTTTAGGGGTGCAGTCTCAGGAACACTGAGTACATTGTTGCGACTGTTATATTTACAGGCCACGAGACCAAGGTGTGTTTCATTAATTGCAGAAAAACAAAATGTTCTGCTGCTTGTCCTATTCCTCGTAGTTGTTTCTCTTTGATTAGGGTAATAGGGCCTCTGAATTATCTATAGTATGCTTATGTGTGGTGGAAGAATCTATTTCATTTTTATTTTAATTAGTTGATATGGCTTCCTTACACTTATATCTTCTGTCTATAACTTGACAATTATTGGTTTAAATTGCAGGTTATGATGAATGCCATGAATGTTCCTTCCAAAAGAAGTACATTGGAGAGGAAACTTGACAAACTTATACTTGCGCTGTTTGCCTTCCTCTTTATGCTGTGTGTGATTGGAGCAATAGGCAGGTATGGGAACATGCTATTCTGTAATTTGATTATGTATTTTCTTTTGAAATTCTTTTCCTGCCACTTAATTTTTTGCTTCTCAGTTTTCCACATGATGTTTTTTTATCTATGAATTTCTACAGTGGTGTTTTCATAAACCACAAGTACTATTACTTAGGTCTCCGGGGAAAAATGAGTGGGGATTCAGCATATAGCTCGTTCGACCCTGATAACCGTTTTCTGGTAATATATTCTAGCTACAGCCGAACAATTGGTGTAGGGCGGGCTCTCTTTATTAATTCATTTTGTACTACGTGTTTTTGCTTATATTGTTTATTGTCATGTAGGTTATCATTCTGACAATGTTTACCCTCCTCACTCTATACTCGACAATAATCCCTATTTCTCTGTACGTTTCCATTGAGGTAAGCTTGTTTTCTGCTTGCTTCTGCCAGCTATTAAAATGAATAGTATTTTTTATGGGTAGTTTATTAGTTTTTATCAATTTCAGATGATCAAATTTATTCAGTGTACCCAATACATAAATAATGACTTGCGTATGTACCATGTCGAAAGCAATACCCCTGCCTTGGCCAGGACTTCGAATTTGAATGAGGAACTTGGACAGGTAAATTATCCAGATTGGCTTTTTTAATTTAGGAGGCACAAATAATTTTATTAAATGTTTTCCTTTTGTTCTAAACTATTATTGTCATGATATTAATTTTGCTGCTGTTATTATTATTGATTTCAATCATCATTTTGGTACTATTTTTTTTGGAAAAGTCATCATTTTGCTACTTAAAATGCTTTTTATCAAGGGTGACAATTATCCTGTGGTCAGGTGGAATACATTTTTTCTGATAAAACTGGAACACTGACGAGAAACTTAATGGAGTTCTTCAAGTGTTCAATTGGAGGAGAGGTCTATGGAACTGGTATCACTGAAATAGAAAGGGGTGTAGCACAACGGAATGGTATAAAACTTAATGAGGTCTCTCTTTCTCTCTCTCTCTCTCTCTATATATATATATATATATATATCTCCCTATACATACATACATACATACATACATACATACATACATACATACATACATACATATATAAATTACTAAATTCTCATGAAATTTTTATTTCAATGTTTCATACAGGAGTCCAAATCAGCCAGTGCAATACGTGAGAAGGGATTTAACTTTGAAGATGCCAAGCTTATGTGCGGAGCTTGGAGGAATGAGCCTAATCCCGATCTTTGTAAGGTAGATTGTGTTATTTTCTAGAAGTATATTGAAGTATTCTTTATTGTGGTGTGGAGTCACTTGCAGCACGCTCAATGTTTGAAGTTTCTTTTCTCCTCTTTTCTAGTTTCTGATACCAGATTGCACTCTGTGTGTGTGTTCTTTTTTCCTTCTCGTTCTTCTTTTATAGGATTTTATTTCTTAGAGGGAACTCCATGGAGGCTTATTGTGGTGATAGCATCAGTCAACTTCGAGTCTCTGACATGCCATGAATGATATTATAATTTCTTAGCTTTGACTATTTTGTTGATAATTTCTGTTCTATTGGTAGGAATTCTTTAGATGCCTTGCTATATGTCACACTGTGCTTCCTGAGGGTGAGGAGTCCCCAGAAAAAATTGCATATCAAGCTGCGTCCCCTGACGAGTCTGCTTTGGTAGTTGCTGCAAAGAACTTTGGCTTCTTCTTTTACAGGTTTACACTTCTCACCGCATTTTATTGTCTGGGAATGTTATATGTCATACTTGCCCATATTTAAAACCACAAAAGTGGCACATGTGACTTACCTCATACATTTTGCTTACGAAATTAAGATCAGGCTCTGCCAGTCTTGTCATTAGGTGCTGTTGAGCAAAATTCCATGTTTCATTGAGTCAGGGGTGGTTCTGTTTGGTCCACATTACATATTGCCAAACTTTGTTTTCATTTGATCCATAAGTTTTTGTCCATATAAGCAGTAAATTCAACTCCAAATGTTTGAAATGTGGCTATTTTATTTTGGTGCTAAAATGTTACTTTTCTTTCTTTTGCTGGTCCTTTTAGAGGGGGATTGCTTTGAGCAACTTGTTATCCTTTTAGGCTAGTCCAGCTTAATGCTTTATTGATTTTATCTCAGACGTACACCAACTACTATATATGTTCGTGAATCCCACATTGAGAAAGTCGGTAAAGTCGAAGATGTGTCTTATGAGATTCTGAATGTTCTTGAGTTTAATAGGTGAGTTATGTCCTTGCATACTTTCTTTTTTCCTGAGCCCAGAACTTATATAATTTCGGGGTTTATTTACTATTATTAACTTTAATTTCTGCTGCATAACTAGTACGAGGAAGCGCCAGTCTGTTGTATGTCGATACCCAGATGGCCGACTAGTCTTGTACTGCAAGGTAATAGCTTATTGAGGCTTTTGTATTGGATGAAATGGCACTTAGAAAAAATTTGACATCATGCTAGGAACCTGCTGTTGACAGGGTGCTGATAATGTAATCTACGAAAGATTGGCTTATGGGCAAGATGATTTGAAAAAAGTATCCAGGGAACACTTGGAACTATTTGGATCTTCTGGATTACGTACTCTATGCCTGGCATATAGAGATTTAAGTCATCATGTATATGAAAGCTGGAATGAGAAATTTATTCAGGCTAAATCCTCTCTGCGGGATCGTGAAAAGAAGTTGGATGAGGTATGTTCTGTCAAATCTGCTTTTGGTACCGTAGAGGCATCATTTTCCGGTTTTAGAATGGACTGTTATAAGTTAATTAGCTGTGTTTATTCGAGTCCTTTCTGTTATCATTATTCATATATTCACACATCTCGTTTTTGTTCCTCTTTTTTCTTATTTTTTGCAATTGATATTAAATCATTGCAAATTATATAAAATCAATTAAGATGGCCGAACTCATAGAGAAAGATCTTGTTTTGATTGGGTGCACTGCAATTGAAGACAAACTTCAAGAAGGCGTTCCAACGTGTATAGAAACTCTGGCAAGAGCTGGTATTAAGATTTGGATGCTGACAGGGGATAAGATGGAAACTGCAATAAATATAGCTTATGGTAAGTCCTTATCTTGTGAGAGCTGCCACTTTTTTATTAGCTCACCTTCCATTCTAATTCCTTGCTTTTTAGTTGGCCCTCTTTTTCTTTGATAATAACTTTTTCTTCATTTTAAATATTCCCCAGCATGCAATTTGATCAACAATGAGATGAAGCAGTTCATTATCAGTTCAGAAACTGATGTGATTAGGGAAGCTGAGGACAGGGTAAACAAAAACTTGTAGCCTGCACATAGATTAGAACTTACTATCTACCATGGAGTTTTCATTTACACTGCAACTTTTTTATTCTTTCATTAGGGAGACCAAGTAGAAATTGCACGTGTCATTAAAGAAGAAGTGAAAAGAGAGCTAAAGAGGTGCCTTGGGGAAGCACAGAACTATCTTCGCACTGTTACTGGACCAAAATTAGCTCTTGTAATAGATGGGAAGTGCTTGATGTATGCCTTAGACCCCAGTTTACGAGTGACGCTACTCAACTTGAGCTTGAATTGTAACTCAGTTGTTTGTTGTCGAGTCTCTCCATTGCAGAAAGCACAGGTGAGTTTTCCTAATAAATTTTTAAGTCTTATGTTATTTGGTTGACCAATAATCCAATGAAAATTGAATTCATAAAAAAGAACCTTTATGAATTTCTATTTTATGGCTCATATGTGGCTGAACATAAGGACCTGTCTCTTATAATTTCCTATTAAAGATGTAGCAATTTCACAAAAACTATTCTTGGTAACTGAGAAAAACTAGTATAGCTTCACTAGAAAAGTTTAAGGAACCTACTGGTCATCTTGGAAATGTGCCATTGAACTAGTAATCAATGTGGGCTAATAAGTTTCTTATTAATAATTGATGTAGTTTCTTGCCTTAACTATATATTTCTAAGTTTCCTATATAGTTTCTTAAAAGCATTGACACTGTCTTCAGGTGACGAGTATGGTAAAAAAAGGTGCACGGAAGATAACACTTGGCATTGGTGATGGTGCCAATGATGTGAGCATGATTCAAGCTGCTCATGTTGGCATTGGAATAAGTGGGCAAGAAGGAATGCAAGCAGTGATGGCTAGTGATTTCGCTATTGCTCAGTTTCGGTTTCTTACTGATTTACTGCTTGTACATGGACGCTGGTCGTATATTAGATTATGCAAGGTTTGGATTTCTTGTAATGTAAAAAACTTCGACATCTGTCTGGATTACAAGCTTTACAATTCTTTTTGTGTTTTTCAGGTTATTACATACTTCTTTTACAAGAATCTTACGTTCACTTTGACTCAATTTTGGTTCACCTTTCAAACGGGATTTTCCGGACAAAGGTTTTATGATGATTGGTTTCAATCACTTTATAATGTCATTTTCACAGCCTTGCCTGTAATCATTGTTGGGCTTTTTGACAAGGTACGGCACTCTTTCTAGACGTTATCTAGTTCTAATTTTTACTGAATTTGTAGAATAGGTCAGCATTTGTCCAATTTCTACTGCATTTTCTCTATATTCTTTGTCACAGTTAGCTAACTGTTTGCAACTCTCGACTTTATTTTTTTACACCAGGATGTCAGTGCTACTCTTTCCAAGAAGTACCCTGAACTATACCAGGAGGGAATAAAAAATGTGTTTTTTAGATGGAAGGTTGTGGCAGTATGGGCTTTCTTCTCTGTTTACCAATCTATAGTCTTCTATTATTTTGTCACTCTCTCCAGTGATCGTGCTCAAAATTCATCGGGAAAGATGTTTGGACTTTGGGATATTAGTACAATGGCCTTTACTTGTGTAGTCGTGACTGTCAACTTGCGTCTGCTTATGATGTGCAATTCAATCACAAGGTGGCATTATATTAGTGTTGGAGGAAGCGTTTCAGCATGGTTTATATTCATCTTCATATATTGTATCATAGACCAAAAGGTGGGTCGTTTGCCTTAGCTGGTAACTTGTGGTTTGTTTTATGAGATTTCTGTCAAATTGTTGGAGATGCTAACTTGTTTGTTTTCACTGCAGAAAAATCTTTATTATGTCGTATATGTGTTGATGAGTACCTTCTATTTCTACCTGACACTTCTACTAGTTCCCATTTTTGCACTCTTTGGCGACTTCGTTTACCAAGGGTAAGATTTTGAGATAGTTTTTGCAGTAAGCATCCTTTCTACGACTTTGCAACTAAAGATGATGAAAAATACGTGGTTATGTTGATTTTTCCATAATTATTTACATCATATTAATCAATGTCATTTGGATTATGCAGGGTTCAAAGATGGTTCTTCCCTTTCGATTATCAGATTATTCAGGAAATGCACAGGCATGAGCCTGAAGGTAGAAGCAGGGATGATTTACTGGAAATTGGAAACCAGCTGACTCCAGCTGAGGCAAGGAGCTACGCAATAGCCCAGCTCCCACGGGAGGTGTCAAAACACACTGGGTTTGCTTTTGACTCACCTGGATACGAGTCATTTTTTGCTTCCCAGCTAGGAGTGCATGCCCCTCAAAAAGCTTGGGATGTTGCCCGGAGAGCCAGCATGAAAAGGACAGCGAAAAAGAAATGAAACCGAAACCAAAAATTTTGTATAGATTTTCATTTTGCCATCGAGGCTTCTGTAAATTAGCAGGTGTGCCATATATGCTTAGTTCTAGTTCTTTGATTTGATATGTTTTTGGTCCTGTGTCTTACTTTTATGTACGTTTTCAGGAACTATTACTGTAGTGGTAAGATCAAAATTCCCGAGTTTGTCATGGTTGTATTGTACATCTTTACATCATCTATAATTCAACTCAGGTGGAGGGAGAGCACTCTTTCCAGTTCCCACCGTGCAACCAAAATTGTTATCCAAATGGATGGCTGTATTTTGATTGTATTCTTACTTTTATAAGATGGTGAGAATGCTGGCTTTCATTCAACGATTCATCTCCATAATCGTCATAACCTCCTCCATAGGCAAAATAAATCAAGTGGCATTGGTGTTCATTAGTTGTTCCATTTATCATCGTCATATGGCTCCCACATATATGGGGGTCGTTGAATTTTGGATAAAATTCCCACATATTCTATCTTGAGACACATTGACTAGCACTCTACTTTCTATAATATCCATTTTGGAAGATTATGGAGTTTTGATGAAAACCATGTACGGTGACTCCATAATCCTTGTTCTCGTATAATTATGAGGATTTGATATGGAAAGCTAATAATATGGAACCTTTGGTTTCACTGTAGCCATCATCGATAGAAGTGAGTACGGTTTAGATTGATTCGATATCATCCAAAATCAATACGTACAATTTGGATTTAAAAAATAGAATTGAAACCATTAGAATCCAACGGTTTGGATGACTTAGTCATTAATTTTGTTAATGTTATTTATTCAAATTTTTTCCCCCAAAACATCACCGGTTCAAAAGTTCTAATATTCACATCAATATTTCGTTCATCCATTTTAATATTTCATTCATACACATCCAGATTTCATTCATATACATCAAGATTCATTCATACACATGAACAAATAAAAAATTCAAACATTTTAAACTTCAAATATGATGGTCAATTTAAATTTGAAAGTAGTACAAAATGAGTAAGGATTTAGTAAGGTAAACTCCATAATAAACACTTATACTAACAAACTAAAAGGTGATAATCATTAACTAATAAATAAATAAAAACTTTAACGTGATGTTTGAATCCCACCGGTTTTCAATAATTTCAAACCATCCAGAGAAATCCAAACTGCAGTGCCAATAACAACTTGAATTGAATCGGATTATAATTTCAACCGATTTATGTCAATTCTTAATGGAACTCATACAATGATACAAATATGATACGCTTTATCAAACTTACAACTATGTAAATATATATATATATATATATATATAATATGCAATTATATAATTAGAAATTTGAAAGAAACATATGATGTAGTGATTCAAAGTTAATAAGAAAATAGGTTGAGCAAACATATATATTTTTATTCCCTTAATCTTTTTTCCACTTTTTGGGTAGGCAATGGTAGTGGCACCTTTCAATTCCTTACTTTTTTTTTTCTTTTGCCGCCTAAGCCTGCTTGTCGATGGTTTTTTTCATTTTGAATTTAGGAAAAGTGGACAAACATTCCACTGGTCCAGTCCAATGTCTAATGCCCACCACCATCACCATATATACAAAGTGGGCAAGTATGGAATCCACAACATATATCAATCAATCAAATGCAAAACTATCGTTGAGGCAGATGAAAAACCTTATTCTTCAATTGAATTTTATTTCTTTTAAAGTGCGTTTATAGTTTAACACAAGATACATTTGTTAGGTCTCTTGATCTTTAGGCCCAATCCTTATGTATTTATGTACATAAGCTAACATTTTTTAGGGTATTTTCTTCCATAAAAAAATTATGAACTTTGGTTGAACTGTACTTGATCACTAAAAATTGTTTCGAAGGCAGTAGTTTTTGTTTAGGAAGCAATATGAAAATGAACAAAAGGAGAGTGATGATAAGCTTTGTTTTGGTCAATTTACGTGAGTTCTAATGTAACGACCCAGAAATTCGAGAAAAATAAATTGAGAAAATTAAGAAGCGAAATGATGATTTTGCCTCTGAATGTCAAAAGTTGACTTTTTGGCCGGGATTGCTTGTGAATGTTACATGTGGATCGTTACGTAGATCTCGAACTCTTGAATATATAGACATGTGGTATACCAAAAATGGAGTTAGGATAAATTCGTATTGGGTCTAAACAATATAGGGGCATTTTAGTAATTTTGGTCATAAGGGAATTTTGGTAATTTTCTAGAAAATTATAGAATTGACTAGAAGATTCTTGAATTCCCTCCCACAATATCTTTCACTGACTTTGATGAGTTTAAATACATGTCGTGTGTGTGTGGGTGGTAGTTCGGGGATAAGAGGACGCAAAAGGAAGAAAAGAGAAAAAAAAAAGTGTAATCGTGAAGGGAGGAACCAGAGGGAACCTAGAAAGGGAAAAAAGAAGAAAGACAAGAGGGAAGAAGAGAAGAAGGTCAGAAAACGTGATAGGACCCATCTCAATCCCCCTGGATTATCGTGAGACTAGGGATAAAACTATAACCTGCTCGGGGTTTCCAGAGTATGCAGCGGCTTTCAGAATACGCAGCTGCATGTGATGGCTCTGTCTCTGCTACTGCCTGCATCCGTAATCAACCTGAAAGGTATCAAAAACCATTTCTTTCCAACAAAACCATATACAAGAAAACCGATGCAATCATTGTAAAACCATCACATGTTTAAACACATCTGGACAAAAATCAGTAAGTCAAATACCTCGGGACCCATTCTCATATCCAACATTCATTTAATAGCGTCAAATCATCAATTGTCACGATTTCAATGAGACGCGTGCAACTCGGGGTCTCATCTCCAAGTACATCCCTAGGATCTATGACGTTTGGGTTGATATCAGCTCCAGGATCTACGACGTCTGAGTGATATCATAATCTCACACTCTTGAGAGCCTGAGCCTCCCATCGGAGCTACTCACCTCCAGGCAATGTATCGTGACTACTCCAGGATCTACGACGTTTGGATGAGGCAATCACCTCATATGGTCCTCTCTGAGGAACACGTTCCTACCAGAGGCCCTTTTCGGGGAAACACATTCCTACCGGAGTCCCTCTACGGGGAAACATATTCTTACTGGAGTCCTATCCATCATCTCGGAGAATGGTCATAATAATAATAAAAACAGTGAAAACACATTTTCAAAACTGTCATTTTCACAAATCAAAATAGTTATTTTGCATAGGGTCTCAGCCCAAAATCAGTTTCCAAAAATCTCATAAAATCAGTGTCCAGTATCATATCCAACGGGGTCACAAGCCCGATATCTCAAATCACAAATCAAAACAGGGCCTCAAGCCCGAAATCTCATATCACAAATCCACAATAGGGTCACAAGCCCAAATATCATTTTCTAATTCCGAAAACCATTTCACTATGAAATCGTTGTTCAATTTTCTGTTTGACTATACTTTAAGTCAAACCTTAAATCAACTGGGTCTCAAGCTCGAAATACTGATTTCACGCATCCCTGTGAAATAATCTCAAAACTGCTAATAAAATTCTCGATTTCACGTATCTTCTTGAAATAATTCAAAATGGATAATAAAACATTACTCAAATCATATAAAGCACAAATCTCGAAATACATGCACTATATCATTTCTCTAAAATGATAAACAATCAAACTCAAATAATTATGCAATCAATGCATCTCAAACTAGGTAATTTTGGTTAAAAGGGGCAAATAGTTGAATTTTGGACTGGGAGGTCCGATGGTCGAGGGCCGAGGACCGTTACGTAGATCGGGACGATGCGAATCCGTAGACAGGCGGCACGTCGAATTCGGACGTTCGACGACGAAGTTACGGTTCAAGGAAGTTCAAGAGAACTATTGCACGTTTTACAAAACGACTTAACTTTTGGATTCTAGTGGGCCCCAGATATTTAATCCCTGCCCAATGGATGAGTGACAAGTGTCACCCATCCACAGGCCACCCTTGTACATTCATGCATTGACCATTTTCTTCATTTCAAACCCAAAACCCGATCTCATTTCATCCCCTCATCTCTGAACAACCCCAAACCATTTTCCCTTTCAATTGGTTCCACTTGAGGCTGAGACAGAGGATGACTGAGGACTGAGGAGGTTGCAGGACCGGCGTCCACGGCGGCGTGGAGGAGGAAGAAACCCAACAGGTATCGGTTTTGCCCGATCCCTTTGATTTTTGGTTTCTCACGTTAATGACGGTTTCAGGTGTTCATAATGGGTGTGTTAGGTTGCTAGGGACATGTTAGGGTGGTTTTGATGGCGGTTAAGGGCTGAGAAACTCGTGGGGAAATTCTGGATTTTTGAACCGTGAGGAGGATAATCGGACCGTAGGTTTTGTGTAGGTTTTTGATGCTTTAATCTTTAGGTTTAGATTCATAGAACATGTTTAGGAAGATTAGGAATGGTTAGGGATTAAATCGGACCAAAATGAGAAGGAAAAACCATTGGACCGGTCACGTCGGTCCAGTTTCAGAAGGTGGACCGAATCGGCTGGTTCGAACCGGCCAGAGGTTGAAGACGCGTGTACAGTACTTGGCGTGTGATCTCACGCGCAGGTGGCTTCCTTGGGCGCGTGAGGGCGCATGTCCAACCTTTTGGGGATGTTTTCAACATGTGAAATCTTCTATTCGATGTAACAAACATTTTGGGACTGGTTTCGTGTCGATCGGACACCGTTTCGATAATGTTCGGGGCATTGGAAGGTTTAGGTTTGGGATTTAAAATAGTTAAAAATTCCAGAAAATTACGGGACTTTAGTGGGAGGTTAATTAAGTAGTTAGTAACCTTATATTACGATTTGGATAGGTTTGGGAGTCCTGGTGACAGTGATTGGCTCGGGAGAGCCGTATGGCACGCAAACCGAGGCTGCAGCATATGACGGTCTGTGAGTGGACCTTGATTTCTAAACTCTGATGCATGCATAAATGTTTTATATGGATTATGAATATGATTCTATGATGTTGATTTGGATGATTGTGATTTATATGTTTTCACGCATTACGAGGCGATTTACGTACTTGCACGTAAATCGAGGTTTTCTGATTTTGCACTGATTTTCCGTACTTATGGTTTTGGATATGATTTCATGAAATGGTTTTGGAATTGAAAAGATAAACTCGGGTTTGAGACCCATCTGTTTTGGAAACCCTCGGACTCGAAGTCCTTTTAGTTACATTCTCGGGCTAGAGGCCTAATTGGTTCTTAAATTGATTTCGGATTTGGAAATATGGCATCGGGCATGAGACCCATTTGATTTACGAAATCGGGCACGAGACCCAGTTGGTTTACGAATCGGGCCTGGGTTCCAATTTGTATGTGGATTCGGGCCTAAGGCCCAGTTATGTGTTACTATGGTGATTCGGGCCAGGGACCCACAAATGGTTTTTATGGTTCATGAAGGTTTATGGGAACCGACATGAACCCTTGAAAGGGTTTTATGGTTCATGACGGCTTTTGAGGGCCGGGTATGAATCCTTGAAAGGTTTAAAGAATGATTTCAAAAGGTTTTTCATATGCCATCCTTTATATATGTTTATCTACTCCAGGGAGGGTCGTTAGCCTAGGTGGACCCCGGAGTAGTCACGGAGCACTGAATGAGTGGAGTCGCCCCCCAATTGGGTTCCTTACTCTCAGGAAGGGCATGGTTTGTAACCTCCAGGGAGGGTCATTGATCTACAGACATTGACCTGGGTGGACCCTGAAGAGACTTGGGTTTGAGAACTTGGTTGGCACGCGCGTAGCCCTATATTACCGTGACAGGTTTGGTGATATGAAATATATTGGATAAACATGATTTCAATTGGTTTGGGAAATTGTGTTTATGATGATAAATGGATTTGGGCTGAGATCCCACATATGTTTACTATGTTATGGTTTTCTGTAAATGGTTTTGGGCAGGAGCTCGTGTGACTTGTATTTACGGAACTTGGGACTGAGACCCTAAATATGATTGTTTAAACATATGTGATTGGATAAATGGTATTACTATGCATGCATGCTTTTTAGTGAAGGGTATAAAGGTTTTTTATAAACGTGTTTAACGAAACTTATTACTTTTTGTCCACTCACAGTCTTTCTGTTTTTAATACCCTTCAGGTTGAATGCGGTGCGGATTGTAGCAGAGACCGGGACATCACATACCTCCTCCGGATCCTTACGCACTCTGGAAGCCCGAGAGGGCTAAGGTCGGAAATTTTCCTTGTCTGACACTCCGTGTCAGCCGGGATCAGGGTCATCCCTCGTTAATCCCGGGGGAATGGGGGACGGGTCCTGACACTCTGACTGCTCACAACGTGGCACCAACTAGTCTCTGCCACATGGACTGACAAGATGACGTGGCTTGCCACGTCATCATCGCCAACCTCTGGCGGGTCGACCCTGGTCACTGTAACAGGTCATTTGACCCGCGACCTTGACCCGGTCATATCTCCTCCGTCTGACCACCAAAAACCACCATTTTTCTTTCATTACACTCATCTCTCTCCTAGAAACAAACTTGTAACCACAAAAACTCGAAACTAGGGCTGGGATTGCCTGATCGAAATCGATCTTCCACGGCTAGACTTTGAACCACCACCTAGACCTGCCCATCCATTTTTTTCTGACCGTTTTCAATCCTGTGAACTCGTCCAAACTCAAGGAACATAACCAGGGTGTTAGAATACCGTAAAAATTGTCGAAAGCCAAAAATTCGAAATTAAACCCACACGACTTACCGACGTCCAGTGCATCTCACTCTATCCCTCAGTCACTTTCTGTCTCACATTCACTCTCATTCTCTCTCAAGCAGGTCAAAAGAAGAAGATGGATGAAAATGGGGAAGGGGTTTAAGTTTTGGATGAGGGAAAAAGAGAGAGATGGTGAGTAATGAATGCATGAATGTGGGGGAAAGGACCAATGGGATGGGTGACAATTGTCATTCATCCATTGGTCCAAATTAGATATTTTGGGTCCCATAAGTCAACACCTAAAATCAACTATCTCGATTTTTGTGCAATCATGAATAGTATAAAAAACCATTCTTAACCCGTAACTTTCCTATACGATGTCTGATTTTTTGACGTGCCACCTGTCTACGGACTCGTATTGCTATGATATATGTAATACCCTAGCCCACGTGCATTTGACTTGGGAGGTCAAAAGTTAACTTTTTCACCCGTTCAGAGACAAAATCGTAATTTCACCCCGATCGCTCGATAATCCTCGATTAATTCCTGATTAAATATCGATTAATTCTTAATTAATCCTTGATAATTCGCAATTAATATGTAATTAATCGTGTAGATTCGGAATGGGTCGTTACAAAATGGGATGGAGAAGCCTAAGAGATCAAGACCCGAGAAGGAAACCCTTGATCCCCAAGATTGGTCATGAACTATCAGGGTGTTTAAAAGCATCCAAACATCTAACTAGAATCTCTGGGAGATTTCTCAAGTTCTGGGGTTATTTTAGGCTTGGAAAGAGGTAGTTTGGGCGAGGAAAGGTAAAGAGGAAGGACCTGGGAAGCCATGGCCTATTTAAGAACAGGGCCACGTTCGCGAGTTGGGCGACATTTAAAATAAGAAAAACAGACGAAAAAACACTATTTAAGAACAAGGTCACGTTCGCGAGTCGGGCGACCTGAAACCAGAAAATCAGGTCGATCCGCCAAGGCTCAAAGGTGACTTTATGCAGTACGTGAGCACCACACAGAGAGGAGTAGGGCGGCACATGAGGGCACGCCCTACCTTATCTCGAGATATTATCAACATGTGTTTTGCAGTATTCTTTTATATGAATCTTGTGGTACAAGTTTTAAGTTAATTGAGTGCCGTTTTGGGATAGTTCGGATTTGGTTTTTCCAAATGATTATTGACAAATTGTGAGAATTCAATGATTCATGATGAAATTTGAATATTTTAAATGAATTTCGAATATACGTTTACTAGTTCAATTGTGTTGAGTTTAAATCTTAATTTTGGAATGAATGTATGTGGTAGATGTGAAATTGATTTTTGAGGAATTTATATGCATAATATATACATATGTTTCTCGATATTTTTGTTATTGTATTAATGGACAGATACTATTTTTTTCTGAATGGTGGACAGTCTCAGACGTTAAGCTAAGGCTCCTTTACTGAGACTGGTATGTGGTGGACAATCTTAGACGTCGAGCTACAACTCCTTTCTTGAGATTTGTATTATGGTGATGACTCGAACGTTGGGCCCCTTTCTTGAGTCGATAATGGTTGGTCTCAAATGTCGGGATAGGCCCCTTTCCTAAGAGTGGTATTGTAATAATGACTCAGACATCGAGTAGGGTTCATTTCTTGAGTCGGTTTTCACTAGTAGTGTATAGACAACCTGGACATCGAGTTGTACTTTTTTCCCAGGGGATATATGTCTAGAGGATATGTTGATACTATTTTCGGAATCAACTCAGATGATGTTAGTGATGGCGGCCTACACTTATTGCCATTGTGTGATGAGGTTAGTATTCGAGATGATAATTGGTTGAGCCTGATTATGAACTGGTGGGATATAAGTTATGTATGGTATTATTGTGATTCTGAACGCAATTTAAAGGATGCTTAGAGTAAGGCTCTTTATATGAATTAGTAAGCTATACAGGATCCTGGAATCAGGTAGGTATGAATGAAGTCAAGATTTAGTAAGAAGAAATTTGGAAACGTGATTAATTTTGAGCAACTTAGTTGTTCAAGTTGTGTATGAAAATAAGATTGGTTTGTTCTAAAATTTTGAGGACATAATTTTTTAAGGGGGGAGGTTGTAACGACCCATAAATTCGAGAAAAATAAATTGAGAAAATTAAGAAGCGAAATGACAATTTTGCCCTTGAAGGTCAAGCATTGATTTTTTACCGACACTGCTTATAAACGTTACGTGTGGACCATTACGTAGATCCCGAACTTCTGAATATGTAGACATGCGGTATGCCAAAAATTGATTTCGGATAAATTCGTATTGGGTCTAAAAAGTTTAGGGGAATTTTAGTAATATTGGTCATAAGGGCATTTTGGTAATTTTATAGAGAACTCTAGAATGAACCAGAAGATTCTTGAATTCCCTCCCACAATCTCTTCCATTGGCTTTGATGAGTTTAAATATATGTTGTGTGTGTGTGGGGGCGGCAATTCGGGGAGAAGAGGCCGAAAAGGAATAAAGTAGAAGAAAAAAAAATGAAATCGTGAAGGGGGGAACATAGGGGAACCTGGAAAGAGAAAGAAGAAGAAATACAAGAGGGGGGAAGAGAAAAATTTAATGGCCTGGATCACGAGAAAACGTAAATTAGAAAAATTGGAGTCAAAAAGACAATTTTGCCCTTGGAGAAAAGTCAAAATATTGATTTTTTGTTATGGACCTTAATTGAGAATTCTGAAAAGGCCGTCACGAATGTCTCAAGATTCTGAGTTCATAGACAAGTGGCTTGCCAAAATTGGGGAATATATGAGCTCGTTAAGGGCCAAAAACTCCTAAGGGCATTTTGGTAATTTATGCTTGAAGGGCATTTTGATTATTATGCATTGAGGGCCTATTTAGAAGCCGCCAAGTGTCCATGTTCTAGTGGGTTCTGATATTTCTCTCTTCCACTGAGCTATTCCTCTACATAATTATGTGTGGGTGCCGTGGGTGTTGTTCGGTGTGTATAGGCCGAAGCTTGAACAAACACTATAAACAAGCTTGGTCGTGAGGGAAGAAAGACCAAAGAGTGAGGGATGAAGGAAGACACGAGAAAAGAGAGAAGAAATGGAATAGAAAGGAAGAGGAGTTGAGGTGGATGATCTCTGGGATGAACCCAAAACTGAACCCGTGAAAGTGAGAATCGAGTTTTGAGTTATGAGGTAAGAACAACTGAAAAGAGCAGCCTCGTGTCTTCCTGGAGTCTCTGGAATTGTTCTAAGTGCAAAACAAACAAGGTTTGGCCACTAGACCGTCGTGGGCAGAGAAGGGTAGCCATGGTCGAAACTTAAGGTATGAAATCTTGACTTGTACTACGTTTTAGTTAGTTTAAATGTCATAGGCTTATTTCTGGGACTGAGAAGATGAAGATTAGTGAAGGAAGTGTGATGAAAAGACATGAAATGGAGAAGTTCTACCCTGGTTTAAGTCGCGGGTCAAGATGACCCGGTTGTAGGAAACCGGGTTGAACACTGGGTTGAAGACGATGAACAGTGCGGTGCTTGGCCACCACGCTCAGTAGCTGTGATCGGTGCATGGGGGCCTGTACCACACGTTGTGGGGGTTCTTCCAACACGAAAGTTCGCCCTTTCAATGTTACGAGTTAACGGTAAAATTTTCGAGATGATCAGGCATCGTCTCGAGGCAACTTTAACTGTCTGAAGGTTTTAGGCATTGTTTTAATACGTTTAAAAATTCCAGAAAATTATGGGATTAATATTTGAGTCAATTGGAATGTTTTAGTGACCTTTAGAAAATGATTTTGATAGAAGACTATATTCTCGAATGTTACGAGGAAGCGTGCAATGTGGTTCGACCACGCGTAAGGTACATGTGAGTGGACCTTTGTTTTTCCTAAATCTATGCATGAATTTTTATATGATTTTATATGGTTTCTTATGAGAATTTCTTAATGGTTATTTACGTACAATTTATAAGAAATTTTGGGGAGGTTTTATGAATATGTAAGAAAGATGTTAATAACACATTTTGCAAGGAAATTGGGTTTATTATAATTCATATTATTTATGGGTTTGTGGAAGTGGTTTTATACTCTTTGTGTTGTATTTGATTTGATGTTGGTTGATGAATTAAAATTTTAGTATGATTTTACAGATTATTTAAAAGGTTCGTTTTAGAAGGTTTTTGGGACGTATTTGTGATTTGGGGCTTAGGCTCACGTTTCGAGTCTGGTCTAAACTTTTGAACTTAGTTTGGGTTATGGTTTGAATTGATGTTGAAATGGTTATATAGTTCCTCGGTATTTGTGATGATTGTGATGTTTGTGTGATGATTGTGATGATGTGAAGTGTGGTGTGGAACCCTCTTCGAGATGTTGATTGTGATGGATAGTCTTGGACGTCGAGTTAGGCTCCATCATTCTCGAGACTTGTCTTAAACATATAGTCAGGGGCTCTGTAATTCCTGAGACTAGGACCGTGACTCGGACGTCGAGCTTGGGACTCCGTAATTCCTGAGCTGGTCCACACTCGGACGTCGAGCCGGGCTTCGTAACTCCCGAGTGATATTAGCCTACTGGTAGTGCACATTGACATGATGATATAGCTTGCAAGCATCGAGGTTGGGTCAGTTGATATGATTAGCTGATTCGGTATGTTGGTGTATTCAGTGTGACTCGTATGTTTACTTTGGTGTGATCATGTATGTGTCAATATATTGACATAGCTGGTCTTCTATAATTGTTGAGTTTGTGCTTTGGTCTAGCCGTATTTTCAATGATGTGATGATATGGTTTCGTGTTGAAAAAGGGGTTTCTAAAGTCACAGATTTTTTGGTTACTACACGTATTTCAAAATTGTTGTTTTATCTGTAAAACTTGGTGCATGCATAGTTTTATAAAACGGAGGAAGATTAGTATATTTTTTAACTATGTTTTTATAAACCTTTCTTTTTCGTCCACTCACACGCTTTCATTAATTTTGAATCCCTCCAGGGAAGCTGCACGGGGATCGAGGCTATTTACAGAGAGGAGGCATGAGCTACGAGTTTGTGGGTAATCCTTGTCTAACAAAGCCTTGGGGGTAAATGTGGTATAATAGGTTACTTATCAGACGAGAGTAGGACCCAGATAGGCTATTTATGGTGTTTTCCAAGTTGGGATCTGTCAAGAAGGTTAGAAAACGGGCTGGAGAAGCTTGAGAGATCAAGAATCAAGAAAGAAACCCGTGAACCCCAAGGTTGGTCATGAATTGTCAGGGTATTTGGAAGCCTCCAAACATCTAACCAGGATCTTTGGGAGGTTTCTCAAGTCTCTGGAGTTATTTTAGGCTTGGAAGGAGGTAGTTTGGGCGAGGAAAGGTGAGAGGAAGGACCTGGGAAGCCATGGCCGAAAGATTATGAAACTAAAATTTGAATTCGAGGTGAGTTTTTCTTAGTACGTTGAATCTCACATATCATTTCTTGGTATTGTGTAGGTGAGGTTAGACATTTAAAGTAGGAAGACAGATGGAAAAACACGATTTAAGAACTGAGTCACGTTCCCGGGTTGGGCGACCTGAAACCAAGAAATGGGGTCTACCTACCAGAGCTTGAAGGCGACTCAATGCAGTGTGTGAGCACCACACATATAGGAGTAGGGTAGTGCATGTAGGTGTGTCCTACCTTATCTCGAGATGTTATCAACATGTGTTTTGCAGTATTATTCGATATGAATCTTGTGGTACAAGTTTTAAGTTAATTGAGTACCGTTTTGGGATAGTTCTGAGTGTCCTATGTTTTATGTGTTAATTGAATTCTTAATAAAGACCTAAAAATTATGAAAAACTAAAATAAAACTAATTTAGGTCCTTAACGAGATGAAATGGTGCATTATGATGATTTGACGATGTTTAGTTAGGAATCAAGTTAAAAGGTTTAATTTCTATGAAGATATTGTTATTTTTATGATGATATGCTATGCTTACATATATAATGATATGTTTATATACATAATTGATGATGTTGAGTATATAATGATATCTTCATGGTGCTATAATATTGATATCATGATGATAATTATGACGAAAATGATATGAGATGATATGAAGATAGGTTATGATTATGGATGCATGAATATTCCAACATGATGATACGATAATGCTAAGATGTCGTGTATGTTTATTTACCCCATTCTCCTTATTATCATTATTATTGGTATGATGATTATTACAAGCATTAAAACATGAGAGTAATTTGGATAAGTAATGAATTTAAATAAGGAATTTCCCTTAAATGATGAATTTCCAATGGTTGGTAAATCTGATAAGATTATAAGTATGATACACGTATACGACCAAAACAAATAGAATGGTTGAGGGCCGAATAATTTAAAATAGTAAATCTACCTCTTGACGGGATAACCCCCCAAGGATGGATTTAATTTGGTCAATTTGATAAGATATAGACATAAATACGATTAAGAACTAAGAAGTATCCCTCGTCTTATGAGTGTTGGGGCCACCTCGGTGTTTTGGGTTACTTGTCAGATGGGAGCATGGCTCGGATATGTTTATCAAGTGTTTTTAGGGACGGATCCTGTCATCTAACAAATGATATTAGTGTTTTGAAGGGTTTTTTGTTCTTTTCGAATTTCCAGTTTGAATTGTGAAATTATGAAGTTTATATGAACTATAGTATTTGAATATTTGTATTAGAGATTTAAGAATAAATTGTGACCCTTTAATTATTTTGAGCTTGGTTTTACTATATAGTGATATTGATGTGAGCTATCTTAATACTATTAACGGAAAGGAACAAGTTGACTTGTCAATTGATGTAATTGTCGAATAGAATCAATCAATTTGTATTGAGATTGATTCATATATATATATATATATATATATATATATATATATCTTACCTAGGGAAAAAATAAAAAATGGGCCCTCAATTTGCATACTTAATTATTGAAAATGTAAATTTTATAAATTGATTATATTATATTTATAGTTCAATTCGATTCAATTTGATTTTTTTTTTCTAGTTCAGTTTTTACTTCGGTTCGGTTGTTGTAGGTATGGTGTAGGCTCGGTGCAATTTTTCGGTCGATCTTTCGAATCGATTAATTGTCCTACTTTGCAAGGTGAATGTGAACGATGTGCGTGCATGTGATTGGGATATGAATATGGTTCATTGATTATTTGTGAACGTTTGTTTATAATTTTGTGACTAGTTACGTGAATCTTGAATTAGAATTGGTAATTTCTTCTTCAAAATTTTGAGTTCAGATTTTGGAACTATAAGATTCATATGAAATCTAGTGTTTGATATTACAAATTGGCGAAAGAATTCAAAATTCTTTCAATTTTGAGTTTGGTTTTTCAATGGCAAGGTTGAGTGAACTCTCACAATATTTTTCTTTTTCATTTTTATATAATGAACTCTCACAATACGCGATTAGAGTTTTAGATTTTTTTTTTTAAAAAAAAATTTCAAAATTTTAATGTTTCAATTTTGAATTATATGGTTGACATGAACTCTAGCATTTGATATTACAAGTTGAAGAAGATTATTTGAATTTTCTCCCTTTTGGATTTGAGTTTTCTATGGCAATGTTAATGTCCATTCTTACAATATGAGATTGGAATTCATAGTCCAATTTTTTTTTTCCAAAATTTCAAGTTTGGATTTTGAATTATGAGGTATATATAAATTCTAGTGTTTGATATTGTCGATTGAAGAAGGAATTTGGAATTATTTTAATTTTATTTGGGTTTTCTATGATGAGGTTAATGTGAACTCTTACAATACAAAATTGGTGTTTCAAAATTCATTTTTTTTCTTCAAAATTTTGAATTTAGATTTTGGAACTAAAAGCTGCACAGGAACCCTAGCATTTGATATTAGAGATAAAAGAAAAAATTATAAATTCTTTCAATTTTGAGTTGGTTTTCTAGTGGTAAGGTATTGTCAACTCTCACAACATGAAATTAGGGTTTCAAAGTTTTTATTTTATTTTTATTTTTTCAAATTTTCGAAGTTTGATTTTTTAATTATAAGGATAATATGAACTTAATATTACATGTTGAGGAACATTTTTTTGAATTTTATTCCTTTTGAGTTCAGTTTTTCTATGGTAAGTTTCATGTGAGCTCTCATAATATGAGATTGAGGTTTCAAAATTCAATTTTTTTCCTCGAAATTTCGAGCTTGGATTTTAAAATTATAATATTCATATGAATGATAGCATTTGACATTGTAGATTAGAAAAAGAATTCTGAGAGTGTTTCAATTTTGAATTTTGAAATTTTTATGATAAGGTTGATTGAACTCTCACAACTTGATTCTATAATACAAAAAAATTTAAGTTTTTATATGTCGTCTGTAATATCAATTGTTAGAGTTCATACAAATCTTCTAATACCAAAATTAAACTCAAAATTTCAGAAATAAATTTGCTACCGAAACTCAAATCTTATATTCTGAGAGTTCACATCAAACTTATCATACAAAAACCAAATTCAAAAAAAAAAATATTTCAAACTCTTCCTC
Organism: Prinsepia uniflora; assembly: GCA_032719365.1. NCBI lineage: Eukaryota > Viridiplantae > Streptophyta > Magnoliopsida > Rosales > Rosaceae > Prinsepia > Prinsepia uniflora. Next base: position 63,324,144 of record CM064871.1, on the reverse strand, counting down.
CAATCTGTAATATCTAGCACTAAATTTCATATGAACCTTATAACTTCAAATCCAAATTTGAAATTTTGGGAAGAAAAAAATTTAATTTCAAATCTCCAATATCATATTGTGAGAGTACATATCAACATAGCCGGTCTATGCATTTAGAGGTCTAGGGCAAAAATAAAAAATGGATCCTTTGTTAGGTCCCGTCCCAAATATCGCCTCGATACCCAGGACGAACCCTGCTCCCGTCTGACAATCACACTCAAAGTACCAAAATAACCTCAACACCATTATAAGCATAATTATCAAACGAATGAGTAAATATAATACAACTGTAAGTCAGAGCATAGTTCTACAAAATGGGCACAAAATCCTACTATGCTAGTCTCGCAACGGAAGAACGTCGTAAGCTCTATGCCTCGATTCCTGCCTCAACGTTCACCCCAACGCTAACACCACGACCTGGAGGGAAAATTTAAAACCAAAAAGTGTGAGTGGACTAGAATAAATAAAAGTTTCAAAACCAGTTTATCATCAAATCAGAGTTAAGGAAAAATAATAATACTATTTGTTCCCTCCGTTTTGAAAACATGCATGCCTAACGAATATTCTGAAACCACAACATCAGCGATATAAGGTATTTCATAAACCACTATATAAAAACCACGTCTAATCAAACCTGCTGGGTCTATCCGAGTCTTTAAACTCAACCAGGCCTCAAATGTAATCCGAGTCTTTAAACTCAATAGGCCTATGGGGGTAATATCATAAATGTCCGAGTCTTTAAACTCCCGAGTCTTTAAACTCAATCCGGGCCCGTCCCCCATCCATCAGAACATCCGGGTCTTTAAACCCATATCCAGATCCAGCAAATCCAATCTAAATTCAATGTAAAACCATTTCTAAATCCATAGCAAAACTCGAATTCGAAATCCCCGGTTCGAAGCCCTTCCGGCGTTCAGAACCGTCATTCCGAACCCAAATCCGGAAATCCACTTTTTAAACCAAAACCCGCGATTATCAAAAATCATGTTTCATAATCCATTTATCATCATCAGAAAACAATTATATATTGAAATCCCTAAGTATGACATCAAAATCCGAAATTCAGTTTTTTCTCGAAAAACGTGTGAAAATCCGAAAATGTCTCGAAAAACGTGCAAGCATATCAATCACATATAATCACCATCAAAAAGCATAAAAACCATATTTAATATCATAAAACATAAATAAAACAGTTAGGCATGCTCGCAAGGAAAGAAAGAGTCCACTCACGAATCTGAACGAGTTAATCGCGCTCCGTGCGCTCCTCGACCATCTCAGGCGTCTCCCGTCCTGTCAATAAGCACCAAATAGGGTCACAAATACATCAAGGATACTAACCCTTATTTCCCCAATTTTTCGGGAATTTATTCATACTTTAATCTTAGACCCTAAACCGTCCGGATTCCCGAACTATCTCATAACATCGTCCGATTAACCCGAAAATCACACCAATGGATTCCTTAGAACATTTAGAACCAAAACCATGTTGGAAGTTTGGCTGGAATCCTCCCCACGCGCCTCCACGCGCCGCCCAAAGTGGCTGTGCGTGGGCCTCACGCGCCTGCTACAGTGCATCTTCAACCTCGAGTCACCCGGTTCAACTGTGTTGAACCGGCGTGACCGGTTCTCTGTAATTCCCCCACCATTTCAGTCCAATCCAATCCCAGAAGCTTCGTCCAATCCTTAGCAATCTAACCCCGTCCTAACATCAAAGAATCACGGCCTAAAACCCCTCGACTTCGTCTTCGAAACAGACGGCCTGTGAGCCCTGTTTTGGCCGCCGGCCACCCAGGTCCTCCCCCATCACGTCGACCATCCTAGACGACTCCTAGGACCTCCATGAACCTCACTTCACTCACCAATTACCTTGACTCTAGCCCAAAGTCCACGATTATTGAAAACAAAAACACGGGAAAAACAGGGGATTCAAACCATACCTTCGAACCGTCCATCGCCATCTGCACCGCCGTGTGCCACGGTGCTCGTTGAGTCCCCTGCAGTCTCCTGAGCCTCCTATTGCCTTGGTTTGAGCCACCACACGGCACAACCACCGCCACAGTGCCACCGTCTCTCTGTTTTCTCAGAAACTCGAACCTCCGACCACCGTGTCTCCGTGCACGATTCCAACTCCAAAACACGATCACCAACTCACTCTCTTCTCCCTTTCACTCTCACAACCCACCAGAGTTTCACCCACACACAGAATCGATCAAGAACACTCACAATTCCTCTCCCTGTTTTCTGTTCTCCCAAGCCAAATACACGGTTTAAAATCGATCAATTTGTGGCCGTGTGTATTGGAGATCATCCTAGAACCATCCAACCATCCCCACGTGTCCACCTCTCCATGGTCTCAGTGCAAATATCCACTCCCACTCAGCCATTTGCCCTTATCTAATTGGGCTATAGGGGAAAAGACCAAATTGCCCCTAGTGTTAAAAATTACCTTTTTACCCTCACACTTTCCAGACCCGTAACTAGGTCGTTCGACGTCCGATGACAGCGTGCCGCCTGTCGTTGTACTCAGGACGTCGAGACCTATCTAATGGTCCTCGGTCTACGTGAAAATCACAAGTCCACCAAAAAGTCAACATTTTCCTCAATTAGTTAAAATTACGGTAACACCCTCAATCTTCCGAACGTCATAACCTTTTCTCCGTTTGTCAAAATCGGACATGCCACCTGTCTATGGACTCGTGACGTCCTAAACTACGTCACGGTCAATGGTCAACACTCATCCAACCGGTCAATCAAAAAGTCAACTTTTGACCCACTATTCACAAGGGCAAAATTGTCCTTTTTTACAAATATTTACAAAAATTACATTTATACCCTTCCCAAAGGTACGGGTTGTTACAATCTACCCCCCTAAAAAGAATTTCGTCCCCAAAATTCAGTGGAACAAGTAAGGGTATTGCTCGCGCATTAAGGCCTCAAGTTCCCAAGTAGCTTCTTCCACTTGATGATTTCTCCACAATACCTTAACCAAGGGAACCGTCTTCCTCCGTAAGACTTTATCCTTCCGATCCAAAATCGCTACTGGCTGCTCTTCAAAGATCAAGTCTTCCCTAAGCTCCACAGGTTGTGCTTCCAGAACATGCGAATCATCCCGTATATACTTCCGAAGCATAGATACATGGAAGACATTATGTACCTTTTCCAGGTCTGCTGGTAAGGCCAACCGATAAGCAACATGACCAATCCGCTCTAAGATCTCATAAGGTCCAATGTAACGAGGACTCAACTTCCCTCGTCTGCCAAACCGTACGATTCCCTTCCAAGGAGATAGCTTCAAGAAAACCCAGTCTCCTACTGCAAATTCCAAGTCCCTTATCCTACGGTCGACGTAGCTCTTCTGTCGGTCCTGAGCTACCTTCAGTCGATCTCGAATCAGTGCCACTTTTTCCTGTGTAAGATCCACCAGTTCAGAAGTAGTAAGTCTCCTCTCACCAACCTCAGTCCAACACAATGGAGTCTGACACTGTCGCCCGTACAGAGCCTCATAAGGAGCCATCCTAATACTCTCCTGATAACTGTTATTGTAGGCGAACTCCATCAAAGGTAGATGTGATTCCCAAGTACCCTGAAACTGCAAAACACAAGCTCGCATCATATCCTCGAGAATCTGGATAGTCCGCTCAGACTGTCCCCGTTCTGAGGATGAAATGCAGTACTGAAATGCAGCTTTGTCCCAAAAGCTTCCTGTAAACTCTGCCAAAACTGGGAAGTAAACCTCGGGTCTCTGTCCGATACTATCGACTCTGGAGTCCCATGCAGCCGAATAATCTCGTCAATGAGCAACTGTGCAAACTGCGCCAACCTGAAGTTCTCCCGTACTGGTAAGAAATGAGCAGACTTCGTAAGTCTATCTACGATCACCCACACGCCATCGTGTCCCTTCGGTGTTCTGGGAAGCTTGAATACGAAATCCATCGTCAGGTGATCCCATTTCCACTCGGGGATCGGCAAAGGTTGCATGGCTCCATAAGGTCTCTGCCGCTCAGCTTTCACTTGTTGGCAGATCAAACATCTACTGACATACTCGCCAATCTCTCGTTTCATACCTGACCACCAGTAATGCTCTCGAAGTGTACGATACATCTTGGTCCCACCAGGATGCATCGCATAGGCTGAACAGTGAGCCTCATCCAGTATCACCTTCTTCAAGGTTTCGTTCTCGGGTACACACAACCGTCCATCCTTAATCAAAGCTCCATCCTCGCGAATCTCAAAGTCCTGTCTCTCTCCAGCCTCGACCTCAATCCGTATGATGCCCAAAATAGGGTCCTCAAACTGAGCATCAATAACCTTATCAATCAAAACAGGTCGCATGTGGAAACTCGCTAGGAGTGCTCCCTGACCATCCACAGTCAACTCTACTCCCAGTCTACGGAGCTCAACCAACAAAGGTAACCGGACCGTCCTCAGATGCGACAAAGAACTAGCTGACTTCCTGCTCAACGCATCGGCTACCACATTAGCCTTTCTTGGGTGATACTCAATAGTACAATCGTAGTCCTTAAGCAACTCCAACCATCGGCGTTGTCTCAGATTCAGTTCCTTCTGAGTAAACAGATACTTTAAACTCTTGTGGTCCGTGAAGATCCTGCACCTCTCGCCGTACAAATAATGTCGCCAAATCTTCAGTGCATGAACCACCGCAGCAAGTTCCAAATCATAAGTAGGATAGTTCATCTCATGGGTTTTCAACTGTCGAGAAGCGTAAGCAATCACCTTCCCATGCTGCATCAATACACAGCCCAAACTCTGTAAAGAAGCGTCACTGTAAACCTCGAACTCCCCACTATCTTCTGGAAGGGCCAACACAGGAGCAGATGTCAACCGCCTTTTAAGCTCCTGGAAACTCTGTTCACATTTCTCATTCCAATCAAACCAAACTCCTTTCCGAGTCAGCCGTGTCAACGGAGCATCAAGGATAGAAAAACCCTCAATAAAACGCCGGTAATAACCTGCTAACCCTAGAAAACTCCTGATCTCTGTCACCGTCTTGGGCTGTTCCCAATTTGCTACCGCCTCAACCTTCTGAGGATCCACTCTGATGCCCTCGGCTGAAATCACATGTCCTAGAAATCCAACACTGGTTAACCAAAACTGACACTTACTCAACTTCGCATACAACTGATGCTCTCTTAGGGTCTTAAGCACTATTCTGAGATGCTTCTCGTGCGCCCTCGTGCGCCTTCGTACTTCTCGAATATACCAAAATGTCATCAATGAAGACAATCACAAAACGATCCAAATACGACCGGAACACTCGGTTCATAAGATCTATAAAAGCTGCTGGGGCATTAGTCAATCCAAAAGGCATCACAACAAACTCGTAATGACCGTACCTGGTCCGAAAGGCCGTCTTGGGTACATCCTCCTCTTTGACCCGAAACTGATGGTAGCCGGAGCGAAGATCAATCTTCGAAAAGTACTGTGCTCCCTTCAGTTGGTCAAACAAATCATCAATCCGAGGTAAGGGATAATTATTCCGAATAGTTACCTTATTCAATTGTCTGTAGTCCACACACAATCTCAAACCTCCGTCCTTTTTCTTGACAAACAGTACAGGTGCTCCCCAAGGTGACATATTCGGTCAAATGAATCCCATATCGACCAACTCTTGTAATTGTGCCTTAAGTTCCCTCAATTCTGCAGGTGCCATGCGGTAAGGAGTCTGTGAAATAGGTTGTGTACCTGGTAAAAGATCAATCGTGAACTCGATGTCTCGATGAGGTGGTAATCCTGGCAACTCCTCGGGAAAGACATCGGGAAACTCCCGTACCACTGGTATGTCCTCCGCCCTCACTGGCGTAGCACGTGTATCCACCACATGAGCTATGTAACCCTGGCACCCCTTACGCAACAGCTTGCTAACCTCAAGTGCCGAAATACCTCCAGTAGGAAGTGCACGTTGATCACCTTGAAACGTAGTCTCTGGTAATCCTGGACTCCGAAAAGTCACTCTCCTGTCGAAGCACTCGATAGAAGCAAGATGTCTCGTCAACCAGTCTATACCCAGGATAACATCGAAATCCCGTAACTCCAACAGTAGCAAGTCCGCCACTAACTCAACCTCACCTACCATCACCGGACACTCTCTCAGAACCTGAGTCACTACCAACACCTCCCCAGTAGGTTACTCACCCCTAAGGCACACTCCAAGGTAGACACCTCCCTTTCCGTAACCAGACTACAACTCCGGGCTATAAATGAGTGAGTAGCCCCGGGATATATCAAAGAAAAAATAGTGTGACCAAGTATGGTAAGTGTACCTGTCACCACTCCCGGTGCTGATCTGGCCTCATGCTGGGTCATAGCGAAAACTCGTGCCTGAGGTTCTGACGACCTACCGCGCCCTTTAGAACTGCTCGTGGCACCACCGCCACCCCTAGGGCCTGCTGCCCCTGACACTGAAGCAGTACTCCGCCCGGGTTCTGCTATAACTCGGCTTGCTCCACCTTCCTGAGCTAACAATGGGCACTCCCTCCGAAAGTGTCCTCGCTCTCCACAGTAGTAGCAAGTATCCCTACCGGGTCCACCAGTCTGCCTCCCAGTAGAAGCGACTGAAGTAGCACTCGCCTGAGGAGTCGGCTGTGCTCTAGCTCCCCGAAATCCAGAACCCTGAAAACTGCCTGGTCTGCCAAACCGGGCACCACCAGCTGATGAAGTACCACCATAGTTGCCTCGCTTCGGGGGCCTCTGACTCGATGCTCCAGGAAAAGAATGCTCTCGGCGTCGTACACTGCCCGAGTACTGTGGTCTGGTAGGAAAACTGGCCTCCACTCTAACAGCAGCATCAGACAACTCCCGGAACGTAGAAAATGAGCCGGCTGTCACAATGGCTCTAATCTCTCCCCGAAGACCCAACTCAAACCGACGACACTTCTCAGCCTCGGTTGCCACAAATGCAGGAGCGAATCGGGATAGCATCTGGAATCTCTGCTCATACTCGGCCACTGTCATGCTCCCCTACTTCAATTGCAGGAACTCCGCCTCTTTGGAATCCAGAAAAGAGCGAGGATAATACTGGTCCAAGAACCGCTCCCGGAAAGTCTCCCACGTCACAGTATGTGCATCCCAGCCGGACAACTCCAGCGTATACCACCACTCATACGCTGCTCCATCTAGCAGAAACGTAGCCAACAAGACCCGGTCCTCTGGAGGACAATGCATCACCCCAAAAATACGCTCGAGCCGGGTGATCCATCGGTGAGCTTCCTCTGGGTCTGCCCCACCGCTGAAAGTAGTAGCCCCAAGTCGCTGGGCTCGCTCAATCGAAGCGCTCTTAGTCCCTCTCGCCGCTTCGTCTTCAGGTCGTGGAGGGGGTTCACGTCTCGGAGGCATGGTCGAACGTACGCTGAAAGAGGCATAGAGTTAGTAAAACAACCTAGATACGACCTCGTACCGACACAAACCGACAAACCTATGCTCTGATACCAATTGTCAGGACCTGTCCCAAATATCGCCTCGATACCCGGGACGAACCCTGCTCCCGTCTGACAATCACACTCAAAGTACCAAAATAACCTCAACACCACTATAAGCATAATTATCAGACGAAGGAGTAAATATAATACAACTGTAAGTCAGAGCATAGTTCTACAAAACGGGCACAAAATCCTACTATGCTAGTCTCGCAACGGAAGAACGTCGTAAGCTCTATGCCTCGATTCCTGCCTCAACGTTCACCCCAACGCTAACACCACGACCTGGAGGGAAAATTTAAAACCAAAAAGTGTGAGTGGACTAGAATAAATAAAAGTTTCAAAAACAGTTTATCATCAAATCAGAGTTAAGGGAAAATAATAATACTATTTGTTCCCTCCGTTTTGAAAACATGCATGCCTAACGAATATTCTGAAACCACAACATCATCGATATAAGGTATTTCATAAACCACTATATAAAAACAACGTCTGATCAAACCTGCTGGGTCTATCCGAGTCTTTAAACTCAACCAGGCCTCAAATGTAATCCGAGTCTTTAAACTCAATAGGCCTATGGAGGTAATATCATAAATGTCCGAGTCTTTAAACTCCCGAGTCTTTAAACTCAATCCGGGCCCGTCCCCCATCCATCAGAACATCCGGGTCTTTAAACCCATATCCAGATCCAGCAAATCTAATCCAAATTCAATGTAAAACCATTTCTAAATCCATAGCAAAACTCGAATTCGAAATCCCCGGTTTGAAGCCCTTCCGGCGTTCAGAACCGTCATTCCGAACCCAAATCCGGAAATCCACTTTTAAACCAAAACCCGCGATTATCAAAAATCATGTTTCATAATCCATTTATCATCATCAGAAAACAATTATATATTGAAATCCCTAAGTATGACATCAAAATCCGAAATTCAGTTTTTTCTCGAAAAACGTGTGAAAATCCGAAAATAACTCGAAAAACGTGCAAGCATATCAATCACATATAATCACCATCAAAAAGCATAAAAACCATATTTAATATCATAAAACATAAATAAAACAGTTAGGCATGCTCGTAAGGAAAGAAAGAGTCCACTCACGAATCTGAACGAGTCAATCGCGCTCCGTGTGCTCCTCGACCATCTCAGGCGTCTCCCGTCCTGTCAATATGCACCAAATAGGGTCACAAATACATCAAGGATACTAACCCTTATTTCCCCAATTTTTTCGGGAATTTATTCATATTTTAATCTTAGACCCTAATCCGTCCGGATTCCCGAACTATCTCATAACATCGTCCGATTAACCCGAAAATCACACCAATGGATTTCTTAGAACATTTAGAACCAAAACTATGTTGGAAGTTTGGGCGGAATCCTCCCCACGTGCCTCGACACGCCGCCCAAAGTGGCTGCGCGTGGGCCTCACGCGCCTGCTACAGTGCATCTTCAACCTCGAGTCACCCGGTTCAACTGTGTTGAACCAGCGTGACCGGTTCTCTGTAATTCCTCCACCATTTCAGTCCAATCCAATCCCAGAAGCTTCGTCCAATCCTTAGCAATCTAACCCCGTCCTAACATCGAAGAATCACGACCTAAAACCCCTCGACTTCGTCTTCGAAACAGACGGCCTATGAGCCCTGTTTTGGCCGCCGGCCACCCAGGTCCTCCCCCGTCACGGCGACCATCATAGACGACTCCTAGGACCTCCCTGAACCTCACTTCACTCACCAATTACCTCGACTCTAGCCCAAAGTCCACGGTTATTGAAAACAAAAACACGGGAAAACAGGGGATTCAAACCATACCTTCGAACTGTCCACCGCCATCTGCACCGCCGTGTACCACGGTGCTTGTTGAGTCCCCTACAGTCTCCTGAGCCTCCTATTGCCTTTGTTTGAGCCACCACATGGCACAACCACCGCCACAGTGCCACCGGCTCTCTGTTTTCTCAGAAACTCGAACCTCCGACCACCGTGTCTCCGTGCACGATTCCAACTCCAAAACACAATCACCAACTCACTCTCTTCTCCCTTTCACTCTCACAACCCACCAGAGTCTCACCCACGCACAGAATCGATCAAGAACACTCACAATTCCTCTCCTTTTTTTCTGTTCTCCCAAGCCAAATACACGGTTTAAAATCGATCAATTTGTGGCCGTGTATATTGGAGATCATCCTAGAACCATCCAACCATCCCCACGTGTCCACCTTTCCATGGTCTCAGTGCAAATATCCACTCCCACTCATCCATTTGCCCTTATCTGATTGGGCTATAGGGGAAAAGACCAAATTGCCCCTAGTGTTAAAAATTACCTTTTTTACCCTCACACTTTCCAGACCCGTAACTAGGTCGTCCGACGTCCGATGACAGCGTGCCGCCTGTCGTTGTACTCAGGACGTCGAGACCTATCTAACGGTCCTCGGTCTACGTGAAAATCACAAGTCCACCAAAAAGTCAACATTTTCCTCAATTAGTCAAAATTACGGTAACACCCTCAATCTTCCGAACGTCATAACTTTTTCTCCGTTTGTCAAAATCGGACATGCAACCTGTCTACGGACTCGTGACGTCCTAAACTACGTCACGGTCAATGGTCAACACTCATCCAACCGGTCAATCAAAAAGTCAACTTTTGACTCACTATTCACAAGGGCCAAATCGTCTTTTTTACAAATATTTACAAAAATTACATTTATACGCTTCCCGAAGGTACGGGTTGTTACACCCTCAATTTGCATACTTAATTATTGAAATTGTAAATTTTATAAATTGATTATATTATATTTATATTAAGAATCATTGTTAAAATTTTTGTTAGGGGAAAACTCATTGAACAAAACCCCAAACAAAGGAAAAAGAGTACCTCATGTCCTAAACATTACATTTAATTTTTTTTAAAAAAAAATCTTATATTTTTTTTTTGGTGAAACCAGTAAGCAATTTGCAACTCTATAGAAACTTACATATTTAATACAAGAATATAATTAAAGATTGTTAAACTAAGAACCTTTGTAGCAATGACCAAATATAATTAAAGATTGTTAAACTAAGAACCTTTGTAGTAATGACCTTATCAGTTTAGGTGAGTTCTTTGAAGTTCTCATAACATGCGAAAAATAAGTAATTAAGGATTCAAAGGCACAAAAAAAATAAAAAATAAAACTAAAAATGCACAATTTCTAATTTCTAACAAAGAGGAAGAACTGACCTTCCATTTGTAATGTTAAATTCGTGGCTTAGACCCGTAACATTGGTCATTTAATTATATGAAGGGGCCTTCCCATCTTCAAAAACTACAACATCCATAAGGGAAAGTTGCCAAATGGAAGTGTTCAGTCAGGAAAACTATAATAGGAATTCTATTAAATTAAATTATCTCTTTTTGAAGTTTTTGACTTAGGAATATCTTAGGTAGAGTTTTCAGAAGAGGAGGTGAAAAGGTCTGTATGTCTTCGACTGGAAAAACCAATTGTTGAGAACTTGAGATTAGGGTTTGAGAGTTTGAATGAGATTGCAAAAAATTAAAAATTTAGAACAATTGAGAATTTGAAATTGAATGAGATTGATATTTAACCTTGGAACATTGAATTAGAACATTGAAACACTGCGCCTTCTTCTTGGAACTTTGAAGGAGACTCTCTTTCTGTTTCCCGCTCGCTCGTTTCCCCTGTCTAAATTATCATTCATCTTCTTATTTTTTTAAAACATAAAAAAAAAACTTAATTTTGGGCTCTCCAACATCTTTGGGCCCGGGGCCTATGCCCCTCCCGCCCTTCCTATTGGTCAGCCTGCATATCAACCTTACCATTGAAAAACCAAACTCAAAATAGATAAAGTTTAAAATTCTTTATCAAATACATAATATCATACACTAAAATTCATATATGCCTTATAATTCCAAATTCCAAACTCAAAATTTTGAAAGGGAAAAAAATAAACTTCGAAACTCCAATCTATTATTGGAGTTCACATTAATCTTACCATAAAACACCAAACTCAAAAGGTGAAATTCAAAATTATTTCTAACCCATAATATCAAACGTTAGACCTTATAATTCCAAAATTAAACCAAGAAATTTGAAAAAAAAAAAATTGAACTTCATAACCCTAATCTTATATTGTGATAAATCACATCAATCCTTACCATATAATGACACGACCCACCCCCCATCCCCCGGGATTAAGGGCTAAGTCATGCTCCCGTCTAACCTGCATGCGACACGAAGGCTAAACACTCATTCAACCCCCGTGGAACACCCAAGCCAGACAAGGGATCCCAGGTTAATGTACCAAAAACCAACTTCTGTTAACCAGAGTGTGCAGAACTTACTGTGGATCGCGTGTGTGATGTCCCTGTCTCTCTCTCTCTCTCTCACACACAACAGCCCGCACCGCATCAAACTTGGAGGGTATCGAAAAACAAAAGACTGTGAGTGGAAAAAAAATAAATAATACGTTTAGAAAATAGTTTATAGGAAATTACATTTATACCCTCCATGAAAACCTAATGCATGCATTCGAAAACCATTTCATAACACCGTTTCATATCCAAGATAAGAAAACCAAAAATGAAAACCGGAAATCAAAATCAAGTACGGGCACTCAGCCCAAAATCCATAAAATCCAAATCATCCGGGCCACAGCCCAAAACATCTGAAAACTAGTGAAAAACAGAAGTAAAACATCAATCAATCAAGCTGCTGGATCTCTCATATATCAGGCCTTCCAGGGATATCAACGAGTCTTTAAACTCAAAACACAATGAACAGGCCTCGGGGGATATTACAATAATCGAGTCTTTAAACTCAAAACATATACCGAGTCTTTAAACTCAAAACATATACCGAGTCTTTAAACTCAAAACATATCAATCCAGGGCCCTCCCCCGTCATCAATCGATCGAGTCTTTAAACTCAAAACCAGATCCAGCCATATCCGGGTCTTTAAACCCAAAACCAAGTTTCAACGGGTTTTTAAACCCAAAACCAAGTGAAAATCATAGAAAATCCAGAAATCCGTCGAAAATCAAATTCCAAAACCAAATCCGAAATCAGCAGTTGAAATCCCGATTCCAAATCCAGAAATCACTTCAAACTGAAATCAAGTTTATCGAAACCACTTTTATGAATAGGGCCTCAAGCCCGAAATAACTTTCCAAAATTCCTTTATCAATTCTTGAAATCAAATCATAATTCAAATCCAAAAGAAAAGCATCGAAATCACATCAAATCGAAGCATAAGATCATATCTCGTAAAACGTGCAAAACGTAATATATCGAAATACGTGCAAAACGTAAATCATAAATATCACAAATATAAATAAGGAAATGACATATAGAAATCATAGAAAATATTTATGCATGCATCATAATTTAGAAAGAAAAGTCCACTCACATACCGTTTACGCCGCTGCCTCGATACACATGCACTTATGCTTTCCCAGCTAATTCACTATCACCGGCTTTCTCGAACCTGTCCAAATCCCATAATAAGGTCACTAACTACTTCATAATGTTTATACTAAAGTCCTGTAATTTTCCTGAATTTTTAACCTAGCCTTTAACACTTCGGACATCCCGAAACCTATTGAAACAATGTCCGATCGACTCGAAACTAGTCCTAAAATGTTCGTTACATCGATACGATAAAAAGTCTTGTTGACAACTTCCCCAGGAACAGTGCCCCAAAGGGGCTGCGCGTGGGCTTCACGCGCCTCAGTACTGTTCATATCTTACCTCAAGTCGACCCGGTTCGATCCGGTTCAGACATGTCTCTGCAACTCGAACCGGCGTGACCGATTTTCACTCATTTCTTCATCTTTTTCGATTCTGTTACGTCCTCTAGCTTCGTATCATTCTTCCTAATCAATCTAGCTAATTAAAATGTGAAAATTAGCACGAGAAGGTACCTTCCAAACCAAGATCACATGTCCAGTTTTTTCCTCCTCTGTGTTCTCGTGCACCCGGCCACTTTAGGCCTCGATTTTAATCCCTTTGAACTCCTCTCGACCTCCATAACCTCCGTTCCCCGTCACGAACACCGTCGTGCACTGCCGTGGTGACCACCAGCTTCGTCTCACCACCTTCATTATCTTTGATGAACAAACCATAAGCAAAGGAACACATTTTGAAGATGTTTGGATCAATTGATCCTCACAGGTTCCTAGTTCCCCTGTTTTGGTTTCCACGATCTCAGGGCCACTGTCGTGAACGGCCTCCCACGGCGGCACCACCACCTCTCCCATCCTTTTGTCTCTCACTTTCATTCTCAAAGGATACAAAAATGATGAAGATCGGAGGAAGAGGAGGAGAGAATTTCTCATGCTCTGTTTTCTATTTAGCCCCAAAACCGTGCAAAATATCATCCCTATTTTAATTTTAAAGTGAGGCGTTTTGTGAGAGTTCCACATCCTTCCAGTATGGGACATGTGTCCCAAATCTGGTGGGCACAAATCCCAAGAACAACCAAGTGTCCCAATGCAATCAAAAGGACCAAAATGCCCTTGTCTCACAAATTACCAAAATACCCCCGAACTTCCGAATATCATAACTTCTTCCTCGAATGTCGGAATCGAACGTGCCACCTGTCTACAGACTCGTGACGTCCAGAACTACGTCATAGTCACTGCTCCGTTTGACCGCCAGAACCAAAAGTCAACCATTCGCCCAATTCCAGGGGCAAAATCGTCATTTTGCACCTTCCGTCCGAAATCACCCAACTAATCACTGATTAATTTCACTAATTCGTCATTAATCACTAATCTAATCCCGAACTCCGGGACGGGTCGTTACATATAAAGAGCAAACTAAAAATGGAGAATTTTCAAAACTCTTTCTCCTACCCATAATATCAAACATTAAAATTCATATGAACACTCAAAATTTTGAAAAAACCAAAAAAATTTGAATCCTCGATATCATATTATGAGAGTTTACATTAAACTTACAATAGAAAAACCAAACTCAAAATAGAGAAAAAAAAAATTCCAACCCTTAAAAAGGCGCTTGAGTTTATATAAACCTTATAACTCTAAAATCAAACTTCGAAATTTTGAAAAGAAAAAAATTTAACTTTGAAATGATAATCTCGTGTTGTGAAAGTTCATATGAATCTTACCCTAGAAAATCCAAATCCAATATGAAAAAATTCAAAATTATTTTCCCAATTTGTAATAAGTCTTATAACTCCAAAATCCAAACATTAAATTTAAATTTTGAAGAGAAAAAGATTGAATTTGAAACTCCAATCTCATATTGTGGGAGTTCACACCAATCTTACTATAGAAAAATCAAACTCTTCTAAAAATAAAAAACTAAACTCAAGTGTAAAAAAAATTCAAAAATCAATATTCAATCCACAATTTTAAATGTTAGAATTCATATAAAACTCAAAATTTCACGATTCAAACTGGAAATTTTGAAGAAAAAAAATTGAACTTAGAAATTTCAATCGCATTTTATTTATTGTAGAACCTAACTAAAAATGATTTGAAGTATTTTTCAATCCAAAATCTCAAAAGCTAGAGTTCATTCAAAATTATAATTAAAAAATAAACTTGAAATTATGGTAAAAATAGTTTGAACTTTGAAACTTCAACTCTCCAATATTGTAATTAGAATCTATTTTGGTAGAGAATTTCGTCACTTTGTAATTTTTGGTACTTCTTCGAAAAGTGCAACAAAATTTTGAACTTTTGTTTGACTAAATCTCATATTTCTTTCCCTTATCCAAACACACAATTATCGAATAATGAATCTTTAAAACTGCAAACCAAGGGTGGACACAATTTAGATCGATGCGAATATCGCCCAAAACTAAATACATAGGCCGATAATTTTTCTGGATAGGTTGAACTACGGTGTGATAAGATTTGACTTTTAAAAAATAGAAGTAAAATCTTTTCAATTCAAATTGTTTCAATCCAAACAGTTACTCACAAAAAAGATTTCTCAAGAACATCACCATTTTAAAAATTCCAACATTCACATCAATATTTTATTCATCCACCTCAAGGTTTCCTTCATAAATATCAACAAAAAATTCCAACATTTTAATTTCAAATGTAACGAGTTATGTTTTTTAAATTCGAAAGTAGCGCAAAATGAGTAAGGACTTACTAAAACAGAGTTCATAATAAACACTTACACTAACAAATATAAAGGATGAAAAAGATTAACTAATAAATAATATGTGGGTATATATATATATATACACGTTTATGATTCAGTTTCATTTCCAACTGTTTTCAAAATGAAAAATTTAAAACCAAACCGTTACTAACAAAGCATTTTTAATTTTCAAACCGTATGAATTTTATCAAGTCAAATTCAAACCTAATAACGGTAATTGATACATCTAAATCGAAAACCATTATGCGGCTCTTATTCAAAATGAGACTTTCTGAACTATAGGAACTCGCAGCCTCGCAGGTATTGCATCATACAATATTGTTGATTTTTTGAATTGAATAAATAAATGAAACTTTCTGTAAATAATCAATCACATTTTCAAAATGAATGAATATCTAATTGTAATTGATATCGATAAATTTCACCCCAAAGGTAGATGAATGTCAGTAATTATATAAAAAGGCATGTTACAGAGAGAATGAAGCATAGCAGAGGATGAAGCCTGCTAAAAACCATAACAGAACTAGAGCCCTATATATAGTATTCATTCTTCTCATAAGTATTAGCTGAAACCTAAACAATGTACATATCCTAAAACTTAAAATGAAAGAATTTCTTGAGTTTTGTGACACAGATCCTTTTATAAATTTATGATTCCATGGATTTATTAGGTTTGTAATAACCTGTGAGCGTGTTTTGGTTGAGAGAAGTGACATACGAACGATATGACCAGTCACCCCTGTACCCAATATCTTCTCTAAACCCGTAACCACAACCAACTGAACCACAAAAAGACAAGAGCAAGCACTATGAAGAAGAAGAAAAGAAAGTAACCTCGACCATTTGGTGACATCCATTCTTCACTTTCTTTCATCACTTGCAGTTGCACTATACTTTCATCTACAACCGACGGAGATTCACATGCAAAATCATCTTTCTCAAAAGAGCCGAAAAACTTGCCATGTTTCTCTGAAAGGGATTGTTGATCTTCCTTCAATGACTCTTCGTCTCCCTCATAATCATCATCACCTTCGTACACCAAATGAATCCCCCACTTCTTGAGCTCAACCCCTTCCATCAATGGAGGCTCTCTCCTCATCACCTCTATCTTATAACCCTCTTTCAGTTGAGAAACCAAGGGATGACTGATGGGGTATCTGTTGGAAGATAAGCATCTCACTGAAGCTGACTTGGCAGTGTGCCAGCTGTCAACTCGTGAAGAAAGTGTGTTAGCAGGAAAAAATGAGTGAGTGATGTGTGTGCAATTTAGTTAGAGGAGAGGAGTGACGTGTAATGTTATCCGTGAAAGAAGGATCACAGTGAGTGTGTGAGGAGTGTGTGAGAAATGAGAGCATGAATGTATATGTAATCGATTTACTCAATTGATCAATAGAAATTTGAGAAGAAAAATATACAGAAAGCTTGAGTAAGAAAGAATACTCAGCTCTCAAAGAAAATTCAAAAACCTAAAATCACTCTAGCATTTTATCAAACACCTTGTGAGCATCAATTCACTACTTGAATCAATTCGATTTTCTCTAACAATCTGAGCTTAGAATTTGAGTAGAAGAAGAGAATTTCTATTCCTAAAACCACACGAGCTATTCTCGTCATTTTCAGCTAGGAGTTCGAGTTGGAAAGCTTACCTGAGGCAATGCTGCGCAGAAGATCAGTGATCATGATCATCGTCTAACCTTCTGATTGCCAATATGGTATCAGAGCTGTGAAAATCTGATTCATCTGGGGCGTCTAACTGTGTAGTCGATCTGATTCTGTGAGTTCTTTCTAGACGATTGTTTCGAATCCAAGGCATCAATGGTTGGCTCTAGAGGAGATCCGAAAATACCTATATTCATAGGAGTTAATTATGACTTCTGGAGTATCAAAATGAGAACAACATTAAAGGCATGTGATCTATGGTCTATAGTGCTTCAAGGACTGCCAGACACTGAGTATGACAGTGAGGATGAAGAAATTGAGCCTGATGTAAGCCATGCTGATTTCATCAAGAATGCCAAGACACTGAACTTAATCCAGAATGCAGTCTCTGAGGAGATCTTTCCCAGGATCTCGAATATGGAGGTTTCTAAGCAGCCATGGGAGATTCTGAAGAGAGAATTCAGAGTAGATCCTAAGGTGAGAGTTGTTAAATTGCAATCTCTACGTAGAGATTTTGAATACACCCGTATGAAACAGGATGAAACCTTTTCTGCCTATATATCTAGGTTGTTAGTGATTGTGAATCAAATGAAGTCCTATGGAAAGGAGATCTTTGAGAAAAGACTCTCTTAGAAAATTCTAATCATCTTAACTAAGAACTATGATTCCATTGTTTCAATCCTTGAAGAAACAAGAGATCTAGATCAGATCAGATCAATGTAGAGAGTATAACATCCTTAATCAAGGCATTTGACCAAAGGTTGGAAATGCACACTGAAAATGAGGTTGAGAAGGCTTTCTCAAGCATGACTATGGAAAACAAGTCACAAGGGCAGACAAGCTCTACTTCTTGGAAGCCTAAGAGGACACAAAGTAGATCATGGTATAAAACCTAGAACAATGATAGGTCCAAGGGAAAAGAAAATTTCAGAAAGGATAATTTCTCTGAAACTCAAAGGGGAGATGTCACCAAAGTGTTTTGTAAGGTTTTCAACAAGTACCACTGGGGAGATTGCTGGCTCAATGGAGGAAAGGTCAAATGCTTTAAGTGCTCAAAGCTAGGACATATGGCAAATGATTGTTTAGGAAAGCAACCTGCTGCTGTTTTTGCACAGAAGGCAAAATGAGCCGAAGGGAGCATGTTCTACGCTTGCCATTCAGCCTCAATAGAGAAAGATGAGACTATCTGGTATTTGTGTAATGACCCGTCCCAAATTTCGGGATTAGATTAGTGACTAATCAAGAATTAGTGAGGTTAATCGGCGATTAGTTGAGCGAAATCGGACGAACGACGCAAAATGATCGTTTTGTCCCTAGAATGGGTGAAACGTTGACTTTTCGTTCTGGCGGCCAAATGGACTTTGGCCGATGACTTTGGCGTATTTCGGGACGTCACGAGTTCATAGACAGGTGGCACGCCTGATTCCAACATTTGAGGAAAAAGTTATGACGTTTAGAAGTTCATGGGTATTTTGGTAATTTGGTTAAAAGGGAAAAATAGTTGACTTTTGACCTGAGAGGTCCGAGGGCCGAGGACCGTTACGTAGATCGAGTTGATACGAATCCATAGACTAGTGGCACGCCAAAATCGGACATCAAACGGGAAAGTTATGGTTCATGGAAGTTCGAGGAAACTATTGCATGCATTACGAGGCAATGATGAGGTGGCAATATCTGATTGGGTAGATATTTATGAGGGACCCATGGATGAGTGACAAGTGTCACTCATCCCATTGGCCCAAACCCCAAATTTGTGGATCTAATTAATTAAATATTATTATTCTATATTATTTATAATTTAATTCACCCACCTCTCATCCTAGCCATTCATCTCTACCTCACACTTTCATCTTGACCGTCCATCTCATTTTTCCCTCTCTCCTGATCACCAGCTATCATCCTCCCTCTCTCCTGATCACGTATTACGAGGCATGAATCCTGGAAAGGTTTTAAGAATGATTTCAAATGGTTTTTCGTATACCATCCTTTATATATGGATTGTCTCCTCCGGGGAGGGTCTTTGGCCTGGGTGGACCCCGGAGTAGTCACGGAGCACCGACTGAGTGGAGTTGCCCCCGTTGGGTTCCTTACTCTCAGGAAGGCTATGTATTATAACCCCCATGGAGGGTAATTGATCTACGAACATTGACCTGGGTGAACCCTGGGGAGACTTGGGCTTTGAGACCCCAGGTAGCACGCACGTAGCTCTAGATACCGTGACATGATTGGTTATATGATATATATGATCAACTTGATTTCTTGGATTTGCGAAATTGTGTTTTATGATTGAGAAATGGATTTGGGCTGAGATCCCACATATGTTTATTATGTTCTAGATTTCTATAAATGGTTTTGGATAGGGTGTCAGGACCCACCCCTAATCCCCCGGGATTAAGGGCTGAATCCTGCTCCCGTCTGACTTACGCATGACACGAAGGCTAAACTGACGTCCAACCTCCATGTGACACGTAAGTCAGACAAGGGATTCCCGATTCGACCGTCCAATAGCATCCGAAACTTCCCAGAGTACACCGAATTACTGTGGCTCGCGGGTGTGATGTCTCCGTCTCTCTCAACCAATAGCCCGTACCTGCAACATCCTGGAGGGTATCGAAAACACAAAAAACTGTGAGTGGACAAAAATAAAGTATAATTTAGAAAACAGTTCAATAAAACAATTACATTTTTACCCTCCACGCAAAAATCAATGCATGCATATCAATTCAAGTCATGAAACCACTCATATAAAAAATCATCCAAGAAAAACCATTTGAAAATCCGTATCAAACCCGTTATTCAAATCCAGGCCTCAGCCTCAAATCAAAAAAACAATCTCAAATCCGGGAACTCAGTCCCAAAACTTGTCAAATCCGCTTCATCTGGGCCACTGCCCAAAACATCAGGAATCCAGTGAAAACCCAATGAAAATATCAATCATACAAGTTTACTGGATCTCAGATGCGCCCGAGTCTTTAAACTCAAAACACAATGCGCAATAACCAGGCCTTCCCGGGATATCAACGAATCTTTAAACTCAAAACACAATCACAGGCCTCGGGGGGTATCATATCCGAGTCCTTAAACTCAAAACATATACCGAGTCTTTAAACTCAAAACACATCAATCCAGAGCCCTCCCCCCGTCAATCATCCGAGTCTTTAAACTCAAAACCAGATCCAGTGGGTTTTTCTTTTCTTCTCCGGGTCTTTAAACCCAAAACCATTTTTCCAAGAAAGAGTGAAAACCACAGAAAATCCTTCTCCGAATTCGCAAAAATGATTCCGTAAGCTAGCATCCGGAACCATCATCCCGAACCCAAATCCAGAATTCCTTTCCAAATCGTAAAACCAAATCCAAAATCTCCATCTCATGAATAGGGCTCCAAGCCCAAAATCTCTTTTCCGAAATCCTTTTCAAGTCATATTTCAAATCCCAAAATCAAATCATTAAAACCAGAGTCAAATCACAAGAGAAATCGAAACCTCGTAAAACGTGTAAATATGCAAGAATCTCGAAAAACGTGCAAAATCGTAAAGCCATCAAGATCATAAAGCGAATCATAGAATCACGTATGAAAACATATTAAAATATATATACATGCATCACAAGTTAGAAAGCAAAGTCCACTCACAGACCATTGCACTGTTGTCTCGATAAGCGTGCACTTAAGCTTTCCCGACTAATCTGCTATCACCGGCTTTCCCGAACCTGTCTAAATTCCATAATGAGGTCACTAACTACTTCAAAAAGCTTATACTAAAGTCCCGTATTTTTAAATATTTTTAACCGAGGCCTAAAACTTTCAGTCATCCCGAAACATATCGAGACGATGTCCGATTGACTCGAAACCAGTACCAAAATGTTCGTTACATCGAATACTTTAAAAGTCGTGTTGGAAGATTCTCCAAACTACCCGTCACGCGCCCCCACGCGCATCTGGAAGTTTCTGCACTTGAGACCCACGTGCGTGAACAGTGTCGTTGTCAACCTCAGGTGAACCCGGTTCACCTGGTTCGAACCGGTTCGGTCTAGGCTAAACCGGCGTTCACGGTTTTTCATCCCTTTTGTCCAATTTCAATTCCTATTCTTTCTATTAGATTTGTCCCATCCTCTAGGTTATGTCTGTAAGCTTAAAACAGAAAAACTAGGTCCAGAGCCTACCTCCCTGATTAAGAATCAGGCCGGCCATCTTCGAGCTTCAATTTCGGCCATCCTAGGCCACCTCAAGTCTTAGTTTCATGTCCAAACATCTCACCTGGTCCTCCAGAACAACAAACCCTCATCAAACTCAAGCTACAACCGCTACAACAAAAATTACCATTTTTGAAATCACATGGCCTTACCTCTCGGTTTCACAGTACCGTCCACGGTGAACCTCCATTCCAAGTTCCTCTGACACGTCTCACCCTCCTAATCATCATCTAGTCGATTAGAGCCCTTCTCAGTGGTCTGTACTAGCAATCCAACTTCATCTTTCAAAAACAGAGATCACGGTTCTTCTCTGTTTTTTCCCAAATCCTCAACCATTGTCCCACGACGGCTTCCCGTGACAGCCCCATCACAATCTCCACCTTCTAGCCTTTCTTTTTCATTCCGTGAAGAAGTAGAAACAACAAGGCTTGAAGGAGATAGGGTAGGTTGATCTTGCCGGTTTCTCTGTTTCGCTGGTTTCCCTGATTCCTCACAATCCCTTTCCTTCAATTCCCATTCTCTAAGCACTCTCACACACAACACAACCCCTCTCTACTCTCTCACAAACCACCACAAGGAATTTCCACGACTCACACACACTGGATTTTGGATTGAGACTCTCTGTCTCAGTTTTCTCTCAGTTGATCGATACAACCCAAACGTTTAAAATGAAACTGCACGGTCGACTTGGCTAGAAGCCACTGGAAATAGGCCAGGTGTCCTCCAATCAGTGGTCCAGCCTTCAAAAATATCCAATCCTCTCTGTCCAGGTGTCGTCATCTGGTAAAACACACATCCCAAGGTGCTAAAAGACTGATTTGCCCCTAAACGTCCAAATTACCATTTTACCCTTCACGTTCCAGACCCATATCTTAACCGTCCGATGTCCGATGACAGCGTTCCGCCTGTCGTTGTACTCAGGAAATCGAGACCTATCTAATGGTCCCCGGTTTGCATGAAGAAAACATGTCGTGCAAAAAGTCAACAATTCACCCTTTTTAACCAATTTATGAAAATGCCCTCGACCTTCCAAACCTCATAACTTCCTCTTCGGATGTCGGAATCGGACGTGCCACCTGTCTATGGACTCGTGACATCCCGAACTACCTCACGATCATCGGTCAAAGTCCATTTGACCACCTACATGTTGCCCATTCTAGGGGCAAAATCGTCATTCTGCACCGTCCGTCCAAAAGTATCCAACTAACCACCGATTACCTTCGTTAACCCGTCATTAACTACTAATCTAATCTCGACTTCCAAGACGGGTTGTTACACAGGGGCCCGTATGTATTTGGTGATTGAAACATATGTGGTTTGATAAATGGTTTTCCTATGCATGCATGATTTTAGTGAAGGGTATAAAGGTTTTTTATGAAATATATTTTATAAACTCTTTTATTTTTATCCACTCACAGTCTTTCTGTTTTTAATGCTCTTCAGGTTGAATACGGTGCGGGCTGTAGCAGAGACCGAGACATCACATACCTCCTCCAGATCCTGGCGTACTCTGGAAGCTCGTCGGACTAAAGGTTTTAATTTTCCCTAGTCTGACACTCCGTGTTAGACGGGATCAAGAGCGTCCCTCATTAATCCTGGGGGGATTGGGACGGGTCCTGACAAGTGGTATCAGAGCACGGTTAGCTCATAGGATACTCAGGACGCTTTGATATTGACAAGTGGTATCAGAGCGCGTTTTGCGCGACACTATGTGCACAGGTTGAGGACGTGATGTCTCAATTGGCTGTAGTTTGTTATCAACTTGATAGTTAGGATGCCGATACGATAGTTAGTAGGATTGAATCGTGGAACGTCTTGGTTCGGCATTTGATGTCGGGGTTGCCATAGTTCTGTCGTGGATGACAATGTGGGTGGGACCCTACGAGAGGATGGACGTAACGGTACTTTAGAGTTTTGATCTTGAGACGGTTAGTTGGGATTGCCTTTCACGATGTCATAGGATCGGTTCTGACGACTGGTTGGGAGTTGTGACCATTAGATGGTCGAATTTTGTTGAGTTAGGTGGCTATGCTGCTGGGAGCAGCTGGGTTCGAGGAACGCTAGTTGAACTGACGGTAGGATTGGATTGACGTCCTTATGATGTTAGGAACGTGGGGTCGGTCAGATTGTGGATTATACTGCCTTATGCAGTTGGGTTTTGAGGAACCCTAGGTAGTGATCGTGGAACCCTAAGGTAGCATGTATGGTTTGGAAAGGTGAGTTGGCGAGTGGTTTGACTTTGAGGACTTTTCGGAGTCGAGACCGTCGGTCGGTCTAGTCATGTCAGCTTTAGTGATGGGACTGCACTCTGCAGTCGAGGTTGTAGTAATCGGTTAGACCTAGCTGGTTGTCGTGCTACTTTAGTTGTGATGGATACTTGGTGCAACTAAGGTCATGGACGACCTGGTAGATGACATTGGTTGAGTCGAGTTACGACTGGTTAGAATTTAGTTGAACAATTTACCATGGTTGGTACTTGTCGATGGAATCCTAGAGTGGCGATACAGAGTAGTTAGTACGGGAAATTGATTTCGTTAGATGCGGAGTCTCGATATCGATGTCTGGTGGTTAGGTCTGCACGAGTCTGTGGCAGGCACTACTACCGAGAGTGGTTGTAATTACGGTTGTTGGGAATAGGGGATGTTCGGGGAACATTTCCTTTTCTTGTATGAGGTTTCGGGATGACTGTACCCAGAGTTGTTGGGTAAGAGGGAGGCAGAGTTTCTCTCATCCAAGCAACGGTACAAGGTCGTCGCTCGATATGAGCGGAGATCCAGGGTTGCCTGATTTACACACGGTGTGTTGATGTTAGTGTATTGGTGCTGGTACTAGTGTTGGTGCTGGTACCGGTGTTTGTGATGACGATGAGTCACGAGTCGGGATGTGACTCCGTGGATATGGGCACATGTGTTCGTTATCTGTGGTTCGAGAGTGGATCACGGATATAGTTGGACTGGATGGGATCCAGTAATAGTTGAGACAATGGGACCGAGTAGTGATGGTCCACATCCTTTTGGATGTATGTAAACGGTATAAACCGATAGGCAAACTTGGTAGTGAGTTAGACTGGTTACGGACACGTGGTTGATGTCCGAGTGTGTTGGTTCCGACATGGTTGGAACTTCGGAATCAAGAGAGGTTGTGATTGAGGTGACGAGAGGAGTGCTGATTTTCCGTATTGGTAATGGGTATTTAGAAGTCATTTGGGTGACTTCTCAGGTTCTGCCATGGCATGTCAGGACCCACCCCGGTTTCACCCCGAAAACCGAGGTAAACCCTGCTCCCGTCTGACACCCCAATACGCACAAAAGTAAACTCACTCTAAACCACCAAAGTACACAGTCAGACGCAGGAGAAACGATATAAAACGTCCCGAGGTTAAAGTTTACAGAGCATAGTATCAAATACAAAAGAAAGAAAAACCAGTAACTAGATACACGCACATGGAAAAAATTTAAAACACTTCGGGGTCGCTCTCGTAATTTCTATGCCTCCGACGCTGCCTCGACGTCAAAACCCCGCGCTAGCTCCACGACCTGGAGGGCAATTTAAAAACAGAAGGTGTGAGTGAACCATAAACAAGAAAAGAATTTCCGAAAATCACTTATAATAAAACCAGGGTTTTATCCCTCCGTTTTGAAACCACATGCATAACCCAGTTACTAAAAACAATTATAAATCACGTAAAGATCATCATAAAAACCATTTGCAGAATCATTATAAAAACAGTTATAGAAATCATATCATAAGCATCATAAAACCGTATCGTAAAACATAAATACCAAGCCATCATAATCCGATCAAACCTGCTGGACCTATCCGAGTCTTTAAACTCCCGAGTCTTTAAACTCAATCCAGGCCTCAATAATATCCTAGTCTTTAAACTCCCGAGTCTTTAAACTCAACACACCTATGGGGGAAATATCAATATATCCGAGTCTTTAAACTCCCGAGTCTTTAAACTCAATCCGGGTCTTTAAACCCAATCCGGGCCCTTCCCCCGTCAATCACAATATTCGGGTCTTTAAACCCAATAGTCAGATCCAGAAAATCCAATCCAAAACCATTTGAAAACCATTTCTAAATCCATATCCAAACCCGAATTCGAAATCACTGGTCTGATGCCCTTCCGGCCTCCAGAACCGTCATTCCGAACCCAAATCCGAAAATCCACCTTTCAACCTTAAAATCAAATCCCGTTACCGAAATCCGATTTCAAAATCGAAAACCATTTAATCACCAAAACATGTTTCAAAATCCCTTTATGAACATTTAAACCACTTATCCATTGAAATCCCAAATCCATAGCATCATATTCAGAAATCATACTTTTCTCGTAAAACGTGCTGAAAACTGAACTTCCTCGAAAAACGTGCAATTATGTAAAATCAACAAAGCATATTCGCTAAACATAGAATCATGATTAAAACCATAAAACAATTATAGAAAAACAGTTATGCATGCTCGAGTTTAGAGAAGGGGTCCACTCACAGTACCGAGCCCTCAATCGCGTCCCGTACGTCTCGTACGTTCCTCAGCTTCCTCGAGAAGTCGCGATCCTGTCACAAGTCACCAAAGTACATCACTAACACGTCTACCAAGACTCTCCTAATTTTCCCCAACAATCCCCGGGTCCTAAACGTAACGAACCTAAACCCTAAACCTTCACCTTCGCGGAACTACATTGAATCGACGTCCGATCAACCCGAAACCAATTCCATTAGACTCGTCACAACACTTAGACCAAAAACCATGTTGACCGTTTTCCCAACCGCCGCTGCACGCGCCGCCCAAAGTGGCTGCGCGTGGCCCTCATGCGCCTGCTACAGTGTCACCAGCAACCTCTGGTCGACCCGGTTCGAACCAGTCCCTGTAACTCGAACCGGCGTGACCGGTTCACCGCCGTGCCTGCACCGTTTTCCTCCCTCTCTTCACCATCTTCATCGTCCAATCCTCAGCAATCCAGTCCCCTCACTCACACACCTCGACATAGCCTCTAAGTCCTCGACTTAAACTCGAACAAAAACCCAAACCAGTCCCCTGTTATTCCTCCCGGCCAACCAGGTCTTCCCCCGTTACGGTGGCAACACCAGTCGACTCCTAGGACCTTCCTGAGTCTCACACCACTCACCAAAACCGTCGACTCACACCCAAAGGCCACGACTTTCGATTTGAAAATCGACAGCAAAATAGAGCATAGAGGAAAAGTTAAGGAATTACCTGCCCTCCAGTCGCCGTCGTGAGCTCAGTCGTGAGGACACGACTCCTCCAGTCCACCTCCAGCCTCTGAACACCTCCACCGGCATCGATTGATCGAACACGACATCACAACCACCCAAAACTCCTCTCTGTTCTCTGTTTTCCCCCTGGTTTTCCCGTGGCTCACAACCGCACACACACACGATCACTGCACCTCCAAACCTCCTCAACTCACTTACTAACTCTCATTCCATCTCTGGTCACTCTCACACACTCACAAAACTCACACCCTCACCGTGCTTGATCGATTTCACCCCAACTCCCAATCTCTGTTTTCTCTCTGAGTCGAAGAACACACACACACGGGTACACGATCACAATACCCAAATTATTGGACCTGTGCACCCTAGAAACCTCTAGCCCTCCTACACGTGTCACCATCCTACAACTCCTCTCCCAAGTGGCTCAATCTCAGCCCTCCATTTGTCCCTCTCTGTTGCATAAATCCCAATGTGCAAAAGACCAAACTGCCCTTCTTTTAAACCAAAATTACGATTGTGCCACTACCTTTATAGACCCGTAACTCACACATCCTAACTCCAGTAAACACGTGCCGCCTGTCGTTGAACTCAGGACGACAAGATCTACCTAACGGTCCTAGGTCAACGTTCCAAAACCCGATCGTACGAAAAGTCAACTTTTCCCCCTATTTTACCCAAATTACGGTTATGCCCTCAAGCTTCCGAACATCATAACTTCCTCCTCGCATGTCGGAATCGGGCGTACCACCTGTCTACTGATTTGTGACGTCCCAAACTACGTCACGGTCATCAGTCAAAGCCCACTTGGCCTCCCGAACTAAAAGTCAACAATTTGCACATTCTAGGGGCAAAATCGTCATTCTACCTTAACGACTCTAATGTCACCAACTAACCACCAATTACGCTCACTAATCCTTCACTAAGCACCGTCTTAACCTAAATTTCTGGGACAAGTCGTTACATGGCAGATGATGGTTGTTGTCACCACTACGTTGATCGTGTATTGGTTGGTGGACCCGGGATTTGTCTTAGGTCATCAGGAGGAGTTGAGTATTTTGAAGCTAGGTGAATTAGATTCTCATTCTCTACTTGGTGGAAGACGATGTTAGTTTACATGGCGTGGTGAGTGCAGCGAATTTTGTTTGCATTCACGTTGGATGGATTTTGATGTCATCGTCTTCGATCATCCTTGATTTTCCTAGGTGGAATGCCAAGGATCGATACGAGGTAATTGGAGAGGACCCACAGTCTTGGCGTGTCTCGTCGTTGACTGATCGGTTTATATGTGGGAAATGGTTGAGGAGTGATGTCACTGACAAAGGATTCAAGAGGGTGTAAGACCCTATGACACTATTTCAGGTAGGTTGATAACTGGGTGAGCATGTGTGGATCCTAGGTGGATCAGGATTTTGATGTTGTGGACTTTGGGCATCGTGACGATCGAGGATCGTGATGTTTATGGTCGGGTGACATAGTGATGGATCTGGATCGTGATCTTGATTATCCAGATAGGTGGAGAGTTTATTGCTCTTACTTGGATATTTGAGTTGATGATGATGGGACTGAACTTCTTTTCGAGGCTAAATCCTGTATGGTGTATTACTCGAGCGAGTAGGTGTCCGACGGGGTATGATTTGGTCAGCCTTAGATGTGTGAATGATGGAATTGGCTTCCCTATGAAGTCAATCAAATGTAATGTGTTAATCGATTGAGTAGGTAACCGATAGGTTCGGAATTGGTGCGTCTCGGTAGATGTGGATGAGATTGGATACCAGTTGGTATGAGTGGGTATGCCTTGGTGGGCGTGAGTCGGATTGGTACGTATGGGATTACCTGATTACGAGTAGACATTTTGGTTACTAGTCGGGTGACCATGGGACTCGAAATGAATGATGGGTTGGAGCTTTCGATCTGTCTAGTACTGGATTGGACAGATGGACTCCAGAATTGAAACGAGATTGGCTACAACTTAGGTTGTAGGCTGGTTGGATAGATGTACGTACCTTGTACGTTGTTCGCGGTATGATACTAGATAGGCTTGTGGTGCCTGGTGACGATATATAGGATATACCATGGGTACGTTCGTGAACGTGCTGGTAGTCGGCTTAGTTCCGATACCAATGGATTAGTCGAGGACGTGGACTGGACATTAGATACTGTGCACTGGGTCATAGTGATTCTGATGGGTCCAGTTACACACATGTTGAGTGAGTTGGTGGTTAGTGTAACCACAAGTGAGTATAGTGTTAGTTTTCGACTGGCGACTGTCAAGTGGCGACAGTTTGTCTGATGTGTCAGTGTGGATCGATGAGTGAGGTATAGTGACTCCCAGTGGGAGCAGACGTCATGATAGATTGGTGATGGAGGAAGGAACCGTCGAGTTGTTAGTATCAGGGAATTGGTAGAATTGTCAAGTGGTATCAGCGAATAGGTTGTGTCAGCGGAATAGTAAATTTGACAAGTGGTATCAACTCGGAAAGTGTGATTACTGTCACTCGACGTGGTCGAGTGTGGTTGATGCAACGTGAGTATTAGTGGAATGGCTGAGTACGAACAAGTATTGTGCTGGTTAATATGTGTACTAGTGTACACGTGTGGTGAGATCGAATTGTTTCCACGAGGTGGATGTGGAATCAGTATAGTTGGAATTTCGAGGATGAAATTAATTAAGGAGGGAAGGTTGTAACGACCCGTCCAGAATTTCGGGATTAGATTAGTGACTAATCAAGGATTCGGGAGGTTAATCAGCGATTAGTTGAGCGAAATCGGACGAATGACGCAAAATGACCGTTTTGCCCTTGGAATGCGTGAAACGTTGACTTTTCATTCTGGCAGTCAAATGGACTTTGGCCGATGACTGTGACGTAGTTCGGGACATCACGAGTTCATAGACAAGTGGCACGTTTGATTCCGACATTCGAGGAAGAAGTTATGACGTTCAGAAGTTCATGGGTATTTTGGTAATTTGGTTAAAAGGGGAAAATAGTTGACTTTTGACCTGAGAGGTTCGATGGCCGAGGACCGTTACGTAGATCAGGTCGATACGAATCCATAGACAGGCGACACGCCAAAATCAGACGTCAAATAAGAAAGTTATGGTCACAGAAGTTTGAGGAAACTATTGCACGTATTACGAGGCAACGATGAGGTGGTAATATCTTATTGGGTAGATATTTAGGTGGGACCCATGGATGAGTGACAAGTGTCACTCATCCCATTGGCCCAAACCCCAAATTTGTGGATCTAATTAATTAAATATTATTATTCTATATTATTTTATAATTTATTTCACCCACCTCTTATCCTAGCCATCCATCTCTACCTCACTCTTTCATCCTGACCGTCCATCTCATTTTCCCCTCTCTCCGAATCACCAACTATCATCCTCCCTCTCTGTTTCATCCTAACCCGAGCACCCTTCTCCATTTTCTCTCTAAAACAAACACCACACCACATCACACTATCTATATATCTGCATCCTTACGGTTGTGTGAGAGATAGAGAGAGACTGAGATGATGAGGGCATGACGGTGACGGCCGAGCCACGGCGGTGGCCACGGCTGAGGAAAACCGAAAACTGCCAAGGTAGGTCGGTTCGAAAATTCGAACTTGGGCTTTTAGTCTTGTGGGTCGATTCTAACGTATGGATTGGTTTTCTGGTGATCATAAGGACCAATTGGGATCAAAAGTAGTGGCTGGGGACGGCGGTGTAGCCCAGACAGACGGTTGGAAAAATAGAGCCGTGTTCTTCGATCGGAGAGGTACTTTCCGAGGCTTTTCTCGTGTTTTGAGATCGTAGGAAGTTAGATTTTGAGTAGGGGAAGCTTTAGGAATAAAAAAGGAACAAAATGGAGCAAAAATGGATGAAATAGGACCCTGGACCGATCCAGACCGGTCTGATCCAGACCAATCTGATCCGATTCGAACCAGCGAACCCGGTCGGCTGGAGGTAGGGGACAATGAATAGTGTTGGCGCGTGGGCTCACGCGCAGCCCCTTTGGGCGACTTGTGGGGGCGCCGAAGCATCTTTTGGGGAAGTGTTCAACATGTGAAATACTCTATTTGATGTAACGAATATTTTGGGACTGGTTTCGTGTCGATCGGATATCGTCTCGATATTGTTCGGGACATCCAAAGGTTTAGGATCAAAATTAAAAATAGTTAAAAATTCGGGAAAATTACGGGACTTCAATGAAAGGTTAATAAGGTAGTTAGTAACCCTCTAGATTGATTTGGATAGGTTTGGGAGTCCTGGTGACGACTATTAGCCCGGTGAGGCTTATACCACGCAAATCGAGGCGGTAACTTAGGACGGTCTGTGAGTGGACCTTGATTTCTAAACTGTAATGCATGCATAAATGTTTTATATGTTTTATGGATATGATTCTATGATGTTGATTTGGATATTGCTGAATTACATGGTTTCACGCATTTCGAGGTGATTAACGTGCTTGCACGTAAATCGAGGTTTACGATTTTGTACTGATTTGCCGTGCTTATAGTTTTGGAAATGATTTCATGACATGGTTTTGGATTTGAAAAGGTAAATTCGGGTTCGAGACTCATTTTTTTTAGAAACCCTCGGGCTCAAAGTCCATTTAGTTACGTTTTCGGGCCAGATGCCCAATTGGTTCTTGAATCGATTTCGAATTTGAAAATATGGAATTGGGCACGAGACCCCTTTGATTTACGAACACTCGGACTTGAAGTCTATTTGATTTAACAAGGCATCAGGACGAATGCCCAGTTGATTTACGAATCGGGCTCGGAGCCCAGTTGACTTACATATCGGGCACAAGACCCATTTGATTTACGATATCAGGCACGAGGCCCATTTGGTTTACGTAATCGGGCACGAGGCCCAGTTGGTTTATGATTCGGGCTGGAGGCCCAGTTTGTATATGGATTCGGGCTTAGGGCCCAGTTATGTTTTAAGTTTACGATTTCGAGTCGGGGGCCCATAAATGGATTTATGGTTCATGACGGTTTATGTGGACCGTCATGAACCCTTAAAAGGTTTTTATGGCTCATGACGTTTTATGGGGACCGGGCATGAATCATTGAAAGGTTTTAAGAATAATTTCAAATGGTTTTTCGTATACCATCCTTTATATATGGAATGTCTCCTCCGGAGAGGGTCGTTGGCTTGGGTGGACCCCGGAGTAGTCACGGAGCACTGACTAAGTGGAATCGCCCCCGTTGGGTTCCTTACTCTCAGGAAGGCTATGTATTATAACCCCCAGGGAGGGACATTGATCTACGGACATTGACTTGGGTGGACCCTGGGGAGACTTGGGCTTTGAGACCTCAGGTAGCACGCGTGTAGCTCGAGATACCGTGACAGGATTGGTTATATGATATATATGATAAACATGATTTCTTGGATTTGCGAAATTGTGTTTTATGATTGAGAAATGGATTTGGGCTGAGATCCCACATATGTTTATTATGTTCTAGATTTTTGTAAATGGTTTTGGGCAGGGCCCGTATGGATTCAGTGATTGAAGCATATGTGGTTTGATAAATGGTTTTCCTATGCATGCATGCTTTTTAGTGAAGGGTATAAAGGTCTTTTATGAAATATGTTTTATAAACTTTTTTATTTTTGTCCACTCACAGTCTTTCTGTTTTTAATGCCCTTCAGGTTGAATATGGTGCAGATTGTAGCAAAGACCGAGACATCACATACCTCCTCCGGATCCTGGCGTACTCTGGAAGCAGGTCGGGCTAAAGGTTTTAATTTTCCCTAGTCTGGCACTCCGTGTCAGACGGGATCAGGAGCGTCCCTCATTAATCCCGGGGGGATTGGGACGGGTCCGGACAATTTGGATAGTGGGTGCAGTAACCATATGACTGGAATGAGTCTTTACTGACTCACATTGACAGAAACCTGAATGTGAAGGTTAGGATGGGCATACGTGACCTTGTTCAAGTTGTAGGAAAGGGATCATTACTTGTTCATATAGACCAAGGTATCAAGTACATCAAAGAAGTGATGCTTGTACCTTTTTTGGTTGAAAATCTACTCAGTGTGGGACAAATGATGGAACATGGATATAGTTTGGTGTTTGGAAACAGGTCTGTAGAAACCTATGAAGATGGAACTTTGAAGAAAATGATTGAAAAAGTTCCTATGACAGGTAGCATGTGTTTCAAACTCTCTTTAGACTATGTGAATTCTATGACTAGAAAACCAGAGAATCCTGAAGCAAAAAAAGTTGAGACTAAGGAGACTTCGAACCTATGGCATAGGAGGTTTGGACACTTCAACTATTCAATCCTTAAGATGCTCAACCAGAAGGAGATGGTGATAGGGATTCCTTGTTTACAAGGTGACAAGGAACTCTGTGAAGGATGCATTGTAGGGAAGCATAGCTCTTTTGACACAGAAGGAGCCTGGAGAGCATCCTCACCACTGGAGCTCAGACACACTGATGTGTATGGCCCAATGCAGACAGAAACTATGGGAGGAAATTTGTATTTCCTCACATTCATTTATGATTATTCCAGGATGTGCTGGGTGTACTTCCTAAGACATAAATTTAGAGTGCTGAATGTATTTAAGAAGGTCAAAACCATGATTGAACTGCAAAGTGGTTTTCAGATAAAAAGGCTGAGAAGTGACAGAGGAGAAGAGTATCTATCATCTGAATTCCAGAAAGTCCTAGATGAAAGTGGGATTGAAAGGTAGTTAACAATTGCCTATTCCCCTCAGCAGAATGAGGCAGCTGAGAGGAAGAACAAGACCATTGTTGAAATGGTCAAATCAATGCTTCACAGCAAGCATATGCCTTATGACTTTTGGGGAGAAGTAGTGAACACTGTTGTGTATATGCTAAACAGGTGTCCTACCAAGGCTATATAGGACAAAACTCCATTTGAGAAGTTTTCAGGAAAGAGGTCAGGAGTGTCACATTTAAGAGTATTTGGATCACTGTGCTATACTCACATTCCAAAACAAACAAGACAGAAACTAGATGACTC
Source organism: Prinsepia uniflora (assembly GCA_032719365.1). Lineage (NCBI taxonomy): Eukaryota > Viridiplantae > Streptophyta > Magnoliopsida > Rosales > Rosaceae > Prinsepia > Prinsepia uniflora. The sequence continues at coordinate 63,290,477 of CM064871.1, read as the reverse complement.
TAGTAGCAAAGGGGTATTTGTTGGATATGGAAGTTGTGAGAAGGGGTATATGGTGTTTAATTTGAAGACCAAGAAGGTTGTAGTCTCAAGGAGTGTGATATTTGATGTAGGAGGACACTGGGATTAAGAGAAACAGAAGGAACTTTCAAGTGTTGTTCCTCTAAGTTTCAGTTCATGAAATCTCTACTCTGAACCAAGAACTACAACTCAGGCATCAAAGGCTTCATGATCTATCTTAAATACAGGAACAGATCTCATCCCTAGCTCTAGCCCCTCACTCTAGCCCCTCACTAAACAGTGAGTCATGTGATTCCTCAGGTTAGAATACACCTGTAAAGTTGAGGAATCTCAGTGACATCTATGCTAGATGTCACATGAGCATGATAGAACCTGAAAGCTTCAGAGAAGTTGTCAAGAATCAAGCCTGGAAGGAAGCTATGGAGGCAGAGATACAAATGATATAGAAGAATGAGACTTGGGAGCTTGTGGAGAGACCTACTACTAAACCTGTGATAGGGGTTAAGTGGGTGTATAAAACCAAGTTGAACTTAGATGGGTCTGTGAAGAAACATAAGGCCAGACTGGTTGCTAAAGGGTACTCTCAGAAACCAGGAGTGGATTTCAATGAGGCCTTTACACCAGTTGCAAGACTAGACACAATAAGGATCCTTGTGGAATTAACAACTCAGAAGGAGTGAGAATTATACCAAGGACTTCAGGCTCTCAAGGCCTGGAATATCCACCACTTTATCACAACTTGTAAGGTTAAACTCCTGAAAGAACTCCAGGTTTGAGATGTTCGAGATACTCTCCAATGCAGTATAGTGTGCAACATTCACCTCCTTCAAACTTGATGGAAGTGGAGGTAGAGCCTTGAGCTTTTTACAATGTATCAACACAAGGTTCTCTAGAACACACATGCCCCTCATGCTAGCAGGAAGGCTGCAAAAATTATTGTTGCCTAGATTCAAGAATTTAAGGGATGATAACTTCTCAAAATCACAGCAATATTCCCAGATATGTTACAAGCATGAGCATCCAGTTCAGAAAGCAAGGATAGATTTGAGAAAGAAGTCGGGAGTATAAAGTGAACTTCTTCTGTTTCTTTCCTCTTTTGATGCCTCTTTCGCATGTTCATATTCATCAAGCTAGAAAGCATGTCACGGATGTTTCTACCATCTGCAATCTGTGCAAGGATGATAAGTTTCCTATTGAAGCTGGAAGCTTCCACAACTATTTGCATTTGTTCAACCGTAACAAATTAAGGTTCTCCAACATCCCAAACGATGCTGGAAGCTCTATAATATTAGCTTCAGTTATGATTATCGTAGTTAGTCCCCTCATTCTTCCAATTGATTCTGGTAAGGCTCTAAGAGCTCCACATTTCCACATCTCAAGCTTCTCGAGTGTTTTCAAAGCACCAATTTCATGTGGGAGATCTGTGATTAATGTCTCATCGACTTTTAGCACAGCTAGAGAATTCAAACCTCCAACTGAATCCGGTAATTTTCTCAGAAACTGATAGTGTCCCACTGATAATTCCTTCAAGTTTGACAATGAACCAGTGGAGTTGGGCAGTTCTTTGATTGGACTACTGTAGGTTTGGCATTCCATTAGCGAACTAAGATTTCTAATGGAGACGGAGATAGTGGTCAGTGACGTACACCAGTGCAAATTTAGTTTCTTGAGATTTTCCAAAGATCCAAAGGAAACTGGTAGTTTTTCTAAACTAGAGCCGTCAAGAGAGATTTCTTTCAGAAAGCACAACTTTCCTATCAACGCAGGTAGCTCTTTCAACTGTTTGCACTGGTACAAGCTGAGGTTTTCGAGTTTCGTAAGCCGGAAGATAGATTCAAGAAGACTTTGTATAGAAGTATCATCAAGGAGAAGCTCCTTCAATGACCCCATGCAGCCCAAGGTGCTTGGAAGTTCTTTCAATTGTGAGCAACCAGAGAGGATGAGATTCTCAAGTTTTTCCATGCCGGAGACATCACTGGGAAATTCAATTTGGTTTCTACAACCTCTCAGGTTCATGTGGGCTAATGTATTCAAATTCCCAATTGAGTGATATAGCTTGTTCAGATTAACACAATGCTCAAGAACAAGCTTTTCCAAGGCTCGATTCCTAGATAAATCAGGAATAGCAGTTAGGGAAGAGTAGTTGCGTAGATTCAAGAACATCAAGCTCTCTGCCACCTAAAAAAATAAAAAACTATCTTGTAACACAGAAAAAAAACTGCCAAATTGTGATATTAATGATTAGTGAAGCATACCTGGTTATGGTATCCACGCCACAAACACTCATTTTTGCTTTCTGAAAGATCTAGGACAACATGTTTTCGAGGGAAAGAATCTGAATAAAGAGATTTCAGAGGACAACCTTTCCACTGTAACCACTTCAACTCTCGAGGAAGAAACTTTAGGTTCCCTTCCAAACACAGATAATTAATTTGGAGCAGTCTAAGATTGACCATTGCTCTAAGGGGTTTTGTGTGAATCACAACCTCGCTCATTTTCTCTTCTTGACTTGAAGATATGATTTGTATCTTTCCTTAAGGTATGTACATGTAGAGGTTAAATTAGGCCTTCTTCGAAAGTTTTCCCAAGAAATTATGTCACCAGTTAAATCCCTCGGTCCCCTCGTTCCCCTCCTTGCTGATTCAAAGTCCAGGACGATCCCTTCTATACTTCTTGTTCCCTATTACAATGTATGGAAAATTGCATAAGAAACTAAACATTAATGAATATATAAAGTAAACTACGAAAAAATAATTATGGAGCCATTACCTAATCATCCTTAAAAACATTCAATATTTCAACCTAATCCCAAAGTCTGCTACGCACGCCAAGCTTTACAACGTCTTCCTCCTTAACAATTTGTCTACCCATGTCCCTAACTTGATCATGCATCCACAATAGACCATCCTCATAAATCTTAATAAGTGATTTTGCAGCAAGTTCAGAAATTGCAATCTCACCACCCAAACCACAACCCTTCAAAATGTCAATTGCATCTTCTCTCTTCATAAACATCTTCACAAACAAACACGAAATGTCTAGGAAGATACACTTATGTTGCTCATATAGGGCATCATAGCTGATCTTCAACACATCTTGAAGATGGCGCAGACAAATTTGTTTCAGTTTGTGTAGAGTATCTCTCCATTCCTCTATTTTTCTTTTACCAAAGAGGCAAGTGTTAGAAAATTTACATATTTATATTTAAATTCTAATGATGTGAATAAAATTTATAAAGAAAATGACTACATACAATGTCTTTTATGGAAATGATGTGTCTTTTATGGAAATGATGTGTCTTTTATGGTAAAGATGTGTCTTTTATGGAAAGGATTTGTTTTTATTAAAAGATGTGTCTTTTATTAAGATATGTGTCTCTTATTAAGAGATGTGTTCCTTATTAAAAGATGTATACTTTATTTAATAGATGTATCTCTTATTAAGATATGTGTGTCTTATGAAGAGATGTTAACATATCTATAAATAGAGTTGAGCACAATTCATTTCATTCATTCAAAAATAAAATATTCAATCATTCAGTACATTTGTGGAGATTGAATATTAGGTCTAGAAAACATACAGTTTTGGAATATTTCAAGAGAGAGTTTAAACACAGTTTGTGTTTGCTATTTTTGTGGACTGAAGTGTTGCTTCCACAAGAAGCCGATCGTTGTACCCTGGGAGACGTTTGCCAAGAAAAATCCTTGAGCACCGGTGAGGAGACAATTTCGTCTTAAGGAAATAGAACCAAATTCTAGACTCGATCACCTGTAAAGTGTCTCTTACTTTGATTTCCTACGTATTTCATTTTGAATATAAAGTTTTGTTTTATTTTCATTTTTATGTGAATATAGCAATTATCAATATTTTTACCAACAATCTTAAGACAAAATCTATTTCTTTTTGGTAATTTCTATATTTGAGTTTGAGAATATTTAAATTCATTTTAGTCCTTAAAATTTTTTATTTTATTTATATTAAATTGTGTGTTTTTCCTCTTTACTGAAGGAAAAATGATGGCTCGTAATACTAGTGATGATGTTACTAGTAATGATCGTACTAGTAATGATAAGGGAAATCGTGTGGCTTATGCCTTACCTGTGGTGATCCCTACTTTCTCTTTTCACGGAGAGAAACCAGAAAAGTTCAATGGAACGAAATTTAAGAGGTGGCAACAAAAGATGTTGTTCTATTTGACCACTCTTAATTTGGCCAAGTTCTTGAAGGAAGATGCTCCTACAACTGGTTCTACTACATAAACAGTGGTTGCTGCATATGCATGGCATCATTCAGAATTCCTATGCAAGAACTATATCCTCAATGGATTGGAAAATTCTCTATACAATGTATATAGTCCAATCAAAACTGCTAAGGCCCTGTAGGAGTCACTTGACAAGAAATATAAGACTGAAGATGTTGGCATGAAGAAATTTGTGGTCGGTCGGTTTCTTGACTATAAGATGGTAGACTCCAAGATAGTTATCAACCAAGTCCAAGAACTCCAACTTATTCTCCATGAGATTGAGGCAGAAAACATGGTTCTAAGTGAGACTTTCCAAGTGGCTGATGTAATTGAAAAATTGCCACTTTCTTGGAAAGACTTCAAGAATTATCTCAAGTATAAGCGCAAAGAGATGAGACTTGAGGATTTGATCATGAGGCTGTGAATTAAGGAAGACAGCCGTGGTTCTGAAAAGAAAACCACTGAAAATTCCATGGTGGCTAAGGCACACGTTGTGGAAGATAGGTCAAAGAACAAGAAAAAGAGGAAGCATGGAGAAAGCTCTAGTCAATGGAACTCAAAGAAAATTGGAGATTTCAAAGGCAAATGCTTTAAGTGCAATAAGCCTGGACATAGGGCGGCAAACTGTCGTTCTATAAAGGCTAAGGGCAATACCACATAAGTACACATAACCGAGGAGGATAAGATCTCAAAGGATCTATCTGAGTTCAATCTCTCGGCTGTGATCTCTGAAGTGAACTTGGTAAGTAATACTAAGGAATGGTGGACAGACACTGGAGCTACATGCCACATCTGCTTAGATAGGAAGATGTTCACAACCTATCATGAAGTGACCCATGGGGAACAACTATTTATGGGAAATTCGTCCGCTTCCAAGGTTGAAGGTCAAGGAAAGGCGATCCTCAAGATGACTTCTGGGAAGGAACTAACTTTGAATGAAGTGCTACATGTACTTGACATCAGGAAGAACCTGGTTTTTGTATATCTGTTAAGCAAGAATGGATTCAAATTGGTCTTTGAGGCTGATAAATTTGTACTTACTAAGAATGGGATGTATGTGGGGAAAGGGTACTTGCATAATGGTCTTTTCAAGATGAATGTAATGACTGTTGTACCTTCTATTATTAATAATAACACAGTTCGTTCTACTTATATTATTGAGTCCCCAAATATTTGGCATGGTAGATTAGGACATGTTAATTATGACATTGCGTAAATTAGTTAACATGGATTTACTACCTAAATTTAATATTGATGCAAATCACAAGTGTGAAACTTGTGTTGAAGCCAAACAAACTAGAATATCTTTTCATTCTATAGAAAGGAGTACATAACCTCTAGAATTAATTCACAGTGATATATGTGATTTAAAGTATGTGCAAACTAGAGGTGGTAAAAAGTATTTCATTACTTTTATCGATGACTGCACAAGATATTGCTATGTTTATTTGCAAAGCACAAGTGTGAAACTTGTGTTGAAGCCAAACAAACTAGAATATCTTTTCATTCTATAGAAAGGAGTACATAACCTCTAGAATTAATTCACAGTGATATATGTGATTTAAAGTATGTGCAAACTAGAGGTGGTAAAAAGTATTTCATTACTTTTATCGATGACTGCACAAGATATTGCTATGTTTATTTGCTTAAAAGCACAGATGAAGCCTTAGTAATGTTTCAACATTATAAGAATGAAGTTGAGAATCAACTTAGCAGAAAGATTAAGGTTTTAAGAAGCGATAGGGGAGGTGAATATGTTACACCCTTTGCAGAGTTTTGTGCTCAACATGGAATTATTCACCAAACCACTGCTCCTTATTCGCCTCAACAAAATGGTATGCTGAACGCAAAAATCGAACATTGAAAGAAATGATGAATGCTATGTTGATAAGTTTTGGAGCTACCCAGAATTTGTAGGGAAAGGCTTAGCTTTCTGCAAATTATATTCTCAATAAATTACTTCATAAGAAGTTAGAAAAGACTCCTTATAAGTTATGGAAAGGTCAAAAGCCTTCTTACAAATATCTCAAAGTTTGGGGGTGACTTGCTAAGGTAGTGGTGCCACATCCTAAAAAGGTTAAAATAGGACCGAAAACCATTGATTGTGTATTCATTGATTATGCTTCTAATAGTAGTGCATATCGATTCCTTGTACATAAGTCAGATAACAGTGATGTACATGTGAATAAAATTATTGAATCAAGGAATGCAACATTTTTTGAGAATGTTTTTCCTTGGAAGGATGCACACGAACAAAGTTCTCATAAAAGAACTTATGATAGCAGTAATCTTAACAATCATCAAGATCAATCAGACCAAGGATCTGAAGGACTTGAAAATGCGGCTGAACCTAGACGAAGTAAAAGGGCAAAAACGTCTAAGTCGTTTGGTCCCGATTTTCTAACATATTTGTTGGAAAATGAACCTCAAACCTACAAAGAAGCATTTTCATCCCCTGAAGCTCATTTTTGGAAAGAGGCTATTAAAGCTGAAATGGATTCCATTCTACTAAACCATACATGGGAATTAGTGGATCTTCCTCCTGGGAATAAACCTTTGGGTTATAAATGGATTTTTAAAAGGAAGATGAAAGCCGATGGATCCATAGATAAGTACAAGGTGAGACTTGTTATCAAAGGTTATAAGCAAAAGGATGGCTTAGACTATTTTGATACTTACTCACCAGTTACGAGAATAACATCTATTAGAATGTTAATCGCAATAGCTGCTTTGCATAATCTTGAAATACATCAAATGGATGTTAAAACGGCATTTCTAAACGGTGATTTAGAAGAGGAGATTTACATGGAACAATTAGAAGGATTCATTGTTCCTGGACACAAGAAGAAAATATGTAGGCTTGTTAAGTCTCGATACGGCTTAAAGAAAGTACCAAAACAATGGCATATAAAATTTGACAATGCAATGATGTCAAATGGATTCAAGATTAATGAGTGTGATAAATGTGTTTACACAAAAGTCACGCCAAATGGTTATGTCATTGTATGTCTTTATGTAGACGACATGTTCATTATTGGTAGTAATAATGATATGATTAAATCTACCAAGAGAATATTGACTAGTAAGTTTGATATGAAAGATATGAGAGTTGCAGATGTTATTTTAGGAATTAAGATTTCTAGAATTCCTGATGGATTAATATTGTCTCAATGTTATTACATTGAGAAAATACTTTCCAAGTTTGGAACGTATGATAATAATCCAATAAAAACGCCATATGAATATAACCTTTATTTAACTAAAAATACTGGTAAAGGTATATCACAAGTTGAACATGCACGTATAATTGGCAGTTTGATGTATGTCACAAACTGCACATGCCCTGACTTAGCTTACTCAGTTAATAAGTTGAGTAGATTTACAAGTAATCCTGAAAGAGATCATTGGAAAGCTATAGTCAGAGTTCTTGAGTATTTAAACTATACCAAGAATTATGGATTGCACTACACAAGATATCCATTTGTTTTAGAAGGTTATACAGATGTGAACTGGATATCAAATGAGAAAAACTCAAACTCCACAAGTGGATATGCCTTAACATTAGGTGGTGCAGCGGTCTCTTGGAAATCGACTAAGCAAACATGCATAGCCAGATCCACTATGGAATCTGAATTTATCGCTTTAGATAAAGCTGCAGAAGAAGCCGAGTGACTTCGTAATTTCTTAGAAGATATTCCAAATTGGCCGAAACCTGTGTATGCTTTGTGTGTACACTGTGATAGTCAGTCGGCTATTGGAAGGGCACAAAATATTATGTATAATGGTAATCTCGACACATATGTCGAAGACATAATACCATTCAGCAACTGCTCTCAAGTGGTATTATTACCATTGATTATATGAAGTCAAAAGAAAATTTAGCGGATCCGTTTACAAAAGCTTTGACAAGAGAGTGAGTTTATAAATCATCGAGGGGAATGGGGCTAAAGCCTATTTCTTAATATTTTGCATGATGGACACCCAACCGAGTTGACTGGAGATCCCAAAATCTAAGTTCAAAAGGGGAAACTAAATTCTGTATAACTGAAACATGAGCATTGTGGGGATATTCCCTTTGTCTATTCCTATGATGAGACAATGCTGCCTGCATAGTGTGAGGGTAAGCTCTGCTTTTAATGATTCCTATGACTTAGAAATCTAAGTAGGGTATATCAGGATACTCTTAATAGGAATACACCTATATCAGTGCGAAATGAGGCCGTTTCTATGAGAATTTTGAGACTGAATTCTCTAAAGCATTGATGAATACCAGGAGTGTCCATGGCCGGAAGGTCACAACATAGAACTAAACGTGTTAGAAAGGGTATTATGTGAGTGAGATTGTCTTGGTTTACATAAACGGCTGGGCAGTTCAAGACATCACGTTCACTAGTTAGCTAGTAAATCCAATCTTATTTTACTACGGAAGGTTCAAGGCCAAAAACTACCTATCCCGATGTGGTACCTTTTCGACTAAACTCTCTTAAGCGTCTGCATTATTGTACATTTGCATTATCAACCTAATTTCCATTCATGTGGGGAATTGTTAGAAAATTTAAATATTTATATTTAAATTCTAATGATGTGAATGAAAGTTTAAAAAGAAAATGACTACATACAATGTCTCTTATGGAAATGATATATGTGTCTTTTATGGAAATGATGTGACTTTTATGGTAATGATGTGTCTTTTATGGAAATGATGTGTTTTTATTAAAAGATCTGTCTTTTATTAAAAAAATGTGTTTTTTTATTACGAGATGGTCTCTTATTAAGATATGTGTTCCTTATTAAAAGATGTATACTTTATTTAATAGATGTATCTCTTATTAAGATATGTATCTCTTATGAAGAGATGTTAACACATCTATAAATAGAGTTGCCCACAATTCATTTCATTTATTCAAAAAAAAAATATGCAATCATTCAATACATTTTTGGAGATTGGATATTAGGTCTAGAAAACATACAGTTTTGGAATATTTCAAGAGAAAGTTTAAACACAGTTTGTGTTCGCTATTTTTGTGGATTGAAGTGTTGTTTCCACAAGAAGCCGATCGTTGTATTCTGGGAGACGTTTGCCAAGAAAAATCTTTGAGCACCGGTGATGAGGCAATTTCGTCTTAAGAAAATAGAACCAAGTTCTAAACTCGATCACCTGTAAAGTATCTCTTACTTTGATTTCCTTTCGTTTTTTTATGTGAATATAGCAACTATTAATATTTTTACCAACCGTAAGAACCAAATACTTCAAGAGCCAACGGTAGGCCACCTGTGAGAGATACAATTTGCTCGGAAAGAGTCAAGAATCATCTGTGGGTTTCTCTCGTCTCAGCGCATGGTAACTAAAAAGTTGAAGAGACTGAGAGGAATGCAACTCTCTGACCTCATAATACAACTTGTTCACAAGATGCATGGGTAAGATTTCTCTATCTCTTGTGGTAACAATAATTCGGCTCCCTTCATAAAACCAATCTCTGGTGCCAACCAAAGCATTTACCTGGTTTACATTATCAACATCATCCAAAACAATAAGAACTCGCTTCTCGTACACAATTCTTTTGATTGCAGATATACCAGCGTCAAGTTCAATAACAGGCACCATACTAGCCGAAATACTCCCAATAAGTCTGTTCTGAAGTGATACCAAACCCTCATGTCCTGCTGTTGAAATTTCTCTAACACTTGACATAAAACTGTGGCATACAAAATAACCAACGAGTCTGTTAAAAAGAGCCTTGGCAAGTGTTGTCTTGCCAACACCACCCATTCCATAAATTCCCACAACTCGGACGTCGTTGGATCCAACATCTAACAACTTCATCACATCTTCAATTCGGGAATCATCCCCCACTGTGTATGCAGCGAGACCCACTGGGGTTTTGCCTATTTCAGTCAAAACCTTTTTCACTAATGATTGAATCAACACTGCTTCTTTGCTGTCAATATACATGATCATTAAGGCCCTAGGGTCATGAGCATCCCACTTTGTTTTTTTTTTTTTTCTATTTGAAAATATCGGGGATCAAACAACGTGAAATGCAATAGTCAAGTAGGCATGAAGGAGGACGGCCCAATCACCTATATTTAATTTATATTTCCAAAAGACTCCTATATCTTAATAGCATATACCAAAACCTCAAACATTAAATAATTAAATCTCTTATCATCTCAATTTTTGCATGTATTAACTAGCTAGGGTTTTAAGTTTTAACAGCTTTCTAACTGATTGAGTGAATTTGATTAAAATTAGTGATTCAATTTACTACCTGGGGTTGAAAATATAACCAGCGGTACCACCTACTTTAGCCATGGCACTCCCCCACCTAGACACGACGGCATCTTCAAACACTTGCTCGTGAGCTCTAAAATGCTCGGCAAATGGTCCCTTCTGTCGTCGGACGTCGGAGGGGTCTACTTGGTAGAACACAGGCAGAATCATCAGCCGCAGTCTCCGGCTGCGCTCGCATATCTTGGCCAGTTCTTCCAGACACCACCTTGAATCGGCATATCTCGGCGACAAGACAACGATCGCGGCCGCCGAGTCCTCGATGGCTTCAAGCAGACTCGGCGCGATCTTGTCCCCGCGGTTCAAACCGTCGTCGTCTCGGAAGACTCGGACGCGGCGTTCTACAAGCGCCTCGTTGAGACTCTTCGTGATTGTTGCGCTGGTGTCCTCGCCTCTGAAGCTAAGAAACGCGTCCCAGCGCAGCCGGAAACCCCCTGGAGTTGGCGATTTGTTGTCGATTTGGACCGCCGTTTCGAGAACTCTCAACCTCTCTGTGCTTTAAATTCGACAGGGAGAAATCTATATACCAATTCAAGGATTCATTGTTTGAAATGGAAGTGAGTACTAAGTACTAATTGGTAACTACTATTCGATTTACTGTGTTAATGTTCACTTTGGTTAATTAAGGATATTTTGTAGCTCAACCCCATAAATGCTGAGTTAAATGAAGACCAGAAGGCCATAAATGCTAAGTTAAGTGTCTTGCGTTACCGTTGCGCGTTGGACGTTGCGTGCATTCGTTATTTCATTATTGGCGCCAAAAAGAAAGTGTACGTTGGATCGACTCATCGACACGCAACCATCTTTTCATTCTAAGTAAACATTTTTTTAGTGTTGGGTCGCCGAAAAGAATCAACTGCGGGCTAATTTCAAACACAACCAACGTTGGTTGTTTTATGGCCTAAATCATAAATTATAAAAAATTCAATCTTCCAAATTAATCTCAACGTCGTAATGAATCAGTAGTCATCATACGAGTACTTCATCCTGTTTTTTTTTTTTTTTCACTTACAATTTACTTTTTTTTTTTATCATTGAAAATCACCTAGGAGTCTTCAGGTCTTATTTTGATAAGGTAAAGTAATGATGCGAGACCTCATATTCTGAAAATCACTTACAAATCTTTACATCTTCACATCGTCAAAGAAAAATGAACAGACAAATTTTTTTAAGAATAACAGCGTGCCAACAGCACACGATAAGAGCTAGCCTTGTGAGACAAGTTTTAATATGGAGGAAAAGATGAGACATACGAAGAATAGTTGGTTGCATATAACATATGATCCATGATACCGATACACACACAAATAATGATTCTGGTGCTCCTTTTCTAACAAAGTTTCCAAAAATTAGACGGGCACTAATCAAGCAAAACAAGGTTCCTTATGCATTATGCACCTCCAAATTTCTAAACCTGTCAATCATCAATGAGGCAATAACACCGGACGCTGGTTCTTCACTTGCTTGTAGGTAATGGCATTCCATAAGCATGTCTCAACAACAATGGCATTCTCAACATCTTGCAAACTCATTGATGGACATAATGTGATGAACCTAAACTCGGTTTAATCCGGGCTCCTGTGAGATCAAAGGCAAATGAAACTGAGATGCTACGGCAGTTAGCTGACGGGGTGACTGAACCGTAAAACAAGGTAGTTGACCCACTTTGACCGTTATGTGAAGGTTTGTCTTAGAACTAATTGGTAACGTGAAATGACCCAATTCTATTTAAGTGCGACATTGTCTCACACCTCAACAAGCCCATGTAAGTCAGAATTAGAATTAGGATTTAATTCTTTGAACCAGAATTCAATTAAGCAATGAATTACTTTGATCTTGTGTGTGCATATATGCATCAGTGTGTCAAAATGTAAATCACAGAAAACCCTTACTTGTGTGTAGAAGACATGATCATCTTCTTGAAGGTAATGTCTTCTTTTCTTTTGTATCTTTGTGTTCTTAATATCAATAGACCAAGCAAGAATCAAGAATTAACATAACGTACATGAAGAAAATGGACCATCAACCTTATTTATAATGGATTGGTTCAACTACATAATCCTATTAATTAGGCAGCTACCAATTGGTTTTAATTTTGACAGCAACTGTCAAAATTCAAACCTCTTGAATGCAAAAACTTTCCCTCCCATATAGAACCATTTTCGTCAGTTAAGAAACCCTATATGTCCAACATCTTGACACTCCTACTCTAGTTAGTGTTAGTCGTGACAAATCTCACATAGAAATCTAACATTCTCCCACATGAGAAAAGTCAAGCTCAACAAAATCAGAATATGTCAGCTCAATCTGAACACGACAATGATCATTGAGTTGTTTTAAAACTAATAACAATTACTGTAGATATCTTCAATGATCTAGCAGTAGATGTTGAAAACCACAGCAGAGATCGATACACCTTGCAAACCAGCTCCGGGTGACTTGCTTCACAACCAAGTAAGTATTCTTACTTGATCTCTTAGCTGAAATCTGAGTGTGTATCAGGAGTAGCCTGTGACTACTTGTAATTGGTAGTGATTAGATGATTAGTGTTTTAGAAGAAAAACTGGAAATCGATGATGATTGAAACAGATTTTAATCTCACAGTTTGGATATGCACACCAACTGTTTGTGAAAAATCCAGAGAGGAAATCAAACTTTTCCTACTCAATTCAATCTGAGAATTCAATCAATTCAGTCTGAAAATTAGTCCAAGTCATTCTTTGATTCATTGTAAACGTTTATGTATTGAGTTACATGATTCCTCACACATCATTCACTCACTCACTCACGGTTACAACACACACACACTTTTCATGACTCTTCCATGACAAATCACACACTGCCACCTCACTTAATGAATTCAATGAACCTTCACGACTCACACACACTCCCTTTCACGATTCCTTTGATTCAGTTAACCACCTCATCAACTCATTCCAGCTCAGCCAATCTTCATTTCTTGTTATCCATATCATCAGCATTCCTTTCGACCTCAGCACACTTTCCACCTCAGCCCACATTACACTTAGAGTACACTGAATATGAGACTAGCAACCAGCTTACACTTCAACAGCCCCTCCTAAGCTGGAGGCTGGTTTGATTCCAAGAAGTGTTCTCAGTCTTCCTAGTGTATCTTTGGAGACTGCTTTAGTGAAAATATCTGCTAGTTGCAATTTAGTCCTGCAATACAAGAGCTCAATCTTGTCCTCCTGCAGAGCCTCTCTAATGAAATGATATTTTCTGTTTATGTGTTTGGTCTTCTGGTGAAACACTGGATTTCTAGCAATGGCTATAGCTGACATATTGTCACAGAATAGGGGAGTTGCCTCACATTGTTCCTCACCAAAATCCTTAAGCACAAACCTCAGCCATATTGCTTGAGTTGTGGCATCTGCTGCACTCACGTATTCAGCTTCTGTAATGGACAAAGCCACAGTGCTTTGTTTAACAGAAGCCCAGGAGAAAACTCCACTTCCCAAAGAAAATGCATACCCAGATGTGCTCCTCATATCATCCTCTGAACCACCCCAGTCACTGTCACAGAATCCTATCAGATTAGAGCACTTTCCTTTTTCATACTCTATTCCATAGGACAGAGTTCCCTGGATGTACCTCAACACCCTTCTAGCAGTTCCTAGGTGTTTAGCTGTAGGTCCATGCATAAACCTTGATAATAGGCTAGCAGCAAACATTATATCTGGTCTAGTTGCTGTAAGATATAACAAACTGCCCACCATCTTCCTGTACAAGGATTCATCAGCAGGTTCACTCCCATCCACTCTCCTTAGCTTATCTCCTGGTACTAGGGGAGTGCTAACAGCTTTGCAATCTCTTAGTCCAAACTTGTCAAGTAAGGTAGAGGCATACTGTCTTTGATGTATGAACACATATTGATCTGTCTGAATCACACCCATTCCTAAGAAATGATGCAACAGACCAAGATCGGACATTTCATATTTGTTCATCATCTCTGACTTAAACTGCCTCATCAGATTCTCACTAGAACCAGTGTAGATGATGTCATCTACATACAGAGAGACAATTAGAATGCCTCCATCTTCTGCTGTCTTGACATACAAAGTGGCTTCACTATCACCCTTCTTGTACCCACTCTGAGATAGGAACGTGTCGATTTCCCCATACCATGCTCTAGGGGCCTGCTTTAGGCCATACAGAGCCTTCTTAAGTCTGTACACCTTGTCATCTTGATCTGCCACAGTGTACCCCTCTGGTTGTTCAATGTAGACTTCCTCCTCCAAAGTCCCATTCAGAAAGGCAGACTTAACATCTAGCTGATACAACTTCCATCTCTTCTGTGCAGCAAGGGCAATTAGTGTCCTGATGGTGTCCAATCTAGCTACTGGGGCAAATGTCTCATTATAGTCAATTCCTGGCTTTTGTGCATAGCCCTTTGCCACCAGCCTTGCTTTATGTTTCTGGATTGAACCATCCAAGTTCAACTTGGTTTTGAAGATCCATTTTACTCCTATCACCGGTTTCCTTTCAGGTCTATCCACCAAATCCCAAGTCTCATTTTTCTGGATCATGTCAAGTTCAGCTTCCATGGCTGATTTCCATAGGTGATCCTTAGCTGCTTCAGTGTAGGTCTCAGGTTCCATCATGCACATATGACACTGTGCATAAATATCATCTATACTCATGTATCTCACTGGAGTACTGCTTGAAGCTTCAGGCTCAGAGACTTGAGTTTCAGTCTCAGGTTGAGCTGCAGGAGTATTGAGCTGATCCTGTGGCTCAGGTGCCATTTCCCTATACTCTACACCATACCATAGAGACACAGACCTTCCTCCATGCTCCCTGTCCTTATTCCAGTCCCACTGAGCACCCTCATCGAAAATCACATTTCTTGCAATCACAATCTTCCCTGTTTGCAGGTTCAGTAATCTGTACCCCTTTTCACATCCACCATATCCCATAAACACACACTTAATACTCTTCTCATCAAGCTTTTGTCTAAGCTGATCAGGAATATGTGAGTAACAGATTGAACCAAACACCCGTAGATGTTTGACTCCTGGCCTTCTCCCTGTGAATTGCTCAAAAGGTGTCTTACCCTTTATAGCATTTGTAGGGCATCTATTTAGGAGATATACTGCAGTGTACACAGCCTCACCCCAGTACTTATAGGGAACTCCTTTGTCATGCATCATAGCTTTTGCCATTTCCACCACTGTCCTGTTCTTCCTCTCAGCAACTCCATTTTGCTGTGGAGAGTAAGAAACAGTTAATTGCTTCAGAATTCCATGATCTTCACAGAATCTCTCAAACTCATTGGACAAATACTCCCCTCCTCTATCACTTCTCAACTGTTTAATCCTGAATCCAGACTGTAATTCAACCATGTTTTTGAACTTTTGAAACACATTAAACACACCTGATTTGCTGGACAAGAAATAGATCCAACACATCCTGGTGAAATCATCAATAAAGGTGAGGAAATATCGATTTCCTCCAGCAGTTGATTCCTGCATTGGACCACAGACATCTGTGTGTATCAATTCCAGTGGAGTAGCTGCCCTCCAGGCCTTTTCTTTGTCAAAAGGTTCTACATGTTGCTTTCCTGTCACACATGCCTCACACACACCACTCTTTTGACCTGTGAGACTTGGCAGACCCACAACCATGTCCTTTTGCTTCAGAAGCTTTAAACTAGTGAAGTTTAAGTGTCCATACCTCTTGTGCCATAGCTCAGAGTCTTCCACAACAGATGTCCTAAGAGCAATAGGATTCACACACTCCAGGGTCATAGGAAAGCACCTGTTACCAGTCATAGAGACCTTGGCAACTCTATCCTGCATATCCTTATCTTCAAAGATGTCAACCGTGTTATTACCAAAAACCAGGTAGTAACCATGCTCAATCATTTGATCTACACTTAGAAGATTTTCTTCCAAGCCAGGTAATAGCATCACATCTTTAATATACCTCTGTCCCTGCTTGGTTTGAATTGCAAGAGTACCCTTTCCCATAGCCTGCACAAGTTCACCATTCCCCATCTTAACCTTCACTCTGATGCTTCTGTCAATGTCCACTAGCATGGATTCCTGGGCAGTCATATGGTTGCTACAAGCACTATCTACATACCATACACGACTATCCTTTGCACTTGTGACACTGTTATATGCCAAGAACAGATTACTGGAATTCTCAGTAACCTCTTTAGCTAAGTTCACAGTGGCCTTGTCTCCACCTCCACCATTACCAGCTTTGGTAGGACAGGTTCTTGCAAAGTGTCCAAATCTTTGACACTTATAGCATTTAACTTTGGCCACTGACCAACAATCTCCATAGTGCACCTTCTTGCATTTCTTACAAAACTCCTTAGTCTGGTAGCCCGAATCCTTCCCTGCTGCAGGTCCCTGACTGGTACTGGTCTTATGGTACTGTGAACCATTCCCCCAGTGCTTGTTTCCCTTGTAACCTGCCTTATGCTTAGAGTAAGCACTGTCCTGTCTTGATTCAACAGATAGACTTGAGAATGCCTTCTCAACAGAGTTTTCAGAATGCAAACCAATCCTCTGATCATAGGCCCTAATTGATGCAATCACATCTTCAACATTGATAGCATCTAAATCCCTTGTTTCTTCAATTATGGACACTATGGGATCAAAAGGTTTTGTCAAACTAATCAGTATTTTCTGTGCTAATCTTTTCTCTTCAACTTCTTCACCATAAGTTCTCATCTGGTTCACTACACTATACAACCTAGAAATATAAGTTGCAAGTGCTTCATTGTCATTCATCCTAGTATACTCAAAATCACGTCTAAGTGATTGAAGTTTGACTAATCTCACCTTTGCATCTCCTCTGTACTCCCGAGTTAGCAAATCCCAGACTCCTTTGGAGGTTTCTTCATTCTGGATTCTTGGGAAAATGTCATCTGCTACTGCATTTTGCAGTATGCTCAAGGCTTTTGCATCTCGAATCTGATCTTGATGAGAGGACTGCATCTCAACTTCTTCAGATGCTTCACGTCTCACTGCCTTCTTAGGAATACCATCTGATACCAAACTCCACAGATCATATGCCTTTAGGACTGTCTTCATCTTCACACACCAAAAATCATAGTTGGTTCCTGAGAACACAGGAGCCCTTAGTTCACCACCCGATCCTGCCATCTCAGCTAAGATCCTTCTTCTTCTTTTCCTTTTAGTGACTTAACACTCTCAGACGCCCGAGATCAAAATGATCGAGAAAGCTCTGATACCATGTTGAAAACCACAGCAGAGATCGATACACCTTGCAAACCAGCTCCGGGTGACTTGCTTCACAACCAAGTAAGTATTCTTACTTGATCTCTTAGCTGAAATCTGAGTGTGTATCAGGAGTAGCCTGTGACTACTTGTAATTGGTAGTGATTAGATGATTAGTGTTTTAGAAGAAAAACTGGAAATCGATGATGATTGAAACAGATTTTAATCTCACAGTTTGGATATGCACACCAACTGTTTGTGAAAAATCCAGAGAGGAAATCAAACGTTTCCTACTCAATTCAATCTGAGAATTCAATCAATTCAGTCTGAAAATTAGTCCAAGTCATTCTTTGATTCATTGTAAACGTTTATGTATTGAGTTACATGATTCCTCACACATCATTCACTCACTCACTCACGGTTACAACACACACACACTTTTCATGACTCTTCCATGACAAATCACACACTGCCACCTCACTTAATGAATTCAATGAACCTTCACGGCTCACACACACTCCCTTGCACGATTCCTTTGATTCAGTTAACCACCTCATCAACTCATTCCAGCTCAGCCAATCTTCATTTCTTGTTATCCATATCATCAGCATTCCTTTCCACCTCAGCACACTTTCCACTTCAGCCCACATTACACTTAGAGTACACTGAATATGAGACCAGCAACCAGCTTACACTTCAACAGTAGAATATTAGATGATTTAGTACAAGCTATTAGTATTGTCATACCAAAACCACATACTCTTTTAATCAAAGTGTAATTTCTGCAATATTGGAAAAACAATAGGAGTAAGAAGCTAACTCGTACGTTGAGAGCTCCCACATATCCTTTGGTCCTATTATGTCATGAGCATCATGTGTTTGATCATCAAACTAATCAACCTCAATTAACACATAAAAACCAGATGATAAACTTGGTTTCATTCTACAAATTCATAACAACAAAATTTGAAAGAAAACCATAATAAGTTCAATCTAGTCACATTATTATTTAATCATAAATTTAAACAAAAAAGCCTTGCTTCCACATTTCAAACATTGTCCAATGGTTCCTGCACTCCCATTTTGTACATAGCCTCTTGTAATCCTTCACGTGTAATGCCTTCGTCAGTGGATCTGCAACATGTCAAAAGTTCCAAGATGCTCTGGATCAATTCCACCTTCTCTAATCTTGTCTTGCATCATTACGTATTTGATGTCCATTAGCCTTGAAGCATATGTTCTTTTGTTGTTTTTAACAAGGAAAATAGCAGAAGTATTGTCACAATACATTTTCAAAGGCCTCTCTATACTTGTCACTATCTTCACGTTGCTGATAAGATTTCTGAGCTAGATGGACTGTCTGGTTGCCTCAAAACATCCAATATACTCAGATTCCATACTGGATGTTGATCTAGTAGTCTGCTTTATACTTCTCTACGAGACGCACATCCAACCAGGATAAACAAGTAACCATTAGTTGACTTTATGTCATCAACACAACCTCCTAAATATGCATCAGTGTAGCAAACTAATTCTAAATTATCAACATTGTGATAGCCTATAATGCGAGGCTTGGTTTTCTTGAGATACCTGTTAACCTTTTTCCCAGCATTCCAATGCTCAACACCAGGATTTTATTGAAACCTCCCAATACACTCATCACAAATTCCAAGTCTGGTCTGGTGTGAACTTGGGCATACATCAAGCTTCCAACTAGTGAAGCATATGGTTTGTTCTTCATGGCTTCAATTTCAAATTCTATCACAGGACATTGGTCATTTGAGAATTTATCTTCTTTAGCTATAGGAATCTTAGCTCCTAAGCAGCTCTCCATATTGTATCTTTTTATGACTTTGTTGATGTAGTTTCTTTGAGATAAACCCAAAATATTTCTTGACTTGTCTCTAACAATCTATATTCCCAAAAGATAACGAGCTTCATCCAAGTCTTTCAAGTCAAAACTGTTTGATAGCATGTCTTTAGCTTTATGAAGTAGTTGAAAATTTGAGCTTGCAAGCAGAATATCATCTACATATAATACAAGAAATATGAAGTTTGATTTTTCCTGCTTTAGATAGATGCAATTGTCAAACCTATTTTCAACGAAACTAAATGAAGTTACTACACCATCAAATTTCAAATACCACTGTCTTGAAGCTTGTTTCAAGCCATAGATTGACTTGTTGAGTTTGCACACCATATTTTCCTTCCCCCTTTCAACAAATCCAGATGGTTTACTCATGTAGATTTCTTCATTCAAGTTCCCATTTAGAAAAACTATTTTGACATCCATTTGATGTAATTTTAGGTTGAAATGAGCTGTAAGAGCCATTATGATTCTGAATGAGTCTTTTGTTGAAATAGGAGAGAAAGTATCATTGTAGTTCACACCTTCCCTTTGTGTAAATCCGTTGGCCACTACTCTGGCTTTAAGTCTTTCAATTCGACCTTTTGCATCTATCTTTGTTTTTTATACCCATTTGTAGCCTATGGCTTTTTTTTGGAGACTTTTCTACACTAATGTCCAGGCATTGTTTTTAGCCATGGAGGTCAACTCCTCTACCATGGCTTTCTGCCATAATGCACTTTGGTTGCTCTTTATTGCTGCTTCATAGGTTACTGGAACATCATGATCTCCAATGTCAAATTCAATTTCTTGTAAATAGAAAACATAATCTTTTGTTAGGGAAGTATTTGGCTTTCTCACTCGTTGAGATATTCTAATATGTGTTTGTTGTACGTGTGAATTTCCATGATGATTTCCAACCTGGTTATTGTGTTGTGTTTGTTGAATCTGATTTTGTATGACTTCTTGATGTGCTTCAGGTGAAGGAAAATGATTGTCCACTTGAGCAGCACCAGTGGGTATTATTGTAGCAGAAGAAATGGGGATTACAACTTAAGTACTTGAATAAGGCACATCATTTTCAGTAAGTTCTTCAAATTGATGAGTAGTTTCTGTAAATACTTTACTGTCATTGAATGCTATGATTGAGTCTTAATAAACTTAGCATTGTAAGAGTCTGCCAATCTTGTGTGAGAATTAGGACAGTAAAATCTGAAGCCTTTTAATTTTTCTGGATAACCAACAAAGGAACAAATAGTGGTTCTGAAATACAATTTCTTTTCATTTGGATTATATAGTCTAGCTTCACTTCTACATCCCCACGTGTGAAAGTGATGCAGGCTTGGTTGTCATCCAGTTCATATCACAAATGGAGTTATACTCACTGCCTTGTTGGGTACTCTATTAAAAATGTAGTCAGCAGTTTTTACTGCTTCCCCCCATAAGAACATAGGAAGGTTAGAATGAGAAAACATACTTCTAACCATTTCCCTTTAGTGTTTTGTTCCTCCTTTCTGTAATCCCGTTTTGAAATGGAGTTCCAGGAGTAGTATATTGTGTAATGATACCTTATTCTTGTAAAACAAGACAAATTTACCCTTATGTTGCCTATTTTCTATTTACCTAAAAAAAAACTCACCTCCATGGTCTGATCTTACTGTTTTTATCTTAGCATTTACTTGTTTTTCCACTTCTAGTTTGAAAATTTTAAAACAGCTTAAAACTTAAGTTTTGTTTGAAATAAGATACAAGTAAGTACATCTTGATAAATCATCTATGAAGAGTACAAAATACGAGTTTGCACGACCACACATATCTGTGTGTATTAATTGCAACAAGCCATTGCTTCATTTTGCTTTGTTTTTGTTAGAAAAATCATTTTTTTTTTTCACTTAAAATAATCAATGCAGTGTTCGAACTTATCTAAACTTAAAGGTGACAAGACTTTAGTTTTCATAAGCTGGTGTATCCTTTGCTTTGAGATATGACCATGTCTCCTATGCCAAAGCATAGTAGAAGAGTTGTTCATTAATAACCTTTTGGATGCAGTGTTTTCGACATTCAAACATTCTTGAAAATAGGAACATTCAAGTTGCCAAAGGTCACCATTTAGAAAAGTATATACTAGTAGATTATCAAAGTTGTTCTTGAAATAAAATTTAATAAAATTATCACCACCAACATAACAAAAACCATCGCTTACAAACTTAGAAACTGAAAATAGGTTCCTTCTCATGGAAGGTACATAGAGTACATAAAGATAGTTTTAGGCTGACACGACATATAGATTCATGATGACCTTGTTTCCATTTCCAACATAGACATTGTAAAACTCTTCATTTGTTCCCCTTAGGATTTGAAATCCCTACAATGAATTTGTGGTATGTACAAAACAGCCAGTGTCAAACCATCATGAATTTTGAGGAACTAAAACCATGTTTGATTCTACTGTAACAAAAACATTCACAATTTCATTACCTTTCTTTACAAGCCATGCCTTGAAACCAATGCAATTTGGCCTGATATGCTCAGCAGATTCACACAAATAACACTTTTTGAAATTTGGTTTGTTGATTTTAAGACCAGATGTGGAAGCACCATCATTTTTTCGAGGTAAAACAGAATTAGAGGCATGCTTATTAAAACTAGAAACAAAACCTGATTTTTGTCCAGATTGCTTTGGAGGAAAGCTGCTTGATGCAACAAACCTTTTCTCCCTTTTCCCCTTCCTAGCATGCACAAGGTTGATAGCTTCTGTCCTTTTCTTTTTTATTCTCTCCTCTTCTTGACATCAATTAGCTATAAGTTCATTGATTTCCCAAGTCTCGTTCTGAGTGTTATAACTCACTTTCACTTGATCATATTCACTTGAAAGTGATTACAATGCCATATGAACAAGGAATTAATATGTAATTCCTATGTCTATGTTGTTCAATTTGTTGGAGACGTTAACCAACTTGAGAAAATGCTCTCTCACACTTCCAACTCCATCATACTTGGAATTGATGAAGGCTAACAAGTGAGTTCCAGTTTTAGTCTTGTCTGTCTTTTTGAATTTCTCCTCTATAGTAGCCAAGTAATCCTTTCCCAGAGCACAACCCTTAATGCCTCCTCTCACGTGCTCTTCCATTGCATTTTGCATTATTAGAAGAGACATTGTGTTTGTCTTTCTCATTTTTCAAAGTCTTCCTTCTCTTTTGGAATACTATCAGTGGTTAGGGTAGCATGCTTAGGCTTTTTGAAAGCAACAAGGAATTCCAGCATCACCAAATTCATATGAATTGTTGCTTCCAAGTGTGAAAGTTGATCACATTCAGTTTCTCAATATTCACAACATTAAGCATGTTGAAATTTGTACATCAGAATGTACCCACACAATTCATAAGTAATATGACGACATAACTTAATCTATTATACGAAATTATATGATAGTAACACCTTTAGGCAAGAAACCCTCATATAGAATTATTATGAATCTTCACTTATTGCATGACTGAGCATAAAGAAGAGAAAATCAGATAAAATAACCACAGGTTTGTGTTGTAAGTCAGATTTGATTCAAATTCTCCATGAATTATCATATAGTAGTCTACAATCAACCCAATAGACAACTCCTTTGGGAAATTCAATCTATTTGTTTATATTCATATACTACAATCTATTTGAATTTCATAACTTAAGGACAAAATGAATGAATCTGTCACTTTGGTGGTCAATTCAAATGAGTTGTAAAGATATGTGGTTTTAAGTCCAGTTTTAATTGAAATAGGACTGTTATTGTGAATGTCTTCTATATCTTAGAGTCTGTTATGTATTATATCTCAACAATGCAATATTATTTAATCTTTGATCCATTTCTAGACTCAAAGACATATCAATTTATAGTTATTGCTGTATAAAAATTAGGGTTTCTTAATCTAATTTACTCAAATGATGATATAGGAATATAATTTCAATGATTGAAAAAGACACTGTAAATTGGCATGATCAATTTTCCATATATTTTCAATACTCCCATAGTAGCGGAAACTAGAATCAAAGAGTGTAAGATTGATTAATTCATGCTTGAATTGTGTGGCTCTGATACCACATGTAAGTCAGAATTAGAATTAGGATTTAATTATTTGAACCAGAATTTAATTAAGCAATGAATTACATTGATCTTGTGTGTGCATATATGCATTAGTGTGCCAAAATGTAAATAAGAGAAAACCATTACTTGGTGCAGAAGACATGATCATCTTCTTGAAGGCAATGTCTTCTTTTCTTTTGTGTCTTTGTGTTCTTGCTATCAATAGGCTAAGCAAGGATCAACAATGAACAGAATGTACACAAAGAAATAAGACCATTAGCCTTATTTATAATGGATTGGTTCAACAACATAATCCTATCAATTAAGCAGTTACCAATTGGTTTAACTTTGACAGTAACTGTCAAAAATCAAACCTCTCAAATTCAAAAACTTTCCCTCCCATATAGAACCGTTTTAATCAGTTAAGAAACCCTATCTGTCCAACATCTTGACACTCACACTCTAGTTAGTGTTATCCTTGACAAAGCTCACATGGAAATCTAATAGCCCCCTCATGTGTAGGCTAGAAAATCTCCAATACGCCCCCCTCACAAGTGGTGAAGACTGAGGCTGTAACGACTCGAACCGCGGTTAATAATATTTTAATGTAAAATGACTATTTTGCCCCTGAAGGGGGAGGGGGAACTTTAACTTTTGACCCGGAAAATAATTTGGATTTTGACCCATGACTATGACGTAGATCAGGACGTCACAAATCCGTAGACAGGCGGCACGCCGAAATCGGAGTTCGTATGAAAAAGTTATGGTCACAGAAACGTTTTAGCGGAATTTACGAACCGAGAACAAAACATTAAATATTAATTAATTATTGAAATCTGTGCAAAATCTAATATTTAATCTGAGCCGTCGGATGAGTAACAAGTGTCACTCATCCTAGAGAATACTATTCCAATAAAGTAGGCCTATGCACCTATTGGTCAGATTTTTAATACTGATTTGAGCCGTCCATTTCATTTTCCTTTTTCTTCATTATGCATGATCTCATCTCTCTCATAAACACACACACACACACACACACACACACACACATTTTCCCTCCACCGTGAACAAACCCCTGAGATTCTCTCTGTCCAAACAACCAGACCGACCACCTTCTCACCACCAGACGACAACCACCATCATCACCACCATCATCTTCATCTCCACCGTCGAACACCGCCCTCATCTCTCCTTCTCCCTGCCTGAAAACCCAGAAAACTCCCCAGACTCGAGACGCCAAAACACGGATCCAGGAAACCCGCACCACCTCCCATCATCCTCTCGACTTGAACCAAGCTCCAGATAGGACCGTGAGGAACCCAGGACGACGTTGAGACGGTCGACGCAGGCCACGACGACGACACGGCAGAGGTACGAACGGAAACCCGAAAGGCCCAAGTTTTTCTAAGTTTCGAGTGAGACCCTTTTTAACGTTTGGGTTTCGTTTCTTTGGTTAGGGAAATGGTCTAGGATCGATAACGAGCTCGAGGGAGCTGTTTGGATGCTGAAACACCGACGAGATAGCCGGAAAAGATAACCGGAGTAGGGCCGTGATTTTTCTTCAAAACCAGGTATGGATCTCACCGTTTTCTTCCATTTTTGAGGTCCTAGATCCATAGAACAGACCTAGATGACCCTCTAGGAACAAACCCTGTCAAAAATGGATTCTGGGAATGGGTCAAGCCGCGGGTCAACGGCGACCCGGTACTGTAGCACTGATGACGTCATCATGTTGACATCACTGCTGACATGATGATGATGTCATCATGTCAGAGATTGTCAGACCAGGGGCCAATCAGAGCATGACACTTGTCCTCTGACATGTGTCAGAGATGACGTCATGCTGATGTCAGCAACACTGTAGCAGCGTTGACCAGGCGCGTGGGGGCGTATGTGAACAGTAATTTTGGTGGACCAGTACTATTTTCAAGGTTTCGACGATACGGATCCAATGATGGTGGTTTCGTGTCGATCGAAGATCGTTAGGATGGTTAAAATGGGGTTTGAAGCCTCAGGAATAGTGCCCGGGCTATGTTTTCGAGACAGATCTGTTCTAGGGTTTTAGTATTGAAGTAGTAGGGTCCTTTAGTGACTCTCAGATATGTTAATACAGATTTTAACGGTAGCTGAGCAGCGAGGACCGTGTGTGAGTGGGCTATTTGATTTATAAAAAACTTGCATGCATAAACTGTTTTACTATTTCCACTTATGATTTAGATGAGTACTATATGAAATGTTTATACTACTAATTATGATGTTTTGGGCATGAGACCCGTCTGGATTATATATGGAATGTGTTCAGGGGTGTCCGGGGGACACAGGGCAAACCATACTGTTATTGTACTGTACTTTCCTTCCTTTCTATCTTGTATCCTTCAGGGAGGGTTGTTAGCCTGGGTGGACCCTGGAGTAGTCACGAGGCACTAACTGAGTGGAGTTAACCCCCGTTGGATTGCTTACTCTCAGGAAGGCATGTTCGTATACCTCGGGTAGTGACCGGGATACCGGGCACTGGTGTACCTAGGGGAGTCTTGGGTGTGAGACCCTGAGTGGCAACATGTAGCCTTAGAACCCTGACATCATTTGGGTTGGGTTTTACAGTGCACTAATAGGTTGGTTTTTCCTTTTGATTATTATAAGATTCTGTGGTTATGATTCTATTATGATACTATGTTTTCAATGCATGTAAGATTTGGAAAACGGAGGGGTAAACTTATGATTTACTTTATTATGAAATTGATTTATAAACTGTTTATTTTCGGCTCACTCACTCTTTAAATGTTTTACTGACACCTCCAGGCCGTGACACGGAATTAGAAGAGGATCCGGAGGAGGAAGAGGCTTAGTTTATTCGATGTGCACCTGTACACCCCCAGTGGGTAGGTTGAGCACCAAATAATGTACTCTGACTATTGTGCTCACATTTTGTATCGTACTATCCCTTGTCTGACAGCTATTACTCTGAACAATGTTGTTGCACGTTGACAAGACTCATCCCGATTATCCCTCGATAATCGTGAAGAATCCTGCTCCCGTTTGACAATAACTCTAAAGTGCCAAAAGTAACCTTACATATATACATATATAACATAACAAACGACAAACATTGTCAGACAAGGGATAAGTAAGTTTTCCAGGACCGTTGAACTCACAAGTTTGACTAGTCAACAGGTTTATAGAACATGGGTAATATTACAAGTAGGGATCAAAATCCTACTCTGTAAGGTGTCTGAGTGCGCAACGGTATACTTATTCTTCTGCCTCATCACTAGCCCCTGTACCTGTGCACTGGCCTGGAGGGTACATAAAACATCAAAGGTGTGAGTGGACAAAAAGAAAGTTTGAGAAATACATTTATCAAAATACATTCTTACCCTCCAGTTTCGCAAACATGCATGCATATCATGAAACATGAGTAATAGTGTGAAATCAATCAAATAAGAACAGTGGACCGATAAAATCAGAACATGTTTTCCCATGGTGTATAAAACTCATGTTCATCAAATCAGTTCATAAGATAAAGTAGCTGGGCACAAATAACAATCAATCATCATAATACCACTAATTCTTAATACCCGATCTCAATATCCAAGTAACCCATCATGATATCAATGCAACGCGTGCAAACTCGGGTGTCTCATGTCCGAGTACCTCCTCAGGATCTACGACGTCTGGAGTGATATCATCTCCAGGATCTACGACGTCTGGAGGATATCATCATAATCTTACACTCCTGAGACTGAGCCTCCCTCGGAGCTACTCATCTCCAGGCAGTGGATCTCACTCAATTTGCACTTGTTTCACAATGGGTTGCTGGGATAATCGATCAATTTGGTTCTCTGTTGTCTATTACTCAGCCATGAAGCATAATGCTGATTTTATCCCTTAATCGTATTTAACTTCAAACGGCAACAATTGCCACCCATCACAATTAGCAAGTGAAAAATGTCACTGAATTACCCACCTGACTCATCCACATGGCTGATTCAGCCAATTTAACCGCTCAATTAACTTGGCTGCCCAAAATTACCCTTTTACCCTTCACGTAACAAATGACTATTTGGCCCCTTAACTTCACAGATCTGTAACTTTTTCACCCGAGCTCCGTTTTCGACGTGCCACCTGTCTACGGATTCAGCGTCTCGAGACTTACACAATGGCCCTAGAAAAATGTACAAAAAGTAGTCCAAGACAAAAGTCAACATTCAACCACACCCATCCAAGGAAAAAAAAACGTAATTTTACATCTTATTTTAATATTTTATATTATTTGGATTTTTGGGGCGTTACACACGTTATTTATTTAATTTGAAGTATTTAGTTTTTGTTTTAGTGTATTTTTGGTATGTTTTGAGTCATTGTCAGACATGAGCGAGACACGTCCCGAGTGGTCCTAGTGGGATTGGGATGGGTCCTGTCAGAGGCCCCCTCAAATAGGCTAGGGCTACTCTCAATTTCAACCTTCTGATGTGAGGATATTGATAGGGACAGACATTGATCAGTGAAGATTGAGGCACCAAAGGAATATAGTGGTTAGCGGGCAACTAGGAGGCAACTCAATAGGGTCAGTGAAAAAATCCTCAAATTTTTGCAAAAGAAAGGCAATATAAGGCGGAACGGGGTGATGTAATGGGACAATTAGACCTGGAAGTATGCCCATTTTCAGCTTAGACCAAACTATGGAGGAACTTGGAAATTTGCAGGGACGGTGAGAGGACAACAATTCCTATAGTAAATAATGATGACCATCCACGAAGAATGCCGTGAAATTTTTCTGAAAATGCCAAACCATAAAACCCAGGGACTTAAGTCACTCAGCTCCTAAAATTCTGTCACAAGTGGCCACCGTAGAAGAGAAAAAAAGGCAGTAAGAGTCTATCCCTAAATATGCAACCTAACATTAGTACCAGTGCCACTAGTAGAGAATAATTGACTCGGAGTAGTGGTGAATTAGACAGCTGTAGAACTATCAATCTACAATCCAAACTTATGATCGATCATAGGTTTCAAGAAGTTAGAAGAAGCAGCGAAATATAGAAATATTCACACTGGGCTGACCTAATGCAACAATGCATATGCATAATCTAAGCAAATGGTGTAGCCAATAATGCATGGAAAGTCAAGGGTGGTTGATCGGTAAGAGGGGAGTCAAACACTGCCTCACAATCATGGAATTCCTCATTAAAGGCATCACCCTCAATCATGGTAAAAACTAGATTCATGCAATGATGACTATGGGTGCCAGACTTGTCATAATGAAAGCATAAACCCTTAGTGTTACTACTTGGGAATTCCGTAAATTTACGGAAGTTTTAATTGTAAATTGATGTTTTCGCCCTTATATTTATTGGAGGCCAAAGTTGAATTTTTGGTAATATTGAATCTGTAGACAGACGACATGCTGGAATCGGAGTTCAGATGAGATCATTACGGGTCTAAAATACCCAAGGGTATTTTGGTAATTTGGAGTATAGGGGTATTTTGGACTTTTGACTAAACTGAGACCTCGTCATCTCCCACCGCCTTTGGATTGTATGAGTTGCACCCTCGTGCATTATCTTCACCATTTTTCTTCCATCCGTAAACAAAAAACAGAGAACTCAAATTGGACTTAGAGCTCAACCAAGGTTACCAGCTTCATCCTCTCGTCCTTGCGAGCAAAACCAGCTAGGAACATGAAAGAAAAAACCAATCAGGCCCGAAAACCCAAATTTCTTACCTGTGTACCTTGGACTGTGATTTTTTTGTTTTTGGACTTTAACCAATCAAACCAAGGAAATCAATGTCTTCATGGAACCTTTATGATTAAGACCACCTGAAATTCGAAGAAGATAACGCAAGAACGAGTCCAGAATTGAGTTCGAATTGGACCATGAGCTTCGATCAAATTTCAAGGAATTAAGGTGAGATTTTCGTCAAATTGAACTCATATACTTGTTTCTGGGATTGATTAGCTTCAATTTGGTGATTAAAACGTAAGAAATAGTTTGATTTGGAGGATTTTGGAATTGGGTCACAAAATCAAGCCGAAACGCGGTTGCAGACCCACAGGTTAACCCGTTGAGAGTTAGAAGGCGAAGCTGACATGATGTGCTGATGTGGTGCCATGTGTCATGCCATGTGTCACCACGTGTCATGCTACATGTCTCCATGTGCCATGCCACGTGTCACCATGTGTCATGCCACGTGGAGCCATATGGCATGCCACTTGTCGCCACGCTGTAGGCCATGTTAGCACCCAGCCAATGTGTGCGCGTGCGCACGTGGACACACATGTGAAGAGCATGACAACAAGTCGCCTAAAAGGCCGCCGGCCTTCCACCGAAGAGTACAACAATCCCACTTTTCACAGCGGCGCGAGTTCGACTATTTTTGACATTCTAAATCTAATGGTGCGGGTTTAAAGGCAATCAGATATCGTCTTGCGATATTTTTGAGCATTCAAAGTAAAGGTGTGCGTATTTAGGACACATGATTTATCTTGGGGTATAGGGGATTTAAATACGAGGTTATATGTACTATTAGTGACCCTCAATTGTTGTGTTTGATTTGCCAGATTGCTCCCGGGACTTCAGAGGATCGTAAAGCTCGGATTGAGCTGCTTGGACTAACTGTGAGTGGTCATTTATTTTATAATGTATGCATAATTATATGTTTAAAATGTGTTATGCATAAGTTTTATTGCAATAGGCTGAGTAGATCATTCTAAATGCGTTTGTTTATTTTTCGGATATGACTTGGTTTCTGGACATAAATTATTATGGATCTTGTGGGAACAATATTTTGGGCTCGGGTTTGAATTTGAAAATTATTTTTACTTGGTTTGAGTCAAAGATTTATGTAAAAACACGTTCTCCTGGTTTTATTTTTATTTTTCACTATAGCCATCCTCATGAGATAGTTCCTTCTAGACATTAGTTTGGAAACTCGTTCTCGGAGAGGTCATAGTATGGCATTGCCTAGATGTGAGTAAGTTCTTTGGAGGCTAGATCCTAGGGATGTCGTGATATAGTATTACCCGAACGTAGATGGATTCTGGGTATACCACCCAGATAATGTTTGATCGTGGGGATGTACTCGAATGTTGTAGGACTTCATGTTGGCCCCAAGACCACTAAGATGCTGAAGGGCTCAGTGCGAACTCCAACTTTTCTACGAGTAGCACATATTGATTATCACATGATTTATAAACAGGGATTTCGAGGAAATGTGGGCCACATGAATTTTGAGACATTTTATGATTTTGCGGGTCCATGGCTTATGATTTAATTTTATCTGGAATCCAGTTGTTTAATTTTACTATATGCATGGATGTTTTTAGAACTGAAGGATGAAGGTTTATTTTTTTGGGAAATATATTTTCAAATGTTTTTTCTCAACTCACACTTTTATTGGTTTTGTATTTTCTTCTAGGCCGTTGTTTAGAAACAGGTGATGATATTGTGATGAAGGCATAAGATTAGCACCACGCACTCGTCGACTTTTCCAGAGTAGGATTTTAGTTTTTTGTATAGTCACTTATGCTCTGTAATACCGTTCACTGGTTGATTTTGATAACTCAACGGTTAAATATAGTTAGTTATCCCTGGTTTGATAGTTCTTATCATAGGGTATTTTTACTATAAGGGTATTTTTCGAAACCTTGGTTTATTTGTTAGACAGGAGCATGGTCTTTCACGATTATCATAGCTTTTTCAGGAAGGGTCATATCACTTGGCACGCCTATCACGAGCTTCAGCCTGATAATGACCTAGAAAGATCCCTTGGGACCTTCGGGACAGAAGCTGGACGAACCAGAAGTGAGATTTGGGAAAATGGTTTAGAGGAAGAGGAAAATCCTGGACGAGAAAAGGCTTTCAAAGCAGCGACCTTATGATGAAGTATACGAGAAAGTCACTAAACTTGGAGCAAAGTTATCAGAGTAGCCATTAAGCATCATGACGAAGTTCATCATGCAGCCTAACAATGAACACATGCTTTAATATTGCCCGTACAATCAGCGGCGTAGCAAGAAAGCTGAGTAAATTTAGTTATATAGTCCTCCATAGACCCTGACTGTTGATGAGAATAGAGGGTGGGCTCCATCGAAGCACAATTCATGTCACCAAAATGCTACAGCAATAGCTCAGCAAATTGGCCCCAATTAGATGTAGAATAATGTTGTTCATATCGACTCATCCAAATTACCGCATTGGCACTGAAATGGAAAGTCATCATGGTTACTCATTGATGATGAAGGACATCATAGTAAGAGAGAAAACGATTTTTCATTTCAAGCCAACCTTAAGGATCCTCACCCGTGGAACGAGGAAACTCTAGCTTAGAAGAATGGTGTGGCGAAGGAGAAAATTGGTGGTGAAATGAAGAGATTGGCAGAATTATCTGTCTCTGGAAGATTACACAAACTGCTCGTGGGTTTGTGCAAACCGGGGTGGTTCAGTACGATTCGGTAGAGGTGATACCGGAACTGTACCAAGTAATTTTAACTGGTTTGGTACAGTATGATATTCCAAAATTTGTAATTGATAACGTACCGTACAATTTGCATTCGGTACGATTTCGATTTTGAGCCAAAATTACTCAATAAAAAATTCAGGCAAAATTTATGCAAAAAAAATCTAAATAATATATTTATACAAAACTATTTTGTATTAAGTAATTTGTACCAAGACATGCTCATACATGTGAGTAGAGAATTTGTATATGAATTGGTGCAATAATCCATAATGTATAACAGATTCATATTTCATTCATACAATTCCATAACAAATTAGCAAGTTATATTTCATAATTTTCACCAATTTGCACCAAGACCTGCTCATAATTTGTACCAAGTCGATAGGGATCGCAGCTGGAGAGGCCGAGACGCAGATCGCAACAGTGAGCGATGATGGTAGATTGCAGCTGGAGTGGCCGAGAGGGATCACAGCTGGAAAGGCTGAGAGGGAGACTACGGAGCTCATCGTTCGTGCTAGGGGCGACTGACGGTGGAGAGAGAGAGAGAGAGAGCCGAGGTCAAAAGGGATTACAGCTGGAGTGGTTGAGAGGGAGACTGCGGAGGGATCGCAGCCAGAGAGGCCAAGACGCAAATCGCAACAATGGGCTATGGGCGACGATGGCAGATTGCAACAGTGAGTTGTGGGCGCCTAGTTTTTTTTTTTGTGTAGAAGAAAAGTCGAAGACAGTAAGGTACTAAGGTTGGGTCGACTCTTATAAGTTAGAAGGGGGAGATAGCTGCATTCCCTTTTTTTGTTAGGGTTTCTAGTTTTTTAATTTTTAGATTTTATTTTATTTTTTAATTAATTAAAAAAAATCAAACCGGTTTGGTTTTGATACATGACGATATTCCCCAACACCGAAATCGATCCCATACCGGTTTGGAACCGGTACAGTATCAATACCGTATCGATCATCTATTTGATTTTTTTTCGGCTTGGTATGATTCGAAACGGGACGGTTTTTATATTTTGGAACGATATGCCCAGGGCTAGTGGTAGAACAGCGAAGGACAAACCCAATGACGTCAAAACATGGCCTGGAATGCTATTGAGTAAGGGGTGGGGTAAGGGTGGGTAATGTCGCATTGGAGGACTGAGGCGGAGTGGAAGGTACGAGAAACCGAGGGAGACCAATGAGGCATACCTCATGGATAAGTAGTTGTCACCTAGGAATGTACAACCATGTCTGTAGGTGGTGGAAATGGTGGCATCATGACTGGGTTGACGTAGCCAGTGATGGAGTCGTTAATGACTTAATCTAGCCTAACAAGGATCGCTAAAACTCTGAGGGCTAGTGGAAGATGGTATATTGAAAAGAAGCATGTGCATCTTTGATGACAGGACCCGTCCCAAATCCCTCGGGATTAGCATAGGACGTGCCTGCTCCCGTCTGACACGAAGTGTCAGACCAGGGATATTTTCGTCCTTTGCCCAACCGGGCTATTAGAGGGCGCTAGGATCCGAAGGAAGGAAGTGATGTCTCGTATCTGCTACAGCCGCATCCGCGATCAACCTAAAAGGCATTCAAAACATAAAAGCTGTGAGTGGATAAAACAATTATTTTATAAAAACATTTTCATCAAAAGACCTTTATGCCCTTCATTAAAAACATATGCATGCATTCGAAAACCATCTCTAAGGTTCATGCCCGGTCCCCATAAACCGTCATGAACCATCAAACCATTTGGGCCTTGGCCCGAAATCCTTAAATAAATACATGGGACCTCCGCCCAAACCAAAACACGTGGGAACCCGTCCCAAAGCCATCTCATATGGGTCTCAGCCCAAAACCAAATACGTGTGGGTCTCAACCCAACGCCGTCTCAATGAAAACTCGTACACATATACGTATATACATATATAACCCATCTTAGGCACTTCCAGAGAAGATGCCAACTCGGGGCACACAGCCCCTAGGGAACACATCCCCGAAATAGTCACGATGTCTCTATATATATAGGTATGCATACTACTCGGGGTCTCACTCCGAGTCTTCTCCCAGGAATTCTCCATCTGGGAGGCTCATCTTCGGACCTAGTCCGATCATCTCTCCGGAATTTGGTCCGCGACCACATCATAACACTCACTCCTGGAACGGGATCCCTATGGGGATACCCACTCTCGTATGTAGATCGTGACTCTCCAGGTCGACGTCTGGAGGAGGCCAATCAATAAGCTCATAAGGAGGGTATATACATACAAGTATACAAAATCATAAAACGGGACTCACGCCCGATAACACAAAGCAATTGAGCCTCCAGCCTGAACTCGTAAATCAATGGGGCACCGAGCCCGATATCTCAGGGTCAGTCACGATCCCGACCATAGCCATGCGTGCAACCATCAATCCATAACTGCTCTCAATCCTAGTATGTTGCCTTGAACACATCACTGTTGCGACCATCTCGAGACCATGGTGCACACGTCGCCCATCAATCCCCTAAACCGTCAGCACTCTGAAGTTGAGCCTCCATTGGCTGATCGACAATGGAACGTACATTGTGACCTCTCCGGAAGGAACGTATCCCAATCCGGAGGCGAGCGTCACATCGTCCGTCGCCTTGCACACAGCACCCGTAGCGACCACGACTTAGACCTACGGGTCGTCAATAGGGTCTCATGCCCATGTCAAAACCAAATCCAAATGGGTCTCATGCCCGATTTTATCTTTTCAAAACCATTTCATGAAAACTGAAAGCATAAGCGCGTATAAGCATGTATAAAACCTGAAAAACCTCGAAGTACATGCCAATACGTAAACACACACCAAAATGCCCTCAAGGCATCACAAAACATATAATAAAACATTTATGCATGCATCGATTTTAGAAGGAAAGTCCACTCACAGACCGTCCCAGCTGCCGCCTCGACACGCGTGTAATACGACTTTTCCAGGTTAATCGTCATCACCGGGACTTCCAAACCTGTCCAAATCACTTTAAAGGATTATTAACTACTTAATTAACCCCTCACTAAATCCCCCTAATTTTTCAGCATTTTTAACTATTTTTAATAGCGCACCGAAAATTTCGGACAGCCCGAACTATATCGAGACGATGTCCGATCGACTCGAAACCAGTCCCAAAATGTTCGTTACATCGAACAGATGATTTCACATGTTGGACACTTCCCCAAATTCCCTGTCACACGTCGTCACGTGCCTAAGGATTGCA
Source organism: Prinsepia uniflora (assembly GCA_032719365.1). Taxonomy (NCBI): domain Eukaryota; kingdom Viridiplantae; phylum Streptophyta; class Magnoliopsida; order Rosales; family Rosaceae; genus Prinsepia; species Prinsepia uniflora. Next base: position 63,255,124 of record CM064871.1, on the reverse strand, counting down.
CTGCGTGTGGGCCTCACGCGCCACTGCACAGTGCTTCTTCTTCCTCTCGACGGCCGGTCTGGCCGTCCAGTTCGGTTCCCCCTGCAACTTGGACCGACATGACCGGTCCAGCTTTATACCCGGTCCAATCTTCATCCGTTTTCTCCTAAACAATCCTAATCTTCCTAATTTAATCCTAGGAACTTAAATCTATAAACTAAAACCTCAAAAACCCTCAAAATCCACCCGGTCCAATTTTCTTCCACGGTTCAAATTTCTCAAAACTATCCCTGGGGTTCCTCAACCTTCAACCTTCCTCAAAATCATCTTAACACACTCCTACTAAACCATTTAACTCAACACAATAACCCATAGAGGCCCATAATGATTAAAACTGAAAATAGGAAAAATCGGTTAAACCGATACCTTTGCACAGGTTCCTCCTCCACTGTCCACGACGGCGCTCCCTTGGCCGGCCACCACATCCATCTGGTCCTCAGTTCACTCTCTGGCCTCTCAATCATGGTCCTAGGGTTGAAGGGTTTGGATTGGATTGGGAATGGTTGATCGGGTTTGGGTTTGGAAATGGGAAATGATCGATGAAGGAAAATGGATGGATATGCATGAATTGTTTGGGCTGGGCAATGGATGGGTGACACTTATCACTCATCCATTGGGCCTGTCCAATAATATCTAGGCCCCACTTCATTCCAAAAGTCTCTCGTCTCGTAAAACGTACAATAGTACGTTCAAACTTCCGTGAACCGTAACTTCTCCGTCGAACGTCCGAATTCCACGTGTTGTCTGTCTACGGGTTTGTATCGTCCCGATCTATGTAACGGTTCTCGACCCTCGGCCATCAGACTTCCCGGGTCAAAAGTCAACTATTGGCCCATATTCATCCAAATTACCAAAATACCCCTGAACTTCCAAATGTCATAACTTCTTCCACGGATGTCGGAATCGAACGTGTCACGTGTCTATGAACTCGTGACGTCCCGAACTACATCACAGTCATTGGTCAAAGTCCATTTGACCGTCTGAATGAAAAGTCAACTTTTCACCCATTCTAGGGGCAAAATCGTCATTTCGCCCTGAACGTCTGATAATCCTCGTCTAATCCCTGATTAATCTCGTTAATCCGTCATTAATCCTTAATTAATCCCGTTAAATCGGGACAGGTCGTTACATTTGATACCATCCATCGATTTGCAGAGTTCATTTTGCTGTGAGAAGAAGTTGGTGACTGTATCCAAAACCTCCAAATACTGGGCAGTGAACAGCTCCCCATTAAGGCTTGGATTTGTTGTTACCACTGGTGGCAATTTTTGGGTATTGAACCGATTTTGATACCAATTTGATAGAACCACGATGTTCTAGAAATAAAGAAATAGAGAAAGCATAAAGAAGGAAAAGGAAAAAAGTGACTTTCATTCCGAACTTATCAATGCTGAATGTGTGAGCTAAATACAGCTAAGAAAGTAAAACAAAACTACACATGAATTTCACCACGATTACAACGAATTTGTAATAATCATGGGCTAGTTCCATAATTTAAGTGGGCCTTTGGACAGAGCAATAAAATAGGTGAGAGATGGTGATAAGGAATGATACTATCATATTGGACTTTTTACAATTCAATTTTTATCCTATATTTCTGATTATTGATGTTGAATTGAACCTAAGCTAAGAGGACAACATGGGTTATAGGGTTATAGCTCAAATGAGTTTCTTTTATGAAGTATATTCAAGGATGAAAATATCGATATTGATGGATATATTGCTAGTCAAATTTACGAATATCTCGCCCCAAATATCGATATCGTTTACGGTCAATAAAAATGACGGAAATTCGGTCTAAAAGTTGGAAATTTGGAATGAAACTTTGGAAAAAACTTAGGTACTCAATGATGGTTATATAGGACTAATAAAAACTATAAAATGAATTTGTTATAATAAATATATAATGAATAATATGATACAATAGAGTTCTGCTGATAACTAATAATATAAAATTTTAAACATAAATATAAATTGAAGTGAATTACTATAATTGAATGTTAATATAATTAACAACATAAAAATAAGCATAAAAAAATTTCAATGGAAGAAAAATTATAAAATGAGTAAATATATTTAAAATTGGAAAAAAGATGAAAAAATTGAGTCAATCTTTGTTCAAAAATTGGAAAGAATTGATATATTTAAAATTGGAAACAAAAAAAGGACAAATATAATTGCAAATTTGGGGGAAAAAACAACAGCCGCGTGCACCTAGGGTGGAAAGAATTGATATATTTAAAATTGAAAAAAAAGGACAAATATAATTGCAAATTTGGGGAAAAAAAACAGCCACGTGCACCTGGGGTCGAACCTAAGACCTTCACAATTTAAAGCCAAACAGGACAACAACAAACCAACTCGGATAAGCAAACCCAATTGAAAACATAAGCAACCAAATAATATATAAAGCATACAAATAGGCACCTATAACAGTCATCTTCAACTTCGCGCGGGTCTGCGATTCGGGTATTTTGACCTGGCGACATGACCCAACTGGAACTCAATGGTTTTACGTCCGATTTTCATGAACTTTGGCCCTATCTCGATTGTTTTAATGAAATAAGGAGATCGATGAGCTTAAAACAAGGAATAATGTCGATATTTCGCTCAATTTCTTTCCCCCCCCCCCCCAATCTTACGTGCCATCGACCAAATTTACTGATATATCGACCGATATATGTTTTGGTCCATAGTTCATCCTTTTTTTTAGTTTTAATTCAGCTCATAATCCATTCTAATTCATTTTTAATTCGCATAATCATTCTTGAAATTTTCTTTTTATTGTCTTTTTTGTACTTCAATGATATTAGAGTAGATTCATTCACGTGTGAAAATTTTCTACCATACATATTCGTATAGTGTTTGCTATAACTAAAATACATATATTTTTATTCTTTAGCTGATTAAAATTTGTGTGTATTTAAAAACAAAATTACATAATGAAAATATATCGGATTGTAAATCTTAGAATGATGTTGGTTCAACCCCATCCTTGCCCTTGGGGAGTGGTGAGCAGCATCAGACACGGGCCAATGTATGAGCTAGGGTGGGCTTCAGCCCATCCAAAAATCTCAGCCCAATTTGAAATTAGCATACCAATTCAATAATTTAGCCCATCCAAAAATTTTAATCCTATTTTATTAGCCCATTAGACACATTAGCTTACATATTCTTACACACATTAGCTTACATATTCTTACACACATTAGCCCAACTATTTTTTTTTGGTGATCCATCAACCCACTCATTCATTAGAAGAGAATTTATTAAGAGAAAATTATTTTGTTATGCATCAACCCATTTACACACCAGCCCACCATTTTACGTGGTCAAAGCTCACATGTTTGGGTGACTGGGACTAAACTTTTATTTATCTAAGGGAAATTATTAATAAAATATGAAGATACAAAATAAGATATGAATGGATTCCATTAAATACCATCACTACAAGAATTTATAGCTTTGGCGGCAAACAATTTCGTGGCAAAGCACAAATTTGTCGCAAAAGGGTCACTTTCACGACAAAATTCATAATTTGTCGTGAAAGGTTCAGTGGGAAATTTCAATCATCCTGCAAAATTTTAGGCGACAAACAAGAGATTTATAACGGCAAATTGTTTCGTCGCGAATTTTTTTCCAAAAATAATTTCGGGCTGAATTATTTCCTTTCAATTTACGCAGGAAAAAAAAGCGGGATTGATTCCCGCAAAATAAAAGAAAGAAAATTTTGACCTTTTGCTGGCGAAATTAGAGTTTGCCGGCATGGGAATTAAAGAAAGAGTCAAAACGGCGTCGTTTAATCTTTGTGTTCTGGACAAAAATATGCCCTTTTCATATTTTTTTCTAAGGGTGAAACCCTATTCGATCAGTACTCTTCAATCCTCATCTTGCGGTTGCCGCTCAAGAGGTTTCTGAATTCTCCAATTTCTTCTTGCCCGACCCTTTTTCCTCTTCCTCGGCCTTTTTCTGAATCGAAGTGTTCTCGCAGTAGGGAAAGAAATGCAGCACTCACTACCTGGGTTTTCGCAGCAGGGAAAGAAAAGCAACGCTCACTTCCTGAGTTCTCGCTCAGCTTCCTCTCCCAGGTTTGTCCCAACATCTGGATGACACCATTCTCAGCGTCAACCTCTCTTGGTTTTCTCTGAGGCTTTTGCTACTTTGACTTCCCCTCTCGCGTCTCATGCTCTCTTGGTTCTCTATTTTGACTTCCCCTCTCGCGTCTCATGTTCTCTTGGTTCTCAGACTCAGGCTTTCGCTAATCTGACTTTCCCTCTCCATATCAGATTCTGTCAGTTATCTTTAAGCTTCAAGCGTCTCTCACTCTATGCCCTGAAGAAGAAACCATTCCAAAGACCAGCTCTTTCCTAACGAGGTCATCTCTTCCGTCGTCTTCCATCCATCACGACCAGATTTATTTGGTTTTTTCTTTTCTAGTTTCTTAATATGTACACCATCCAATGAATTGACCAAGATTTATGGTTTTTTTGTTTGGTTGCGAAGCCAAGTACTCCAGAAATCCCGACAATCCCACTAAGTGTATGCTTTTCTTTTTTGTGGTATCCAAATCCAAACTTTTCATATTTAATAAGCTCTTGTTCTTCTCTTTGGGTGGTGCATTTGAGCGTGTACGCCCTCCAGATTATTAGGTTCATTTTCTAGCAGTGTCATGACTAGCTGTTGGTTTTTGTATATTTTTTTATCAGCTATTGCTGTTATCTAGATAGAGTTTGTTCGAGAAGTTAGGTGGTGTTGGGAAGAGGCAAAACCTTTGCCCCTAATGCCAACCTCTGGTTCAATTGACCTGTCCACTTGTTTGATTAACCAGAAACTTCACATGGTAATTATCCGTACTTACGTTCCAGGAGTTCATTCAAACTTTTCTACAAAATAATTTATTTATTTATCTGTTTTCCAAAATGAAGTTTCTATACACATGTTAGAGTGGGTTTAAAAACTTTAAAACACTTGCTGTCTTATATGAGAACACAAGTGTAAGCTTATGGATTTTGCTGTACGGCAGCATAATTTCTCATGAATGTACAAGACAGTGAAGAAAACACAGATTATACAGTTATGCAGATCAAATTGATACTAAAAGTAATATGCATGACATGTTAATTTTAATTTTAAGATGTGAAATGCAAATTCTTGCATTTAACCTCTATCACGTATCTATTCCTTTGAAGAACATGAATTCAAGCCAAAACATTTTCAATTTGCTGCTTTTCTCTTCAGCTTGCGATATACATTGAGAGGAAGCATCAATTTAATGAAGACTTTCTAGATTGCATTGGAAGCCAGGATCATTCATCTCCTCAAACTGAGGTCAAACTGTTATTTCTTGTTTTAAATTTATTTCTTTAATTTATTTGCTTCTAATTTGTTGCGTGCTTGTATGCAATTTTATTGCTTATGCACTAAATCATAGTTGACCTAGGATGCAGGAAGACAGTCTGGATGATGAGGACTCGTATATAATGCAAACACCTGGTGAAAACTTTGATGGGAAACGTGACAGGTGGACTAAGCAAGTGAGATCTCCTTGGTTTTCTTCATTAAAGACATAACTAATTCTTTTCGAGTCATTTTTATTTGAAATTAGATCAACATTTATTATACTTCAGCTATTTGCAGTTGAACGATTTATAATTTCTGTTCAAATGTGTATGTGTGGTTCATGGTTATGCACTGAGGCTGCATGAGCTGAATTGTAATTCAGACCATCAAAAGCAAGATTATGGGTCCACCCATACTGCTGTTGATTAGTTATGCTTAAGTGAGGTGGATATTTGAAGATGTAAGAATGCTGGTCTATTGTAATTTACTTTAATTGATATCTTTTCCACTTGAACTTTCAATAGAAATTCATCTGAATTGAGGATTAGAATGTTTATTGTTCTATCCTTCACTGGCATGATTGGAAAGGACCCCAAATCGCAGTTCTGGTCGAAGTGGGTGTTGGGCTGGTAGACTAGTAGGCTTGGAATTCTATTAGGTAAATCAGGGCATGACCTGAAAGGCCTGGTTAACAATGGAAGAAATCTTTCTAATTTTTGAGTACCTTTCATAGCTTAGAAGCGTTCTTAATATGCTTTGTAGGATTCCTTGCCTGTTGCTATGGAGTTTGAGTTCAGTTGTTAGTTAAAATCTATTAATAAGCAAAGAGAATATGTAGTATAGTGTCTGTTACATTTTTAGGTTCTCCATGATTTACTTGTGTAGCATTCTAAGATGAGAAAGTAAGTTAATATGATTTACGCACTTTACCTTGATCATGCTGCTGCCCTGCAACTTCAGATGATATACAACACTCTGAAGAAAGTGAATCAAGAATTAGTACTGAGTCTGAAGCTGTTGTCTTAGCTACTGATCTCAAACCTATCAAGAGGGGTTCAGCTGGTGTGGCAGGAACTATGAAGCTCCTGAAGTCAAATCAGAGCATGCATGCACCATTCATGCAGGTTGATGCAACATACACAACCATATAACAATCTCATTAGGGTTTGTGCTCCTACCAAGTTTGAAGAATATGGAAGTTGATTTTTTTTTCCATTTCTTCATTGTAGGAATCACTACTTATGACAGAAGACATGCATGAAGAACGGCTCCATGCTGTTGAAGCCTTTGGCGACTCATGTGTAAGATTGAGACATTTTTTATCTTTGTCTTAAGTTTCACAAGTTTCTTTGTATTAGTATGGAATGGGTGGCCATAATTTTTTGCATAGTTCTTAGGTAGAGATTCAGGTGAAGTAAAAGAAGATTTTGAGATAATGAAATTCACGAGGACAACCTCATGAAATGTGAAAGATTTTCTGAATTTTATCTTTGCTTATGAACTTGTATTCTTCTTTAACTATGGTTCCCCTGTTTTAGCTTAAATTTAACTGTGGTAATATAAAGTGGCTGTATTTTAGTGAGTTCACCATAATCAAGTTTTGTTATGCTAATTGTGATTACTCTATAATAACAATTTGGTACTTAGTGTGATTTAACTATGGATGTTTCTTCATTTAAGTACCAAACCTTCCTTTTGAACCAGAAGGCTTTATGCAATCTCAATCAAGGATGGCTACTTTCAATGGGATTGACAGGTCAGCCTTGAAAATTATGAACTTTTCTTTAAAAAATAAATATGTAATGCATTCTTAGTTACGAGTCAATTTCATAGTTGCACTGCATAAACATAAAAGTTGCAGAATTTGAAGATGCTGTACTTGAGCATCATTCTTGTACAAATGGACTGCCACCAGTTGAAGAGTTCCAATATGCCTGGCAAGGTTTCATACATATGTTCACATGCAGATTTTGCTGATTCTGCAAATTTATGCGACTCTTAGATTTGCAATATCTACAGATTTTTCAAATATTGCAGATTTATGCAGATTTTGCAATATCTGCAGATTAGGCAGATTATGCAGATTATATGTACATACTTCTTCTGGTTAAAGATTAATATAAAGAAAATGGGTTTGTGATCTTATTTCATGGACAATACTGTTATGGTTCTACGCTTTTAATTTGACTCCTTGCTCCTATGTTATAACTTTACTAGGAGTATTTGGGTTAGGAAGGGTATATTTCAATTTACTAGTAAACTCTTTTAAGGATTATTGAAGTGAATGGAACCTTTGTCCATTTTGGCAGTGGTATAAGGCTTGATTTGGGCCCTGAAGACAGAAGAAACATGGGAAAAGAAAGGTTTTCTATCTTGTATCTGACAAGATGTGTTTGTGGGACAATTTGAGCTGTTTTAGCTGAAATGCTTATATCAGTTCTATACTTTTCCAATAATTCCTAAGTATGATGATCTTGGCACATTAAGACATTTGAGCAATTACCTATTTTCTGATTCCAAGGTAGTCATGCACCTTGTGGTAAAGCCTAGTGGGATTTGCTCGCATACTTTCTGCTGCCCTGGCGTTGCTTTCCCTTTCTCATATGCATTGATGCATATAGCCTATTATACATGAGAAGTAGACACTGTCAAATAATATCTTTTCCAATTATCTATTTGATACCATGCATACTCTCATTAGGGCTGAAATTTCATCTATGGGACTACGTGGGGCATCTTGCTCCATTGACTGTTAGCAAAAATTGGTTTGTTATACCATTATTTTGAGTGCAACTTAAACACAGTGTGACAACTAACAATTGAGAAGAATTATTATATAGTAGTGGAGGATTGTTGAAGAGAGGCTATAATCAATTGGTGATTGAAGAACACATCTTGGAACAAATATGGTAATTGCTAACTATGTAGAGCTTAGGTTGAACAAGTTAAGAAGACTTTAATTTGTTTACATGTTTTGGGGACTTGAAATCGGAGTTGGTATGAGTGCTCCTGGGTTAGTAACAACTTAGAGGAACCATATGGTATGGTATATGGTATGCTTGTATCTAATTCTCCATTATAGGTTTGAAGAAGAATCCCATAAGTTTGAAGTGTCTACTTGTTTTGTTACAACTCAGTTTGAATGTTTGTCATATTCCACACCAACTATGAAGGAAATGGAAATCACAACTCATTTTGAATAAATGTGAAATCCTAGGATGATGAAAAAAACGAAAACTTTTAGGTCACATTTCATACCCTTAGCTCAGTCTAGTTTGGATGGATTTTTGTGAAACTTTCTATTCCATTTTGCCAATTTTTGTAATCAAAATTGATTGCTCTCTGTGGATTGGATTGAATTAGATTAAATTGAATACGGTGTATTTCTTTATGTATGAACTACATCATCTTAGTTTTTCTCCTCTATTTGAGTATGAGATGAGGTCTCTAGTCTCTTTATGAACTTTCCTTTCATGGTTTTCTCGCTTTCTTTTCTACATTTTCCTCTGCCTCCATGTATGCATGTGTGTGTATTGTAAAGTGAGAAAATCTTGAGTCCTTGCCACTGATCTAAATCTAGTCTTACTGATCTCATTATATCTACTTCATAAATTCAATACATTCCTTCACTTATATGAACTTCGTTATTTGACTGTATAGTGTATATAACATGTGTTTTTTTTATGTTGGTTTCATTTGAAGGATGACATGATAGCTAAAAATACTAATTATCTCCAAGCGGCTGCGAAAGAATATCTTGAGGATACTCCATTGGATGAGATATCTGTAGAGATGATCCTAATGTTGGCCTTAATATTTTGATGGATGTATTTGGAAAGAAGCCAGAAATGCAGATACGTGGTTTGGGATATGGACATGTTCGTGAGATTGAAAGCTCTCGATCATCAGCATTTATTCCCTATGGTAGTTTTTTTCCTTATGTAGAACTTAATTTGACATTTAGAAATTTAGCTACTACTTGTTTTGTATATTATGTTATTAATTTATATAAAGATTACCTTTTCTACAATTGTTGTGGTGTGACTTTTCAATAAATCAAGTCCTATTGTGACATTTAAATGTAAAAAATCCTTGTAATAATTGATGTGTACATTCATGTTACTAGATAAGCTTTAGGCGACAAAGATGTTTGTCAACATAGAATAGCTATCGCGACAAATGGAATTAGTTATCATAAATTCTCTATCATGATAAATCAAATAGAATTTGTCGTCATAGATCCTCTATTGCGACAAATTAAATAGAATTTGTCGTTATAGATCCTTTATCGCAGCAAATTGCATTTGTCATTATAGTGTACCTATTGTGACAAAGATGTTTGTCAGTATAGGGCTTTTACGTGTTCATAGATATTCTATTGTGGCAAATATATTCGTCATGATAGATGTGCTATGGTGGCAAATATGTTTTGCCAAGATATAATGGTTTAGGCAACAAATTCATTTGCCAGGAGAGATTTTCTTTCCTGACGAATTCGTTTCGACCCGGAAGACTTCTCCAGACAAATAATTTGACGCGAAAGGTTTGTCGGGAAAGAAATTCTTAGGTGGCAAAAGTTGAAAATTTGTCACGAGAGGTCTTTGCTGGCGATCTTTTACTGACAAAGCTCGCGACAAATATTTTCGCCGCGGTAGACTTTAACTGGCAAATTTTGGCTTTTGCGAGAAATATTTTTTGCCTCCAGAGCTATATTTTTTACTAGTGCATAAAATTTCCTAAATTGAAATGAAAAGATAAATTCGTTTAAAATGAGATGTAAAACAACACAAATATTACAAATTACAAACAAAAAATCTAAATATTACAATTACAATTGAATTTAGATACCTCCTTCATTAATTTAAATACTTAATGTAAAATAATTTGTTACTAACTCTTTATCCCCACAATCAATGAATAATTGTAATATTTGTTACTTAATTGTATTATGGAGATTTCAAAGATTATGACTTCCGTTTAGGTATATATTTTTCTTCTTATTATTAATTAATTTCACTCGTATTGTTGAATTTTGCTAAAATTTCATATTAAAGTTTAGCCCACCTCGTCTTCAAATCCTGGGTTCGTGCCTGAATAGCATGGAACTTTAACGTTATATCTTAAGGCTTTCCTTTATTAGAAATCCACATGCAATATTCTGGAAGTTCCAAACCAAATAAATGCAACATGAGAATGAGATGTTTACGTACGTTTCAATAGAGCGAATTCAGTAATGATAGAATAAGCCTTATGGTCGATCAAATGTCCTGCGTCATTAATTTGAGCTAAAATCAACACCCCATGGGCCACGCCAAATTAATCATACTTTAGCCCTAGAAGAGCTCCACATCGGTAACCATAACGTGTAGAGCTCCACCCCAAGGTGTAGTTGATAAGATTCCTTTCTTTTTAATGTATGGAAATGACAACTCTATCACTCATCATTTTCAAGCTAGTCATGCTTGTTCAATGTTTAGTGATGATGGGTGGGATATATAGCAAATCTTTCCAAGCTTGTTTGCGGTATTTCATGTTGATTTATTCCATCCTTAATCAACATGTCGAATATGAGAGAACATTTCACTAAGTTGTCGAATCCACAAAAGTAAAAATGCGATTTATGTTAATGATGAATGTTACGTACATACATTTTATAAGTCATCAACAATTAGACGTACGTACTTTTATAGGATGTTATTCATTAGTCACATTACAATTTCATGATAATTTTTCATATTTTAAAAACTAATAATTGACTCGCATAATTAATTTATAAAGAGGTTGGAAAAATTATAGGTCCACGTGTACCTCTGTAATGTGCACCTAAAAAATAAGGTCAAAAGCATAGAAAATTAAATTAACTTAATTACCATTATTTTAATTAAGGACAAATAGGTCAAGCTAGTGTTAATAAAATAAAATAAAAAAATTATCTCAGTGTAGTTATAAAATAGTTAAATTAAACACGTTCTTAATTTTATTACCACATATCTCTTCTCTCAATCTCTCAACGACATACGGAACTCTCTTTCAGAGACTTCTAGTATAAATTTCTTTTGCATGAGAATTTAGCTTTTCTAGTTTGATTTTATTTTTAATTTTTTTTTTGTGTGAATTTTTTCTTTCGATTTTCTTGATTTTAGGTTGTAATCAACATGAATTCCAGGCTTATTTTCGAACCAGTTTGCTTTAAACCATAAAGATTTATCTGATTTTCATTTCACCAACAACAGTAATGGCTTCAAAATTTTCTGACCATGTAAGATTTTTTTTTTGTTTTTTTTTCTTGCTTAATCCCTATATTCTACGTTTTGATGTATTTTGATAATGCTTCCATAAAGTTTGTTTTACCTTTAGTACATATCAATTTCTGGAGTATCCCTGCATAACAAAAAATCATTCTTGATGATTTTGCTGGGCTAATGATCGCTTTCTTGCCTCTTCTTCAGTACATCTGATCTCTAGCGACAAAATTAAAGAATCGCCATCAGGGCATATTAGATATTCGACTCTTCGTGTTATATCTTGAGAATTGAATTTTTGTTCTAATTTTTTGTTTGGGGCTGAGTTACACATATATCAATATTAATTTCCCATAAGGCTGAACTCTAAACTATTTTGAAACAAAATTAAACTTACATTAATGTATTTGGTTATGTGTTTTGACGTATTTTGATGTTAGTACTGTTGTATGGGCATATTTTTCTGATAGTTTCTTGATTCTCTATATTTGCTTTCATTAAAATTTTCATGTGTTTGGTTAGATAACAATTTATGTTCAAAAAATAGGTGTTACGGGTAAAGTAAAGTGTACAATCCTTTTTATTTCGAAGTACAATTTACTTCAAAATAGAATCGTTCACTTTTAAAAATTCAAAAAAAAACATATAAATTAAAAATAAAATAAAAGACAAATTGACACATGATTAATCTTATTGGTGAGTAAATTAGTCGATAATCAACTCTCAAGGTCAAATAATACGGCACTTAAGTAAAAATCATTGAAACACTATAATTGTAATAAAAATTAAGAAGATAAAAAACAAATTTATGTCGTATAAAGGTGCACGTATCGCACCGAAATGCCTCTCATACGTGCGGATGCACCTGCGAAACGAATTTAATTCATTTAGATAAAGATGAAAAAGATTATGTTTATGTGGGACTTAATATATATAGTGACGGATAAGTTATGGATGTTGATGATATCCAAATTTGGGTTCAATGAATTGTCTTGCTGACCAAAAACCACACCAAACATAAATTGTCTCTCCTAGCATATGGTCACATGTACATTAGCAATTAAAGTTTCAAAATGTCACTCTTGCGCTTATCCTTTTGTATGCATTATCTTTTATATTAATGAGTATCATAGTTCATAAAAGAAATGACAACATTTGTATTCCACTTTGATGTCTTATACTTTTGATTTATCGAATTATTTTTGTAAATATATCATAATCGTAATCATTTATTGTCTATAAATGATGATATTAATTAGACCGTCTCTATAAAAAAAAAGATTGAAGGTCGTTAGTCATTCATATATATTAACTAAATGAATAGTTTGTCATGCCAATTTTATTTCATATAAAAAGCGTTAATTTTTTTTTTAATTTTTTACGAAAAAATTAATCTTGATATTATGCTTTAGATAATGAACAGTTTTTTTAAAAGACAATTCGATAAATTGAAAGAGTGTACAAAAGTAGATATCATCAAAACTAAATTTAAATATTATCCTAAAAGAAATTAGTATAAAGAAAGAAAGTAACAATTTAAAATTTTAACAAAGATAACTTGAATACATGCGGCGCAATCTGTTGATGAGAGAGATAAGAAACCCAAGAACTAGGTGGCTAATAGCGCACAACCCAACATGAATGATAGCGTGCGAAAGGAAAGAAAGCGGAAGTTGTATATCTAGATCAACTACGTATATATGTACATGTAGGTACGAAACTGTTCAGAACCGTATATCTAGATCAACTACGTATATATGTACATCTAGATCAACTACGATTTTAAACAGTTTCGATTCAAACCAAACCATTAGTAACGGTTTGGATCGAAACGACTTTATTTCCAATTTTAAAAAATTCAAATCATATCGAACCGTTAAAATTTTTAACGGTTTAGATTTGGATATTGCCAATATCGATATCGAACCGCACCGTGTTCACCTATACATATACGTACGTATAGAAGATTCTTGGTTAGGGACGTGATTTAGTGAAGAACTACTAGCTTTATTACATATTTATCTTCAAGAAGAAGCTAACACAATGATGAGGATTAGAAGCATTTGATTCTTCCAACAAGAATTTTGAGTGTTTATACTGTACCTACTGCGTGACTGAGATTATTCATGTAGAATGGATAAGACAAAATGTGCCAATGCTAATAAACAAGCTCATTTATTCTACATATTTTATATTATTCTTCGAATTAAAGTTCTCATATATATATATATATAATTTAAATATGAATAATAGATAAAGTTGATATTTTTTTACTTTTATCGTAATTTAAAATATAATGAGTTTATATTCTAATATGTGAACAGAAAATATCATAATTAATGTAATATATATATATATATATACACTTGAATTAGAGTAACACAATATATAGTTACTATCTTATTATTCCCTTGTAACCAAATAGAACCTGCTTCGACCTTTTTACGGTCTATTCAGCTCGATCATATTCATGTACAAATAATATGTTATATATTTATATTATTCCCAGAGGATCAGGAACGTCTTAAATTATAATAGCTAGTCCCAACTAAAGAGTGGTTCAAATTATGAAGGCATAATTTTGTGGACCATGTCCTCACCGGAATTATGAAGTACATGATAACATATATATACTCATGGATGTGTACATGCATATCTATATGTTTTGGGAGTACTGGATTCTAAGGTTGTCTTTAATATTGGCAACTTCTTAATTATCCGGTCATGATAATATATATATTGGAAGTAAGAAAAAAGGGAGCTGGTATCTGCTCCTTCGATTAATGATTTTTTCTATACATAGTTAATTCATTGACATCATTCGGCTAACCTATGCTACATTCATAAATATATCTAGACAATGCGTACTTATATATCTTAGCGTCGAGAGAATATTCTTGTTTCATATTTTCAATTTTTTTTAAAAAAATTCATATATATATATATATAAATTAACTGTTTATTATTAGCTTAATCTGATGATGAAATGTAAGCAAGTATTTTTCTAGTATTCATATTCAATATTTGATTTACAATATGATTTATAATGTGATCTTCCTAAAATGTTTAATGTACGTATAAATTAAGGTTTTCCAATGTTGGATAACATAAGTATGAAGAAGAAGGGAGAGAGGAGGTGGCCCCACGTTTATGCCTTAGCTTTTATATATATGAAGGGATTATGGACCAGGAGACAGGGAGAGATTTGATGTCACGTAGAGTGGGCAACCCCCAAATCCTTTTTCCTAGTTTTGCTTTGATCCTCTTGTACGTAAGGGATGGTCTTTTGGCATCGTAGAGATTGAGATACGTGCATGAAAATACACAAATATATCTCTCAAAGCCTCAAAGCAAAGCAAAAAAGAAGAGTGTCGTATCCAAATCTTCTCAGCGCGCAGCAGCTGCAGGCCTGCAGTCACTATAAAGCAAAGTTGTTCTCTCTCTCTCTCTCTCTCTCTCTCTCTCTCTCTCTCTCTCTCTCTCTCTCCACCATGTCACGTTCCAAACCAGCTCAGCTAAGCTAACACACTCTCTCTCTCTCTCTCTCTCGACGTTCGAGAAAGTGCAACATAAACCCTCAATCCTATAAAGAAAACCAACCCCCAAACTCCGTGAAGTAAAAAAAAAACTTCTGAAAAGAAACTTCTTAAGTTCTTAACCCTCCCCAGCTCGCTCTCCCTTCTCTTACTTTCTTCATCTATCTATAAATTCACCATAATCATCCAGCAATGATAAGTCTTATCATTATCTTATCCTTCTTCTAATTTTAATTCCCTTCATCCCATGTCCTAGCTAGCTACCTGGCTACAATTGAGTTAGGCATCTTACAGAAACAAATATGACTAGTGGTGCTAGTGCTTGTTGCTTTTTTAAGTTGGTGTTGGGGTCGCTTGCGGTGGTGGGGTTTATCTGTGTTTTGATGGTTACCCTAGAGGCTCAAGGAGGAGGGACAACTAAAACAGCAGCAACCTCCACGTCGTCCAAGGCGGAGTCTTTTGCAAGAGATATCGAACATGCCGCGGATCCGGTAGGAAAAGAGAAGCTTGTTCATCCGGAGCTGGATCTCAACTACATGAGCAAAAGAAGAGTTCCCAATGGACCAGATCCTATTCACAACAGGTGGGTTCATCTTGAGTTTTTCATCATCCGATCCTGATTGCAAGAAGAAAGATATACAAGCTAATATAAATTTCCTCGAAAAAGAGAGAAATTAAGTTTTATAGGAAGAAAATACATCCCTTTTTTATTCAATATCAGTAATACATGACTGATCATGTCTTACATGAGCATCATGTATGTATATTAATAGACTAGAATAACTACCTGATTTTCATCGTATGCATATCTTGTGTTCTTTGTTTTTTCTCAATATTTGTATAACTAGGGCAACTAGCATGCACCAAAATAAAATAAAAAAATTAAGAGAAAGTTATTATAAATATGCTTTTAAGTACTGTTGTGTTGCAACAGCTAAAGTATAACCAGTACAGTTTTTAATCACCATTTACTCACTCCAATAAAAGGGAAAAAAAATAAAGTACATACATATATATATATATATATGCTTATATATATCTTCACTTTATTCCATAATTAAATGATGTTTGTTTAAAAGCTAATTAACATTTCATCTTGTTCTCTACATTTTTGGTACGTAGCAATTCAACCTGCTTTACCTGGCCTCTGTCTTTTCTTTCCCCTTCTTTTTTGCCTCCTTTATTAGGACTTGGGTGTTGTGGGAATCTTGAGCTGCAAAGTTAATCATCATTAATCTGATGCTTAAAAAAATCCTACTAAATTAATTAGTTGGCGAGGATATATATTAACAAAATTATCTCTCTGCATTTCGTAAACTAGAAAAAGAAATATATCTTTGCATTTCAATTAAGTACGTGCTCATTTGTTTTTATATAGGAGAGCCGGAAGTTCTGGACGACCTCCTGGACAAGCTTAATTAGCATGTCATTAATAATTAACGTTTCCTCTAGTTAATTAAGAAGCTTCAGCTGGCCTGAGTGCAAATCGAAGACGATGACACGGTGGTGATGCACATGTTAGGCAATTGTGTACGTATGTATGTGTTTTGTAAGCATTCTTGAAAAAAAAAAAAGGAAAAAAAATAATTGAAAATTCCAGCTCGATCTGTGTATATGCATCATGCATGCATGCATGCACAAATGCAAATCTTTTTCACTGACAGAAATGGCTTTGGGACGTGTTCGGCTCAAGAGAGTGCTAAAAGGAATGAAGATTACACAAAAGAATCCAGCCAGCTAGCGATGAGATATATATATTTTTTTGTTTTACTTAAAATATAAAATTTTACGAGTACGTTAATTAAATGAGCTAGCTCGCATGTAAAAATTAACCGAATTAGAAAATTTTACATTAATTGTGATCGAATGTGAGGGAGCAATTTTTAGTAGATATTATCATTGTCTTTATTACATATATATACATAAATATTAGTTTGATAACAGCATATGATAAGGTTATATATATATTATATAAATTATCATAAAGTAATAAAAAAAATGTTATATTCGAGCAGCAGCAGCCATATGCATCATGCGTGGGAAGGTTTTGTCTGTTCAAGATTCTCAAATAAATAATAATTTAAATATTAAATTGATATTAATTTGCATGGCATGAGTTCCAAAATAATAAAGTGATCAATCCCACCAAATTAAAGGTGTTTATTGAATTGCATCTGGAAAATAAAGGTGGTTAATTATATTCTTCTTGCATCTTAGTCTTTAATTTCATTCGATTCTTTGGTGAAATTGATGCTACACTAGCCTAGCTAGCTACGTTCATTCAAAATTCTAACCTACAAAAAAAATTAGGTAAATTAAATCCGAAATCGGATGCAAACTTAATGAATAGCTAGCTAGCACGTATGTTTTATATATATTAACAATAACATCTTTTAGTCTAGCTAGCTCGTGGCCAAACAGACGAAATTAAAAGGTGAAAAGAAAAGAGAGAGATTAAACTAAGAAAAAGAAGTAACTATACGGTCTTCAAAGTGAAGCTTTTTCTTCTCTCTTTTTTATTGGGTTGAGAAGCAAATTGCAAAGAGGTAGCCAAAGACCGAGTCCAAAAATTAAACAGATAGATTTGGGTTCAAAATGGGACAATTACCCAAGAAAGGACAGAAGATATATATAAAGAGCTTGGAATAAGTGTTGCTCTTTCTAGCTAGCATGCGAGAGTTGATGAGGCAAAACAAGTTTAACTACAAGGAAAAATTAATATCAAATTAATGGGATATATTGCTCCACACACTCAACCGCAGTGATCAAGGACTCAAGCAGGTTCCGACAATGACTAGGAGGATTTGGTCATATATATAGACAGCTTGATTATCTCGATATCAGACCCATAATATATATTCACATAGTAATTAATTTTTTATAACCAATTGGCAATGGGTGAGTAAACCAAGATCATATATATAAAACACAAATTGTATTTTTGTTTTTCCGATATAGGATATTTGCCTCACATCTCAACATAATCATATATATATATATATTTGTCTTAACAACCTTTGTTTATGTTTCTTTTCACATTAATTTTGTAGTTGATTATATATAGAAGAGGAACAATTATATAATAAATGGCCTTGACCATTAATTATATATATATATATAGCACAGCAATTAAGAAGCCTGATGAAGAATATATTATTCCTGAAAATATATAAAGCACAAAGTAGTCATCAGTCGTGCATGCACTGCGAATAGAATTGGGTGGTGATGTTGTCACCATTAATGTCACCTTTAATATAAACATGCTGGTCAATAATGTTTGTAAAGTCCACCTTCAAAAGGCTGAAAATTGAATGATTCTTTGGTGCGATTTCTTGGACCAAAATTAATAAACTCAAAACAATATTGCCGTTTTTGTGCTTGTTTGTTCCTTTAATAACCTCAAAACCCTTATTAACCCAGGGATGCAATTTTGGTAATTTGTATGTTTCTCATGATCATTTGTGGACAGGCTGCGCGCAGCCTGCTTTGACAGGACCCGTCCCCGAAGAACAAAGTTAACCGTGTCCGGTCCTGCTCCCGTCTGACAAGTCAACTGAAAATCCGAAACTACCTTTCAGCACCTGCCAGACAAGGGATATTTGCGCCGGTGCCCGCTCATACCTCCACCTCTCAAATAGCCTCGATCATCGCGCCACGACCTGAAGGGTCAATAAAACAGAAAAGGTGTGAGTGGACAAAAATGACCACTTATAAAAACATTTGTCAAAATACATTCTTACCCTCCAGTTTTCACAAACTTGCATGCATATCGTAAAACATGAGTAATAGTATGAAATCATTCAAGTATGAACAGTGGACCCATAAAATCAAAACATATTTTCCCATGGTCCATAAAACTCATGTTCACCAAATCAGTTCATGTGATAAAGCATCAAATCCCGGCTCTCAGGCCAAAACATGTGAAAACATAATCACCTGGCCACAAAGACCAAGAACCCGTACTCAATACCAGTACGTCATCACAAACAACATCAATCAGCACTAATCACCAGTGCACAATAAATATATCAATCCAATCAATCTGCACTACTCACAAGTGCATAACATATCACAAATCACATATGCACTACTCACAAGTGCACAATCAATCAAACTGCACTACTCACAAGTGCTGCACTACGCGTAGGCCAATATCCAGTCACTCTCTCGGGAACAGACACCTCTGGGCTCAACCCCCTCGGACTCAGTCACCTCTGGGCGAACACATCCCCAGGCTCAGACCCATCCGAGTGGTACATCCAGGCTCAGTCTCATCCGAGAAGCTGACTACCATAGGATCGACTCCTGATCCTACAATCACATCCCCCAAGCTCCGGTCGTCTGGGTAATCCCCCCCAAGCTCCGACCGTCTGGGAATATCACAATCACCATGGAAACCATCTCGGGAATTACATCCCAAAACATTTCAATCAAATCTTGTCTTCATACAAAGTCAAGATCATTCCCGACTGGATCTCAAACCCAAAATATCATTTTCACGCAAACCGATAAAATCACATTTTAAAACAATATAATAATCCAGAAATCATCATAGACTTACCAACTAAGTCAAAGTATCACTTTAGAAATCATTTAGACTCCGGGCCTAGCCCAAAACATCATTTGCACTTTCCTCGTAAAACGTGCCCGAAAGACTGATTAAAATAATCATAAAATCACAAAAATCATTAATTTCATCAAATTCACAAGTGACTCCAAATCCGAGTCAAAATTACTATTCACTTGGGTTCTCACGCCCAAGTGAGAACCCAAGTGAATAGTACCTCGGGATTCTCACTCACGCGCCCCCACGCGTCGTCGCAAGCGGCTGCGCATGAAAACCACGCGCCAGCTACAATATTGCTACAGTGCTCCTTCTTCACCCGTTTGTCTGGTAAACGGGTTGAAAAACCCGCGAACAGACCCGATTCAATCTCATTCAATTTAACCTTAAATCGATCCGTTCTTTCAACGGATCCCTTCTAATCCAACTCTAATTAAGTTCTGCAAGTTCAATTACTCGAATCATGGTCTAAATCCTCACGACTCTCGATCGATCCTCGACGGGTTTCCAATTCGGGTTCATAGATTTCGACCCTGTTTTTCAAATTAATTAACACAGTGAGTATCGTGAGAGTTTAAGGAACATTTCTACAAGATCAATTTCATACAATCTCACCTCTAACCCATTGAACCCAAGCTCGAATTGAAGCAGCCATGGAAGCTTCATTCTTCCTCAATTCGACACGGTTTCCCTTCGTTCTTGTTGCAAAGATGATTGTTTTGATCCCAGAAGTCGAATTGAATCCTCAATTGTGATCCTCAAGGCCTACACCTTCGAATTCGAAATTCCCTCCAAACTTAACAAAATCCGAATTTCCAGTTCTTCAGTTTCCCTCAATCCCTCGTGTTTTCCTCACTCAATCAGTCTCTGAATTCTCTCCAATTTCCGTTCACAAGTTTAGTGGATAGGGAGGAGATGAAGGGTGGAAGAATTGTGAATTTTGGTGGTACACGGGTTAAGAAAACACAGAAGAGAAAAATGGAGGTTTAATGGATTTTTAATTAATTAATAATTAATAAAACACAATGATTATGTTCTCCCCAAAACAAGGATCCTGGTTTTAGGCCTCAATTTAAGGGATGAGTGACAAGTGTCACTCATCCAAGTGTGTTCAGTCACCGGGTACTGTTCATATTAAAATATTATTTTAATCCCGGTTCGTTCGGTCAATCGAGTCCGATTCCGTGACCATAACTTCGTCGTCGAATCTCCGATTTCGGCATGCCGCCTGTCATTGGATTCGTATCGACAAGACCTACCTAACGGTTCTTGGCCCTCGTCCATCAGACCTCCCGATCAAAAAGTCAACATTTGGCCCCTAATATGACCAAATTACCAATATACCCCTCAACTTCCGAACGTCATAACTTTCACCTCGAACGTAACAGTCATTGGTCAAAGTCCGTTTGACCGTCCGAACTAAAAGTCAACATTTTACCCACGCTAGGGGCAAAACGGTCATTTTGCACGTTTCGTCCGATTTCACTCAACTAATCCCCGATTAGTCATTCTAATTCATAATTAATTAATATTCAATCCCGATATTCGGGACGGGTCATTACATGCTTTCATTGGCTAATTCTAAATAGGCTTTTTACACTACAAGAAATACGATTTTACCCGGCGAAACAAGCCCATCGAGTAACATTAGGGCCTCATCGGGTAACGAACAAACCTGACGGACAGCACGCGACCAGGTAGCCGCCGTCGGGCCACAAGTTTTAACAACGAATTACCAATCCTCGTTGTGTAACACTGATATCACCCGAAGTAACAATCGTCTGTAAATATTCGCCGGGTAACCTTTGGTCAACAAAAACAACCCAACGAATATATCATGTGTGGCAGGCCACATTGAGTTCGGCAGCCATTCACGAAGTGAATTATCCGTCAGGTTACATTAAAGTATGCGTTGGGCCAACACTTAGACGGGTTCGGCGGGTATCCACCGAATCATGAACATCGTCGGGTTAGAGTAAAATTGTCGTCGGGTATGGTGTTGAACAGTAATGAAATTACTTCGGTGGATATCCACCGAACCATGATCTTCGTTGAGTTACATGGACAGATTTTTCGGGTATAGGGATGAATAGTAATGTAAACACTTCGTCGAGTATAATGATTTTTTTTAATTTAATAATTTTTAATTTTATTTTATTATTTAATTAATGAAATTATTACTAAATATGAAAAACATGAAAATGAAATCAAATTCAAATTTGGAATTAGGAAATATATATTTATAAAATTTAAAATATTGTTTTGAACATATTTACAACAAAATCTAACACATAAATGGCTAGGAAGAGGGCTAGGAAGAGGGGGTGAGCGTAGTCGAACATGCTAGGCTAGTCGGACGTGCCAGGTTGTTCGGGAGGAGCTTGCTTAGAGGGCGGACGAACTCCCATGCGGGTAAGGACCATATCAAGTTGAGCCCGGATGTAGGAGTTTTCGGTCCTCAGCTCGGCGGTCTCAGTCCGGAGCTCGATATAGCTACGTCTTAACTCCGAGTACTCCTCGTAATTGACGCCCCTATAAGAAGCATTGGAGCCAATCGAGATATCTCGTTTCAACCCTTTGCCAGCACTCCGGACGATCTTCCCAGGATGTCGACCCAGCCGTCCCTCCAAGATCGCCCTCAAACGCTCTGGATTTGGCAGCTACTACTGACAGGACCCGTCCCAATTGGACTTTGATAACCGTGCTCGGTCCTACTCCCATCTAACAAGTCAATTGAAGTACCAAAATTACCCCCAGTACTTGCCAAACAAAGAATAACCACACTGATTTCCACTCATGTCTCCGCCTCTCGATCAACCCCAATCTGCGTGCCACGGCCTGAAGGATCATCAAAAACATAAAAGGTGTGAGTGGACAAAAATAAAATCGTTTGAAAATATATTTCAAAACGAAGCATTTACCCCTCCAGTTATAAAACATGCATGCATAGAGTAAAACACATGAGCAACCAGCTCTCAAGCCAAATCATATGAAAACCATCAGGACACAACTATCAACATCAAACCGGTCACAATGACCATCATCAACAGTACTCGTCACTAGTACTCACACATCAAGCACAATAGTCAAACAATACTACTCGCAAGTACATAGACATCGATCACAAGATCACAATACCTGCACTACTCACAAGTGCACAATCAATCACACAAACACATTTGAAGACTTTTCCTGGCATTACACATCCAGGCTTTCTGGGAATTACGCATCCAGACTTTCTGGGAATTACGCATCCAGACTTACCAAGCACGACACATCCGGTTTCTCCGGGGATTACACATCCAGAAATTATTAAATATTCCATAAAATAATCCTTGACTCATAATCCAAGTCAAAACACCATTTTCAAACCCGGGCCTAGCCCAAAACATCGTTTTCATCATTCTCGTAAAACGTGCCCAAAACCAATTAAATAATCCATAAAATCAACAAGTAATCATATCGAATCATTATGCAATACATTGCAACTCAAATCATGCAATCAATCATGTAAAATATTTAACTATGCATGCATAACAGTTTATAAAACAAACGTATACTCACACATTGTCCAAGCTGCTCAATTCCGAGCTGTGCGCTTTTCCGTAAATTCTAGGAATTACAAATCCTGTCAAAACCCACCACTAAGGGTCACTAACATCTCAAGTAATGTCATATTAAAATCTCCAAATTTTCCGAAATTAAAATACGTATTAAAAACTTAACACAATAATTCGAACCCTCGAAACTATATCGAAATGGTCTCCGATCGACTCGAAACCTACGCCAAAATGTTCGTTACATCGAAATCATTAAAAGTCATGTTGACCTTACCTCGGAAATAATGCCCACTTGCCTGCACCGTTCACTGTCTCCTTCACCCATTTCTCCTGCGAAACGGATCCTTCGACCCGTTTTCATGACCTGGTTCGATATCCACCATTTCTGCACCAAATTCCATAATTCTTTCATGTAATTCCATCGTCTTAATCAAACAAAAAGGTTTATAATCTCAATTTGAAGAAAACGTACCTCAATCTAATCTAATTCAAACTCGAAAGTTCGAAAGAATCATAGGTACTATTCATCATTCAATCTTGTTCAATTACAATTGTTTTCTTCCTCCTAATCAACCATAAATCATTTTAGGATCATTCTAAACATGAATTCGAAGTCAATTTCATGCTTCTTACCTTCAATTACACAAACTCAAGCTCGATGTTTCCAAGTTTCGCTAGGTCTGTTCTTAGCCTGTTCTTCATCGAATTCCTTCGATTTTGGAATGGTTAAACGCGTAAAGGTCTCAGGAACCTTAAATTAAATTCAATTTTAACACTCATGGTCTATAAGTTCAAATTTGAAATTCTAAGATTTCAAAGGTTTCTGGGTTTGAGTTTCGGGTCTGTTTCAGGTTCTTCTCATTTCAATGCTTCTCGGTTTTCCTCTCTGGCTTCACTCTCAATTTCTCTATTCTCTGTTTCCCATTTTATCTCTCGAATGGTTACTGGGGAGGTCAATTCCCAGGTGATCAATTTATATTCTTCTTTTTGTTTTCTGCTTTCTTTGTTTTCTTTTAATTAACATACATAGCACTACCACCGTGCCACCAATCCTTGTTTCAGAGTGACACGTGTCACTAATTTACCAAGCCTCTGATGACTCATCAAACTGTGTGAAAAGACCAGAGTATCCTTTAAAATACAAATTACCAAAATACCCTTGCGCTTCAAATGACAAAAATGCCCCTCATTAATTTAGAGCCGTAACTCTCACATCTGAACTCTGATTTTGACATGTCACCTGTCTATGGATTCAACATCTCGAGACCTACACAACGGTTTTTGCGGAAAGTCCAAAAAATGTTCCGAACAAAAAGTCAACTTTTGATCAAGGGCAAAAACGTCACTTTACATCCCAATTTTCAAATTTACATTTTTCGAATTTTCGAGGCATCACAACTACTCCAAGAGAGTGTCCGGTTGCTGCTGGGTCAACTCCTCATGGGTCTGCTGGACGTATGCCAGCATTCCCGCCTACAAAATCATAACACAGTTATTATTTAAAAAAAAATAAAAAATTAAATATAACGATTTAGACTTACATGAATAGCATTAGCTTGTGGGTTCCCCCGGTCAGCGTACACTTGTCCCCAGGCATCCACCTCTGGGAATAGTGACCCAGCGTTGCGCCAGTCCTCGTGCCTAGTAGCCAATGGACACGACCCCACGTGGTGGTTCAGCGTCTTCTTTCCTTGATTACGCTTATTGGCCTCCGATTTTTTCTTTTCATTAATATATTTCATTAAATTTAGTAATTAAAACATATAATTAAAAAATATAAAAAAATTAAGAAAATGAACTTACAATCCACTCGGGCATGACGAAGTGGTCACAAAGCCACACCCACCCGACCCCCGAGGACCGTCCAACTCCTCCGGAGGGTTGGCACGACCTTCGTCCGGAGTTGGCCAATGCTTCCACCAAAGTCCGAGCTCGTACTTCCACTTGGAGTACCTTAGTTGCAAGTTGCTACTCATGTATTTCATGAGTCTTGCATTCTCAGTATCATACTGGAAATTGACCTGCAATGTATGTAACACCCCGGACATTCGGGGATTTTAATATTTCAATTTAATGTGTGAATTGACGCTTTTACCCTTGTGATTGGTATGGCCAAATTGTTGACTTTTTGATTGATGAGTTAAATGGACTTTGACCAATGACCGTGACGTAGTACCGGACGTCACGAGTTCATAGACAGGTGGCACGTCCAATTCGGACGATCAGGGAAAAAGTTATGACTATCGGAAGTTCAGGGGCATTACCGTAATTGTGACGGTTAGGGCGAAATTGTTGACTTTTCGTTTAACAATTAATTTTCACACGACTCCAAGACCGTTAGGTAGGTCTCGACGTCCTGAGTCCATAGACAGGCGGCACGCCGAAATCGGACTTCGTATGGCTGAGTTACGGGTCTAGGAAGTGAGGGGCATTTTGGTAATTATTGAACCAGGGGCATTTTGGTCTTTTGCCCTGGTTACTGTAGCAACCGCGGGGGAACCATGGACGGCACCACCATGTGCGGTGGTCCAGTGCACAATTGATTATGCCAATATGTGCTGGAAAGTCTGGGCTGTCTTTTGCTTTTGAACGTGGCCTGAACCGTCCAAACCTGCACGTTCAATTGTTAATTGAAATTCGAAGCTTTCGGGGGACAAATTTCAGTGGACAAATTGGACACCCACGAGCCTCTGGGACGGCTTGAATTTGTTTAAAACTGATTAGGACATAAGTGAGCATCACTCTGATGCAGAAATAACTGAGAACGGGTTAGGAAAACCAGAGAAACCATTTCGGGCAAAATTGGAGGGAAAATCGGGTTTTAAATTTCTGGTGAGTGTTGGACCAAACCAAGGCCTGGTTTAGTCTTCTGGGAGTGTTTGGAACTCAACCACATCGAAATTGAAGGCTAACAATCACGGTTGAGCTAGGACGGAGGCTGCTGTTTTCAGGGAAGTTGCAGAGCTTGGGACGACAACCTTCAGGTACTTTCAGACACAATTGATTGTTCATTTTGGTTCGTTTTGACCCTGTTATGCTTCCTGTGAAGTTAATTGGACAATGGGTTTGAAACCTGGAAGTTCTGGTGATTGACCCGATTGGTTGATCGCGGGTCGATGGGTCGTTTGGGGATGTGTCGAGGTTGATTTTTGTCACAGAACCTAAATTGGATAGTTAATGAACATGTTAGGATCAAATTGGATTGAAATCGAGTAAGAATTGTTGGGTATTCAACCGGGTCAAGCCGCGGGTGGCAGACCCGTATTACAGACAAACGGGTGAAGGAGGTGACACTGTAGCTATAGTGTCAGGCACGTGACTTTCACGCGCAGCCACTTTGGGCGGCGCGTGAGGGCGCGTTGGACCTTATCTCCGATCACGATCAACATGACTTTTGTTCCTCTCATCATTCTGAACAATTTTGGTGATTTAACCATGTTGATCTGAGATAAGTTTTGATGGGTCAGTTTAGGGCCGGTTGCCTCGGGAAACGTGTTGTACGGTTTCCCCGGGCCGGTTTCTATTTCAGACTTTGTGGTTAAACGTTTAAGACTTGTAGTGACCCTTACATGTGATTTGAACTGACAGGAATTGTACGATAATCTCGGTACAGGTCCGTACGCGCAGATTCGCAGCGGAATCGTACAGTGAGTGGGCCCGTTTTCATTAAACCCTTGCATGCTTAAATGTTTTCTGATTTACCTATATGTTCACATGCTGGAATCTATAAATGGTTTTGATGATATTGAGATTTCGGTTATGGCACGTTTCACGGTATTTGGGCATGAGACCCGTTTGATGAAACGTAACAATCGGTTCAGATTTTACCTATGTATACATATATGTTGCATGTGGATATCAATAAAATGTATTTGGTGCTGCACTGTATAGATCCTTCCATATTATATTGTCTCCTCCGGATGAGGTACCCCGGAGAGGTCACGGACGTCTAGAACGTCCAGCGTCTATGATGCTAAGCATCGGGGATGCTGTAACCAAACAGGGTTCGGGGATTGAACTCGGAATTGAGACCCGAGTGGCACGCGTAGCCTTGCGATTGTGACCTTATTGAACGTCAGGGATGTCAGACATCAGGGATGTCGGATTGGAGCGTATAGTGCAGTGGCTAAAATTATGGTTATGATTTTATTATATGCCTTATGATTCATATTATCTTATTTATGATTTTAAATGATGCTGCATGCATGTTTGGAAAACGGAGGGGTAAATTATATGTTTTACTTATCAAACGATTTTATAACTTGAGTTTCGGCCCACTCACCCTTAATGTTTTGGTAACCCCTCCAGGTCGTGATACTGAGGTAGAGGAGGAACCTGAGGCTGAGGCATAGATCTACTTCTGCGTACCTGAACCCCTGCTGGGTGGTGTACCCGCAGGGTATTGTTAGAGTCGTGCTCGCAACTTGTAATTTCGGATTTCATCCCTTGTCTGACATCTGTTTAATTCGGATTTGTTGTATGACTTTAATTTTGATTATTTATGCATTTGAGGTTTTGGGGTCAAAATTGGTATGAATTATTGGGTGTCAGACGGGAGCAGGGCACGTCCCCATATGGTTCCAGAGAGGATCAGGGCGGGTCCTGTCAGCTTGGTATCAGAGCACTAGGTTGTGGTTAGTACTAGGGTATGGTCAGCATGCTAGACTAGCGATTGGTACTAGTTACTTTTCGACTTTTAAGAATATTGTTATCTGATCTATGCCTCTTGACAGTTGGTTATGCCTCCTAGGAGAATTCCTCATACACGAACTGACGAGGATCTAGAAAGGGAGATGGAATGCGCGAGCATTGAAAGGGCTCAACGTTTGGGAGCCACTCCTTTCTGCGGGGGATCAAACCCCGAGGATGCTCATGATTGGATCACCAAGTGGGAGAGGATCTTCTCGGTGATGCACTGCCCTCCGGGCGAACGGGTAACCTTGGCGGCCTTCTTGCTGGAAGGAGGAGCCTACCAGTGGTGGCACAGACTCGAAATGTCTGGGTGGTCTGTCCATACCACTACTTGGGAAGCTTTCCGTTCCAGATTTCTGGATCAGTACTACCCGCGATCCTTTCGCGCGGCACGGGAGGCTGAATTCCTGCGGCTGGAGCAGGGTGACATGTCCGTTGCGGACTACGAGCAAACTTTCGGGAAACTTTCCCGGTTCGCTGCATCATTCGTGAGCACGGAGGAGGACAAATGCCAAAGCTTCGAGCTTGGACTCCGGGGGGAGATCCGGGCAAGTGTGGCTGCTGCTACTCATGCTTCTCTGAGAGATATGGTCGACGCAGCGGTGCGTGTCGAGGCCAGTCTGGCAGCACACCAGACACGGCAACCTTCGGGCGAGGGACGACGTCAGGATCGCCCACATCGTGGACCATCGGTCCATAAGAACAATAAGGGAGGGGGCTACAGGGGAGCGCCCTCATCCTTCAAGGGTCGTGGCTGGTCGGGTCGACGTGGAGGCTCTTAGGGCAGAGGATCTGGATACAATTATGGGCAGCGCTCATCTTGGAGCGGTGCTTCTGGCGGGCATTCGGACAGGCCGAGGCCAGTAACTTGTTTTGCTTGCGGAGAGGAGGGCCACTATGCCAGTGATTGCCCGCAGTTGTCCAAGAACAACGACGCTGGGGGGGCTCTAGTGTGGTGCAGAGCACGGCTTCCCACACTAATGGAGGTCGTGGTCAAGGAGGTGACCGTGGTGCTGGGCGTGGCGCGCGCGGGCGCGGACGGAACGGAGGGCGGAGGGCCCAAGTATTTGCAATGACCCAGCAGCAGGCGAGGACTGCCCCAGGCGTGGTCACAGGTACACTACATATCTTAAACCTTCTTGTACGTGTTTTGATGGATGCGGGGGCTACACATTCTTTTATTTCGAAGAGTTGTGCTGGTATGCTTGATTGTGTGGTATCAGCTTTAGATTACGAATTGGGTGTTGGCACCCCGATGGGCATCGTGTACCTTGTAAATCAGGTGATTCGGAGGTGCCCGGTAAGAATTGAGGATGTGGATTTACCAGCAGACTTAATTATTCTGGATATCCACGACTTCGATATAATCCTAGGGATGGATTGGCTGTCGGAGCACGGATCGCTCATCGATTGCTGTAGCAAGCAAGTGATTCTGCGAAGCCCGGGCTAAAGCAATCGATGAGCGATCCGTGCTCCGACAGCCAATCCATCCCTAGGATTATATCGAAGTCGTGGATATCCAGAATAATTAAGTCTGCTGGTAAATCCACATCCTCAATTCTTACCGGGCACCTCCGAATCACCCGATTCACAAGGTACACGATGCCCATCGGGGTGCCAACACCCAATTCACAATCTAAAGCTGATACCACACAATCAAGCATACCAGCACAACTCCTCGAAATAAAAGAATGTGTAGCCCCCACATCCATCAATACACGTACAAGAAGGTTTAAGATATGTAGTGTACCTGTGACCACGCCTGGGGCAGTCCTCGCCTGCTGCTGGGTCATTGCAAATACTTGGGCCCTCGGCCCTCCGTTCCGTCCGCGCCCGCGCGCGCCACGCCCAGCACCACGGTCACCTCCTTGACCGCGACCTCCATTAGTGTGGGAAGCCGTGCTCTGCACCACACTAGAGCCCCCAGCGTCGTTGTTCTTGGACAACTGCGGGCAATCACTGGCATAGTGGCCCTCCTCTCCGCAAGCAAAACAAGTTACTGGCCTCGGCCTGTCCGAATGCCCGCCAGAAGCACCGCTCCAAGATGAGCGCTGCCCATAGTTGTATCCAGATCCTCTGCCCTGAGAGCCTCCACGTCGACCCGACCAGCCACGACCCTTGAAGGATGAGGGTGCTCCCCTGTAGCCCCCTCCCTTATTGTTCTTATGGACCGATGGTCCACGATGTGGGCGATCCTGACGTCGCCCCTCGCCCGAAGGTTGTCGTGTCTGGTGTGCCACTAGACTGGCCTCGACACGCACCGCTGCGTCGACCATATCTCTCAGAGAAGCATGAGTAGCAGCAGTCACACTTGCCCGGATCTCCCCCCGGAGTCCAAGCTCGAACCTTTGGCATTTGTCCTCCTCCGTGCTCACGAATGATGCAGCGAACCAGGAAAGTTTCCCGAAAGTTTGCTCGTAGTCCGCAACGGACATGTCACCCTACTCCAGCCGCAGGAATTCAGCCTCCCTTGCCGCGCGGAACGATCGCGGGTAGTACTGGTCCAGAAATCTGGAACGGAAAGCTTCCCAAGTAGTGGTATGGACAGACCACCCAGACATTTCGAGTCCGTGCCACCACTGGTAGGCTCCTCCTTCCAGCAAGAAGGCCGCCAAGGTTACCCGTTCGCCCGGAGGGTAGTGCATCACCGAGAAGATCCTCTCCCACTTGGTGATCCAATCATGAGCATCCTCGGGGTTTGATCCCCCGCAGAAAGGAGTTTCTCCCAACCGTTGAGCCCTTTCAATGCTCGCGCATTCCATCTCCCTTTGCAGATCCTCGTCAGTTCGTGTATGAGGAATTCTCCTAGGAGGCATAACCAACTGTCAAGAGGCATAGATCAGATAACAATATTCTTAAAAGTCGAAAAGTAACTAGTACCAATCGCTAGTCTAGCATGCTGACCATACCCTAGTACTGACCACAACCTAGTGCTCTGATACCAAGCTGACAGGACCCGCCCCGATCCTCTCTGGAACCATATGGGGACGTGCCCTGCTCCCGTCTGACACCCAATAACTCATACCAATTTTGACCCCAAAACCTCAAATGCATAAATAATCAAAATTAAAGTCATACAACAAATCCGAATTAAACAGATGTCAGACAAGGGATGAAATCCGAAATTACAAGTTGCGAGCATGACTCTAACAATATCCTGCGGGTACACCACCCAGCAGGGGTTCAGGTACGCAGAAGTAGATCTATGCCTCAGCCTCGGGTTCCTCCTCTACCTCAGTATCACGACCTAGAGGGGTTACCAAAACATTAAGGGTGAGTGGACCGAAACTCAAGTTTATAAAATCGTTTGATAAGTAAAACATATAATTTACCCCTCCTTTTTCCAAACATGCATGCAGCATCATTTAAAATCATAAATAATATAATATGAATCATAAGGCATGTAATAAAACCATAACCATAATTTTAGCCACTGCACTATACACTCCAATCCGACATCCCTGATGTCTGACGTCCCTGACGTCCAATAAGGTCACAATCACAAGGCTACGCGTGCCACTCGGGTCTCAATTCCGAGTTCAATCCCCGAACCCTGTTCGGTTACAGCATCCCCGATGCTTAGCGTCATAGACGCTGGACGTTCTAGACGTCCGTGACCTCTCCGGGGTACCTCATCCGGAGGAGACAATATAATATGGAAGGATCTATACAGTGCAGTACCAAATACATTTTATTGATATCCACATGCAAACATATATGTATACATAGGTAAAATCTGAACCGATTGTTACGTTTCATCAAACGGGTCTCATGCCCAAATACCGTGAAACGTGCTATAACCGAAATCTCAATATCATCAAAACCATTTATAGATTCCAGTATGTGAACATATAAGTAAATCAGAAAACATTTAAGCATGCAAGGGTTTAATGAAAATGGGCCCACTCACAGTACGATTCCGCTGCGAATCTGCGCATACGGACCTGTACCGAGATTATCGTATAATTCCTGTCAGTTCAATCACATGTAAGGGTCACTACCAGTCTTAAACGTTTAACCACAAAGTCCGAAATAGAAACCGGCCCGGGGAAACCGTACAACACGTTTCCCGAGGTAACCGGCCCTAAACTGACCCATCAAAGCTTATCTCAGATCAATATGGTTAAATCACCAAAAATGTTCAGAATGATGAGAGGAACAAAAGTCATGTTGATCGTGATCGGAGATAAGGTCCAACGCGCCCTCACGCGCCGCCCAAAGTGGCTGCGCGTGAAAGTCACGCGCCTGACACTGTAGCTACAGTGTCACCTCCTTCACCCGTTTGTCTGTAATACGGGCCTGCCACCCGCGGCTTGACCCGGTTGAATACCCATCAATTCCTACTCGATTTCAATCCAATTTGATCCTAACATTTTCATTAACTATCCAATTTAGGTTCTGTGACAAAAATCAACCTCAACACATCCCCAAACGACCCATCGACCCGCGATCAACCAATCGGGTCAATCACCTGAACTTCCTGGTTTCAAACCCATTGTCCAATTAACTTCACAGGAAGCATAACCGGATCAAAACGAACCAAAATGAACAATCAATTTTGTCTGAAAGTACCTGAAGGTTGTCGTCCCAAGCTCTGCAACTTCCCTGAAAACAGCAGCCTCCGTCCTAGCTCAACCGTGACTGTTAGCCTTCAATTTCGATGTGGTTGAGTTCCAAACACTCCCAGAAGACTAAACCAGGCCTTGGTTTTGTCCAACACTCACCAGAAATTAAAACCCGATTTTCCCTCCAATTTTTCCCGAAATGGTTTCTCTGGTTTTCCTAACCGTTCTCAGTTATTTCTGCATCAGAGTGATGCTCACTTATGTCCTAATCAGTTTTAAACAAATTCAAGCCGTCCCAGAGGCTCGTGGGTGTCCAATTTGTCCACTGAAATTTGTCCCCCGAAAGCTTCGAATTTCAATTAACAATTGATCGTGCAGGTTTGGACGGTTCAGGCCACGTTCAAAAGCAAAAGACAGCCCAGACTTTCCAGCACATATTGGCATAATCAATTGTACACTGGACCACCGCACATGGTGGTGCCGTCCATGGTTCCCCCGCGGTTGCTACAATAACCAGGGCAATAGACCAAAATGCCCCTCGTTCAATAATTACCAAAATGCCCCTCACTTCCTAGACCCGTAACTCAGCCATACGAAGTCCGATTTCGGCGTGCCGCCTGTCTACGGACTCAGGACGTCGAGACCTACCTAACGGTCCTGGAGTCGTGTGAAAATTAATTGTTAAACGAAAAGTTAACATTTTCGCCCTAACCGTCACCATTACGGTAACGCCCCTGAACTTCCGATAGTCATAACTTTTTCCCTGATCGTCTGAAATGGACGTGCCACCCGTCTATGAACTCGTGACGTCCCGAACTACGTCACGGTCATTGGTCAAGGTCTATTTGACCCACCTATCAAAAAGTCAACAATTTGGCCATACCATTAACAAGGGTAAAAACGTCAATTGATACATTAAATTACAAAATTAAAGTCCTCGAATGTCCGGGGTGTTACAATGTACGATTAATAATAATTAGTAAAATCATTAAAGAGTATGAAAGATAATTAAATCATTAAAAAACTAAAAATACTTACAAACAAGGCACCTCAAAGGAAGGTGAGGCAATCTTCGGCTTGATCCTGAAATCTATCACCCATCATGAGACAATAGGTGAAGGCACCCATGTCATACACCATCAAGATGTGGACCTTGATGGGCGCATGGCCGAGCCAATAGACGTAAATAATCTCGATCTTGGCGCTCACCGATCAGAAAATCCGTTGGGATAACCTCCCCTGGTTGATCCCACGTACTCTGATGGCTCTCCCTGCAAATTGGGTAAACATTAGTAAGAAAATTGCAGAAAATTAGAAATAATTTTTTTTTAAAAAAAAACTTATTGACCAACTCACCCTTAGGGATTGTTCCGGCTACCTCCGGGGTGTCCCTATCGGCATGCTCCTCTGGGGGCTTGAGATCAACACGACGATGCCCTCGTTTCTTCGAATGTTGCCAACAAGCTGACTTGGCGCCAGGTCGTACATACTCCTCGAGGGGGAAGGTCGAGTTCGGCGGGACTACTGGTGTGGTAGATGCTAGTGGAGAGGTTGGAGTCGAGATCGGTGTGTCTGGTACTAGTGTCGAGCCAACATCATCTCTCAGTGTGTTGAGGACAGACAAATTCGCGACATTCGCTGGTTGTTGAACCGAACCCGATGAAATACGAGGACATGCCAGTCAAGTAAACAATGTGGGTGTCGACATCTACAAAAAAAATAATCAATAATTAATAATAAAAAATAATTACTAATTACTAATAAAAAATCAATACAAAAAATTAATAATCAATAATAACTAATAATAATAAAAATTAAAAATAATCAATATTTAATGATAAAAAATCAATAAAAATAAGTAATAATAAAAAAATAATCTATCATTAATAATAATAAATAATAATAAATTAATAAAAATAATTAATAATCAATAATAATAATTAATAATAACGAATAAAAATAAAAACCACTAAAAATAATCAATAATTAATAATAAATCAATAATTGAAAATCAATAAAAATAATTCATGAAATTCAATGAAAAACAACATATAATTCATGCTAAACAAATGAGTCCGACTGCATACGTCATCAGTGATCTTAGGGCAAAAATCTTCCTGAACCTAAGTAGCGTACCTTTGATGCATGTCAAAATGACGTTGTGTCTGAACCATATGTAGGACATGCAAGATAACCCTTGGTGCTCCACCCTGCCAACATGTCGTAAGCCAAAATCATTAATTGTCCACATTACTGCTACTCGTAGAGTGAACATGTGCCCACTAATTTTTTCGTAGGTTCGTACACCATTTTCCCACAGATCTACGAGCTCATCAATTAATGGCCGCAAATAAATATCGATGGAATTACTTGAGGATTTAGGACCCAGTATCAAAGTACTGAGAATTGCGAACTCTTTCTTCATGCATCTCCAAGGAGGTGGATTATACGGAATCATAACCACTGACCATATACTATACGGTTTTGAAAAACTCCTGAAAGGATTAAAATCATCTGTAGCAAGCCCTAATATGAAATTTCTTGGCTCCGCGGAAAAATCAGGATATATCTTATCGAATTCCTTCCAAGCCTCTCCATCAGCCAGATTCCTTAAGGTATCATTATCAATGCGCTTATCTTTATGCCACCTCATATCCCGCGCCATGTGAGACGACATGTATAATAGTTGTATCTTTGATTTCAGTGGAAAATAACGCAGCACCTTATTCAGAATCTTATTATTTTCAAAACCTAGGCTCATTATACACGAGACATTTATTAAGCTGCTTGAATTCACTGTAAAGTAATGCACAATTATTCTTGCATGCATAAATTTTGACATACCCTAAATCGAGACCCTTCAAAAACTTTGTCGAGTTATAATGATCTTTAGGGAGACGATTTTCTTTTGGGATCATTCGAATGATGATGTCCATCATGTGATCAAAATACTTGTTCGTTTGGTTATACTCAATTTTCATGTGCATCAACTCCATAACTGCCCCTAGAACCGAAAAAGTCTTACAACCCCGATACAATTCATGCTGAGTTTCTTTCAACAATTTCTCGAATTTGGGTTCGGAATCTTCGGGTTGAAATCTGGGTGCTTCACCATCCATATCATCGGATGTGGGAGGAAAAGCATCTGTTAGTATCTCAAGGACCTAATCATTATCACATCGCCCATCCAAAGTATTTTCTTCCCGATGGAGCCTACGAACTGAAGATGTTGGTTCAATAAAATTTTTTTTGCCGTGATATATCCAATTAGTATAGTTTTGTATGATCCTGTTTCGATCCAAATGATATTGGATCTCATTCAATGACATCTGACTACAGTTATTACATTTACCGCACGGACAAACTATAGATGTCTCATTAATGTAATGATTACGTGCAAACTCAATGAACCTGTTGATCCCATCCATATACTAAACTGTAGATCTATCAAACAATTGCATCCAGCTTCTGTCTATTATACCTGTCAGCACAAAATATAGTCAATGTAAGTAATTGGATTAACATTGTCGCCTAATGGCCCGACACGTGAATATCAAAATCCGCTTATCTTCTTATTACTCCGGTTTTGTGGCCCTATCCTATTCGAGATTGCACATTATGTGCTGTTTGGTTCGCAATCTACTAGCTAAAGTTTCTATCAGTGGAAATTTCGACAACATGATTTCCTTACAATTCCCCAAATGTGCGACGTAGATATTACAAAGAAATATCTAGTACGCATTCGAAGAACATTGTAGGATGCAAACAGACTGAATTTCCCACAACTGAAACCTGACCTCGTAGACCACAAACTATACAGCACATAGTTGCACACTCCTAAACTATCTGAATAAATGAACAATTGAAGAGTCAATCAATTAACTCGATTCATTAACTCTCAAATGAGTCTAAGTTTGTTCCTAAAATGTAATTATGCAAAGTTAATCAACACGATTAACTTCCCATAAACTGTTATGAAATATAAACTCATTTGACACCCTTGAAATATATGAAAAAAGAATGTTTACCAACAATTATCTATTTTCGAAATATATTTTCCTAATTTTCTAATTTCCTAACATATTTGCTATTTTTTTAGTTTCCTAACATATTTTTTATTTTCCTAATTTCCTAATATATTTTCTAATTTTTTAATTTCCTAACATATTTTCTATTTTCCTAATATATTTTTTTTCTAATTTTCTAATTTCCTAACACATTCTATAATTTCTTAATTTTTTAACATATTTTCTAATTTCCTAACATATTTTCTAATTTTCTAATTTCCTATCACAATTTATATTTCCTAATTCATAACATATTTTCCTAATAAATCTTCTAATTTTCTACATTTTTACACAAATAACCAAAACTTTCAACATATTTATCACAATAAACAACAATTTCAAAATCTCAAAAATTATATACCAAACTTAAATACATACCTTTTGTATTTATGAGGGATGAAGTGATGAGGAGATGAATTAATGTGGTGGATTAATGAAGAGAAGATTTGAGAGAGATAAAGAAAGAGAAAGAGAGAAAGAGAGAAAGAGAGAGAACTGAAAAAAAAAAAGACACATGTGGGGAGGAAGAAGAGTGAATCGGCTGTGTTAAATGTTAATGGACTTTTGCTCGATGAAGAGTGGATCGGCTGTGTTAAACGCAAAATCTTGGCGCCAAAATAATTTCCTTCCCGCTAAAACTATACTCGACGAATCTTGACTGTCGGGGGTAAAATCGGTCAATGTTGACGTTACCCGACGGATTTAAAACAATGAATTCGTCAGAAAAAAAAAAGCTTGGCGCCAAAAATAATTTCCTTCCCTCCAAAACCATACTCGATGACTCTAGATTGTCGGGTAACCTCGGTCAACGTTTGCGTCACCTGACGAATATGAAAACAATGAATGCGTCGGGTGTTCTTTTTGTTACCCGACGAGCATGATTTTGTCGTCGGGTAACATCAAAACTTTTAGCGCTCAAAATTTTTTCTTTGCGCCATTAGGTTACCTGACAGTGTTGTTTTGGTCGTCGGGTAACGCGACTTTTATCGACAAATTTGGGTCCGTCGGGAAAAATCTTGTTGGTTCCCGGAAATTTTCTTGTAGTGTTACCTGAATTACCCCTTTAATTTGTCAATGAATCTCAATTTATCTCTCAAACTTATTTTTCGTCTCAAATGACCTATCAAATACGTATTTCGTTGAAAAGGTTACCTCATTCCTTCAAAAACATTTAAACAGTATTATAACTTTCCTATGTGACACCTACACCAAGAATCTTACACTTGCACACCTTAAAAGAATTTCACCACGTGAAAAAACAATTTCCAGACCATCATCTACCATTAAATTGGATGAGAATGTCTCAAAAACACTCACCTTTTTCTGATCTTCTTCTGTGGCTTACCCTCATTTTCTTCTCTCATCTTCTTACCCAGTCATTCTGCACCCCGTCGGCAAAACTGCTAAAGCCGCCGGCGTGAAATTCGTTATCGTGAAGGTTGAGATGATCGAAATTAATTTGACAATATTATTCCCATTTAACGTGGTTCCCACACAGTTAGTTTCACAGGTTTTAGTTCCTCTCCCTTCGCTTTTTATTGAATTTGCTTATGAATTTTAGTTTCCTCTCTGCAACTTTTGACAGATTTCCAAATGAAAGAAGGTTCTTCACTTTCTTAGGCTGCAGGTGTTAATTTTCATTAGGTAAAATTTGCATTGCAGTGACCTAGCTACTAAGTTACTAACCATAATCTACTCACAAATTTACATTTCAATTTGAATAATTGTTTCTATCAATTCCGATGATTACTCAATATTCATTCAATAACAAGGAATGAAAATATATATAAAAGATGCTTCTATATGAATTAACGTTCTATTCGCTTTACAAGATATGTTCAAATAATACTCAATACAAGTTAACTATACATCTACGTACTAAAATAACCCTTATCATTTATCAATACTTTTTAAGAATATGGGCCCAGTTTATCAATAAAATATTAAATTTAAAATCTTTTAACTTAATTAAATATGTTTTAAAAAAATTTAGACATTTAAAAAAAAATCCCCATAAAAATAAGACTTTTTAATAAAATTTGGGCCCTCTTGGTCCTTAGGCCCAAGGCAGTTGCCCTGGTTGCCCTAGGCCAGGGCTGACTCTGGCAGGAGCTCCCTTGCTAGCACATATAGAAGAAGAAGAGGGAAACCATAGAAGAAGACGAGAGAAGGTGAGGGTATTTGAGACATTCTCATCTAATTTAATAGTAGATGATGGTGTGGACACTAGTTTGTCACATGACAGAATTCCATAGGGTGTCGAAGTGCATGATCCTCCATCTATGTGTCACATAGGAAATTTATAATGGCTTTGAAATTTTTTGATGGAATGGGGTAACTTTTTTGATGGAATACATATTTGATGGGTATTTTGAGATGAAAATAAGTTTGAGGGATCAACTAAGTTCCACTGGCAAGTTCAATGGACAATCGAGATAAAAAAAAAAAAAAAGCCTACTAAATATACTCAAACCAATGTGACTTTCCAATAATGCCATTTGGGCATAAAATTGTCGAGTTTGCCCTTACTTAAGATATTTCACGCTTCTTCTTCTTCTTCTTCTTCGAGAAAGAGTCAGATGTGTATTGGTATAGTACGATGGGTTCAAAGGGTTTGAAGGGTCTGCTAGGGTTTCGAGGGGCGTAATTCCAAATCGATTGGATAGTACGGTGGAAGGAGAAATTGAGCAGGGGATTTAGTAGAACTGAGTCAATATTGTTGTGGGATGCAGTACTTAGGGTGATTAGGAAGAGATTGGAGGTCTTGAGGCTCTTGGATGACTATCCATCCATATGGACTATTAGGAGAAACTCAAAGAACTGCTAGTTACGACCTGACGACTGTAAGGATCACCTAGTTGGATTAGCTACTCGAAGAACCCAAAAGAACTAATGATGGGGTTGCACTCTCATTACCTTGATAGCTAGCGATTAGTCAAAGTTATTCATTCCTAATCCCAGCCTGAACCACTGTTTTAGTGTAGTAATCTACTAGGTCACCATTTGAACATTTGAGACCAGTCAATTAGCTATCTAGATACCAATCTTAAACCATTGTATGAGGGAACCTGTTTGTAGGTCGTATTAGTTATTGAATTAGTATGAACCCGAATTGACCTTTAGTAACGAGGTTGATTCTAACGACCTGTCCCAAAAATTAGGGCTAAGACAGTGATTAAGGTGAGATTAGTGAGCTTAATCGGGGATTAGTTGGTCCCGATAAGGTCGTTAGCCTAGAATGACGATTTTGCCCCTGGTTTGGGCAAAAAGTTGGCTTTTAGTGTAAGACCCGTGTCCTGGAGGGAACGGTGAACAATCCCACATTCCTGCGAGGGGGGAATGGTCTGGGAAGGAAATGGTGGTGTGCCTTAAAGGTGTAGGCACACACCTATCTCAAATGAGGCCTTTTGGGAGCTCAGTGGCTTTGGGGGGATTGGAACCCCAAAGTTAAGCGAGTTGAGGCTGGTGCAATTCCATGATGGGTGACCCCCTGGGAAGTTGTACCATGAACTCCCGAAAACAAAACCTTGAGGGGGCAGGTTTGCCGTTGAGTATTGATGTGGTCCAAAGAGGACAATATCGTGCTAGATGAGTCGGGACCTGACAGAGGAGGGTCGGGTCCTGACAGAATGGTATCAGAGCCAGACCCCAACCGGGAAGTGTGCCAGCGAGGACGCTGAGCCCTAAGGGGGGTGGATTGTAAGACCCGTGTCCTGGAGGGAACGGTGAACAATCCCA
This sequence comes from Prinsepia uniflora, assembly GCA_032719365.1. Lineage (NCBI taxonomy): Eukaryota > Viridiplantae > Streptophyta > Magnoliopsida > Rosales > Rosaceae > Prinsepia > Prinsepia uniflora. The sequence continues at coordinate 63,214,781 of CM064871.1, read as the reverse complement.
CATTCCTGCGAGGGGGGAATGGTCTGGGAATGAAATGGTGGTGTGCCTTAAAGGTGTAGGCACACACCTATCTAGCATGAGGCCTTTTGGGAGCTCAGTGGCTTGGGGGGGGGGGGGGGATTGGAACCCCAAAGTTAAGCGAGTTGAGGCTGGTACAATTCCATGATGGGTGACCCCTGGGAAGTTGTACCATGAGCTCCCGAAAACAAAACCTTGATGGGGTAGGCTTGCCGTTGAGTATTGCTAGCCCAAAGAGGACAATATCGTGCTAGATGAGTCGGGACCTGATAGAGGAGGGTCGGGTCCTGACATTTAGTTCGGGCGGTCCATTGGGTTTTGACTGATGACTAGGACGTAGTTTAGGACGTCACGAATCTGTAGACAGGTGGCACGCCCGATTCCGACATCCGAGGAGGAAGTTATGATGTTCGGAAGGTTGAGGGCATAACCGTAATTTGGCTTAAGTAGGGAGGAAAGTTGACTTTTTGGACGATCGGGTTTTGACTTGTTGACCTAGGACCGTTAGATAGATCTCTTCGTCCTGAGTTCGATGACAAGTGGCACGTATTCATCAGACTTACGATGTGTGAGTTACGGGTCTAAAACGGTAAGGGTAAAATCGTAATTTTGGGTTCAAGAAGGGGCATTTTGGTCTTTTGCACTTTGGAATTTGTGCAACAGAGAGGGACAAATGGATGGCTGAGATTGAGCCACTTGGGAGAGGAAGAGGGAGGATGGTGACACGTGTAGGGAGTCAGGTTGGTTTTAGTGAGTGCACGGTCCAATTATTTGGGGTGCAACCGTGTGTGCTCTGTGTGTGTGTGTGTGTGTGTTCGAAGAACAGAAAACAGAGGGGGAGATTGAGAGAAAAATTGAGAGGTGATCGTGGGTGTTGGTGTGTTCTGGTGAGTGAGGAGTGACTCAGAGAGTGAGAGGGAGACAGTGAAGAGGTTTGGAGGTGCGGTGGTTGTGTGTGGGTGAGAGGTGAGCCACGGGAAACCAGGGGGAAAACAGGGAACAGAGAGGAGTCTTGGGTGGTGGTGCTGCCGTGTTCGATCAATCGAGGCCGGTGGAGGTGTCCAGAGGCTGGAGGTGGACGGGAGGAGTCGTGTCCTCATGGCTGAGCTCACGACGGCGACAGGAGGACAGGTAATTCCTTAACTTTTCTTCTATGCTTTGTTTTGCCGTCGAGTTTCAAATCGAAAGTCGTGGACTTAGGGAGTGAGTCGAGGGACTTGGTGAGTTGGGTGAGTATCAGTGAGGTCTTAGGAAGCTCTGGGTGTCGAAGCCGTGACGGGGGAAGACCTGGTTGGTCGGGAGGAAGAACAGGGGACTGGTTCGGGTTTTTGTTCGAGTTTGAGTCGACAGGTTTTAGGTCGAGTCGAGGTGTTTGAGTGAGGGGTTGGATTGCTGAGGATTGGACGATGAAGATGGTGAAGAAAGGAGCAATTTTGGTGGCAGGACGGTGGAGAACCGACCACGCCGGTTTCAAGTTGCAGGGACTGGTTCGAACCGGGTCGACCAGAGGTTTCTGGTGACTCTGTAGCTAGCGCGTGAGGGCCACGCGTAGCCACTTTGTGACACGACCCATCCCAATCCCCCTGGGATTACCATGGAATGTGCCATGCTTCCGTCTGACAAGAGGTGTCAGACAAGGGATAACCTATTGCCACTGCCCAAACCGGGCATCCAGAGTGCGTAAGGATCGATGGAGGAGGTGTGCAATGCTCAAGTCTCTGCTGCAGTCGCATTCGGAATCAACCTAAAGGGCATTAAAAACAAAAACTGTGAGTGGACGAAAATAAACAAGACTGTTTAAAACATTTATAAGACATTTATGCCCCTCAGTAAAATCATATGCATGCACCATCATTTAAAATCATATATCATATAATATGAACCATAAACATAATTTTAGCCACTGTACTATACACTCCAATCCGACATCCCTGATGTCTGACGTCCCTGACGTCAATAAGGTCACAATCACAAGGCTACGCGTGCCACTCGGGTCTCAATTTCCGAGTTCAATCCCCGAACCCCGTTCGGGTACAACATCCCCGATGCTTAGCGTCATAGACGCTGGACGTACTAGACGTCTGTGACCTCTCCGGGGTACCTCATCCGGAGGAGACAATATAATATGGAAGGATCTATACAGTGCAGTACTAAATACATTTTATTGATATCCACGTACAAAACATATATGTATACGTAGGTAAAATCCGAACCGATCGTTACGTTTCATCAAACGGGTCTCATGCCCAAATACCGTGAAACGTGCCATAACCGAAATATCATCAAAACCATTTATTGATTCCAGCATGTGAACATATATAAAATGTAAACCAGAAAACATTTATTCAATTCCATTTTAGGGTCCCCGACCCGAATCACATATATAAATCAACTGGGCCCCTGGCCCGATTTCATAAGTTAACTGGCCCCTGGCCCGAATTCATAAGTCCACTGGGCCCCTAGCCCGAATTCACAAGTCCACTGGGCTCCTGGCCCGAATTCACAAGTTAACTGGGCCCCTGGCCCCATTCACAAGTTAACTGGGCCCCTGGCCCGATTTTACTTTATTCAAGTTCATAACCGTTTCATGAAATCATATCCAACCACATTTATGGAAATCGGTGCAAATCCAGAAAACCCCAGTTTACGTGCAAATACGTAATTCACCTCGAAATACGTGAAATCATTTTAAATTCACCGATATCCAAAGTAAATCATTTAATCATAATTATAACAATCATAAAACAGTTATGCATGCATCGAATTTATGAAACCAATGTCCACTCACAGACCGTTTAACCGAGCGCCTCGATACGCGTGCCATAGGCCTTCCCGGGCCACACCACTATCACCGGGACTCCCAATCCTGTTCAAATCACATTAGAGGATCACTAACCTCATCATTAACATCCTATTCAAGTCCCGTAATTTTCCCGAATTTTTAAGTATTTTTAAACTGGATTTAAAACCTTCGGACATCCCGAACAATATCGAAACGGGATCCGAACGACACGAAACCAACGCCAAAATGTTCGTTACATTGTATAGGACAAAAGTCATGTTGGAAGTTTCCCAAAATTACCTCACACGCGCCCCCACGCGCCGGTTGCACTCCCTGCGCATGAAACCCACGCGCCGGGTACTGTTCACCGGCATTCAGCCCGAACGACTGTAAAACGGGTCGCCCGTGACCCGCGGGCCAACCCGACTGGTTCTCAGTCATTTCTCCATCATTTTGAACGGGGTTTTCACCTACAAGATCGTCTGAGTTCATCCAACAGTTCTGTGGAATCAAAAACCAGAAGTAACTTCAAGAATCATACCTCTGAACTCAAACCCGAAGCTCAGAACTTCCGATCGTCCTTCCTCCCGATTCCGGCCGCCTCGAGTCCCAAATTCACGTCTACAAGATTCGTTTATGTTCATAGAACACCGTAGGATCAAATCCAACGACCAACACCCATCCAAAACCCGCTCACCATTTTTGGTTTCGAACCGGGTTACGAGCACCGCCATCCCCGCCGTGCCCAGCTCACTTCGAGCTTCGAAAACTAGTCCCCTGTGTCTGTTTCTGACCCCAAGTCCCAAAGGAATCAAGAAGGAGCTCAGAAACACAACAAATTGTCGATTTCCAAAAACCTGGGCATAACTCTCCTCGGGTTAACACACCCGCTGTGGTCAACCGTGGTCTCCGCCGTCGTCCTGCCGCCTCCCGTCGTCTCACACTACCTCGGTTACGCCCACAAGTGCACAGAGGAGATGGGATGTGTGTTTGTTCAAGCTTCCTCACGGCAAAGGAAGAATGAGAGTGAGGGAGAGGTCTCAGATGGTTGAAGTAGTGGACAGTGAGGATGGCAGTCAGCACCAGAGATGAAGGGCTGAGATTGAAAGCAGAGATCAGATGGATGGCCCAGATCAAAAGGTGAAATAAGTGGGGTTTCTTTAGATTTTTAATTCCAATTAATTTAATAAAATCTCACCAATCCAGATCTGAGCCCATAATTTAAGTTTAGTGGTCCACGTGTCCTACTCAGAATCTCAGACCAATCAGAGAACGCCACGTGTCCTTGCCTCGTAATGCGTGCATAACGAAACCAAACTTCCGTGACCCATAACTTCGTCGTCGAATCTCCAATTTCGGCATGCCGCCTGTCATTGGATTCGTATCGACGAGACCTACGTAACGGTCCTTGGCCCTCGGCCATCGGACATCCTGGTCAAAAAGTCAACATTTCCCCTTATTTCGTCCAAATTACGAAAATGCCCTTGCACTTCCGTACATCATAACTTTCACCACGAACGTCGGAATCGAACGTGCCACCTATCTATGAACTCGTGACGTCCCTAACTACGTCACGGTCATTGGTCAAAGTCCATTTGACCATCCGAATTAAAAGTCAACGTTTTACCCATGTCGAGGGGTAAAACGGTCATTTTGCACAATTCATCCGGAATCACTCAACTAATCCCAGATTAGTGAATCACAATTAAATATTATTAAATCCCGATATTCGGGACGGGTCGTTACACTTTGGGAGGCACGTGGGGACGCGTGCGGCGGCGGTTGGGAAAACGGTCAACATGGTTTTTGGTCTAGGTGTTGTGACGAGTCTAATGGAATTGGTTTCGGGTTGATCGGACGTCGATTCAATGTAGTTCTGCGAGGGTGAAGGTTTAGGGTTTAGGTTCGTTAAGTTTAGGACCCGGGGATTTTTGGGGAAAATTAGGATAGTTTTGGTGGACGTGTTAGTGACGTACTTTGGTGACTCGTGACAAGATCGGGGTTGCCGGAGGAAGCTGAGGAACGTACCAGACATTCGGGACGCGATTGAGGGCTTGGTACTGTGAGTGGACCCCTTCTCTAAACTCGAGCATGCATAACTGTTTTTCTATAACTGTTTTATGGTTTTAATCATGATTCTATGTTTATCGGATATGCTTTGTTGATTTTACATAATTACAAGTTTTTCGAGGAAGTTCAGTTTTCAACACGTTTTACGAGGAAACGTGTGATTTCTGAATATGATGCTGTGGTTTTGGGATTTCAATGGATAAGTGGTTTGAATGTTCATAAAGGGATTTTGAAACGAGATTTGGTTTTAAAGTTGAAGAGTGGAATTCCGGATTTGGGTTCGGAATAATGGTTATGGATGCCGGAAGGGCATCAGACCAGAGATTTCGGATTCGGGTTTGGATATGACTTTCGAAATGGTTTTCAAACGGTTTTGGATTGGATTTACTGGATCTGGTTATTGGGTTTAAAGACCCGGATTATATTTGACGGGGAACGGGCCAAGATTGGGTTTAAATACCCGGATTGAGTTTAAAGACTCGGAAGTTTAAAGACTCGGGAGTTTAAAGACTCGGATATATTGATATTTCCCATGTAGGCCTGTTGAGTTTAAAGACTCGGGAGTTTAAAGACTCGGATATTATTGAGGCCTGGATTGAGTTTAAAGACTCGGATAGATCCAACAGGTTTGATCGGAGAATGATGACTCGGTATTTATGTTTTATGATACAGTTTTATGACGTTGATGATAGAATTTCTATAATTGTTTTTATAGTGTTTCTGTAAATGTTTTTATAGTGAGGTTTATGTGATTTATAACTGTTTTTAGTAATTGGGTTATGCATGTGATTTCAAAACGGAGGGCCAAACCCGGTTTTCTCATAAAATGGTTTTGGAAACTTTTCTTTTATTTATGGTCCACTCACACTTTTTTGGTTTTAATTTCCCTACAGGTCGTGGAGCTAAAGCGGGGTTTCGGCGTCGAGGCAGCGTCGGAGGCATAGAAGTTACGAGAGCGACCCCGGAGTGTTTTAATTTTTCCGTGTGCGTGTATCCAGTTATCGGTTTTATTTCTTTTGTATTTAGTTCTATGCTCTGTAAAAACTTGACTTCGGGATGTGTAAAGTTTCTCCTGCGTCTGACTGTATTACTTTAGTAGTTTACGTTAGTGATGTGTCGGGGTGTCAGACGGGAGCAGGATTTACCTCGGTTTCCGGGGTGAAACCGGGGCGGGTCCTGACATTGATCACTGCCATCTAGAAGTATTGGGAAGATTTGTAATGACCCGTCCCGAAAATCGGGATTAGATTAGTGATTAATGACAGATTAGTGAGATTAATCGGTGATTAGTTGCGTACTTTCGAACGGACAGTGCGAAATGACGATTTTGCCCCTAGACTAGGCGAAATGTTGACTTTTGATTTAGGTGGTTAAATGGACTTTGGACTATGACTGTGCGTAGTTCGGGACGTCACGAGTACGTAGACAGGTGACACGTCCGATTCCGACATACGACGTAAAAGTTATGACATTCGGAAGTTAAGGGGCATTTTGGTAATTTAACATATTTGTCATTGTTTGCATTGAGATCTGTGCCCAATGAAACTTGGCTGCCTTGGGATGGTTACCTAATCAGATTGGGACACTTGTCCCATCTCTGGATGGTTGTAGAACCCTGTAAGCCGCCTGACATTTGTTCAAATTGGTTGCACGGGTTTGAGGGAAACAAAGTGTGTGTGCAGTGTGTGACCGTGAAACCCATTTCCCTTTGATCTTCATAATTTTTAGGGAGGTGTGAAGGAAGATGAGAGAGTGGGAAAAGACGAGTATGGTGGTGCCTTGGTGGAGGGTCGTCGTAGACGGTGGCCATGACTCCGTGAGCAAACCCGTGAACTCCACACTTGTACAAACACCCTCAAACCTCAACCTTCGGCCGTGAAGTGTGAAGGAAAGTTGGAAAGGGAGTCGAGGCAATGAAGGTGGTGGTGGTACGGTGGTGCATGATGGCGACGACAGGTGAGCTTACCGTCAAATTCCCTGTTTCAATTCAAAATGGCAAATTATGATTTCGTGTCTAATGATGAATATGGTTAATTGGGGAAGGTTGTGTACATGAAGAAAAGTGTGTAGAGAACTGAATGGGGCCCTGCCGTGGACGGTAGCAGGCACACCGTGACTGGTAAGGTCCTGGTTCAAAAATGGAACTTTGGGTTTTAGTGTTTGTTGATTGCTATTGATGATGGAAACATATTTTGGAGGTTAAGAGGAGTTTATTGAGCCTGGAACGGTGGCCAGAATCAAAGGGACTGAACGAAGGAAACTGGACTTGTGATCTTGGTTTGGAAGGTAACTTATAGATCCTATTTTTCGAATTTTGAAAGCGTAGATGGGTAGTAAATCACTAGACGAACCTATAGGGATTAAAAGGAGTGAAAACAGATAAAAAATGAGTGAACTACGACGTCAATCAGTCCAGACCGAGTTTAGCGGGAGGTTGAAGATGAACAGTGCAGGCGCGTGAGGCTCACGCGTAGCCCCTTTGGGCGGCGCGTGAGGTCCACGCGTAGCCTCTTTGGGCGGCGCGTGAGGGAGGGTGCATGGTCCACTTACTAGGAAAGTGTTCAACACTTGATTTTATCTAATCGATGTAACAAACATTTTGGGACTGGTTTCGAGTCGATCAGACATCGTTTCGATATGATTCGGGATGTCCGAAGGTTTATGATTAAGTTTAAAAATAGTTAAAAATTCGGGAAAATACGGGGATTTAGTAGAAGAATTATGAAGTAGTTAGTGACCTTAGTAGTGATTTGGACAGGTTCGGGAAGTCTGGTGATAGTGGATTAGCCGAAAAATGACGTATTGCACACGTATCGAGGCAGCAGACTTTGCTTTCTAAATTATGATGCATACATAAATGTTTTATATGTTTTCTATATGTGATTTCTATGCTTATGATTGTGATATCTCTTATTTACGATTTACACGTATTTCAAGATATTTTACGTATTTGTACGTTTACGAGATTATGCTTTTATGCTGTTATTTGATAATGGTTTCTATACTACGATTTTGGGATTAGAGTTATGTATTGATTTCAATGATTTATAAATGGATTTGGAAAAGTGAATTCGATAAACGTGATTTCTGGATTTGGATTCGGAATGATGATTTCGTATTCGGATTGAGATTCGGAATGGTGATTTCGAATTCGGATTAGGACATGGATTTATGGATTTGGATTTGAAATAGGAAATGATATTAAAATGGTTTTGGATTGGATTTGCTGGATCTGGTATTGGGTTTAAAGACCCGGATATGATATGTGACGGGGGCGAGCCCAGATATGTGATTTGGGTTTAAAGACCCGGTGAGTTTAAAGACTCGGATATTGTGATTTCCCCCATAGACCTATTGAGTTTAAAGACTTGGGAGTTTAAAGACTCGGATTGATATTGAGGCCTGTTGAGATTAAAGACTCGGATATATGTTGAGTTTAAAGACTCAGATAGATCCAGCAGGTTTAATGGATTGAAATTTGTTTTAAATGGTTTTCGGATTTATGAGAAAAAATAATGGTTTTCCAATAAAGGTTTTCACTTGGTTTTCATATGGATTTGATGGTTTTGGGCTGAGGCCCGAGATTTGATAAAAGAAATGATTTCTGATTTTCATAAACGGTTTTATTATCTTGGAAATGAACTGGTTTTCGAATGCATGCATTATTTTACGTGGAGGGTATAAACTTCTTTTCTTATAACCTGTTTTCTAAACTTATTCTTTATTTTTGTCCACTCACAGTCTTTTTATGTTTTTCGATACCCTCTAGGTTGTTAAGGCGGTACGGGCTGTTGTTAGTGAGACGGAGACATCACACATGTAACGACCCGTCCTGGAAGTCAGGATTAGATTAGTGATTAAGAACGGATTAGTGAAGATAATTGGTGATTAGTTGGACACTTTTGGACGGACGATGCAAAATGACGATTTTGCCCCTAGAATAGGTCAAAAGTTGACTTTTAGTTCGGGCTGTCAAATGGACCTTGACCAATGATCGTGACGTAGTTCGGGACGTAACGAGTCCGTAGACAGGTGGCACGTCCGATTCCGACACCCGAGGAAGAAGTTATGACGTTCAGAAGGTTGAGGGTATTTTTGTAATTAAGTAAAAAGGTGGGGGAATTTGTTGAATTTTTGCACGACAAGTTTTCTTCACGCAAACCGAGGACCGTTAGATAGGTCTCGATGTCCTGAGTACAACGACAGGTGGCACGCCGTCATTAGACATCAGACGGTTAAGATATAGGTCTAGGAAAGTGAGGGGTAAAATGGTAATTTGGACTTGCAGGGGCAATTTGGTCTTTTAACATCTGGGGAAGTGTGCCCAATCAGATATGGACACTTGGGCTGAGATTAGTGGATATTTTGGGAGAAGGACCACAGGTTGGAGGACACCTGGCCTCTGTCTAGTGGCTTCCAGCCTTCTCACGGTTAAACTAGCATTTTAAATGGTTTGGTGAGTCGTTCAAATGAGAAAAACAGAGAGACTGAGATAGAGAGGTTGTGATAATTCAAACTCCTTCAATTTTCCTTAAACGACTGTGCTGTGTGAACAAAAGGGAAGGGTAGACATCAGGGATTTCGGTGGTGACACCGTGAGGAGCAACCGTGTAGGATGGTCATTGGACTGGTGGTTTGACCTGTGGAAACAGAAACCAGAGAAAAGCTTGCCTTCAATGTTTTCGAATCTCCTGTAAGCTTCCTTGTTTTTTCTTGATGTGTAAATAAAAGTTGGAAAAGAAGATGAGGCAGAGGCGGTGGCAACCGCTGCAGTGCACGACGTCGGAGATACGTTGAGGTTCCCGTGATTTTTTTCTTCGAATTCGAAATGGGTGTTCTTCGTTATAACGCCTGTTGAGTGATTATGTTAATGGGAACTGGTTTTTCAAGGTTCCAGACAATGGTTGGGATCAAAATCAAGGCTCGAGGAGCTCGGGCAAGGATGAAGGAAACGGTTGCAGAACAGAGTTTGATTTTGCAGGGAACAGGTGAGTTTTACGTCTTAATTATCAATTTGAGTAGTTAGATTGATCAGTTAGAATGGGACGATGGCCCTAGACTTCAAAGGATTGAAAATAGTTAAGAAATGGACAAAAACCGTGTGCGCCGGTCCAGTTGAACCGGCTGGACCAAACTGGTTCAGACCAGGTTTAACGGAGGTTGAAGATGAACAGTAGACGGCGCGTGGCTCCCACGCGCAGCCCCTTTAGGCAGCGCGTGTGGGCGTGTGTCATATTTTTCGAGGATGGCTCCAACACGACTTTTAAAGTATCCGATGTAACGAACATTTTGCCGCTGGTTTCGAGTCAATCGGACATCGTCTCAATATGTTTCGGGATGTCCGAAGGTTTTAGGGCTCGATTAAAAATAGTTAAAAATACGGAAAAATTACGGGGCTTTAGTATGATCATTTTAAAGTAGATAGTGACCGTATTATGGGATTTGGACAGGTTCGGGAAAGTCGAGGATAGCGAAATGGCCGAGAACGGCATAAGTGTGCGCGTATCGAGGCGACGATGCTATGGTCTGTGAGAGGACTTTGATTTCTAACTTATGATGCATGCATATATATTTTTATATGTTTTCTATACTTGATTCTATGATTTGATATGTGATCTTGATGGTTTACGATTTTGCACATTTTCCAAGATAGTTTACAGAATTTCACGTTTTACGAGATTTCGAACGATCTTGTGAATTGATGATTGTTTTAATGATTTGATTTCGGGAGTTTAAATATGATTTGATTTCAATGATTTGAAAAGGATTTTGGAAAAGTGATTTCAGGCTTGGAGCCCTGTTCATGTGAAATGAGATTTCGGTTTTGGTTTTTGAGACTTGGAAAGGAAGTCTGGATTTGGGTTCGGGACGATGGTTCCGGATGCCGGCTTAAGGAATCATCGTTGCAAATTAGACTGTGGATTTTCGGTGGTTTTCACTGATTGGATGGAAAATGGTTTTGGGTTTAAAGACCCAGAAAAAAAAAGAAAAACCCACTGGATCTGGTTTTGAGTTTAAAGACTCGGATTGATTAACGGGGGGAGGGCCCTGGATTGATATGTTTTGAGTTTAAAGACTCGGATATGATACCCCCCGAGACCTGTGATTTTGTTTTGAGTTTAAAGACTCGTTGATCCTGGGAAGGCCTGGTTATTGCGCATTGTGTTTTGAGTTTAAAGACTCGGGCGCACTTGAGATCCAGTAAACTTGTATGATTGATATTTTCACTGGTTTTCTGATATTTTGGGCAGTGGCCCGGATGAAGTGGATTTGATACGGGTTTTCAAATGGTTTTTCTTTGATGGTTTTTGATATGAGTGGTTTCATGGCTTGGATTTGATATGCATGCATTGGTTTTTTGCGTGGAGGGTAAAATGTACTTGTTTTATTGAGTTGTTTTCTGAACCCATTACTTTATTTTTGTCCACTCACAGTCTTTTGTGTTTTCGATACCCTTCAGGTTGTTGCAGTGCGGGCTGTTGATCGAGAGAGTCGGAGACATCACATGTACGATCCACAGCAGTTCGACATACTCTGGGAAGTCCGGTTACTTTTCGGATGGTTGGATCGAGAATCCCTTGTCCGACTTATGTGTCACATGAAGGTTGGATGTCAGTTTAGCCTTCGTGTCATGCATAAGTTAGACGGGATCGGGATTTACCCCTTAATCCCGGGGGATTATGGGTGGGTCCTGACAACACACGCAATCCATAGTGGTTTCTGCGCACTCTGAGACACCGGAAGGTATTTTTGGTACATCGACCTGGTATCCCTTGTCTGGTCTACAAGTTACATGGAGGTTGGACGGATGTTTAGCCTTCGTGTCGCATGTGAGTTAGGCGGGAACATGACTTATCCCTTAATCCCGGGGGATTGGGGATGGGTCGTGTCAAGATTGTTGACATCTTGTTAGACCAAATGCTCGTGATCAATGAGTTGATACTAGTAACGGTCACCTCGTTGCACTTGCTCAGATGGAGTTGAAGCGAAATAGGAACACTTTGGAGCGAGTTACATTACGAGAAAATTGGAACACAAAATTTTTTTGAGTGCCTGGCTTACTTGAATTCATTAGTGAATGAAAATCTACTTTTGAGGGTTCAATATTCTTTTGGGAGAGATTTATCTTTGATCAAAAAACCCATTCAGGACATTCAGAAAATTATTCAGGAAGATCCTGATTTTTTGTTTCACTAGGGAACAACGTTTATGGAGTTGTATGGAGTTGTTTCACCAGTAGCTTGATGTTAGTTAACTGATGAATCATTCAGGAGAAGCATTGATTTATTGGACCTTACGAAGAAGTTGAACTTTTGGTTGTGGTAGCACATACGATTAGTTCTCTTTCGGAAATGCCTTGAAAAGTAGATAGACGAAGACTAGAAATTGCTAAATCAACATAGATAATAGTTAAGAGTTGTACCCTTGGCTTGCATTGAGCAAATTTCGGGGACGAAATTTCTCTAAGAGGGATAGACTGTCATAACCCGTATCAAAAATTAGGATTTCTAGATGGGGAATTCATCATTTTATCCGTATGAAAATCACTTTGGGCCTTGGGTAGTAACCAAATGGGACCTAAACTAAGTTGGTAAGCTTTTCATTTAGGCCCAAAAGACTTAGATGTGCCTATTTTGAATTTGAGAACCTTGTAGGCTCAAGCCCTGATAGGTCCTCAAATAAGCGTTATTTTATATTATTTTATACCCTTTATACTTGACTTTTAATATTAAAATAATAAATAATTAGACAAATTAATTTATTTTGTGATATTTTTGTAGAAATAAATAAAGCTTGGAATTTGGAGCATTTTGGTGAAAGAATCGTCCCGATCGGAATTATAACGAAGAAATTATGGACGAAATATGAGAAACCACCGAAAATCGCAAGGAAATTCGGTGGGAAGCTGCTGAAATCCAGCATCCCAAGCCAAAAATCCAGCAGCCCCCCAATAGTTCCCAAAATCAGCATATTTGCCCCAAAATCAGCAACTTTTCCCCAAAATCAGCCACTTTCCCCTAAAATCAGCATATTTGCCCAAAATCAGCATCTTTTTCCACCCAATTTCCACCCAACTTCCACCCAAATTCCTTCCACTTTCCAACCCAATTTTGCAACTTTACAACTCAAACCACTTTTAAACATCATTACAAATCTTTACTACTCATCATTCCATTATTCCATATTTTTTATTGTATTTTTATATTATTTTTGATAGCTTTTTCCACCTATAAATAGGGCTTCAATCCTTGTATTTTGAGAGTCCCCAATTAGTTTCATTCTTCCATTTCTTTCTTAGTTCTTAGTTCTTAGTTCTTAGTTAGTTCTTTTGTTTCTCTCTTTTGAGAGACATTTTTGGGGACCATTTTTACTTCTTGTAGATTTTCTTATTAATTAGTTTTCTTTTAATTCTTATTCGTAATTTATGTTATTTTTATGTTATTTTCATTTCTTCTTTACTATTGTTCTTGGTATTTTCTTTCTAACATTTGTAAGTAAGAATGTAATCTCCATGTGTTTTACTTTTTGAATTTCTTTTACTTCATATGTTTTAGTGCTTAAACTTCAATTTGATCTTAAGTGTTTTATCCGCTGTCGGTGCACTTATAGTAGAATTGAAGAGATTAAATGTTGATCGTTGTCGGCGCATTTAATTATAAACTTAAGGTAAATCATGTTGTAAATGTTTGAAGCATATTGATGTTTGACGCACATTAATGGTTGATGCATTTATAATATTAAAAGATGTATGTAAGTATTTGAGATGATGAAGGTAGGATTTCGTGATTGGTTTATTATGAGCAAAATGTTAGAATTAATGTGATTGTTAATTCGAAATTACTTACGTAAAAGTGTGGGTTTTGTCTATGAAACTACTCTATGATTTGTAAGTTCTAATTAGCATGAACATTTACATTTTAATTTTTAGTTAGTGTTGTCTTTAGCTTAAATTACAAATCTTTTCAAAACCCCCCTTTTATTCTTTATTCTTTTAATTCTTTTATTCTTTGATTCCTTTTATTTTTTATTCTTTTATTCTTTTAATTCTTTATTCTTTGAATCTTTTATTTCTTTATTCTCTCATTCATCTATTCTTTAATTTATTAATTCTTTGATTATTTAATTCTTTGATTATTTAATTATTTAATTCATTATTCTTTTATTCATCTCCCACTAACACATTATTAATGTTCCCTAATTTCCCCGGTTAAGAACGATCCCTATTTACCAATACTACATCTACACAAAAAGGGTTTAAATTGCACAATACTCAAATTACGTATTTAATTTAATGCGTAGTTTGGGCGTTGTCAAGCCCAAAAGTAAACTCTGATGAAATCTTTTATTGAAACCCACACAATGGACATTCAGACTTTTAACTCTCCTCACCTTCACTCTCGAATGAGATTGGAGGGAATGGATGTTCGAAGAGCACCCACTGAGACAGCGACGACCACCATCATCCATCTCTTCCTTCACTCACGACCACCATCATTTTTCTTTCCACTCACTGCCACCTAACTCGCCGCGGAGAGACGATGATATGTCCTAACATCAATCCCCTTCGACTATCATGAACGAGACTCGACGGAGAAGCTCTGCGAAGCCTCCTGCCTTCTCCACTATTTTTCTAGGCATTGTTAGCCTTGTTCTAAACCCTTAACAAACTCCCTTAGTCGAGTAGAGCGATTCTGACCCCCTGTATGTGATTATCGAAGTGAGGAACAACGATGGCGACTATGACCCTACTCAGACCCACTTCAATTTATTGAATTCGGGGTTTCTAGAGGTAAGGACGACCCCTTTGAATTAATTACCCATATAATCGCACTTATGGCTTTCTCCTGACCTGTTTGCATGTTGGTTTCGGTGTAAGGGCCATGACAGAGTTGACAGCGGCCAGAGTCACAAGACCGAGACCTTTCTGACCACTTCATGGCCTGTGTAGTTAGCTTTTGAACCTAAAACCTAGATTTATGTGATCCTCATGTTGAATAGATGCAAATCGACTATTTGAATGTCAAAATCGATTGAGTTTTGAGGGGTTCAGACCTCGCTGAAAGATTGAGTTTTCTAACGTATTTTTCCCAGATCTGGCTGCCGTAGACAACGGTGCTAGTAGCGGTCTGATCACCATTTTTTACGAAGCTTCGGCGATGGTGGTCAACGATCAACGACGTTAGTCAACCATTAGACAACAATCTATCACCATTAGTCAACTAACGTCGTTAGAACGAAATATTCCATGGAATAATCTAGGAATATTCTAGGGAATATTCTCGCGCACGTGTGGCGTGTGTGGGTATTGAAGCTAGCACCCGCAAAGCATGTGATGCACATATGCAGGTGACAAGTCCCATTCCTAATGCCTCAGGATTAACGTGGAATGAACTACTCCCATTTGACACCACGTGTCATACCAGGGATACTACTATAACCCACTCGGGGTTTACAGAGTACGCAGTTTCATGTGATGCCTCGGTCTATACTACAACCACGTCCACGATTAACTTGGAGGGTACCAAAACCAATAAAAAGTGTGAGTGGACAAAATAAATAGTTTGGAAAACCAATTTCCGAAATCATCATTTAACCTTCTGTTTTATAAAGCATGCATGCATAATCAATTAAACCATTACTTTCCACTAAAACGGTAACATATGAAAACAAATACTTTCATCGCAAAACCAACACATGTGAAAATACCTGGACACAAAGCAATAAATCAAAATCATGACCCATCTTCATATCTCACATTTGTCACATACCACCATATCATCATCAGTCACGATATCCAAGCAACGTGTGCAAATAAGCTCCAAGACTGCTCACGTCCAAGCACGTCGCCGTGAACACATCTACGGCTGACGTAAAACATACATCATAAGCACTCCTGAGTTGAGCCTCCCACGGCTGCTCAACAAAGGCAGTGCACTGTGACCTCTCAGGGGGGGACATATCGCATCCTAGAGGCGAACAACAACATCATAGGGTCCTCTCCGGGGAAACACATTCACAATCGGATGACCACTCCGGGGAAACACATTCCTACCGGAGTCATATCAATAATCACGGAGAATGGTCAGAGTGAAAAAAGTGGAAACACATTTTCATAAACTGTTGTATCTCAAATAAAATCAGTTGTTTTGTATAGGGTCTCTGCCCAAAACACAGTTTCCACAGACATCATAAAAAAAGTGTCTAGTCCTCATTTCACAATACTCAAAATCATTTTCCAACTGGGTCTTAAACCCAAAATGTAACACCCCGGAAATTCGAGGATTTTAATATTGTAAGTTAATGTCTGAATTGACGCTTTTACCCTTGTGATGGGTGTGGTCAATTGTTGACTTTTTGATTTATAAATTAAATGGACTTTGACCTATGACCGTGACGTAGTTCGGGACGTCACGAGTTCATAGACAGGTGGCACGTCCATTTCGGACGATCAGGGAAAAAGTTATGACTATCGGAAGTTCAGGGGCATTACCGTAATTTGGACATTTGGGGGTGGAAATGTTGACTTTTCTCTTGGAAAATAATTTTCAGTTGACTCAAGGACCGTTGGGTAGGTCTCGACGTCCTGAGTCCGTAGACAGGCGGCACGCCGAAATCGGACTTCGTACGAGGAAGTTATGGTCACGGAAGTATTGCGCATTTAACCGAACCAACCGAGGACCGGATTAAAATAATATTTTATTAATGGAATCTGATTACTTCAATCAAATCAATCGGGACCCTTGGATGTCACTCATCCCCACACTCCCTAAAACAAGGATCTATGTTGGCCATTAGATTAATTAATTGATTTCCTCTCCTCAAATCCTCACCATTGAATCTTAAATCTGATGGAATCCTGGCCCTTGATTTAAATCCCTATTCTGTTTTATAAACCCAGGAGACATTACACCCACATTGTTCATTCTCCCAAACCGTGAGCACGGCTACCCTTCGAACAAACACTTCAGCACCTCACCTCTCAACCTCACACTCACGGCAACACCAGGCGGCCAACTGCCACCCTCAGGCGCCGGCCACCACCCCACGGCCACCCTGCACGGCCGGTTTCCTCCCAGACCCGAGAAGGAAACCCGAACAGCCCAAGTCACCAAACCATCCAAACCTTCACTCTGGGACTCGAACCAACGTACGGTTAGGTTTGCCGTGACGACAGGACGACAAGGAACTGATCTGGACGGTGTGCGGCGGCGACACAGCGGCGATAGGACGGTAAACCCGTGAGTGCCCGTTTTCCTTCCCTGCTTCGAAACGTCTGTTTTTGATGTTGACATTGTTTGGTTATTGTTAGGATACATTCAGGGGACCTTGACGACCAGTTTGAACCCAGGACCGTGACTGGAAAGTCGTCGACTCGCCGGAGAAGATAACCAGAACCGGCAGCCAACCTTCCAGTCGATTTTCAGGTAATCTCTTCGACCTAAAATCCAGTTCTAATTGCTCAGAACCGTTGAGGAGGTTGAGACGAGTCCATAGGAACAAATCCCATCAGAAATGGTGGTCGGGTTGATGAGAACTAATCGGGTCGAACCGTGGGTCTGCGGTGACCCGGTTCTCAGACCCGGTTACTGTAGCTGATGAGGTCATCATGCTGACGTCAGCAGTGACGTCATGATGACGTCATCATGTCAGAATTCAGTCAGACCAGGGACCAATGGACTGCTGACACGTGTCCTCTGACACTGTCAGTGATGACGTCATGCTGACGTCAGCAGTGACGTCATGCTGACGTCAGCAGTGACGTCATGCTGACGTCAGCAGTGACGTCATGCTGACGTCAGCAGTACTGTAGCACCGTTGACTAGAGGGTTGACCAGGCGCGTGGGGGCGCGTGTGAACAGTAATTTTGGTGGGACCACCACCATTCTTTAGGTTTCGACGATCCGGATCCAATGGCGGTGGTTTCGGGTCGATCGGAGATCATTAAGTTGGTCAAAATGAGAGTTTTTGCCTTGGAAAGCGCGTTCAGGCGGCTTATCCGGACCAGTTTCGGTCTAGGGTTTCATGGTTGAATGTTAGGGGTTTGTATTTACCCTTACGTATACTTTGGATGTGACAGGAATTTTGTAATTGTACCAGATCGAGGGTAAACGCTCGGTTTTCAGCAGGACTGTACTGTGAGTGGGCCATTTTCTTAAACCCTTGCGTGCATAAATGTTTTCTGGTTTATTATACTTATTCACATGCTAAAAACAATGATGGTTTTGATGATATGGAAAATATGGTTATGGCACGTTTCACGGTATTTGGGCTTGAGACCCGTTTGATGAAACTTAATGATTGATTCAGATTTTATCTAGGTATATATATGCCTTGCATGTGGATATCAATAAAATGTATTTGGTACTGCACTGTATAGATCCTTCCATATTATATTGTCTCCTCCGGATGAGGTACCCCGGAGAGGTCACGGACGTCTAGAACGTCCAGCGTCTATGACGCTAAGCATCAGGGATGCTGTACCCGAACGGGGTTCGGGGATTGAACTCGGAAATTGAGACCCGAGTGGCACGCGTAGCCTTGTGATTGTGACCTTATTGACGTCAGGGACGTCAGACATCAGGGATGTCGGGATTGGAGTGTATAGTGCAGCAACTAAAATTATACTTATGGTTTTATTACATGCCTTATGGTTCATATTATATGGTTTATGATTTTAAATAATGATGCATGCATGTTTGGAAAACAGAGGGGTAAATTATATGTTTTACTTATCAAATGGTTTTATAAACTTGAGTTCGGTCCACTCACCCTTAATGTTTTTGGTAACCCCTCCAGGTCGTGATACTGAGGTATAGGAGGAACCTGAGGCTGAGGCATAGATCTATTTCTGCGTACCTGAACCCCTGCTGGGTGTTTTACCCGCAGGTTTATGTTAGAGTCGTACTCGCAACTTGTACTTCTGAATTTCATCCCTTGTCTGACATTCGTTTAATTCGGATTTGTTGTATAACTTTAATTTGGTTATTTATGCATTGATGTTTTGAGGTTAAAATTGGTATGAATTATTGGGTGTCAGACGGGAGCAGGGCACGTCCCCTTGTGGTCCCTGTGGGATCGGGGCGGGTCCTGTCACAAAATGCCATTCTTTTCCAAATCCATAAAATCTTTCATTCCCAAACCATGATCAAACCAATATATAAATCTTTATGCAATTCATCATTCAAAGCAATCTGAAAACCTTACATTTCAAACCATTCTCATAAAACCATTAAAACATATATGTATGCATCATTTATAAATCAAAGTCCACTTACAAACAGTCCATGCCGCGTGCTCAAAACTTGTGCCATAAGCTAACCCGAAGCCTTCGGAATGTTCGGGCCTGTCTAAATCACACCCAAGGGTCACTATCAATCTATACAAGTCCATATCAAAAATCCTCTAAAACCCCGGAACAGAATATATGTCCCGAACACAATTCTCGAGAAGAAAAACCTCCAAAACACCCATCAAACGAACACTTATTGACCTGAAACCACCACCATTGGATTCAGAACGTCGAAATCTTTCGAATAAGATCGATTTGATCTCAAAATCCGTGCTCCCTCTCCCACGCACGCTAGTCAAATTTCTCACGTGCCTAGTCAACACTGACATTATCCTACCTGACATCTGAAAATTTCCACGTGGCACCCCTTGATTGTTTCCATGTGTCACCTTCTAACATGTGCCACGTGTCACTTGCTGACGCCATCCTGCCACGTCACTCTAACAGATTTCTGACAAGTCGCCACGTGGCACCAACCAAACCTGGCCACATAGCCTAAATGATGACGTCACTCGCCATGTCATCATCGTTAACCTCTAGTCAGGTCGACTCGTGACCCTATAACAGGTTATCCAACCCGACTAACAGACTCGGTTCGTTCTTCCTCGTTTCTCAACCGTTTCTCTCCATTATTTCACCAATATGATCGTCTTCTACTTAGAAACTGTTCTACAAGCTTGAAATCAAGTAAACTCACCTGAAACCGCTTGGGTAATCTCAAATCCTCACCGATGTTCTTCGAGCTTCCAACTGAGCTCCTCCTAGCATCCAACGCCGTCCATTTTGGTCCCTATACACTCGCAACATCTCGTAGAACAAGACCTTGGCCTCAGAACACATTTTCATAGCCCAAAAACCAAACTTGAAAATCAAACCTTTAAAGTTTCACGATTTTTACCTGGTTGCTGAGTTTCCAAACAGCCACCACGGCCGCATGTCCCTCCATCGTCTCCCTTAGCCTCTCCCTCACACTCTGTTTCCCTCAAACCAAAATAAGGGGATGAAGACAATAAAGAAATGGGATGGGGGTGGTTACGGGTGTGTATGTTTAAACAAAAGGGAGAGATGCATGTATTTGGGATATGGGCCAATGAGATGAGTGACACTTGTCACTCATCCTTTGGTCCAAAATAGATATTTTGGGCCTGATAAAATAATAACCAAAATTCAACTTCCTTGATAATCGTGCAACCGAAAAAAACTCGTACAATCATTCTAGACCTATAAAATATCCGTCTGATGTCCAAACTCGACGTGTCGCCTGCCTACGTAATCGAAATCTCTCATTCTAAGTTAGGGTCTCAGTCAAAGTCCAAATAACCTCTCGGGTCAAAAGTCAATATTTTCTCCATCTAGGAGTAAAATCGTCATTTTTCCTCGATAAATCCTGATTAGTCTCAATGTTTTTCCGATAATTCCGTAATTTTTGGGTTGGGATGTTACAACAGGTGTGTGGGGGTGCATGGCCAGGGCATAGAGCCTCCTATCGGTACGTGAAAGCGTGTTCGAGTGTTTTCCGATCCTCCTCCGATGTGTGGCAGCATGTGGAGCCCTTTTCCAGCTCACGACGAAGCGTAGGCAAAGTTTCAAGACATTTTTGGACAGTTTTAATTACATTCCAGCCCATTCAAAGTGTTTTAAGTATCATTTTGGGCTACATTAAGGGCTTCTCAAGGGTTTTGAGTTGGATTTGATTGGTAACTGATAGAAGTTTTATCAAACAAGAGATTCTGAATGATAACTCCTAATGTAATACTTTGTAAGTGCACAAAATCATATGATGAATATAGTAGGTTTGCAAAGGTCGATCCCTCGAAGACTTGTTTCAACGTGATTCCACTTAGTTTAGAATGAAACAAATTGGTTATAAAATAGAAAACGAATGGGGGGTTTTGAGTGATTGAATGATAAAGATAAAGTGAAAATGATGAAAAACAACAAAGACAACTTGATTGATTGATTAGAACGAATTAGGGCTTATTATCCACCTTTATCGATTATAGTTCTCATTAGATTTCCTTGATCTAATTACTATGCATGTTTCTGAATTAAGTGCCAGTGCAAGGGTCCAGCTAAGGATCACCCCATACCCATTGTCTTCTCTTAGTTTGCATGTTTTAAGCGTGATGTCCCACTCTTAAAACGTCTATTATCGATGGTGCGTGATAATGCATGAAACCCGAAGAAGATTTGATGACACTACATTATACCTATAAAAGTGATGTGCAATTCTAGTAGGTCATGAGTTCATATTACGAATAAGATTCCCCCTCTTAAATGCGGTGCTACAAATTGCAAGATGATATTATGGTCCGTCAAGTAATTACATCGACAATTATACACAAACAAGGTGATCAAGCTTATAGGTGTAGATTGAGCAGCGCAGTAATCTAACAAATTCAGTCATACTTAACAATCATAATCAAGAGCCAAAAATCTAAATATGAACTAACATGGTTAGGGCTTCAAACAGCCCTAATCCCTAAATAAACTACTCACACAGATCTAAGTTAACAAACATCATAATTGAATTCATATAGAAATAAAGAGAGTACAGGATTGAGAAACACAAATACTAAAGAGTGATGAGGCGTGAAAGAAGTGACACAAACACTTCTTCTTCTCCCAAGTTTCACATCACAATCAAGGTGCAAGAATTGTCAGGACTTGTCCCAATCCCCCCGGGATTAACGAGGGACGCTCATGATCCCGTTTGACACAGAGTGTCAGACCAGGGAAAATTTGAACCTTTAGCCTGACCGGCTTCCAGAGTACGCCAGGATCTGGAGAAGGTATGTGATGTCTCGGTCTCTGCTACAATCCGCATCCGTAATCAACCTAAAGGGCATTGAAAACAGAAAGACTGTGAGTGGACAAAAATTAATAAGTTTAGCAAAACACATTTCATAAAAGACCTTTATGCCCTTCACTAGAAAGCAGGCATGCATGCATAGTAAAACCATTTATCAAACCACATATGTTTCAATAACCAAATACATATCGGCCCTTACCCAAAACAATTTATAGACATCCATAACATAGTAAACATATGTGGGAACTCAGCCCAAATCCATTTATTATCCATAAAACACAATTTCGCAAAACCAAGAAATCATGTTCATTAATATCATATAACCAATCCTGTCACTGTATCTAGAGCTACGTGTGTGCTACCCGGGGTCTCAAAGCCCAAGTCTCCCTAAGGTCCACCTAGGTCAATATCCGTAGATCAATGACCCTCCTTGTGGGTTATAATCCATAGCCTTTCTGAGAGTAAGGAACCCAACGGAGGCGACTCCACTCAGTCAGTACTCCGTGACTACTCCGGGGTCCACCCAGGCCAACAACCCTCCCCGGAGGAGACAATCCATATATAAAGGATTGTATACGAATACCATTTGAAAACATTCTCAAAACCTTTCAAGGGTTCATGCTCGGTCCCCATAAACCGTCATGAACCATAAAAACCTTTCAAGGGTTCATACTGGTCCCCATAAACTGTCATGAACCATAAATTCATTTATCGGTCCCTAACCCGAAATCACAATCTTAAAACATAATTGTGCCCTAAGCTCGAATCCACATACAAACTGGGCATCCGGTCCGAATTGTAAACCAACTAGGCCACGTGCCCGATTTCGTAAATCAACTGGGCCTCCAGCCCGATGCCTTATTAAATCAAATGGACTTTAGGTCCGAGAGTTCGTAAATCAAATGGGTCTCGTGCCCGGTCCATATTTCCAAATCCGAAATCGATTTAAGAACCAATTGGGCCTCTAGCCCGAGAACGCAACTAAATGGACTTCGAGTCCGAGGGTTTCCAAAACAATTGGGTCTCGAACTCGAGTTTATCTTTTCAAATCCAAAACCATTTCATTAAACCATTTCTAAAACCATAAGCACCTATAGTCAGTGCAAAAATTGTAAACCTCGATTTACGTGCAAGCACGTAAATCGCCTCGAAATGCGTGAAACCATGTAATTCACCAATATCCAAATCAACATCATAGAATCATATTCATAAAACATATAAAACATTTATGCATGCATCACAGTTTAGAAATCAAGGTCCACTCACAGACCGTCCTAAGCTATCGCCTCGATTTGCGTGTTGTAAGGCTCACTGGGCTAATCGTCATCACCGGGACTCCCAAACCTGTCCAAATCAATCTAGAGGGTTACTAACTACCTTAGTAACCTCTCATTGAAGCCCTATAATTTTCTCAAATTTTTAACTATTTTTAAACTCGATCCTAAACTTTCGGATGTCCCGAACATTATCAAGACGGTGTCCGATCGACACGAAACCAGTCCCAAAATGTTCATTACATCGAATAGATTAAAAGTCATGTTGAAGTGATCCCCAAAGGATGTTTCACGCGCCTCCACATGCCGCCAAAAGGGGCTGCGCGTGAAGGCCACGCGCCGGTGAACAGTGTCACTCCTAACCTCTGTCGAATCGGGTCCTCTGGTTCGAACCGGACCGGACCGGTCTGGACCAGTCCAGGGTTCTATTTCATCCATTTTCGATCCATTTCATTCCATTTTGATTCCCATAGTTTCCTAACATTAAACCTTATCGATCTACGTTCTCAAAACACAAGAAAACTAAGTGAATCCATACCTTCCATGCTCAAACCGTAAGCTTGATCTTCAAGCTCGGTTTTCAGTCGTTCCAGGCGTCCATTTCCATCAAAATCGATCCCAAACAAGTCGTCCTTGTCCCTAGGTCATAATAGAATAAAAAAGGGCTCAAAACAATAACCAAAACTTGATTTCCAAATTTTGAAATCTCACGGGTTCACGGTCAACCTTACCTCCGTCGTGGACCGCCATTCCCATCGTCTTTCATCCTCTCAGGTCACTCTCTCACGGTCACACACGAGCACCGATGGTCATGGTGGTGAGGTGGTTCATGTGTGGGTTTTTTTTAGAAAGAAAATGGAAAATGGGTGCTCAGGTTAGGAAAAATGAAAACAAAGAAGATGATGGCTGGTGATGATAATCAGCTAAGAGAGGGAGGAAAATAGACGACCAAGATTGAGAGATTAGATTAGATGGATGGTTAAGATTAGAGATGGGTGGGTTTAATTATAAAATAAGTAGGATAATATTATTTAATTAAAATAGATCCACTTTTTGGGGAAGCCACCAATGGGATGAGTGACACTCATCCATGGGTCCCACTTAAATATCTGCCCAACCAGATATTGCTACCTAATCATTGCCTCGTAATGCATGCATAGTGAAATTGAACTTCCATGACCCATAACTTTCTCGTCTGACGTCCGATTTTGGCGTGCCGCCTGTCTACGGATTCGTATCGACCTGATCTACGTAACAGTTCTCGGCTCTCGGCCATCAAACCTCCCGGGTCAAAAGTCAATATTTTGCCCACGATTAGGGCAAAACGGTCATTTTACGTCTTCTGTTCGATTTCGCTCAACTAATCACCGATTAACCTTACTAATCCTTGATTAATCACTAATCTAATCTCGAAATTCAAGGCGAGTCATTATAAGAATTGAATCCAAAAACTTGAAGAACAATGAAAATTGCGGCTAACTTGTATTTAAAAGTGAGTATGAATTTCGACAAAGTTTTTGCACCTTGGGAGGTAAATTGAACGTCCAAAAAATGAGGGAAAATTAACTATATATAGGCCTCACACCTGCCTTAGCTTTTCCCTAATTAAAAGAGGAAAAACAGCCCCAAAACAAAGAGGAAATCCTCCTAGCCGTGAAAACACAACCCTAGCCCCATTTCTTGAATCCTCTTTGAGTAAGGAATCATTTTTTCCCTTCTTTTTCTCCACTTATCACTTCAACTTTGACTAGGAATTCATTTAATCTCTTTCCAAATAAAATTACGAGAATCCTAATAGAAAAAGGAAGTAAAAATGAGGCTAGAAGGTTCCTTAACCCTTGGCCGTGTGTTTTGAGTTGCTTGGCTTGCAAGGAACTCCTTTTCCTTGTTTCTTACTTCTTTAATTTCATATTTGATTAGGCAATCCTTGAGTCTTCTTTTCCAAGTCAATCCACGTCATTCCTTATTGAAAAGGGAAGGGAAATTGTGGCAGAGGAGTTCAACATTGGACAAGGAACCCTAATTACCCCTCATCACAATTTATGGAAAATTTAGGGACTTAGCCGCAATTTGGGAAGGCTTGGTACCCTTTATGAGTCATTGTCGTGTAAATGAGAGGTGATGTGGCACTTTGTGAGTCCTTGATGAGTTCTTGAAGAATTCGCCTTGGAATGATCACATTTCATTACAAAAACATGATTTAAACCTCAACTAAACAATCTGCACAAACTTCACAAAAGAGATCATTTTCTCCTATTGATTGAGAAATTATAATCAAAAGATAAGTAAAAGGGATAAGGAATAACATTTGAACAATGCTAAATTCGTGACTTATCAGTAACTTGTACAATTGGTCTTGATAGGGTTAAATGGGCTTGGAGCTTGTGCTAACTTGGCATGTCCGGTGATTTCGTGTAACACCCAGACCTTTGAGGAATACTATGTCTTCGATTAAGTATGTTTTAACATCTTTATTTTGTCCATTCACACGGTTTTCTTAGTTGTGAAACCGTGCAGGGCTGTTACATGGGAATCGAGACTGCTCACAAAATGGAGGCATGAGCTCACAAGCAGACGAGTATCCTTGGTCTAACGGGCTTCGAGGGTACTTTTGGTACCTTAGATTACCTGTCAAATAGGAGCAAGACCCTTGATATGTTATGTATGGTATTTGCCGAGTTGGGTCCTATCATTTCGACTCCCTGACTAGTGTGTGAGTGGATCCCTTTTCCTAAACTTGATTTACAATACTATTTACTTGCGAATTTTACGATGTTATGTTTATGGTGCTTATCGAGCATGCTTGATTGACTGCTTTTAATTACTTGTTGAGAATGATTGAGATGTTTACTTTATGGTGCTTACTCGAATATATATTAGTTTGTGGTATGATTTGATGGTTATGCATAGTATGTACCTAGTTGAGTCATTTGTTACATTTGCATATTAGTCCCCGGGGAATTGATGAGATTGAGATTTTATAACCCACTTAGGAGTCGCTGGTATCTAGTACCCGTCTGTATGGCCACAGACTAGTCCTCCACGTGATTGTTCACCCGCGCGTTTCCTTATACTAGTTAAAAAGCGCTAGTCTTGTCCCCGAGCTCTAGGGAACTCGAGGTGACGGTGCATAGCATCCCATCCTTCACGTGGTTGAGGTACGCGAGTAAGATATCCAGTTATGTCATATGCTTATGACCCGAGAGACTCAAGAGAAAATGTTTAGTGGGTTGACATGTGATATATTTATGATTCAATAAGACTCATCTGGTTGTGTATTATATTAATATTATTATTTCTCGTATTTTGTGCAAATCTGAAATAACTATTTGGGTTTTCTATAAACAAAGGGGTTAAAGCATATTTTACTAATCGTAGTTTTACACTAAAATAAATTACTGGGTCCACTCACCCTTGTTTTTGAACCATTCAGGTCCCAATGGCGTTTTACGTTCTTCGAGGAGGCTTCGATTACGACTCTGGTACTCACACCAATGACTCGGGTGTTATGGAAATCGAAATAATTCAAGTAACTACTTATACGTACGATCCTCAATTGTGTCCATGCTATTTACTTCCATTGTCGCAGTGAAATGTAATCGATGTTCATTAGTTACGTTTCCCTCAACCTCATAAAACGAATGTTTTATTTTAAATTGGCTTTCGTTATCTAAACGTCACTTTTTAGATGTCGGTCAAAATACCTCGATATTAGGTGTCTAAGTAGACTTTCTGGATCAGAGTGTCATGAATTATAGACGACTGATTTTCAATGTCGTATGAAATAAGGTTAGTTTTGTACCTATTACCATTTTTCATAATTTAATTTGTATTATAAATTATTTATTATTACATATATAATCTACTTTAAAAAATCACATATATAAATCTTTAAAGCAAATCCATCCAGTGTTACTTTTATAAATAAAACATTTAAAATCCAAAAAGACATTAAAAAATATATGGAAGTATATGCAATTCAATTATAATTAGTCATTTCATGCTAGCTAAACCGGCCTACACTACATAACTCTCGCTCAATGGAATCCCCTGATTCCAAACTCGTTATTACATTTCTAAGCTTCGTAAGTTTCTTTGGGTCGTGCTTTCCTTCATAATCAGCAGAAAGCTCATAACATGCTTGAACCTATACAAAAAATAAACATAACACTCTTCACAATCAATTTCATTATTTAGTAAAAATAAAAAACATTAAGGATTCCTCATCTTCCTTGCCATAAAAGCAACTTTAAAAAAATATACACGAGTTTGGCCTCGATCTATCAAATTGTTGATTGAACTCAAATGGTTTTGAAATTCAAACAATTCAACTTGCAAATCAAGTTTTTTGGATCATCGGTATTGACCAAATCAAACATATCAAAGTTCCATGCTTCCAATTGATAATTCAAGTGTTTTGCATAGATATTTCAAGTGTTTTGAATAGATGGTATCAACAAACCCAAGATTGATCATCTAAAACTGATCTAGGTCAATTTAACACCAATTAAGAGTCAAGCACTCACCGTTGCCCATGCCTCAAGATATACCCAGGATCGAATCAGCGCCATCCATGAATCAAAGCCATCTAGTAGTTTGCAAATCCTGGATTAATTATCATCTTGCTGCCTAAACAATCAAATCAGCACCATCCAATAGGTTCACAAATCCTCCCCCACCACATTGTTAATATCTAGTTGCGAAGGAGAACCTCCATGTACTTGGATAGCAACACAATGCAAGCACCACAACCACCTGCTACGAATTTTTTGAATCATATTTACCCAATTCGAAAATTCACAAAATTGACTACTGGAGCTGAAGTTTGAAATATGATGGGACAATAATAAAAACAACTGTAGGCTTACTCAAAGACCAGAGAATACATTCAAACATCAAACATCAAACATCAAACATCAATTATCATCGGTAGAAACAAATGGAGGTTTACTCGGTGCATTAACAAATTTTCATTCACAATCACATTCAAACATCAATTATCATCAATAGAAACAAAATAAAATCCTAAACCAACCATTTCAGCTAATATGAATTAAGCATGTCTCAACAATCATACTAGCATGAATTTAAAACCAAAGAATACAAAACTCGACAGAGACCAACAACAAAAAACTAAGAACACAAATCAAATTATATATTAACTAATTTCACCAAATTTCAAAGCAAATGAAGAACCAAACCTTTACCAGGCCGAAATGCACAAAAAACTTGTAACAGCAAACACAAAAAGTCCACTCTATCCTAGGGACAAGACTTTGTCCACCCGAAACCAATAAACTTCCATCGAAATTCTGGTAAAAATAGATCGAAGTCAAAATTCAGCCATAGACAAAGGTTGGGCTTGCCTCAACCTTTGGACAGATAACTAAGAACTTCATACCAAATGAAGAAATTTTATGATGATTTAGCCCTAAGCCAGTGTCGCCTTCTTCAAGAGCAGTCACTTTAGCCTGCGCATAGTTTTCAAACACATATCATTTTTGTTATTAGATCCTAATTAATGATGCATTGAGAGGAAGTAAGTTTGGTTATTAGTTAATTACCTAGCAAGTATTTTGTACATGAATCCATTTGTCTTAGGTTTGTCTCTAGCTCGGATCCCGGGGCAAGTTCGTCGTATGATATCTCAATTAGCCCGATGATTCTAGCTAGGGCAGCACGAACATTGTGACTTCCAGTTGCAAATACAAGGGTATTATTCATACTCTTTTTCTCTGCTTGTTGAGTTTCTTCCATTCAGTAAAAACCTTCCTGGTAAATCAAACAAACATGGAAAATCCATAAATCGAAATTATTCAATAATCTCATACCCTAAGAAAAATCATCTTACCTTACCTTCACGATTGAAATTGAAAAAATAAATAAAAACACATAAGCGAATATCAAAATTGAAAAACTAACAACGAAAAACTACATATCCAAATTGATAATTAAAAAGAAAACTTGATGAATACCATTGTTGCTTTCAAACTCTCTCTCAAAACCTAAAGCAGGTTTGAAGTGAGACATCACTGCCGATATACATGCAGCAATGTCGCTAAAGCTGCAGGCCACAAACACAAGCATCGCCGTCACAGCAAGACCTCTATTGCTCAAATTTGAACATGATCCACATCTGGATCAACCACCGGAAACAAAATCCCAGTTTATCTCACAATTGAGATCAACATTAGGCCGTCAGATGAGCCCTAGAAAAGGCAGGCAGCAACCGCAACTGCAATCGCAACCCCACTCCCAAAGCACCATGAAACCCAGCGAAGCAAAACTCGAGAGTGAAGAAAGGGCAATCAGAAAGAGATAAAGTGAAAAGAGAAGATGAGGAAAAAGAGAAGAAGATGAATATATGGGGAGAAGGGAGAGGAGAAGAGCAACGACCACCGAACCCAGGCGAGGGGGTCGGCAGCTGGGGTTGTAACTAATCGAGTCCTAGAGAGAAGGTAGAACGAAACCTTTTTAGACTTTAGAGAGAACTAGCAAGAGTGTTGAAATTTGGTTGTTGCGTTAAGTTTTGGAATGTTTTTTTTAATGCTATAGTAACCAGTGAGGTAAATATTGGCTATATCGTAGATATATTGAGCGATATATCCGTATTTTCGACCACCGTCAGCTAAGTAAGGGGAGAAGGAGTTTCTTCTTCGAAATTGTCGATTTTGCCCAATATCGTCTAATATCGGCGATAATAGACGATATTGGCCGACATCATCGATTTCGGACCGAAAAGCCCCAACCGATGTTCTGAAGTTTGAAACAAGAAATCAAAATAAAAAAAAAGACAACAATCATGAACAGATAGATCACGGATTCAACAGAAATTCGAACTTAATACTAGTAATTGATTCAATCAGATTTAAACATTCAAAAATTCCAACATACAATGATTCCCGATTATCACGGGTAAACAAAAATTGGGAAGAAACAAAAAACAAAATGGATTCAAACAAGACACTCACTCACGGACTCACAATCGATTTCATTCGGGAAAGTATAAATTTGGGGGAAATGAACCTCAAAAAACCTCGAAGCACTCCTGAAGTTCTGCTCTTTCGACGGCCGAAGCACAGCCCACTAGAACCTCTGGTTTCTCCGCGTCTCTCTAGTCTCTACTCCTCCTCGACGGCCGCTCGTGCCACTTATCTTGTCTGCTATGTGGCTCGCGCCAGCTCACCATCACGGTCGACCACTTCTGGCTCACTCCTCACCAGGGACGACGAGAGAGTTCTGTGACAGGACCCATCCCAATCCCCCCGGGATTAGTGCGGGATGACCCTGCTCCCGTCTGACACGAAGTGTCAGACAAGGGATATTTTCGTCCTTTGCCCTCCCGGGCTATCAGAGTACGCCAGGATCCGGAGGAGGCATGTGATATCTCGGTCTCTGCTACAGTCCACATCCGATGTCAACCTGAAGGGCAGTCAAAACATTAAAAACTGTGAGTGGACAAAACAAAGAGTTTATAAAAACATTTAATAAGGAAGACATTTGTACCCTCCACTAAAAAGCATGCATGCATTCGAAAACCATTTATTCAAAACAAACCATATGTGGGACTAAGCCCACAGCAGATATAAACTAAGGTCGAAGGGACCACAATAAAAACGACCATACGAGCCACTGCTCAAATCCTGTGCACACCTGTACACACCACATATCATATATCATATATCCATCACATACATATATATAAGTCACACAACCAATCCTGTCACGGTATCCAAAGCTACGCGCGTGCTACCCAGGTCTCAATCCGAGTCTTCTCAAAGTCAAGATCAATGTCCGCAGACCACTGACCCTACTCGAGGTAATAGTAATCATAGCCTTCCTGAGAGTAAGGAACCCAACTGGGGGGGTGACTCCACTCAGTCGGTGCTCCGTGACTACTCCGGGGTCCACCCAGGCCAACGACCCTCCCCGGAGGAGATAATAGAAGTAAAGGAAGGTAGACGAACATATATATACATAACATAAACATTCATGACCGGTTCCCCTGAACCGTCATGAATCCATAAGATCCATAATCAGGTAACATGCCGGTTCCCATAAACCGTCATGTACCGTAATAACATAACAAGGGTTCATGCCGGTTCCCATAAACCGTCATGAACCTGGGAATCCATTTAAGGTTCCCTGACCTGAAATCAAAACCGTAAAGTGACTGGGTCTCGTACCCGAACATAGGACATCAGTTGGGCACCGTGCCCGATATCTGAGGTCATATGCCCGAGACAAAACCAAATGGGTCTCATACCCGAGTTTATCCTTTTGAAATCCAAATCCAGTTCATTTAAATCAATAAAGAAATACAGACCCGTATAAGCACCGTATAAGGCCGAAACCTCGAAATACGTGCTTATACGTAACCACATACAAATGCACCCATGGCATCATCAAACAAGTAATAAAACATATAATAAACATTTATGCATGCACCAATTTAGAAAACAAGGTCCACTCACAGACCGTCCGAGCTGCCGCCTCGATTTGCGTGCCATACGGCTCCCCGAGCCGATCACCGTCACCGGGACTCCCAAACCTGTCCAAATCGTAATAGAAGGTTACTAACTACTTAATTAACCTCCCACTAAAGCCCCGTAATTTTCCCGTATTTTTAACTATTTTTAATCCCGAACCTAAACCTTCCGATGCCCCGAAACATATCGAGACGGTGTCCGATCGACACGAAACCAGTCCCAAAATGTTCGTTACATTGAATAGATGATTTCGTATGTTGAACACATCCCCAGAAACCCCACCACGCGCTGCCACGCGCCGCCCAAAGGCCCCTGCGCGTGGGCTCACGCGCCGGTGAACAGTACCTGCTGACGTCATCGCTGACGTCAGCATGACGTCATCTGACAGCTGTCAGGTCTGACATGTCAGACTCTGACAGGTGCCACGTGTCATGCTCCCATTGGTCCACGTTACTGTGTTGTTAGTGCCACGTGGCAGTCTGACATGTGCCACGTGTCATCACGGCACTGGTCCACGTCAGTGCCACGTGTCAGCCCCTGATTGGGCCACGTCACTGACATGTCAGTGCTGACTGTGCACTGACATGTGACACGTGTCGGCTGATGAGTGGTCCACGACACCTGACAATCTGACAGGTGCCACGTCATCATGCCACGTCACCGCCTTCAACCACTCGACGGGTCGACCCGAACCCTGTAACCGGGTCGCCATGACCCGCGACTTGACCCGGCCGGTTCTCCGCCGTCCGACCACCAAAATGCTTCCCGTTTGTCCCATTTTCATCCTCTAATCCTAACCTAGGGTTCTACGACATTAAAATGGAAGGAAAACACCGAAAACCATACCTTCGAGCTTGGCCATGGCGGCCGTGTATTCCTCCGCCGTTCACGGCCATTCCAGGCCGTCTAATGCCTCGAAACCAATCCCACTCATCTCCTGGGTGTCCTAGAAACCTTACCCAATTAATGGAATCGAGTAAAACCCATTAAAACCCAATTTCGAATTTTTGAAATTTCCTTACCTCACGGGTTCTCCTCCGCCGTGTCCTCCACCGTGGGCCACCGTCCATCCTTTCCGTCCTCAGGCCTTCACCCTTCCCCCACGGTCATTCCCAGCTCATGCAAGTGATGAATGGTGAAGTGTGATTGTGTGTTTTGGTTTTTGAAGGAAAAGGAAGAAAATGGAGGATTATGGGTTATGGGTTTCGGGTGATAAGGAACAAAGAAGAAGGGGATGGCTGATGAGAGAAGGAGAGATTGATGGTGAGGATTAAAAGGTAGGGTTGAAATGGATGGTTAGGATTAATAGTTGTTAGGTTAAATTATAAAATAATTAAAATAATAATATTTAATTATTTAGATCCACATTTTGGGGGATCAAAGCAATGGGATGAGTGACACTTGTCACTCATCCATGGGGCCCACCAAAATATCCACCCAATCAGATTTCGCCAAAACATCCCCGTCTCGAAGTTCGTGCATAGTGAAATCGAACTTCCGTGACCCGTAACTCTCCCGTTTGAAGTCCGATTTCAGTGTGCCGCCTGCCTATGGATTCGTATCGTCCTTATCTACGTAACGGTCTTCGGCCCTCGGCCATCGGACCTCCCGGTCCAAAAAGTCAACTGTTGACCTCCTATTCACCCAAATTACCAAAATGCCCCTAAACTTCCGAACGTCATAACTTCTTCCTCGAACGTCGGAATTGAACGTGCCACCTGTCTATGAACTCGTGACGTCACGAACTACGTCACGGTCATCGGTCAAAGTCCATTTGACCGCCCGATTGAAAAGTCAACGTTTTGCCACCACTAGGGGCAAAACGGTCATTTCGCATCGTTCGTCCGATCTCGCTCTACTAATCACGGATTAGCCTCACTAATCGTGATTAGTCACTAATCTAATCATGGAATTTGGGACAGGTCGTTACATTCTGTCTGTCGAACTCCCAGTCTTGCCGCCTCGCCCCCTCACGCAGCCCACAACATTCCTTCTCTCCAAACCTAAACGATCGTGATCGATCGAATCATCGAGAGAGAGACGGTTGAGTAAGTAAATAACCAAATGAATTGAAACGCAACTTCATTCATTTGTTTTTTTTTAACCCCATGTTTTTATATGCTAATTTTTTTTTTTGTTGGAGCCCCATTTTTTATTTACTTAAACATACAATTATATTTTGCTAAATTATGCTTAAACATATATTAATAAATTGTATAGATTTGTTTTGTTTACTTAATTGTTAAGCCTTAACTTTTTTTTTTACCATATATTACCAAATATAAAAAAAATCAAACATATATTATTTGGTAAAATATGTTTTAGTATTTGGTAAATATCAAATATCAAACATATATTACCAATTTACCATATATTACCAAATATCAAAAAAATGTAAAGCCTTAAACTTTTTTTGATAAAATTCCAAATTTATTATTTGGTAAAATATATTTTACTAATATATAATATATGTTTTATTTTAGAATATATTTTTTAATTTAGAATACATGTTTAATGTAAAAAATGGCTTAAGTCACATATTTGGTCTAATTATTTTTCATGTAAATTAGACGGTAAAATATGTTATAATTTAGAATATATGTTTTAATGTAGGAATATATGTTTTAATTGAAATAATTTAAATAATGTGATTATAATTTAGAATTATTATTATTATTATTAGAGGAAGAATAGGCCATTCAAAGAAGATATACGAATATTATGTCCAACAATACATTTCCACTTGGTAAGTAGCATCACTTGACAAAACTTTTATGTCTTGGTAGATGGAGACTAATCTAATTTTTAGTCTGGTAGACACTCTACTTGTTTTAATGAAGTTCAATGTGTAAAGTATTCTTAGTGCAACATTATCAATAAAATTATGTTTTAATTTAATTTTATCTTTAAGGTTATATATTGTTAGTTATCGTCAGACTTATATTTTATCATATGATTCTTCATATATTTATTATATCAAAGTCATTTTATAGTTTTTATTAGTCCTATAAAACCATCATTGGTTACTTAAATTTTTCCCAAAGTTTCATTCCAAATTTCCAACTTTTGGATCAAATTTTCATCATTTTTGTTGACCGTAAACGATATCGATATTGATACCTATATTTGGGGCGAGATATTCGTAAATTTGACTAGCGATATATCCGTCGATATCGATATTTTCATCATTGATAGTAACCCACGTTTTTCTGGAGCTTTTACCTTTGCCTCTTTAGGCTTTGAAGAAAACAATCATTACCACTTATCACATATACATATTATAGACAATACTTAATAGAAAAAATTTTGTCTTTACATTATCATAGACGACAGTTTTAATTTAAATTGTCGTCTCTCAGAATAAGATGACAATTTTAGCAAAAACTGTTGCCTGATTAGTGATGTCTAAACCTATAAATGACATAATGGAAATTTGGTCTGGAATTAGTGTAACAATCCGGAAATTCGAAAAAATTTATTTCGGGAATTTAAAAAAGGAATTGACTATTTTTGTAACGACCCGTCCCAAATTCTAGAATTAGATTAGTGACTAATAAAGGATTAGTGAGGTTAATCGGTGATTAGTTGAGCGAAATCGGACGGACGACGCAAAATGACCGTTTTACCCCTAATCATGGGAAAAATGTTGACTTTTGACTCGGGAGGTCCGATGTAACGACCAGACATTCAAAAAATGAAATTTTGGAAAATTTAAAGAAAATGACGATTTTGCCCTTGAAATTGGGCGAAAGATTGACTTTTGATTCGAGGGGTCAAACGGACCTTGACTGATGACTGTGACGTAGTTCGAGACGTCACGAGTTCATAGATAGGTGGCACGTCTGATCCCGACATTCGAGGAGA
Organism: Prinsepia uniflora; assembly: GCA_032719365.1. Taxonomy (NCBI): domain Eukaryota; kingdom Viridiplantae; phylum Streptophyta; class Magnoliopsida; order Rosales; family Rosaceae; genus Prinsepia; species Prinsepia uniflora. The sequence goes on along the minus strand of CM064871.1, from coordinate 63,179,182 downwards.
AAGTTATGATGTTCGGAAGTTCAAGGGTAATTTGGTTAAAAAGAGGCAATTTGTTGATTTTTCAAACGACATGGAATTTTCATGTGATTTTAGGACCGTTGGGTAGGTCTCGAGACGCTGAATTCGTAGATAGGCAACACGCGTCAATCAAAGTTCGAACGACCAAGTTACGAACCTCGGAATGGTAAGGGTATTTTAGTAATTAGCCATGGAAGGGCATTTTGGTCAATTGTGTTTTAAGGGGGAAATTTTTCCTTTTGCTAATAGTGATGACTCAAACCTTTTGCTAATACTGATGACTCAATTACTTAGTAATTCATTTAATGCAATTGGTGACATCTGTCACCTTAAAATTCATATTAGTGGCAAACAAGTAGGAGGTGCGGTGTGTGTTGTGGCGGTGGAATCAATTCAAAGAATTGATCTTTGTGTGTGTATTCGAAGAACAGAGAGCACATAAGAGACTCACCTTGCTTGATCGATCTCCCTAACCACCAACTGAGAGAAAAGAAGAACTGGAACAGAATTAAGAGAGGGAGAACAGAGGACTGAGATTGAGAGAGGAAGAAAAGTGATGAAAATGGTGGAAGGAAAACTCAAAACCCGAAACTGGTCCTTGAGAGAGTGAGAATTCAATTTTGAGTTGTAAGCTAGCCCAAGTCAAATTAAGGTCAGATTAGGATTTATGGGACCTTCAGTAGTCGAACCCAATCAAGAACGAAGGAATTTGGTGATGTCTTGGCCGTGTACGAGAGTCCTCAACCCCTCAAAAATTCGAGGTGGAGTTCAGGTAATTGGAGGTAAGGGAACTAGAAATTCAATTCAAAATAGTCTTTAGAATGAACCTATGATGCTCCCTAACTAATTAATTGAATAAACAAGTGACTGTTCAATGAACTGGGACGATGAACAGTCATTAGAACTTGGATTCAATTGAGTTGATTTGAGGCCGTGACGATTGTAATTAATGTTACAGACCCTTAATTAAGTTGGTTGCGATGCTGTGTGATGGATAAATTGAAGAAAACAAGTTGAATTTGGTAGGAATTGAACCGGGTCAACACGCGGGCTAACGGGTCGAATTTGCAGGAAACGGGTGACTGGGATGAGCACTGTAGCTAGCGCGTGAGCTTTACGCGCAGCCACTCATGGCGGCGCGTGAGACCGAATCTCGAGGTGAGTTCAACATGAAACTTGCTCCTTTTAATGTAACGAACATTTTGGTACTAGTTTCGGGGAAATCGGATATCATTTCGATAGTGTTCAGTGTATCCAAAGTTTTCGTATACATTTAAAATACGTATTTAAATCCCGAAAAAATTGGGAAAAATTATATGAGGTATATTGAAGTGTTAGTGACCCTCAATATTGATTTTGGATAGGAATTATCATTTCCGGAATTTACTGAAAAACGTACAGCTCGGAAGCGAGCCGTTTGGATGGTGTGTGAGTAGACTTTGTTTTCTAAATTTCAATGCATGCATAATCATTTTCTATGCTTTATATTTATGATTTCTATGCTTATGCTTATGGTAATTACGATTTTTGTATTTATACGTATTTTGATATGCAATACGTAATTGCACGTATTTCGAGATTATGGTTTCCCCTATGCTTTGATGATGGTTTGGTGGATAATTTTATGTGATTTGTGTGTATCATGTTTTAATAATGTTTTGATTATGATTATGAGTATAATTTACGGTTTTGGCACGTATTTTGAGATTATTACGAATTTGCACGTTTTACGAGATTTCGAGTATGTTGTGATTTGACCATGGTTTTGATGATTTGAATTTGGGATTTGAAATATGATTTGATTTCAAAGATTTAAAATAGATTTTGGGCTTGATACCCAGTTCATGAAGGTGGATTTCCGGATTTGGGTTCGGAATGATTATTTCGGATGCTAGCTTACGGAATGATGGTTCAGAATTCGGATCTGGAAATGGATGGTGGATATGATTTGGGATTTGAACATGAAATTCGAACATGAGTTAATGTGATTTCAGATTTGGTTTTGGAATATGGCTTACGATGGATTCTGGATTTGTTATGAATTACACATGGTTTTGGGTTTAAAGACCCGGTACTATTGCTGGATCATGTTGATGATGGGGAGGGCCCTTGATTGATATGTTTTGAGTTTAAAGACTCGGTTATTGTGATATCCCCTGAGGCCTATTGATTGTGTTTTGAGTTTAAAGACTCGTTGATATCTCGGGAAGGCCTAATTATGTGCATGGTTTTGAGTTTAAAGACTCGGGCGCACTTGAGATCCAGCAGATTGATTGACTTGTTATTTACTGTTGATTTCCGATGTTTTCAAATGTGTTGGGAAATGGCCCGGTTTATATGGCTTGATGGATTTTTGGGTTATGCTCTGTACTTGGATTTTTGGCCTTCTTTCTATGTTTTTATTAGCTTAATCGATTGCAAATGATGGGATAAAGGTTTAGGAATTAAAAGGGAAGGAAATGGTTGAGAAATGAGGGAGGAATGATGATGAACCGGTAGCGCCGGTCCGGACCGGTTCGAAACCAGGTGAACCCGGTTTAACTAAGGTAGGGGATGACACTGTAGCAGGCGCGTGGGCTTCACGCGCAGCCCCTTTGGTAGTCTGTGAGGGCGCGTAGGGGTAATTTGGGGATGTTGTCAACATGATTTTTAATCTATTTGATGTAACGAACATTTTGGGACTGGTTTTGTGTCGATCGGACACCGTCTCGATATTGTTCGGGACGTCCGAAGGTTTAGGATCGAGTTTAAAAATAGTTAAAAATTCAGAAAAATTACGGGACTTCAATGAGAGGTTAATAAGGTAGTTAGTAACCCTTTAGATTGATTTGGACAGGTTTGGGAGTCCCGGTGACGGCGATTGGCCCGGAAGAGTCGTATGGCACGCGTATCAAGGCAGCAGCTCGGACGGTTTATGAGTGGACCTTGTTTTCTAAATTGATGCATGCATAAATGTTTATTATGTGTTTTAATATATTTTTTGTGATGCCATGAGTGCTTTTGTGTGTGTTTACGTATTTACACGTATTTCGAGATTTCAGCCTTATACGGTGCTTATACGTGTTTGTGTTTTCGGTTTAATGAAATGGTTTTAAAAAGGGTTAAAGTCGGGCATGAGACCCAATTGGTTTTGTCTCGGGCATGTAACCCTATTGATAACCTACGGGTCTGAGTCGTGGTCGCAGCGAGTGCTATGTGCACGTCGACAGACGATACGACGCTCGCTTCCAAATTGGGATGTGTTCCTTCCGGAGAGGTCACGATGCACGTCCCCTATCGAGCAGCCATTGGAGGCTAGACTTTGGAGTGCTGACGGATCAGAATATCGATCGGTGATGGGTGCACTATGATCTAGAGGTGGTCGCGTCGGTTGATATGTTCACGGTGACATACCGGGATTGAAAGCGGTCCTGGACCAATGGTTGCACGCATCACTACGATTAAAATCGTGACTGACCCTGAGGTATCCGGCTCGATGCCCAGCTGAGACATGAGTTCGGGCTTGAGGTTCAATTACTTTACGTATATGATTTCGGGTCGAGAACCCTAAATGGATTTCTGAATTCATGACGGTTTATGGGGACCGGGCATGAATCCCTTGAAAGGTTTTAGGAATGTTTTCGATATATATATATATATATATATTCATATACCTTTCTTTATTTGGATTGTCTCCTCCGGGGAGGGTCGTTGGCCTAGGTGGACTCCGGAGTAGTCACGGAGCACCAACTGAGTGGAGTCGCCCCCGTTGGGTACCTTATTCTCAAGAAGGCTTATGGATTATAACCCTCATGGAGGGTCATTGATCTACGGACATTGATCTGGATGGGCCCTAGGGAGGCCTGGGATTTGAGACCTCGGGTAGCACGTGCGTAGCTTTAGATACCGTGATATGATTGGTTATGTGATTTATATTTATATGTTATATGATCGGAATTCTGGTTTGGGCTGAGTACCACATGGATTTGGGCAGTGGGCCGTACGATTGTTTTCATTTACGATTTTGGGCCAAGGCCCTAGAGGTTTGGTAAATGGTTTTCGAATGCATACATGTTTTTAGTGAAGGGTATAAATGTCTTTTGTGAAAATGTTTTTATTAATGTCAGGACCCGTCCGAATCCCCCTGGGATTAACTTCCCAGGGGGTCACCCATCATAGAATTGCACCAGCCTCAACTCGCTTAACTTTGGAGTTCCAATCGAACTCAAAGCCACTAAGCTCCCAAAAACAAAACCGTGAGGGCAAAGGCAAGGAGGCCCAAAGCGGACAATATCGTGCTAGATGAGTCGGGTCCTGATAGAGGAGGGTCGGGCCTTGACAATTAAATTATTTGTTTTGTCCACTCACAACTTTTAAATGTTTTGACTGCCCTTCAGGTTGACAGCGGATGCGGGCTGTAGCAGAGACCTAGACATCACACTCCTCCTCCGGATCTTGGCGTACTCTGAAGTCCCGAGCGGGCTAAAATCAGAATTTCACTTGTCTGACATTCCGTGTTAGACGGGATCAAGCGCGTCCCGCATTAATCTCGGGGGGATTGGGACGGGTCCTAAATACCCTTGTAGATCTGAAGTTGACCTTTTGGACCTTTCGTGTGGACCATTACGTAAGCCTCGGAGTCCTGAGTCCGTAGACAGGTGGCACGTCGAAATTAGAGATTATAAGTTTTTTATGGGTTTAAAGTGATTAGGGGTATTTTGGTAATTTGATGATACACAAAAACTAAGCATTAAAGTAAACATAAAGTCACACTCAACACTAAAGGAAACGTATGCAATTAAAAACCCTTTTTTGTAAATGTAGGATTGGTAAATAGAGATCGTTCTTAATCGGGGATTGAGGGTACCTAAACATTATTATCTTTTGATTAGTTAATTGGAGGGAAAAGAGATTGATTTTACTGTCCTAAATAATTAAACTAAACCTAAACTAATATAATCTATTATTTACATGTGGTCAACTTATTTTTTACCTAACTCATTTATGATTTATATTAACTTCAAACCTACGAAATTTTATAACCTTAGTTCTACGAGATGATTGCATATTCTTAAGTACGTGCAGGGAGACACTCACGTCACACTTTCAGTGATCTAGACTTGGAGACACTCATCTATCTATTCAAGCATTAAGTACCAACAAACAAGCATAACAAAAACTAAAATATTAGAACACATGGAAGATTATTGAAATTAATACAAAGCATAAAACCAAGGATAATATTAGAAATCAATCCATAAACCAAGATATTCAAGCACAAAAGATAACTACAAGATAAAAAGGTCGTGTTACACTTTTTCTCTTCGGGACACCCTATGGATACAAAGTGATTGAGCACTCTTCGGTGAGACACTTGGAGACACTCATCTATACCACGAATGAAGGTTGTAAAAGGTGGGATATGGTGTAATTAGTTTTGCACAAAAAATCTTGAATTTATTGAAAAGGGAAAATTGGTTTAGGTAGAGTTTTGATACAAATAATGAGCGACCCCCTTTACAAATAACCTAAGTCTCTCTATTTATAGGAGAAAATTAATCCCCAAATAAATAGGAGTTCACAATTTAAATCTAAAAGGAAAAGGATTAAACTAATTAAATTAATGTCCTAAAGGTAAAAGGTATTCTAAATCCTAATGAAAGAATAAATACAAAACTTAATTAAAAAGGTGAGAAAAACTCCTAATTTAAAAAGTGAAAACAAATCCTAATTAAAAAGGACAATTTAAAACCTAATAAAAGAAGGAAAATTGGAGTTTGCTTGCTGGAAATTGAACAGGAATCGGAAAGGTGGGCAGTTGCTGAAGGAAGGGAAGAATGTCGGTAGGCGTCGGCCGAAATGCAGGATTGGAATTCGGTGGAAGCGCACTGAGGAAGAGGCAGCCAAGTTCGGTACACGCGCGCTGAGACGAAGAAGCCCAATTCGGTACACGTGCGCTGAACGTCTCTTCATCGGATCAGAGGCGGTGGGCCGAATGTCCTTCAAAGCAGTTTAAATAGGTTCGGTACTTGGCTACCGAATATCTTTGCTCTTTTCGGTGGCTTCCCTTCATTCAATCATAACTTCTTCGTTACAACTCCGATTGAGGTGATCCTTTCGCCTAAATGCTCGAATTTCCATGCTTTATCCAATTCTGTACATTTCTCACAAAATATATTATTTTTTACAATTGTTTTGTATTTAAACATTAAAAGATAAGTATAAAAGGTTTAAAAAGATGCATAATTAAAGGCTTATCATTTGACAAGTGAAGATATTTTTGCTAATCTTGTATGATGGTGACAAGTGTCCTATCTTTATCTCCTTTGTTGCACCGACTTGTATAAGTGTGTGTGTGTGTGTTGTATGCTCAACCCAAAAACCCGAAAAGATCAAAACGCTGAGGGAAGGAAGAAGAGAGAACCAAAGAGGGAGAGAAAGAGAGAAGAGAAGAGGGAAGAGAGATAGAGAGCCAGGAAGAGAATAAGAGAGGAGGAACAAACCCGAAACCTGAAAACTCAGAAAATTCAAATCCAAATACTAAGGACGATTGAATCGTTTGAAGTTTCCAAACTTGCAACCAAGTTTTCCAAGCTCATAGTTGAGTTCCTGTGATCATTTGTAGCCATAAACTTGAAGGTATGGACGCGGGAAAAAGCTTAGAACAAAGGTCCAAAGTTGGCCGAAAATTTGAAGGATTGGGTTGTGAATTTGAGGCTAGATAGCTCTTGAATGCATGCGCAAAATTAAGTTGCTTAAATAGTCTGTCATTGCATGAAGATCGGGGCTGATCAAGATGCGGAGGAATGCGTGGAAAATCTGTACGATTATCTCTTGTTTGACAAGTACTAAGGGTAGTTTTGGAATTTTGGATTACTTGTCAGATAAGAGCAGGTACATGCACGGTTATCAAAATGTTTTTGGAGCGGGTCCTATCAATGTGCATAATTTCCTATATAATTAACGAGGAGCCTAAATTTAACATTCCCATATATAAGTATCAATTACTCTTCATTTTTTTCGTTTTTATTTTGACATTATCCCTGTTATGAATTCAAAGTATGTTACGGCTTATATAATCCTGCATATTTTATACATTAATTACATTAGTTAATCATGATTGGGTATAAATTAGTGAAAACAAGTTGATTTAATCTATTTTTCTTTTGGCTGGTTAGCATGAAGAAATTTAGAAAAAAAAAAGGCTACTGACATTTACTATGTGTTTCTACCCAAAATATTTTTCTCGTTTTAGGAGTCGAGCGTCCCAAGGCAACCCTCGTTGGGCCTCTGCACGGAACCTGGTCTGCGGAGAGGGGGAGACAGACCGCTCGTGGAGATCTATTTTGTGGTGAATGATGTGGAGGTGCTCGATTGGTTTAAGTAAGATGGGTCTTGAGCTACGGTTGATCCCTATATGGGCAGCCAGGAAGCATATGGGCCTTTCTATTCAAGTGGAGGCATGCCACTAGTAGAAGACTGCTACTAGTCAGTGTAAATAGGTTCCGTTTTCGGCCCAAGAACTTTTCTTCTGATCAATGCGATTGTGAGGTAGGCAGACAAGACTTCTCATGCGCTGTTATTTTCTATGCTTCTTTCAAGGACTTAAAATATTTTTCGATGCCCAAAACCAAAAGTTCATTTCTCCATGATATTCATATTGGCGACATTGTTATTTTAGTAGTTAGATGGACAATGGATCCAGATTTCCCCAAGTCGGGATCAAGGTATTCGAACCAATGCACAAGGACGATGTCCCAACTTGGTGAGCCGTGAACCACATTTGGCTGGTTTCTTCTAATTACCAATCACTTCGTGAGAAAATCTGGTTTGTATGGAAATGGAAATGAGAATGAATACGGTATTATAAAAGTACTGGAATAGAATAACAACTAAATTACAAGTACAAAGAGTAAATTATTTCTTTCGTATTTCAAGCTCTTATCAAACAGAAAATTTTGAAAAACCATCAACTGAAATGAATATCAGTCGGAAATCATGACATGAGGTGACATAAAATTCAAACGTGACATTAGAACATTGAAAGGAGGTTCGAATCCCTCACGAATCATGCCGTGAGTTGGCAGTCGAGATGACTTTTCCGTACGAGCGCTAGTCGGAATGATAGCCACAGACTATCCGTGAGACGGTAGTCAGAATGAGTTTCGGTGAGCCGGTTGTCAATAATATCAACCCTTATGACACTGAATGGTAAAAAAAAAGGTCGATCTTCCACGATCCTCAACGGAAAGCCCATGAATTGGTCCGTCGGAATGAGGGCAACTGATAGGACCCACCCCGATTATCACCCCGATTATTACCCCGATAACCGAGACGAACCCTGCTCCCGTCTAACAAACACACTCAAAGTACCAGACAATCCTCACAACAACTCACAAATTCATTACCAGACCAGGGAGAATTAAAATCCAACAAGTCAACAGCTATATAGATCATAGTACAAAACAAGGTAAATAGAAATCCTACTAAAGTTGACTACACGCACAACGGAAAAGTTCGTAACGGAAACTCCGGTAAAACCCCGGGATAACTCTATGCCTCTGACTCTGCCTCAACGTCAGCCCCAGCGCTAGCACCACGACCTGGAGGGCATTTAAAAACCAAAAAAGTGTGAGTGGACTAAAAATAAATAATAGTTTCGAAAACAGTTTACTAAACAAACCAGGATTTTGCCCTCCGTTTTAAAAACATGCATGCATAACCAAGTAGCAAAAACAACGATATAAACAGTATGATGATCATTATGAAAACATTATCCTTAAAAACATGAAATATCAATATCATCATTCGATCAAACTTGCTGGATCTATCCGAGTCTTTAAACTCCCGAGTCTTTAAACTCAATCCAGGCCTCAATATAATTTGAGTCTTTAAACTCAACAGGCCTACGGGGGAAACCAATAACCAGATCCAGCAAATCCAATCCAAAACTGTTTGGAAACCATTTCTAAATCCATATCCAAACCCGAATTCGAAATCACCATTCCGAAGCCATTCCGGAGTCCAGAACCGTCATTCCGAACCCAAATCCGGAATCTTTTTTTCAAGCTTTAAAACCAAATCTCGATTTCCGAAATCCGATTCTAAAACCGAAAACCTTGATCATCAAATCATGTTCCAAAACCCATCATAATCATTGAAAACCAATTATAGATTTAAGTCCCAAAAGCATGACATCAAAATCATAAATAGAGCATATCTCGTAAAACATGCCGAATACGTAAATTGCTCAAAAAACGTGCAAGTACCTAAAACAGAGATAAAAGAATCAATAATCCTGAAATCATAATTAAAACCATAAAACAAGTAGTTAAAAACAGTTATACATGCTCAGTTAGAAAAAAAAACAGTCCACTCACAGTTCCCAGACACATCACTCCCGTCCCGTACATTCCTCGGTCGCCTTAGGGATTTCCCGACCTATCAAAAGTCACCAACCTGGGTCACAAACACTTCATTTAAGCTTATCATATTTTCCCCAATTTTTCCGGAATTTTAAACGTAATTAAACGGAACCCTAAACCTTCGAACACTTAAAACTAACCCGAGACGATGTCTGATCGTCTCGAAACTTGTCCCAAAATGTTCGTTACATCGATTAGAGTAAAAACCATATTGGACACTTCTCCAGAACCTGCCCCCACACGCCTGCTACAGGGTTATCTTCAACCTCTGTCCAGCCAGTTCAGACCGGTCAGGTTGAACCGAATCGGCGTGACCGGTTTTCCCCTCAAATCCAGTCCAATTTCAACCCTTTTGATCCCACTAGTTTCGTCCTCTTCCTAGCAACCTATTCCACTACTAAAATTACGACATAACGGCCTAACACTCACCTCCCAATTTTGAACTGAAACCCAGAAAAATCCCAGTTTCTGTTCCCGGCCACTGGTTGTCCTCCCAGCCACGAGTTTGTTTCCCTGAGCTCAAATACAACTTACTAGGCCCATTAGGACTCCTAGAACAGCTCGACTAAGCCCCTAAACCCACAACTTTAATTTTGACAGCAAACTAGAGAAACAGAGAAAACAGGGGAAACTGAGGGACTCACCTGTTCTCTGACCACCACCGTGAACTCCTCTGGGTCCACAAGGCACTTCTCAGGTTGCTGAACACTACCACACATCCAATTTCGATGGTTTGATCAATCGAGGTGCACAGCCGTGCACGGTGTTCCCGGCTCTGTTCCCTGGTTTTTCCCTCACTAACACACTCACTCGACCCTCCAGCTGCTCCCAAGACACTCCCTACACTCTCAGCTTTTCTTTGATCACACACACACAATCCCAAAGGGTCACTCACCCTGCAATTTGATCGATTTTTCCCCTGTCTCTCTTTCTCTGTGTTTGAACGGTTACACCCCATTTTAACACACCAACCCGTGTAGGCTAGAACCCACTGGAATCCAGCCAGGTGTCAAACACCTGGTGGTCCCATCCCAAAATATCCACTCAACCCTGTACACCTGTCCTCATCTGATTGGCACGCTTCCCAAGAAGCAAAAAGACCAAAATACCCCTAATTGCTCAAATTACGATTTTACCCTTCACTTCCTAGACCCGTATCTCACTCGTCCGACTTCCGATAAAGGCATGCCGCATGTCGTTGTACTCAGGACGTCGAGATCTATCTAATGGTCCTTGGTTTGCGTGAAGAAATCTTGTCGTGCAAAAAGTCAACTAATTCCTCATTTTTAACCAAATTACAGAAGTGCCCTCAACCTTCCGAACATCATAACTTCCTCCTCGGATGTCGAAATCGGGCATGCCACCTGTCTACGGACTCGTGACGTCCCGAACTACGTCACGGTCATCGGTCAATACCCAATTGACCGTCCGAACTAAAAGTCAACATTTTGCCCAGTCTAGGGGCAAAATCGTCATTCTGCGCTAACTGTCCAAAAGTAACCAACTAATCACCGATTAACATACTAATCCATCACTAATCACTAAGATAATCCCGATTCCCGGGACGGGTCATTACAGCAACCCTTGTGACCCTTGCTAGTCAGAAAGAAGGTTTGTGCAGAGAAATGTAGCCAACCATTATGACGTTGTTGGTTAGGAAGACGGTTAGACACTTGCATAAATGTCTCGAAGGGGTGAGAAAAGAAGCTGCATCTTGATTTTTTAGGTCAAAAGAAACAGTTTTTGCCACAAGGGTCAGCTGTTTTTAAACCATGAAACCTTGGTTAAATGTGTTCATAGGTTCAGAAATTGATGAAGATCAATTTACTGAGTTTGATTGGTTGATTGGATATTCTTTGAGAAGCTGTGTCATTCTCCTTTTATAGCAGGTGAAAAGCTCTCAACTTGCCAAGTTGGATCCCATGCGGGTCCCACTTTGTCGTTTCCCTCTGTTGGGATACTCCTCATGCCTCAATTTTCTTGGTCTGTGTCAGCATCGCCCAAACTTACTTTTTCTCCACCCTTAAGGCCTGCTAAGGTTGGGCTTTTGTCAGTTTTGGACCTTTAATTTGTGTGAGCTATTATCTTGAGGCCAAAAAATTTATTTCGGGTGTAAACACTATGTATTCTCATGTCAGTCACCATGCTTCTATTCTCCCCCCCTTTTTTTTTTCCCTCCTCATAATTTTTTGGGGCTTTACGCTTTTGTGAGTGATTATGGTGTTTTATTTACTTCATTACTATTGCTTCTCACAATGTATGTCGTCATAAAATCCTAACAACAATACTACTGTAACTTATCTTCAAATTGAGAGGTATGTACAACTATTTGTTCGAGCATTTATTTTCTCAATTGTTTTTTGTGATGGATTTTGGACTTAATTATTTCTCCCAACTAACGACAATAGGATACCCCTTGTACACCCTCTCTCAACCTAGAAGAGCCTTCTATCCCAAAAGCTATACACACTCTTGAAACACTCACAACTCACCTTACTTTTATACTCGAAGACCCTTAAAGTTGCTCTCACTCACCCACTTGTGATGTGTTCACCTTGATGTTCAAATGTGGCTAAGATCTCCTCCTTATATAGTGCTTAAGGAAGTCTCTAGATCCCTTCATTAAAATCCATTCATGAACCTTCTTCAATTAATGCTCTTTCATGAATTAATGCTCTTTCATGAATCTTCTATATTCATTCTTCTTCATGAAGCTTCCACATTAATCTTCTTCTACAAGGTTCCACTATGAATGAACAATACCAGGTATTTATTCCCAATACATAATCTCATGCATTAAAATTCTAATGCATTAATAATCCACTAAAGAGGGAATAACTCAACAATATTAACTGATTATTGTATCAATTGTCTTCTCCTCTTTTACAAACATTCAAGAAAGGTTGCAAATACCGCTGGACCACAAATCAGCACGGAAGGAACTTCAGACGAAGATAACACAAAACCTTGAGGTTCCTATCAAACTGCTAAGAAAAAGCAGTACTGCCGGACTGAAAAAGAGTAAGTATCCTCCTACCTAAAATTTATTTCAATCTGTTGAAACTCATAGACTAAGCCAGTCACTATTAAAACAGAGAATCCAAGGAGATCGAAGAAAGAAGGTAACTCGAGAATTCATTGACTACCTGCAGATTCAGCACTCTTGCCAAGTATGAAGAGTAAAACATATGTAGATTGATGAACTCTGTAACCACGTGGTGTTGGTGATGATAAATATGCAGATTGGTAGACACCAAATCGTTGAAAGCTTTTTGAGAGCATCTTACTAATTTTTATCATCTTCTTTTGAAGCCCACGATTTGGTTTCAATCTAATTTATATGTGACTATTTAGAATTAGGTTAGGTTAGATAGTGTAGTCTATAGATGCGTTGCTGTTAAATACTTGAAAATTTTCCTATTTGTTCAAATTGAGCCAAGTTCATTTTTATCATGTGCGTTGTGAGGCTAGCAATGTTGCTCGCAGACTCGCTAGTCGATAGCCTCTGTTAGTAAATATGAATTATTTGAGGAACCATCCAAACCTCATTGTGGATATGCTCAGCTCCAACAGGATCAGGATAGTTGCTCTTAATGAATAATGCTCTCTTTCAAAAAAATAAAAATAAAATAAAAGGAGATGCTGACAGCATTATTTTTCGACGTGTATAAATTGGCAATGTCCGGAAATCTAGTCGGATCTTGTAATGTTTTCTTTCTATCAATCAAAATCGTTTATTATTTAGTGCCCTATCAAAGGCATAGCTCTCTAGAACTGGAAATCAACCCAATCGAATGGCTAACAAAATTAATTTTATTATTCTCGAGTTTGAAAATAAAAAAATAAAAAAATGAGTAAAATAAGAGAAAAATCGAATGGCGGGGGCTAGTATAGCTCAAAAGTAGGGGTGATAATGGGTCGTGTCGTGTCGGGTTCGTATTGTGCCATGAATTCAATTTTACCCATTTATGCCCAACCCGAATCCGACCCGTTTAATAATCGTGTCAAGAATGTCCAACCCGAACCCGACTTGTTAATGACCCATGTAACTCATTTAACCCATTTAATAAACAGGTCATACTCAAAACCCAATTAACCTATGACCCATTCGACCCGTTTAACCCGTTTAACATATTTAACCTATTTAAATTATAAGATTTAATAGATATTTAGGTAGGTAAATGGGTAGATATATGAGTTAGTAATGACTCGTTTATTAAATGGGTTAATATAAGCCAATATACGGGTTAACTTGTTAACCCGAAATCTACCAATTTATTAAACGGGTTAACATGTCATTATACGAGTTAACAGGTTGACCCGAAACCCATCCATTTAATAAACGGGTCATAGAAAATGATCCGAAATTTTAATCGTGCGTATTAACCCGAATAAATTTCGTATGAGTTTCGAGCCGTGTATTGAGTCTTATAAAAAATTATCAGACACGTGTCGGTCTTGTTGTGATGTTGACTTCGCGGAGCCACCGGAGAGAGAAGATGTTTCTTCCTTACAATATTGACGAAAAAAAAACAAGAAAAAGAAAAAACAAATCCCCATCCTTGAGTTTTTTCTACTTTTGCATTTGCATTTGCATTTTATCCGCATTTGCATTTCATTTTGCAGGAGAGCGAAAGAGAGCCTTTTTTCTTCAATATCATTCCCTCCTCCCCTGAATTTCATTTCCCTCGTCTTTTCCTACATTTACATAAATACATTTTTGATTTAATTTCTCCAATTTGCCGATTTTTTTTTTCTTTAAACAAATAAAAGAACGCATACAGCGAGGAATGATTGAGAGGTCGAAATCTTATTCAAAACGAGTCGGCTAGCTCCTCGCGTTTCGATCCCGAAGCCCTCGCAAATCGGACTCTCCGTCGAGATCGCTGGGCCGGCGTTGAGTTCCCGCGTAGCAGATATTATTGGATCTGAGAAAAATCGGCGATCGGATCTGAGGGCGGTGGTGAAACGATGCCGGCTCACGCGGATCTGGACCGTCAGATCGAGCATCTGATGGAGTGCAAGACGTTGCCGGAGGCGGAGGTGAAGACGCTGTGCGAGCAAGCGAGGGCGATCCTCGTGGAGGAGTGGAACGTACAGCCGGTAAAGTGTCCCGTTACGGTGTGTGGAGATATACATGGCCAATTCTACGACCTTATTGAGCTCTTTCGAATAGGAGGGAACGCCCCAGATACTAATTACCTTTTTATGGGTGATTATGTAGGTCAGTTTCCTTTTCTCTCATCTTTCCTCTTATGCTTTATGTTTTTTCCCCATATGTTGTTAGGTTTCGATTGTTTACCGGTTTCGGATCTATGTTAATCCCATATATGGAAATGAATAAGGCTTTGAATTTGATTTACGAAGACATTTTTGGAGTTTGTTTGGATGCGTATTGTTATACAAATACCCCATTTGTGTTTTGGTGTTGGAGCTTTGGTTGGATTATCCTCGTCCTGTATTTGAAATCAATTGTCGGACACTATATGTTATGTTCTTATTTTTTTTTTCCAGGTAATTAATGAAAGCTAAGTTTATTTGTAATATAATATTATGGTCACAATCTTTACTTTGTTTCCTCTTAGTTTTAGAAAGATTTATGCCATATAATGGTGGAGTTGGAGTCACTATAATCCATTCCAGCCTCCCTGCAGTTATAATAGTGTTCAGGGCTGCTTTATAATTTTCTTATTCATCTAAGATATGTTGAATATGAAGGATAATTTGTTGGGAAAAAAATCTTGTGTTGAGCTTTCCCGTTTTGTGTTCATCAACTTATTTAATGGCTAATCTTGTTTAAGACAGTGGACAAGTATTCGTTTCAAAGTTTTGCATTACTTATGTGCCAGTATTTTCTTAACAATTGTCTACTCAATTGCAGATCGTGGGTACTATTCTGTGGAGACTGTTACACTCCTGGTGGCCCTGAAAGTCCGTTATAGAGATAGAATTACGATCCTTAGAGGAAATCATGAGAGTCGACAAATTACTCAAGTGTAAGAATGATTGTTGTAGCTCAACTCTTTTAGTGTATGCTTGAAAAGCTTTTGTTGACTCGGAAATTTGCATATGAATGCTGGCGGAGGTCCGGTTCACTGTGTATCTGTTGATGGAGTTGCAAATCTCTGCCAAGAACATGGAAAAAACCCATGCTAGTTTTAAGCTTCTTTTCTAGCATTATTTGAGTGAGATTTTTGTTTTTTTTTCCTTTAAAATGATATAGATTCCTGCGTTCATTAGTTAGGCTGTTAGACTCGAGGAAGAAAAAAGTTGGTAGTGTTGTATGCGGTACACAGATGGCACTCCTGTATGTCAGAGAGTACCCAATGTGACCAGAATATATAGACTACATCCTTCAAGGCTCCTACCTCATTTTGATATAAAGAAGGCTGGGAGGGTGTGTTTTATGCCAATAGAATTCTATAGTGCTTCTAAAGATTAGTATGGCTAAGGTTGATGGGGTTCCATATGTCCATAGATAATTGAGCCAGCGGTGAATTAAAAAGTACTTATTGACCATGGCAGCTTGGAAACATTAAGAATTTGAATATACTTAAAGCTGATAGCTGAAACAGCTAGGTTCTGTTAAGCTATCTAAGATTGTGCTGATAGATAGAGAGATTGGTTTTCTATGTTATATTTCTCACTTTTGTCATCTCTTTCCAGGTATGGGTTTTATGATGAATGCTTAAGAAAATATGGGAATGCCAATGTCTGGAAGTTTTTTACAGATTTGTTTGATTACCTTCCCCTCACAGCTCTTATTGAGAGTCAGGTTGGCTGACATGTTTTTTCTGACAGTTTTAGTAACCGTCTTGAAGACAGTAGTTGGATTTATTTTTGACAACTTTTGGTATATCCTATAGATTTTCTGTTTGCATGGGGGCCTTTCACCATCTTTGGACACATTGGACAATATCCGGGCCTTGGACCGTATACAAGAGGCATGTTAATATTGTTTTTGTTATATTTCAAGGCGAGATTATATACAAGCCCCTTTTGTCATTTTTGGCATTTCATGACATGTTTGTGCATGAGCAGGTTCCACATGAAGGACCGATGTGTGATCTCTTATGGTCTGATCCCGATGACCGCTGTGGGTGGGGAATATCCCCACGTGGTGCTGGTTATACATTTGGGCAGGATATAGCTGCTCAGTTTAACCATACCAATGGACTCAGCCTGATTTCAAGAGCTCATCAGCTTGTTATGGAAGGATACAATTGGTGTCAGGTGTTTGAACCGAAACCAAAATTGAAGTTTTTCATTCCTTTTCCTCATTTGGCGGTCTTCAGTTTCTGCTGTTTTTATTACTATCATCATCATAATATGCTTCTTTCCAGGACAAGAATGTGGTGACTGTTTTTAGCGCTCCAAACTATTGTTATCGGTGCGGGAATATGGCTGCAATATTGGAAATTGGGGAGAACATGGACCAGAATTTTCTGCAATTTGATCCGGCCCCTCGTCAAATTGAGCCGGACAACACACGCAAGACTCCCGATTATTTTTTGTAATTTCAATATGTTAACGATGGGCTGTTCGTAATCCATGTTTTCTGTAGATGTGTCTTTAAGAGGAGTTGCGTTATACAAGCGTTGTTTAAGTTGAGGGTTATGGTCAACATGATTCTTTTGTCTGGAGTTTTTGTTCCTTCTTCTGCTGCTGCTGCTGCTTTGTTCATTTCTGAAGGAACTCATTAGGAGAAAACTGACAATAGTCGCCAATGCCCTGTGCCTATTGTCTTTTGTATATTTTTCGAGACGAAACGTCAATAACATGATATGTCTTGTAATTTTACAGCTCCAATGTAGAAATCTGATTCTCGAACTTTACTTTTTTTTTTTTTGTAAGAAATGGTACGTGTTTACATTTTGAACAAATGTTGAGCAGCAATTTCCCCATCAACAGGCTTGAAATTTTATTGTTGAAGGCAAGGTGTAAAATTAAAATGCCACTTGGACTAGAACGACCGGCCCAAAGTGACAAGTTTTTCACTACATTTTTTTTAATCAGGAAAATTTTCATTACATTTCTAACGAAAGAATCATAGACCTATGCAAAAGATTACAGAACATACAAATGAGAATGAGAAAAAATCCTTCTCATTCGAGACATGCTATGGCGCTATGCTGTGGGAGAAAATGAAGGCAGCAAAAGGTACAGTTAGACGCCTGTAACGAGTGGCAACCGGTGAGGCACAGGCTTTCCCATTAAAACCTAGAGTTGCTCTGGAATCGTCCAAATCCAGACATGGCAACTGCCTGCTTTCTTTTGAAGTACAAAACCGAACCACTGACAAGTAACAACAGCAGCATATTCACCTGCGCAGAGAATTCATAAGACATCATTAACAAATACAACAGTTAAAGTCATGTATTTTGTAAGCTTCCTTCTTTTCCATCTCAATAACCGTTGTTGAACTTACTTGATCATATATATTACCACAACAGACCAGTTTACTTTTATTATTCAAAACAAAACGGATAGTAACAAAAAATAAAATATTTACGAAGAGATTGATATACACATACCTCGAAACCAAGCACTGACAACTTCTCTTCATTGACTGGCGGTATACAGCTTCGATAAGTGATGTAAGCCTGTGGCCCATCCTTTAGTGTGGGTGAATCATCAAGTAAACTCCTATGCCTTACATACGCCCCGAGTTCATCCTCATTATGCAATCTTGCAGCATTGTGAGAGGTCTCCATAGTTGAACGACTCTTTTGAGCACCGTTTTCCCCTGCTTCCTTTGCAATATGCTTCATTTCGACACATTTCAAAGGGATGCGATAACCAGTCTCACTGCAGCGATATTTATCATCTTTCTACAGAAGAAACAAACAATTACAACTAGAACAGGGCACATGAAGCACAAAAACAAGAGAGAACACGAAAAGCAAATAGAATAGTCAGCTTCAAACTGCATAATGTGAAGCATCTTCCAATCATGTAATACAGAAATCTTCCCCGATAACTTACTTTAAACTCCGTGCACTATGGCGGCTTCAATCACTCTAAGAAAGGCGATTAGAGCAAGTGAAGCAATGCTAATGTGGACTCTATATACAAGGATAGCTCACAACCTTCATATTCATAACTTCAATTTGTTACATATGTGTAACCCTAAATTACCTTGACTCCTAGTCATACCATATAAGAATTAAACCATTTGGGGCCATTCAAATCTCGAACCCCTTATAAATCACAATGTAAGTATTCAATTTGCATTCAGTAAGAAATCAATATATTCAATTACTAAACCAAGTGAAGATCTAATATACCAAATCAAACTGTTCAGATTTGTTCTTAATTAAAAAATAAAACCTAAAGCTCAAATTAAATCGAAGTTAGCGCAGGCTAGTAGGCTACAATTGACTCAAAAATTCTATGTAACCACAAAAATAAAGCATACGGTGCTTCCGAATCGAATTGAAAAATAGTTGATTGGGTAAAATGAAATTTAAAAGAAACCTTTTCAGAGTAAAGGCAAGGAACGCAAGGACCAGCTGGAGAGCATTCAAAGGTAGAGTTACTTCCATGAGGGGTTTCTTTCAGACCCAGAAGCGCCCTGCGCCCAATTCCTTTGATTTCCTCGCTTTGGATTCTGTATATCAACCCAAAAAAAAAAAGTTCGAATTTTAGCTGATCCCAGTTGATCACTGAATCAAATAATCACAAGCGTATACATACAAAATAAAAATATATAACATTCAATTATTAGGGCTTACGTGGCATGGCCTACTGAGAGCGAAGCGAAGGCGACGAAGAAGAAGAGCAGGAGAAAGAGTACTGAATCTGAAGGCATAATTGCTTCCTCTCCACCGTTCTGTTCGATTTTCTTCCTGTCTCTTCTGCTAAATCAGGAATTTTTAGAACTCAGGGAGCCGATTAGATTTTAATGAGTTTTAATAGATTTTAAATGATTTAGAATTGTAATAAATTTTATATAATTTCACCTTATTTTATATGATTTCGCTCAAATCATTTCAAATTTCAATAGATTTTGTAATAAATTTATATAGATTTTGAAGTGTTTCTATAGATTTTATAAATATAAACCATGTCCAACAGGACTAGATGTGCACATTCCCTATTGACCCTTTTCTCCTCTCCCCATCACCATCGGTGATGACGGCCACATACTACAAAGTATCAGACATGACTTTTTTCAATAGATAAAATTTTGTACCAAAACAAACCGTAGTCATACTCTTCCAAACAAAATTAGCTTAATAAAACGTTTATCATCGTAATTATAATAAAAAAGAACAAAAACAAAAACCAAAATACATTAAAGTAACCAGTCAAAATTATAAAAAAATTAGGAAAGTAACCGCAAATAGAATGTTCAATCCAATAAACCAAGGAAAAAGGAGGAAATAACAGAAAGAGAGGTAAGAATGAAGTTGATGACGAGAAGTATGAGCTTGTTATAAGTCAAACTTGGATTGTCAATTGGCTCTTAATGATTTTGTATTTCCAGACGGAGATTTGGTCTTGTTCCATGTAACATCTGTTATTAATATATCTTGTTATGTTGTCTTCTCTTTTGAATAACTGTTTCCATGAAGAAGAAAAAATTGACAATGGTAGTGGTGCTGCTTCTATTACTGAGAGTGGTGGTGGTGCCGCTTTAGTTAGGATGAGGAAGGGGGACAATGTAAAAATGTTTGAGAAGGAAGATTTTTTTTTCCCTTCAAATCCAATGAAATATTAGGTGAGGTGTGATGATTTTGATGGTGGAGTAATATGTGTATTTTTCCTTAGCAAATCTATTAAAATCCACCATTTTAAAAAATCATAAGAAATCATTCAACTTTTGAATACACCTATATTTGTAAATTGTATTTTACAATCTTAATTGAATACACCTAGATTTTAAAGAATTTTAAAACAATCTATTAAAAGATAGATTGAATACACGTTGATTTGTATAAAACCTATTAAAATCCTAATTGAATACGTCTGGATTTGAAAACCCTCTAAAATCATTTAAAAACCAAAATTGAATACACCCCCCGTTTATTTATTTCACTGGAGTCCCGTATGTTTTTGTTATTGTAAATTTCCCCGGCTTCCAAAGTATCTTGCAGACTGAGTTTTGGGCATATGGATTTTGGCGATCATGGGACTGAGGGTTGCCCGATGGCATAAATATCTTAAAAGTATGGGTAATGTTATTTGAACACATTAAATTGATTATATTTAGTGATTATATTGATGTGTCAATCAATGAATGGTCTAATATAAATATAAAATAATTGAACTTATTAAAATAAATCATTCATTGATTGTCATATCAACATGGTCACTAAATGTGTCAATTTAGTGTGTCCAAATAGCATTATTCTAAAAGGATTAATTGATACGTTTCAAATTGTTATTTATATACTTATTTACATTTGACTAAATAAACATTAATTAGCTTGAAAATCCACACCGTTCAATTAATAACCGTTTGACTTTGGATTTTTATTTTGAAAATCCGTTAAATCCAAACTAATGTTAACAAATATATTGATTTTTCTTAACTTTCAATTCTACCATATACCCCTTACATACAAGAGTAAAACACAATATTTATTTATTTTTGCAGTGTCCATTACAAAATGTTGTTGGTTGTTGCATGATGGCTTTTGGTAAATATCATTTGGTATTTGCTTGATGGCTTTTATTTGCTATTGCTTTCTTGCTCCCCTTGCACCTTAAATGTATGAAACTTTAAGAACGTTTTTAAATTGGATGACAGGACCCGTCCCAACTGGACGTCAAAAACCGGTGCCCGGTCCTGCTCCCGTCTGACAAGTCAACTAAAGGTCCGAAACTCCCCTTCAGTGCTTGCCAGACAAGGGATGTTCGCGCGGATTTCTGCTGCAGTCACTGCCTCACGATCAGTCCCGAGCGTCGTACCACGGCCTCGAGGGTCACAAAACAGAAAAGGTGTGAGTGGAAAAAAATGACCTCTTATACAAAACATTTACCGAAATACAATCTTACCCTCCAGTTTTCACAAACTTGCATGCATATCGTAAAACATGAGTGACCGATAAAATCAAAACGTATTTTCCGATGGTCCATAAAACTCATGTTCACCAAATCAGTTCATGTTATAAAACATCAAATCCCGGCTCTCAGGCCAACACATGTGAAAACATAATCACCTGGCCACAAAGACCAAAAATCCGTACTCAATACCAATACATCATCACAATCAATACCAATCAGCACTACTCACCAGTGCACAATAAATATATCAATCCAGTCAATCCGCACTACTCACAAGTGCATCAAATATCACAAATCACATCTGCACTACGCGTAGGCCAATATCCAGTCACTCTCTCGGGAATAAACACCTCTGGGCTCAACCCCCTCGGGCTCAGTCACTTCTGGGCGAACACATCCCCAGGATCAGACACCTCCGAGTGGTACATCCAGGCTCAGTCTCATCCGAGAAGCTGACTACCATAGGATCAACTCCCGATCCTACAATCACATCCCCCATGCTCCGGTCGTCTGGGTAATCCCCCCAAGAACCGACCGTCTGGGAACATCACAATCACAATGAAAACCATACCGGGAATTACATCCCAAAACATTTCAATCAAAGCTTGACTTCATACCAAGTCAAGGTCATTCTCAACTGGGTCTCAAGCCCAAAATACCTTTTACACATAAACCGTTAAAATCACATTTAAATCAATAGAATAATCCGAAAATCATCATTGACTCACCAACCAAGTCAAAACATCATTTTAGAAATCATTTAAACTCCGGGCCTAGCCCAAAACATCATCTGCATATTCCTCGTAAAACGTGCCCGAAAGACTGATTAAAATAATCATAAAATCCCAATAAATCATTAATTTCACAATTTCACAAATAACTCCAATTCCGAGTTAAAATCACTATTCACTTGGGTTCTCATGCCCAAAATAACATTATCACGCAAATCCATGCGTTGCAACCTCCGTTGCCATTTTCACGTAAATCCACGAAATTGACCCTCGACTCATTCCCGAGTCACCACATCATTTTTCAATCCATGACTCAATAATCCGAGTCCAAACATTATTTTCAATCAATTTCAATCCCGGACTCATAAACCAAGTCCAAACATTATTTTTACCAAATTTCGTAATTTCTCGAAAATCGCCCAAAAATAATAATATAATAATCATAAAACCGAGAAATTACCGGATTGAAACACAAATCATGCCCAATCATATAAAATCATATAATAAGGCATTAGAAATCATATATGCATGCATCATGGTTAGAAAACAAAGTCCACTCACACACACCGTCCAAAACGGTCCGTTTCCGAGCTGCACGTTTTTCCGTAAAATCTGAAAATCACAACTCCTGCCCAAAATCATTATAGAGGGTTACTAACATCTCAAAATACAACATATAATTTTCCCCAATTTTTCCGGGATTTAAATACGTATTTTTAACGTAATACAAAACTTCGAATACGCGGAACATTATCGAAACAATATCCGATTTCACCGAAATCAACGTCAAAATGTTCGTTACACTGAGAGAATCAAAAGTCATATTGACCTCACCTTGAGACTAGGCCGGACGCGCCCCCATGCGCCGCCGTGAGTGGCTGCGCGTGAAACCCACGCGCCAGCTACAGTGCTGTCTCCCTCACCCGTTTGTCTGGTAAACGGGTCGTTTAACCCGCGATCAAACCCGTTTGGTTTTCTGTCAATTCCACACTGAATTCATCAATTGAACATTCATACAACTTCGACTTAAGTTCAATTAAAGATCTGTGGACTCAATTTCAAACAACCTTACCTATAACCCCACGATCACAGTTGATCGTTCGAAGGTCCTCCGGCCATAGTTCATCCTTTGAAAACCATCAAACCTTCTTGATTTCGTTCAATTGATTCACCAGTAAGCTTCAATGGACTCAGGTAAGTATTTTCCCCAACTCAATTGCATCAATTCGTGGCTCAAACGCCACGACTCAAACTCGATTCTTCGTCACTGTGCAACCATGGAGTTCAGTCAATCTCCAGCGTTTTCCTTCAATTGATGGATCCAGAAGCATCGTGGGATCCTCAGGAACATAATCCCCAGCTCAATTTCAACAATCAAAGCCTCCAATTCCTCGACTCAATCTCGAAAATTCTGAAAGTTTCCTTCCTCAGTTCTACCTCAATTCGATCTCAATTCCACTTAGTTCCTTCTAAAAAATGGATCGTAGTAATCCCAGAAGACTGAAACTGAACCCAATTTCGATCAAAAAGGCTCACTTCATCCAATTTGATTTTTCCTTCCAAAAACCCAATTTTCGAATTCCCAGTTTTTCAGCCATTAATCGATCCCAGTGTTTCCCCAGTTTAATCCCCTCTCCCAAACTCACAATTTCCCCTCAAAACTGGTTGTGAAAGGGAGCTCAATTCTCCCAATTTTGATTCCCCCAATTTGCACGGTTTGAAGAACAAAGGGGGGTTAAGGGATGAATTAAGAATAATTTAGGATTAATTAATTAATTAAACATCATAATTGTGTTTTCCCCAAAACATGGGATCTGGTTTCATGCCTGATTTTAGGGGATGAGTGACACTTGTCACTCATCCAAGTGTGTTCAGCCACCGGGTACTGTTCATAATAAAATATTATTTTATTCCCGGTTCGTTCGGTTAATCGAGTCCGATTCCGTGACCATAACTTCGTCGTCGAATCTCTGATTTCGGCATGCCGCCTGTCGTTGGATTCGTATCGACGAGACCTACGTAACGGTCCTTGGCCCTCGTCCATCGGACCTCCCGATCAAAAAGTCAACATTTGGCCCCTAATATGCCAAATTATCAAAATACCCCTCAACTTCCGCACGCCATAACTTCCACTACGAATGTCGGAATCGAACGTGCCACCTGTCTATGAACTCGTGACGTCCCGAACTACGTCACAGTCACCGGTCAAAGTCCATTTGACCGCCCGAACTAAAAGTCAACATTTTGCCCACGCTAGGGGCAAAACGGTCATTTTGCACGTTTCGTCCGATTTCACTCAACTAATCCCCGATTAGTCATTCTAATTCTTAATTAATTAATATTCAATCCCGATATTCGGGACGGGTCCTTACATTGGATGTGCTAGACCTTTTTTATGCTTTAGTTTTTATATTTTGGTTGGAATGTATGAATAAATGAACTTTAAGATTATGAATGTATAGATGAAGAAAACTTGTTTGAAAGTATGATGTCCACCATTAGAGATTATGAATGTTTGGATGAAGGAATTTTAAGATGTTTCGGTTGGGATTATGATTATTTGAGTCCATATGATCTATATATTACATGTTTTTTTATTATGCCTAAATCATCCTTATCAATCCAAATCAAATCGCTGGTAA
Organism: Prinsepia uniflora; assembly: GCA_032719365.1. Lineage (NCBI taxonomy): Eukaryota > Viridiplantae > Streptophyta > Magnoliopsida > Rosales > Rosaceae > Prinsepia > Prinsepia uniflora. The sequence continues at coordinate 63,154,375 of CM064871.1, read as the reverse complement.
CAATTTGGTTTAAAATAGTTTCATTTCTAATTTTACAAAATTCAAACCGTATCAATTCGTTAAGATTTTAGCTGTTTGGATTTGGATATTTCCAATATTTATATTTTATATCAAACTGCAATGTGTCCACCCTTACATGCGGTTAGACCTTCTGTTTTCGCAACTGAACCTTTGATGTAAGGCTTTTTACTGTAGATGTACCTGGAGCGCCCCAGCGTGTCTCAAAATGCACTAGAAATTGTAATTTGTTTCACTGTGCACATGAATGGGTGCAACTTTAAAACATTTGCACCATTTAACTGACGACCTCCTTAACGGCGTTAAAATATCTTTAAGTTCCATATATGCCACTTTGTCAACCTTCATCCTCTTCCTTATCCCTTCTTTCTGCTACTGAAATCCAAATATCTCTTGGATTGCAGACATCAATTTGATCAAGTTTTCAACTTGCATCTAAGAAAGATAACCAAAATCCCTGAGATATGTTAAGGAGGTAGATGAAGGGGTTCGACAACCGAAATAATGTACTCATTTTCATCCAATTTTCATGTTCAGCTGGTTTTGGCCCTTTTGTGATGAATGTGAGAATGTTGTTTAAGATGTCCAATCTCTCATCACCGGACCTTTCCCTTGGTCGTGCTAGTAGCTTTGTATTACCATAAAATAAGTCAGACTGCATGTCATCGATGATCCCAAGGTAAAAATCTTTTCGCATCCAAAAAAACATTTGATGCGTGCTAAAATGATGTTGTGTCTGGTCCACATATCGAACATGCAAGATAGCCTTTGATGCTCCATCCCGCTAGCATACCATAGGTAAGAAAATTATTAATTTTCCACATTACGACTGCTCGTAGAGTGAACATTGATCCACTGCACTTGTCATAGGTTTTGACACCATTTTTCCAAAAAACCACAAGCTCGCCAATCAATGGTCACAAAGAAACGTCGATGGAATCACTCGACGATTTAGACCCCGGTATCAAAGTACTGAGGATTGTGAATTCTTTCTTCATGCATCTCCAACGAGGCAAGTTATACATAATTACAAGCCTTGCAAAACTTCCAAAAGTATTAAAACCGTCAGTAGCAAGTCCAAATCTGAAATTTCTTGGCTCCGAGGAAAAATCAGAATACATCTTATCAATTTCTTTTCAAGCATCTCCATCGGCTAGATGCCTTAGTGAATCGGCATCGGTGTGTTCATCTGTGTGCCACCTTATATCACGGGTTGTGTGAGACGACATGAGTAATCTTTATAACCTTGGATTCAGTGGAAAATATCGCAACACTTTATTCGGAAACTTATTCTTTCGAAACCTAAACTCATTGCACACAAAAGTTTTGTAGAATTGCTCGAATTCACGGTAAAATAATGCACAATTTTTCTTATATGCATGAATCTTCACATACCCTAAATTGAGATCCTTCAAGATCTTCTTGAGCTATAATGATATTTAGGGAGACTGTTATCTTCATGGGGCATTCGGATGATGATGTCCATAATGTGGTCAAAATGCTTGTTCGTTTGATTATACTCAACTTTTATGTGCGTAAATTTCAAAACTGCCCCTAGAACCAAAAAGAATTTACAACTAGGGTATAGTTCGTGCTGAGATTCTTTCAACAACCTTTCATAATGGAGATCTGACCCTTAGTTGAGACCTAGGGGCATCATCATCTATATCGTCAGATGCAGGAGGAAAAACATCGGTTAATATATCAACAAATTGATCATTGTCACACCAATTATCCGAATCACTATCATCTCAATGGGTCACATGAATTGAAGATGTCGATGCAGTAAAATTATGTTCACCATGATAGATCCAATTAGTGTAGTTATGTACGATCTCGTTCCGTGCCAGATGCAAATGGACATCACTCAGGGACATCCAAAAACAATTTTTACATTTACAGCACGGACATAATATGCGCCTTTGATCACTACAATGACTACGTGCAAAGACGATGAAGCTTTCGATCTCATCCAAATACCGATCAGAAGATCTATCCAACATTTGCACCCAACTTCTGTCTATTAAACCTGTCACCACAAAATAAAATCAATGTAAGTAGATAATTATATATTGTCCCGTAGTTGGAACATATTAATATCAAAATCCGCTCGTTTCCTTATGCCTTCGGTGATTTGGCTCTATCTCATTTGAGAGTGTACGTTCTGTGCTGTATAGTTTTTGACCTACGAGGCGAAGTTTCAACTAAGGAAAATTTCAACAGCATTATCCTACAGTTGTAACAACTCGTCTCGGAAATCAGGATTAGATTAGTGGTTAATAAGGGATCAGTGAAGTTATCAGTGATTAGTTGGGTGATTTCGGACGGAAGGTGCTAAATGACGGTTTTGCCCCCTATAATTGGGCGAACGGTTGACTTTTCATTTGGGAGGTCAAATGGACTTTGACCAATGACTGTGACATAGTTCGAAACGTCACGAGTTCATAGACAGGCGGCACGTCTGATTCCGATATCCGAGGAGGAAGTTATGACGTTCGGAAGGTCGAGGGTATTTTGGTAAATTGGTTGAAATAGGGCAAATGGTTGACTTTTTAGACGAAAAGTTATTTTCATGCATTTTGAGGACCCTTGGGTAGATCTCGATCTTCTGAATACAACGACAGGCGACATGTGTCAATTGGAATTCGGACGACAGAGTTACAGATCTAGGAACGTGAGGGGCAAAATGGTAATTTGTGAAGGCAAGGGCATTTTGGTCATTTGATGGCTTAGGGATCTGTGCCCAGTGAAATTGGGACACTTGGCAGTTTTGGGATGCTGTGACCACCAGATTTTGAACACATGTCCCTCTCTGGATGGTCATAGAAGGTTCCCCACCGTTTCACAATGTTTTCACGGTTTTAAATTTATGGTGGCCACGACGCCATGAGAAACAGGGAAGACGCGAAACCGTGAGGAACCAATGACCCTATCACCTGTAAATGTGACCTTTAGCTTCTGGTCCCTGAATGGAAATAGATTGGGAGGTTGAAACAAGCTCCCTGGACTCAAAGTGAAGCTTGAAAGGGAAGGTTAGTGGTATTTCCATGAAAATTGAATTTGACTACGAAAAATGGTAGATCCTGTTTCAAGGGTTAATAGGTGCTTTGGTTAATTGGAACAAGGTTTAGAGGTTAAAATGGAGCGAGTGGACTTGAAACCACGATGGGAGGTAGCCGGAAGTGGAAGAACACGACGAGGGAACATGGCCAGTTCATCTTTTGAATTAAAGAGGTAATTTCTAGAGTTTGAACTCACGTTTTAGGTTCTAAATTAATGGCAAAGATTGAGACAAACATGTAGGAATGAAAGGATTAAAATTTGATTGCAATTGGATGAAAAATCAGTGTCGAACCGCACACGCCGGTTCAGTTGAATCGGTCGGCTTGCTGAATCGGTTTGAACCGGTCGATCGCAGCTTGAAGACAGTGAACAGTGGCACGTGGCTCCCACATGTAGCCTCTTTGGGCGGCACGTGAGGGCGCGTGGCTCACCTTTTGAGGCAGGTTCCAACATGACTTTTAAAGTATTCGATGTAACAAACATTTTGAGACTAGTTCGAGTCGATTAGACATCGTCTCTATATGTTTCGGGATGTCCGAAGGTTTTAGGGCTCGGTTAAAAATAGTTAAAAATTTTGAAAAAATTACGGGGCTTTAGTAGAAGCATTATGAAGTAGTTAGTGACCTTATTATAGGATTTGGACAGGTTCGGGAAAGCCGGTGATAGTGAATTAACCCGGAAAGCGAAATTGCACGTGTATCGAGGCGGCGACGCTAATGGTTTGTGAGTGGACTTTTCTTTATAACTGATGATGCAGGCATAAATGTTTTTATATGTTTTCTACATGTGATTTCTATGTTTATGATATGATCTTGATAATTTACAGTTTTACACGTATTTCAAGATATTTACGAAAGTGCACTTTTTACAAGATATGATTTCTGCTATGGTTTGATGATGGTTTTGATGATTTGATTTTGGGATTGGAAATATGATTTGATTTCAATGATTTATCATAGATTTTAGAAAAGTGATTTCGGGCTTAAAGCCCAGTTCATAAAAGGGATTTCGATAAACATGATTTCGGGTTTTGGAATTGAAGTTCGAAAACATGATTCGGATTCAGTTTTGGTTTTGAAAGTGAAATTCTGGAATTGGGTTCCGGATGCTGGCTTATGGAATCATGATTGCGAATTCGAATATGGACTTTCTATGGTTTTAACTTGTTTTGGGTTTAAAGGCCCGAATATGGCTGGATCTGGTTTGAGTTTAAAGACTCGGTTGATTGACGGGGGAGGGCCCTGGATTGTTATGTTTTGAGTTTAAAGACTCGGTTATTGTGATATCCCCCGAAGCCTGTTGATTGTGTTTTGAGTTTAAAGACTCGTTGATATCCCGGGAAGGCCTGATTATGCGCATGTGTTTTGAATTTAAAGACTCAGGCGCACTTGAGATCCAGCAACTTGATTGATTGATGTTTTTCACTAGTTTTCAGATGTTTTGGGCAGTGTCCCGGATGATTTGCATTTTGTGGATTTTGGGCTGAGTTCCCGTACTTTGATGAGGATTTATGATTTTGGGTTGAGGCCTTGGATTTGAATTACGGATTTGAGAAAAGGAAATTATTCTGGTTTTCAATAATGGTTTTATTATCTTGGATATGAATGGTTTTATGAAAAAGTTTCCATATGCATGCATTGGTTTTTGCGTGGAAGGTATAAATGTAATTTCTTATACACTGTTTTCTGAACGTATTGATTTTTTTTGTCTACTTACAGTCTTTTTATGTTTTTGATACCCTCCAAGTTGTTGTGGTGCGGGCTGTTGGGAGAGAGAGACGGAGACATCACACACGCGATCCACAGTAGATTTTGCGCGCTCTGGGAAGGCCGGAACGTGTTGACGGTTCGTTTGGATATCCCTTGTCCGGCATACTTGTTACATGGAGGTTGGACGTCGGTTTAGCATTCGTGTCACTTGTAAGTTAGACGGGAGCATGACTTAGCCCTTAATCTCGTGGGATTGGGGGTGGGTCGTGTCAACAGTTCTCCAAATGCACGACCTAGATATTTTAAATAAATATCTAGTATGCATTCAGAGAACATTGATGGGATATAAACTGAATTTCCCACGATCCAAACCTAACTACATAGACAACAAGCTACCTAACACATAGTTGTGCACTCCCAAACTATCCCGATAAATGGACAATTCAAGAGTCACTCAATCAATCTAATTCACTGACTCTCGAACGGGTCTAATGACACGACCCACCCCCCAATCCCCCTGGATTAAGGGATAAGTCATGCTCCCGTCTAACCTGAATGCGACACGAAGGCTAAACACTCATTCAACCCCCGTGGAACACGCAAGCCAGACAAGGGATCCCAGGTCAACGTACCAAAAACCAACTTGAGTTAACCAGAGTTTGCAGCATCACTGTGGATCGCGTGTGTGATGTCTTCGTCTCTCCACAATAGCCCGCACCGCATCAACCTAGAGGGTATCGAAAACATAAAAGGCTATGAGTGGACAAAAATCAATAATAAGTTTAGAAAAATATTTATAAGAAAAGACATTTATACCCTCCATGTAAAACCAATGCATGCATTCGAGAACCAGTTCATATTCAGCATAAGAAAACAATTTTATTTCCAAGATAATAAAAACCATTTATGAAAACCGAATTCATTTCATTTTTTCAAATCCCGGGCCTCAGATTTATATGAAAACCGCTCTGGGTCTTTAAACCCAATACCAGATCCAGCAAACCCAATCCAAAACCATTTTATCAAATCCAAATCCATAAATCCATTTCCAAATCCGAATCCGAAATCATCATTCCGAATCAATCCGCACCCGGAATCATCATTCCGAATCCAAACCCAAAATTCCACTTTTCAAGTTCCAAAACCGAATCCAAAATCATATTTCAGAAATCCGATTCCAAAACTGAAATCACGTTTATCGAAATCACTTTTCACAATCCATTTCTAAACCTTTGAAATCAAATCATAATTCAAATTCCAAAATCTAAATATCGAAACCATTATCAAACCACGACATAAAAGCATATCTCGTAAAACGTGCAATTACGTAAAATTTCTCGAAATACGTGCAAATCAGAAATCAGAGATATTACAGTCACAAACATAGAAATCATATATAGAAAACATATAAAAACATTTATGCATGCATCATAAGTTAGAAAGAAAAGTCCACTCACAGACCATTCCCGCTGCCGCCTCGGACAACTCGATATGCCTCGATACGCGTGCAATTATGCTTCAATGATATCCAGACCATTCCTACTGCCGCCTCGATACGCGTAATTATGCTTTCCCGGGTAATCCACTATCACCAGACTTCCCGAACCTGTCCAAATCACATTCTAGGGTCACTAACTACTTCAAGATGCTTCTATTAAATCCCCGTAATTTTTTGGAATTTTTAACTATTTTTAACCTAGCCCTTAAACCTTCGAACATTCCGAATCCTATCAAAGCGATGTCCGATCGACTCGAAACCAGTCCCAAAATGTTTTTTACATCGATACGATAAAAAGTCATGTTGAAAACTTCCTCAAAAGACATACCTGCCCAAAGGGGCTGCAAGTGGGCCTCACGCGCCGGCTACTGTTCATCTTCAACCTCAGTCAAATCCGGTCTGAACCGGTCTGGTCCAGCCGAACTGGCGAGGGCGGTTCAACTCTCTAATTCGTCCAATTTTAACCCGTTATCAGTCCTAGTTCCACCATTAGTTTTGTCCTCTCATTATCTATCTATTTATGGCCTCAAAACTGGGAATTAAGACCTGGAAAGTACCTTCCAAATTGAAGAATAAACTGGCCACTGTCCGTCCTCGAGTTTCCATGTTCCTGGCCACCTCTAGCCGTGGTTTTAGTCCCAGGAGTTTCTTTGCAACCTCCAAAACCTATTCCAATTCACAGAATCGATCAACAACTTGTTAAACCACACTTTCCATTTTTGAATTCCAATAGAGGCCTCACGAGCTTCAACCTTACCTCCTCTCATTCCGGCCACCACAGGCCACAAAATCGATCTCACTCGACCTGTACAACCTCCAGAAACTTTTTCCCATCAAACAATTCGATCATCTCGTCCTTAAAACACAATGATCAGTTTGAATGAAAATAGGGTATCCACAGGTTTCTTACCTCCCTACGCCAATGTGGGCTCCGCCGTGACCACCACTGACCTTGTCTCGTCCTTAACTCTCATCCCTATTCAGACACCATGGGCAAAGGATCACGTTTGAGGAAGGTTTGGGTCAAGATCACTCATTTTCCTCTGTTTTTCACTCTCCAACCCATGCAAAACCATAGCCCATTCCTTTTTAAAATTATGTGAGGCGGCTGGGAGAGTTCCACAAGCCTCCAGATAGGGCCAGGTGTCCAACCTTTTGTTGGCACAATTCCCAAGAACAGCCACATGTCCAATGATAACTGGGCACATCAAAAAGACCAATTTGCCCTTGCCCCTACAAATTACCATTTTGCCCTTAGTACCTTTAGACCAAAACTTGAGCTACCCGAAGTCCGATGATAGCGTGCCGCCTGTCGTTGTACTCAGGGGATCGAGAGCTACCTAACGGTCCTCAAACTACGTGAAAAATACCTCTCGTATAAACAGTCAACAATTTGCCCCTTTCAACTAAATTACCAAAATACCCCCAAACTTCTGAACATTATAACTTCGTCCTCGAATGTTGGAATCAAACGTGCCATCTGTCTATGACCGCCCAAACTAAAAGTCAACATTTCGCCCATACTAGGGGCAAAACCTTCATTTCGCACCGTCCGTTCGAGATCACCCAAATAATCACCAATTAATCTCCCTAATCCGTCATTAATTACTAATTTAATCCCGACCTCCGGAACGGGTCGTTACATCTAAAGTTTTCCATCAAATTTCATTATACAAAATTAATCAACCCGATTAACTTCACATTCATGGATAAATCACAATTCCCTAGAACAATTATATCTAGAATTCTAAACATTTTCTACAATGTTTCACAATAAATCACAATTTTCAAATATAATTAAATCCAAAATTTTTAGAAAAATTAAATTGAGAGGAAAATACACATACCTTTTATGAGTAATTCTTCAAATCAACCAAAAATTACCTTTAAAAAACAATTTTAGCTTATAATAACAAATAAAAATCGAATAACTAAAAAACAATAATAAAATTAAATCATTAAACCTTAGATGAAGTAATGATGAAGCGATGATGAAGCAATGATGAAGTGATGAAGAAATGATGATGAAATTATGTATGGAAGGTGAGAGTGAGTGAGAGAGTAATGTAATAGTTATGAGGAAGACGATAAAGAAATGAATCTGATGCTTGTATTTATGCAAATTAGACCTTTGCATGCACAAAGGTTCATCTCGCAAACTTTAATGACCCACCGAGCAAATTTTAAGCGCCAAAATATCTATGCGCCAAACTTTTTCCTAATGTGGGTCAACGGAAAGGGTTTTCCCAGCGAACTTAATTCGTCGTTATGTGAACTTTGCCCAATGGATGTTGACCACTCGCCGAGCAACCTATCCCCTTTTTTGCACCAACAACCACAACTTCCTGTGCATGGTTTGCCCGGTGAGCCTCCCTGCATTCATTGGGTAAAGGCTCATTTACTTGCGAATTTCACTTTGGGAAAACCTTGAAAGAGTAAGGGGTATTTTCTTGTAGTGATACCAAATATCCAAGCAACTTCCGCTCGATGCTCGAAGATAAAAGGCATAAAATAATATTTTAAAGAAGATGATGACGATGCAATAATTGATGACCATTATTCAGAGCCTTACATCAAGGAAAGTTAGAGATACTAATTATCAGATGGGGCATGTTGTGGGAGCCCGTGCCTTGGAGTAGGTCGGGTCATGACACATGCATAGTTGGATTGAGAACACACTCAAAAGGATTCTTATTAATTATTATCATCAAATCCAAATGAGAAGCCACTTCCTAAACATTAGCTAGAGCTTCAAACTTCAAAGTTGAACCTAACAGGTGGTGGTCATGATAAATGCTGGAAGTCTTCTTCTGTTCGCCAGGATGATCCGTGGGAGGATAAGAAGAGTACTTGATACTAGTGGGGCGAGGTCTAGTAGAATCTGATGCTTAAGTCAATAAAGAAGGTGGAGATCATACACAGTATAGACAACGTAAGACTTAATGAATATTAAATGTACTTTATGGGGAAATGTGCCCCATATTTATAATGGCAGTAAATGCGATGAAATCTTAGCAAAATAAGGCCCAAGAGATTGTTTAGATAACGCCACGTTTCTCTAGGTGCTGGATGGACAGTGGTGATTCGCTGAAGAATACAGTTGTATTGTTACCACCAAAAAAGGTAACTAATCGATTTGGTTGACTGTGGTGTTCGGGGATACTAGCCAGTAGTCCTTGTAAGAGGCCGACTGGGGACCGTGGTTGGGTGCCCCCTAGTCGATGGAGTGCGATTAGCAAGTGACCAGTCGATCGGGTATCACTACAAGAAAATGGCCCATTTACGACATATTTTTTGCGACAGGGCATGCGACCCACATAAAAGCCCACAAATTTACGCCGGATTTGGTGGCACAAAAATATTTACTACACCATTATAAGTCATGTCGCAATTGGTGTCGCAAATACTTACACTACATATTTTATATGACTAGACTAACATTAAATGTCGTAAAAAGAAAAATTTACGACAAATTAAGTATTTGATACGACTGCAATTAGCCTGTCGTAAATATTATACCACTAACACCTTTGGAGATGAAAATTTTGTTCTCCTGCTCAGTTCTGTACCTTGCCGCCTTCATCTCTCCCCCACTCACGCGTGCCTTCCTAGTTTTCCTTTTCTGATAATCCTTGCATAATAGTTCTAGGGTTAGAGGGTTAAAGGGCTAGCGAGCAAGTGAAGCCGTTCATCTCCTTCTCCACTGGAAGCCGTTCATCTCCCTCTCCATTGGAAGCAGTTCATCCCCTTCTCATCGTCTTGTGCTTTCAAGGTTTGTGAATCTGATAGTGTTGAATCCATTTAGTTTCCCTTACTCAATAATCTTAGCTTAATTTTCTGAAAATTTTGTTGATTCAAATGTGCATATGAGAGATAAGCTCATATGAGATTGATTGATGATGAGAGAAAAGTGCAAACTAATGAGATTCCAGTATCAATCTCCATCTATTGCTGATCTCAGTAAAATTATGTGCTAATCTTTTCCTAAATTTTGTTTACCCATTAACTTGCATAGTCAATCTCATAGATGTGGTAATACTCATAGAAGATGGTCAGATTTTGTTCCTGGTTCTATTGTGCTTACTTAACGTTTGTGGTTTTAATCTCAACATAGTTGCCTTAAATGGAAAATTATTTAACTTGGGGGACCACTTGCTGTTTATAGATGATCATCTATGTAACATTACTGCTTGCCTAGTTTGTTTCCTCTTTCATAAATCTGATGAATCGAGTGTAAGGAGATGGATCCCGGTCAAAAGAAGAGTTGACATAAATTCACACACCAACTGAGCACTTGGACATGAAATGCACGAAATTTTTTGGGTTTTAATATGGATTGTAGATGTACTAGTTATGCATTTGATAGGCTTTATCAATGATTTAAATTTCTAAGCCATGAGATGGTTCATTTTATGTCTCTAGGCGCAAGGCCCTTATTCCATGCCTGTAATGCTAATCCTGCTTGTATTCAAGAATGCCTAGTCCATGGGTGTAATTGTCTTGGTTGCCAAACTGTCCATTTATTCTGGTCAATTGATTTTATTTACACAACTGATATATTTAACTTATATGTGATGTATTTATACTGCTCAATTGACCTTTTGGTGCTTTCATAAACCTCTAAACTAACTTTGGTCTTAACTGGAAGTCTAAACCACTAATAGACTAATAGTTATAAAATAGCCTAGTTCACACTTAGCTGCTATACATCAGAGTTAGCATTCAAAGGTAGTCATATAGCCCAATAAGCAAATTTTGTTTTTCTTTTGAAATTAACTTCATATCTCAATACGTGGCTAGTTAAGAGTCATTATTTGATGATGGATCCTTCTGAGCTTTGTTTGTTATTTTGTTATATATAATATAGGCCTTTCTCGTGTAAAATTAGGCCCATCTCTTAATTAACATGAACAAAGAAGCACTGGGTTCATGCATCAATTATAGTTCAATTCTGTAATGGTTTGGCATTTCATGTTTCATTGATGCATCAGTTGAATATGTGGAGTGATGGTAAATGAGCCATTACTAGTTACAAGGTCCTCGTATAAATGTAACTTCGCCACTGGGATGTAAACTATCTTGTCATGATGAATGCTAATTGATTAGAGCTTGTACAACTCACTTATATACTATTGCACTTTAAAATCATTACGAGAAGCAGTCAAGTGCATCGTGCCCTCACAATAGTGGATGGGCTTGCTGGATATATACCAAGAATTTCTTTTTGTTTCAGATAAAAAAAAATTCATTTATGCTCTTGAAGTTGCAATAATTGTATGCACAAAGTTAGTTGAAATCCATTTTCTTTCTTAAATTTCTTATGCAAATCAGTATGCATGAATTGTAATGCTCCAAACATCCAACTTAGCCATGTTATCATGCTAGGGAGTGTCACCGATAAGAAGGCTCTCCAATATAAAAATTTTGTTCTCAAGTTGACACATCCGAGCCAACATCCAGACCTGCACAAGACATAAGTTAACATCCTTCTTAACTCCCCAATCTGTTCTGTTAACTTGTGTGGTTATGCATGAAAGGGAAAGTGCAAAATGTGATCAGTTCTACAAGATTGTTGAATGGTTGTTTTTGTCACTTCTGTTGTAGTGACAAAGTAACTCATTTAAATGATTCTATGGAACTTAATATTGATATGTATTTGGTCCGGTTTGATTTGGCCATTTTGGTTTTGTTTTGGTGCTGTATTGGTACATGAACTGGTGTTTTTTTAAATGACTTTATGTGTTTAAATGATTCTATGGAACTTAATATTGATATGAATTTGGTCCGGTTTGATTTGGCCATTTTGGTTATGTTTTGGTGCTGTATTGGTACATGAACTGGTGTTTTTTTTTGAATGACTTGATGTGTTTTTGGGGCTGGTTTGATTAGGTTAATTGATGGGACCTACAAAAATTGATGATTTGATGATTGGATAATTGGGGCTGGTTTGAGTATCAATCTACATGATCTGCTTGTCTAAAGCCAATTGAATCCTCCTGATTCTTTCTCTATTTGCATAGATTGTCAATTTGTGATTCGTTCCTAGTTTATGTAGACTAGTTTTACATTCGTAGTTAGACTTTCCTAGTTCTTGTATAAATAGGACACTATCACTACAAACAATTCAAAATAGTAGGTAGTGTAGCAGTCAACCCGCAGCCCAATCTGTTCTAACCATTCTCTTTCATTTGATCATAACTTCCTATAGAAACCTCCAAATCAATTTCCGTAAAAAGTTCTAGAATCCTTAGACATAGAGCTTACCAAAAGACCATAGCTTGTAGACTAGATCCTACCATATTAGTACCAGTTTTAATTTGAGGAAAAGAACTAATTGCAGGGTCTTCCTCTTGAATAATTAATTTGAGCAATTCAAACTCTCTTGGTAAAGCAGGGTAGTTTAAAATAAGCTTACATCTTGATGTATGGCATACACCTCGAGAGTTTGGAGATGTGTCAAACAATTCGACCCTTTAACTATTGATAGAGTTTGAAGGTACTGAAATTACTGAAATTCTTTCTCATCTACAACTTTAAATCCTTACTATTGTTAATATTTGATTTTAGTTTTGAATTAATTTTTGGGATATAATATCTTGAATTGGATAAATAGATTGGTGCACTTGCTGTTTTTTTATTCCACTGTTTTGACTATAGCTAAGTTGATAGTCCAAACTTTTAGATCTTCTAGGTTGGTAGCTAAGTTGGTAACACAAGTGTGCACTTTCTGGAAATGTGATATGTAAAGTAGAAATTGGCGAGTGCCGAAGGAGTTAAAATAGTAAAATAAAATATCTTAGAAATCGCAGCTCATACAGTTGAGGCACTGTAAACAAACACTAATCCCAGAAATCAATCAGCTTGATATTTCAACAATGCTACGTTAGTAATGTTATTATCCCTTGGAAGCACATGTAAAATGACAATCTTGACACCTAGTACCTACGTATATCATTTACACTCGATCATCAACTCAGTCTCAAAATCAATCAATAGCTATATAGATATGTATCATAATAAATTCTTTGATCAACTTGATTAGGACCAAGATATAGATATAGATTATTGATTTTTTTACCTTCACCATCTTTAACGGTTAGTTTGTCATTCTGTAGGTTAAAATCAAGTATTAGACTCAACAAAAATTATCTAAGTAATTCTGCAACAAAAATTATCAAATATTAACATGGATTATGTAACAACCTGTTTATTTAATTGTAACAAGCTGTTTTTTATTGCAGTTTCCAGAATTGTTCAAAAGGATTGCTTGGTTTTAAGGTCAGATTATTTCTTCTATTTAGATATCTGAATTTCCATGCATTATCTCATAATAACTTGGTAATAGGATGAGATGGGTGCTCGTACCTGATATGTACGTACTCTATCACCAATAGTTACTATTTCTATATATACCTTCATCCATCGTTAACATTTAATATGTATGTGTAGTGTACACAACATTGAATGGTCAAATTCAAAACCAATACTATTTATTTTTCTTATCCTCTTCAATTTTCTCTCTTTTGTTTTTTTATTGCCCTTAATCATAACTTGGAAGTTGTTGTGTAGATTGCTTTCATAGTTTTATCTTTCATCTCATATTCTCATTTCGTGGGATGTCCATTGAAAAGCAATGTTAAGATTGTTGTTTGAGTATTATATATTCTAATAACTTAGCTCTGTAATTTTGTATATTGTAGATTAAGTAAAAAGCAGGCAAATGGATTTCTAATAGCCGACTAAAACATAGCTATACTCATCCACATACATATGCATATACTCTTAATTCTTCCACCCGTACTATTGTAGTGCATTAAAAGTGTATTTTTTTTTTACTCTCTTTGCTTATAGAAACTAGGATGGACAAGAGTTGGATTGACTCGATAGATAGGTCATCTGACCAATATCGTAATGGACTTGAGAGGTTTTTGGATTTTGCATTTGACAATATGGGTGATACAAGGATTTATTGTCCATGCAAGAGATGTTCTAATCGCTACCCTGTTACAAGGGAGGTAGCAAGAGTACATATAATAGTTGATGGGTTTATGTCAAAGTATAAAGTTTGGACTTATCACGGGGAAGTGTGCCAGCCAATGTATTCAAACGAAGATAGTGGCATTAGATCGGCTTTATTTGCACCTGATGATATGTTTCAAATGGTAAATGAGGCAATTGGGAATCATCATTTGCATCCTAGTTTAGGAAATGATCACTCAACAGAAAATGACCATGGTGAGGGGCTAGATGATGAAACTTCAAAGTTTTTTAAATTACTACAAAATGCGGAATGTCCCTTGTATCCAGGGTGTGAAAAGTTTACTCAATTGTCATTTATTGTTCAACTATTGCATATCAAGGTACTTTCAGGTTGAACTAACAAGTCAATGACACTCTTATTAAATCTCCTGAAAGAAGTTTTCCCTAAAGAAGTGAAGATACCAGATTCTTATCAAGATGCTCAAAAGATAACATCGGACCTGGGTTTTACCTATAAGACTTGGGATGCATGCCCCAATAATTGTATGTTGTTTCGAAATGAGGACGAGAAACTTGAAAAGTGTGACATTTGTCAAGAATCCAGATACAAAAAGATTGAAACTCAGCCTAATACTATTTTGAAGGAGGATAGAAAGATACGTGCCAAACAAGTAAGATATTTTCCTTTAAAGTCGAGGTTGCAAAGATTTTTTTGCTTCTCTTATGAAATGGCATGCTGAGGGACGCACTAATGATGGTGTGCTAAGACAACCTGCTGACACACATGCATGTAAGCCTTTTGATGCAAAGAATCCCGATTTTGCTAGTGAAATTCGTAATGTTAGGCTTGGTTTACCATCAGATGGTTTCAGCCCATTTAGAACATTAACCTACCCTCATAGTACATGGCATGTTTTTCTAATGCCATATAATTTTCCACCATGGATGTCCATGAAGCAGCCTTTCTATATTTTGTCTGTGCTAATAGATGGCCCAGAAGGACCTGGAAATAAGATTGATGTATATCTAGAACCATCGATTGAAGAGTTGAAGGAATTTTGGCATGAATGTGTACTTACTTATGATGCCTCAAGTGCTCAAATGTTTAAACTACGTGTTGCTATAATGTGGACTATCAATGACTTTCGAGCATATGCGAATTTGTCAGGTTGGAGCACTAAAGGTGTCAGAGCATGTCCATGCTGTAATAAGAACACTCTTGGTGGTTGAGAAATGGAAGAAAGTATTGTTACATGGGTCATCGTAGATTTTTGCCTGCTAGTCATAAGTTTCGGAAAGATAGAGTTTATTTTGATGGCACACGAGAATGGGGACAAGCACCACCAAAACTTTCTGGAACTGATGTGAAACGATAACTTCAAGGAACACTTACAGAGTATAAGAAAGATGACATTCGAAAGAGCAAAAGAGATGAACTTCAAAAGAAAACTTATGACTCATTATGGAAGAAAAAAAGTATTTTCTTTGAGCTGCAGTATTGGGAGCAGAATTTGCTTCGTCATAGTCTCGATTTCATGTATATTGAGAAGAATGTTAGTGAGAATATAATCTGGACTTTGTTGGGTGTGGCTAACAAAACCAAGGATAATTAAAATCTTGACGTGATTTACAAGACATAGGCATCAGAAAACCATTGCATCCTCAAGTTCGCGGTTCTAAGAAAGCATACCTACCATCTGCATGTTTTACTATGAATAAAGACAACAAAGAAGTGTTCCTCAAAGTATTGAAAAACATAAAGGTCCCAGATGGTTATGCTTCTAATATTTATCGACGTGTACACATGAAGGAGCGTAGTATTTAGGGCCTTAAGAGTCATGATCATCATATATTAATGCATCAATTACTTCCTATAACAGCACGTAGAGCTTTGCCGAAGTATGTTGTTGAATCATTGATTAAGTTAACTAATTTTTTTAGACAACTTTGCTCCAAAGTGAACCGACCATCTGATCTGGAATATATTCCAGATAGAATTGTGCATACACTCTGCCAGTTGGAAAAGATTTTTCCTCCATCCTTCCTCGATGTAATGGAACATTTGCCTATTCATCTAGCTGAGGAGGCATTGGTTGCTGGAGCTGTTCAATTTCGATGGATGTATCCTATTGAGAGGTATGTTTATGACAATGTATGGGGTATCTTACCTTTGGTAATTTGACTAAGGCATGTTGCTGCTGATTTTTGTTATTAATCGACATTGTTCTTTCTTATAGGTATCTATTAACACTAAAACATTATGTGCGCAATCGTGCCCATCCCGAGGCCTCCATTGCTAAGGGTTATTTGATGGAAGAATGCATGAATTTTTGTGCAAGATACCTATATGAAGCGGAGACGAAACTTAATCGACCTGGTCGGAATGATGATGGTGGTAGTTCCTTTGGCCGTCCTTTAACTAAAGGAGTTAAAATTCGTCTTGATGAAGTTACATGGGCACAAGCACATAGGTATGTGCTAGTCAACACAGATGTTGTTACACCATTTCGGAAGTAAGTCAAAATGTGCTTATAGTTTTTATATTATATTCTTACTTCTGTTCTTAAATAATAACTCTCATTATATACAGCTTACATGTTGAAACAATGTCACAAGAGATGCCTCGTAGATCAAGTCATTATATTAGAAAAGTTCATAATGAAACATTTCACACATGGTTCAAAATCTATGTAAGTACTTTTTATCCTTATATCTATAAACTTAATGTAGATCCATTCAATTAAAATAAAATCCTATTTGACTTCTTTCTAATACTTATATTATAGGTTCAAACACAACAGAGAACTAGAAATGCAATATTTTCTAAAGAAATTATCAGTTTGGCTAATGGCCCTGACCAGTTCGCATGCAGGTTCAAAGGATACGTGATCAATGGCTATAAATTTCGCACGAAAGAAAGTGAAAAAAACAGAACCACTCAAAATTCTGGCGTAGTTTTGAAAGCAGCCACTATGAGTTATGCTAGTACTAAGGACCAAAATCCACTCTTAGGTGATGTCACCTTTTATGGAGTGTTGACAGATGTGGCTGAGATTCGATATACAAATTCGCTGAAATTTGTTTTGTTCAAGTGTGATTGGGTCGATACTCTTGGTGGAATGAAAGAAGATGAGTTCAAATTCACACTTGTGAATTTTAACCGGTTGTTATATAAAGATAATGAAGTTGGTGGTGAGCCTTTCATTTTAGCACAGCAGGCAAAGAAAGTTTGTTATGTACAAGACCCAGTGGATCCAGATTGGCATGTTGTTTTGAATATGACGGTCAGAGATTTATTTGATATGTATTCAAAGGATGCTTCTCACAGCCTGACAGTGGTGCCACAAGTAGAGTTTTATGCACCCCAACATTTGGATGACACCATTTATGTGAATGATGAAGATGTTGGTTGGGTGAGGAAAGGGGTAGAAGGCCAAACAGTAGACACTGATGATCCCAATCATGTTGAAATGGAAGACGAATTAGGATAACCAGAGACTTGCATTAGTTGTTGTTTGCATGTGAGAATATTTTTTCATTGTTTGCTTGTACATGTTTTACATAGCATATGTGATAAGGTAATTCATTATTGTTTTCAATTGAGATTTTCCTGGTTGATTAATGGAATAATAGTCATGTTTATTAATATTTTTGGAGCAGGTTATGTCACCAAAGAGAGTGATAGGTCGAACAATGCAGGACTTAATTCCCCCATCTCACGTGAGACCTAAAAAAGGTAGGACACAAGGTTAATCTTCTCAGCAGCGTCAATCCATTTCAGGTCCGACTCAACCCACTTCATCTAGGCGGTCTCAACATACATCTTCAAATCAGACTCAACAAGCACCAATTATAAACATGTCGCGACCTCAATTAGAGACACAACTACCTGGGCCTAATCAAACTTCATCTAATCATGAAAATGACACTTTGACAGCCCCATCTAATGAAACAGGTTTTTCAATCCTAACACCATTTTTATTGGTACCTACCTAGTGATTTATCCAACTATTACTCGTATATATTAAGAATGGTTACCCACTAGGTGAAGTTGAGTTTGAAGATATTAAGAATGGTAGTGGTCCTGCTCGTGCTATCCCTGAGTGGGGTACTGGAACAAAAATTCACATTGATTTTGATGATAACTAGAAGCCAATAAAAGCAAATGCAAATAGGTTTTCTTCCCAACTTGGAGTCATAGCACACAACAGCCAAAAGGTCCCTCTAACATATGTTTCGTGGGACGAAATGCCTGATGATATATTAAATGATATTTGGGATGATGTCAAAGTAAGAAAACTTACAAAGTTACCTAGTTTTACTGATGCGAGTATGTATAAATTTCGTTAATGACTATTTTATCCAACCTGTAGGAAAATACTGATGTCCCAGATTCCTATAGAGATCATTGCTTAAGAGTAGTTGGTAATAGATGGAGAGACTGGAAGTCTAGGGTGAATGATAAGTGGTATGAAAAATATGAGATTGATGATGAACGTTTAGCCATCAATCCGCCGCAGGTTCCTACAGATCAATGGAAGATATTGGTCCGGTATTGGGGTCTTCCTGCTGTTAAGGTATTGATATTGAATATAATTGCAAAGTTTATAATAAAGAGATGAAATCTGATTGAATTTTTGTCTTGTAGGAATTCTCTAAGGCAAAAAAGGCAAATCGTTTACAAGAATGTGCTCCTCATAGGACTGGTCGTACTTCATTTGCTCAATTGATCCATAAGGTAAGATCGTTATTTATTCATTTGGTCTAGTTTGCTGTTCTATTAGAATCAGTAACATTTGTATATAGTAATGGTAATGATCTAGTTAATTAGATACCATTTATTGTTGCATAAGTTTTTCTTTTGTTTTTTTAAGAGGAAGGAAAAGGGAGAGAAAATAGATGGGTTGAGTATGTTCATTGAAACACGAACAAAGAAAATAAAGAATGATGATGCTGATGCTTTTGATAAAGAAAGTGCTGATATAATTGTAAGTATGTTGTAATTTGGTTTCTTTGTAATGCTTATGTTATAGTCTGCTTTCCTTGGTTGGTTAACTTTGGATGTTTCTATAGAATCAATTTAACAAATTCTTAGAAGAAGGGGAAGATCATGAATAAGCTGATGAGGCTTTTTGAGATGGGGTGTTTACTAGAGTTATGGGACCTGATGGGCATGGACGTGTTCGAATGTATGAGACAGGAATCACTCCGTCTCAAGTGTTTGGTCAAAGTTCAAGGGCTTCGAGTATTAATGAGAATAGCATACGTGAGGAGGTAGAAAGACAATATAAATCCCAACTTGATGAACTCAAAGCAGAATATGAATCCAAACTTGGAGATCTCCAATCCAAGTACATTGATGTGAGTTCGCAACTCCATCTCGTGATGGCTCATATTGGTTACCAAGTTAATCCAGTTGAAAGTGGAAGTGAACAGGTTTTACATTTCTTTCGACTCATTTGATCTCTTTTTAAACTTTTATCAAAGAATGAATTAGCGTGAAAAATAGTTATCCTTTATTTCCATCAAAATTCTAATAGATATATATTTGGTGAGCTCAATGTAGGCTGCAGATGCCACAAGTATGAACCCGCGATGTTAGTGAGCAATAAGCCATAACCTCAATTAAACTGACAACCATAGAAGGTATTTTCCCTCAATATCTCAATTCTTCGTTGTGCTTTCTAATTTCAACAACCAAAAATCAATTTATTTATGCTAGAACATTTAAGTTTAGTTTTCTTGAGAAATCTCCAGCATATGTCACAAGAAATTGAGCTTAGTTAAATCAAATAAAACCAAAGTTAACAATTAAACTGAAGAAAGGAAAAGAATGAATGCTGAATCAATTTCTGGTGACATGTGTTGGAGATTTCTCCAAAGGAGATTTGGAGATTTGGAGATTTGGAATCCCAAAACGTTACATATACGGTTAATATAAATTTTGTTCCAAGGAGATTTGGAATAGAGTTTGTGAGGAATACCGAATGAGAGGATGCGGGTTCCTTTAAAAGATAGATGAGGCATAGAAGAACAATGAATTCATTGAATTGTATCCCTTCACCCCCATCCTTGTCACATGAATGGAAGTGATCCTCAATCTCCTCCGAGTTTAGATGTAATTGAAGTTTCTACAAGCATTTCTTCAGTTCTTGTTAGATTAGTTTACATCAATCCATTTGTCTGCAGCTTTTATGTTAGATTAGTTTTGATTAGCAAGTTTATTTTGTTGTTAGGGACTTCGGTGTTTTATTTCCTAGTTGAAAGATGCTTCAGCTTCCTACTCTGCAAGAAGTTTAGTTTCTTATGTTTATCTATTGATCAGTTCTTGGTTTCCAAAACTACTTGGTTTTTCCTTATGATTTCTTATGAAAAGATCATATTACATTTTCCTTGTTGCACCTAGTGCTGATAAACAAAAGTATTACAATTTTTAAGACAAATTATTTACATTCTAACAATATTCTTTAAGTGTTAATACTTATATTAATTATTCTGTAAATTTTATTTTAGGTTTGAGTGAAGATTTTTGGAGGGAGATTGAAACATTACATTTTTAGTATGATCTTTTAGACTTTGTTGGATCATGTAGAACCAAATATGCACGGATTACTTTTAAACTTGATGAAATCAGACTTTTGAATTTCATTGATTAGGTACTTGAAAAGACTATTGGATCTTTGTCTTAACTACTTATATTACTTTCAAGTTTGATAAAGCTTGGTATAATTTTCATTATTTTTCTTTCTCTATCACTTGATTTGTTACTTTAAGCTATTTATTCATTTATCAAATATTATTAATTACTTTAAACTCTTATCAATATTGGATGAATGGGTTAGGTTCGTCCCAAACAAAATCTCAAATTAGTGTAAATAAAAAATATTATTACTGTTATTAATATTTACGACAGAACGACGGAACGATTGCGACAGAACGATTACTGTCGTGAATGTCTAGTTTAAATCCAAAGCTCAAACTGTTGCAACAGAACGACTACTGTCGTGAATGTCTTAAGCGACAACTGTTGCCGTCGTAATAACTTAACAAAATATTTACGACACCACTGTATTGCGACAGACTAGTTCCCATCGTAACACCGTCGCAACAACCCAATTACGACGCAATTTCTATCTTTCATGACAGGATCGACATATCGCAAAAGACATCTTTTTTTGTGGTGTATGTAACCATATCTCATCATCAGACGAGTGGCTGGCTACTGTGTGGTCAGCAGGTGGCTGAACTTGGTCGGCAAGTGACTGACCATGATCGATAGTGGCTGTTGCAAGTGGTTATGGGCATCTCCTTAGGGGTCGGTCAAAATGGTATAAACACGATGATACCAAGGCCCAGTGCATGGTGCCATTACAGTTTTGATAAAATTAGAAGAAATACGTTTATATCATGACTAAATTTCTAAGTTCAAAATGCTATAAATCCGATATCATATGGAGGTATCATTATTTACAAAAATATCAATAAACACGTTTATGGAAATATTGACGAATATTTTGATATCGATATCGAAATCGTTTCTGCTTAGCAAAAAGTTGTTGAAAATTTAGTCTAAAACTTGTTTGAATCAATTTTTTTTAAAAGTTAAATACTTAATAATACTTATATAAGACTAATAAGGGATGATATCATAGAAATCGTGAAAGATTTTATACCAAGACCTTTAAATACGGACATATTGTGAATATTTTTTCTTCTTTATTTTTATGTCTAGACTAAAAAATACGGATATATTAACGAAAAAATTATGAATATTTCAAATATTTTTATCTAAAATGATACCAAGTCTCCAAGCAACTTCCGCCCGATGCAGGAAGATAAAAAGCAGAAAAGAAGATTTTAAAGAAGATGATGATGATGCTACAATTGATGATCATTATTCAGGGCCTTGCATCAAGGAGAGTTAGAGATACTAATTATCAGATGGGGCATGCATACTTGGATTGAGAACACACCCAAAAAGATTCTTATTAATTATTATCATCAAATCCAAACGAGAAGCCACTGCCTTCAAACTTCAAAGTTGAAAATGGATCAAATTTGTCGACGGGGAACCTTCTTCAAAGCAGTTTCTTCTACCAATAAAATAAAGGAGTATTTCTTTTCCCTTTTTTCTAAATGGATTCGAATATAACGGTAGAGATGTGTATCGAATCACAACAATGACCCCGCAATATTTAAATTATTCGGGAATTTAAGTGGTGAAGAAAGAACTTGTAATTAAGCAGCAAAATAGGACAGCTAATTGAACTCCTAATTACATATGGTCCAGCAGAAGCAGAGCAGGTCACACTCAAAATGTTAGAATCTGGTTCTGTTTGCTCCCTTTTCCAAGGATATTCAAAATGGACAAATAATGAAGTTTCATAATCTACCCATCTTTTATTCCCTTACACGAAAACAATTATAAACAGTAATAAAACAAACCTTTTTTTTTTTTTAAAGAGATATCCTTCCAACACAAAACACATGGGAATTTTTTTCTCCGACAAAAATAATAAGAATAATGCTATTTGTACATACTAAGTTGACCACATTTAGTGATTATATTGATGTGATAATAAAAAAAATAGTGTTATTTTAATAAGTTCAATTATTTTATATTTATATTAGACCATTCATTGATTGACACATCAACATGATCACTAAATATGAAGCCTTACAAAATTTTTTTTTATCAAAATAATTATTAATGGCACATGATCAACTAGATTATTTATAATTCTTTAATTACAATTATAATCAATGGTAGAGTTAGGAATATATATAGCTTTAGATTAATTAAAAAAAAATTATTATATCATATATTTTTGCTTTCATACAAGAGAATACACAAACATAACAATAAAAATTTCAGGGACTTCATAATAAATTCGGAAAAAAAAATTAAAAATATACATATAAAATACCTAAATTTATGGAGTAAATTTAGAAAACATTAAGGTTATATATACAAAATACACACTATTTTTTTTTTCAAAGAAATCAAATTAATAATTAAAACTGAATATTTTTTATTTACTTAAAATTCTTAGAATTTTTAATTTCCAAATTAAAATTCTTAGAATTTTGAATGAATTGGGCTAAATTTAATTTTTATTAGTTATACCCAAAAGATACCTACAATTTTTTTACACCTAAAATTTTTACCCTGTAGCACACCCTTGTCGATCATGACTTTTCAATTATTTTGCTTAACTAAATTATTTATGCTAATTTATAATAATTTATATTCATGACATATCAATTTTATCATTCGTCTATATAATAAACTTTTCAATTATTTTGCTTAACTATTATTTATGCCAATTTATATTAATTTATTTATATTCATGACATGTCAATTCTATCATTCGTTCGAATTATTAAATATAAATTAATAATATTAACGTAAGAATACGATCGTCACACCTAATTATTAACCTATCTTACGCTAAGTTCTTACCTTGCCTATCATCGTCTAGTTTGATGATCAGGAACCCCACAGAACAGAACAATTTGACTTTAATTTGCTTTTGAATTTATCTGGTTGTTTTTATTGCTTCTTTATATAATGCATGGAGGATCATACATTGGTGACAAACCAGTTTACCGACTTTCATTATCATTTTGGTTGCTTAATTAATATTCAGGTGCCTAGGCCTAGCGATGAAGCACAAGGGCGGAGGACGCAAGAAGAGGTCTCTATGTGAGAAATCAATGACCTTGGTGGCGAACATCATTAAACTGTCATCTCTGTCTCTTGCCGGCACAACTTATCCTTCGGCCCCTGATCACCGAAAAGCCAAGGTCTATGTCCCTCATCATCGTCCCGAAAGCCCCTTGAGATCTCAGGAACCGGAAAACGAATCAAAGCCATTCTCCGTCGTGATGCAAGTGCCGATTGCAGAGACTAGCAGAACTGACGATCAACCGACGTCGTATGTGGATAAGACTAAGCCCGAATCCAACCATGTTGATGTTAATGGGAGAGCTGAGAGTTATATTAGAAGGATGCGTGACAAATTCAGAAGAACCAAAATGATCAAGTGAATAAGTACACATTACCTCCAACAACCAGGCGCTAGTCGCTACTAGCTAGTTGTTTATGTGATGGCATATTTAAATCTGGTTATTAATTTCTGTTTTTGTTTTCTGGTTGTTAAATCTGGCATATATTATATATATATATATATATATATATATATATATATATATTATATAAGGTGTTGATCCGGGTTTGGCAACTTGGAGACCAAAAATCGAACCAAACCGAAATAGTTTGATTCGTGCTTACTGTTACCCATTAGAATCAACACTAACTTGCTGTGGATCAATAAAAACCAATTAAGTTACACATATATTTGTTTACTTATTTTATTTTGTATGTCATTATATTGTGATGGGTTGTTTATAAATTAAATTATACTAGTGTGACCGGAGAGATTGATAATTTGAAATTTGTATGAATTTTGGGTTTCTATTTATTATGTTGGCAGCTTACAAGTATTGTATATTAATGTTGGATGTATAAGAATTACGATGCTCACGACGAAAATTTAATAAATAATGCTTAATTAAATAATTATAAATAAATTGAGCTGAAAATATTAGTAAATATGTAAATTGTGTTAAAAACAGTCGAAATCAAATTTAAATCGGTTGATCGATTTATGAAATGGAATAATTTCACGTTTGGTTCAGATAATTGAAGATTGCATAATTTGAGTTGATTTGAGATTTGGAAAAAACTAAACCAATTCATCAGATAAGTTATTATAGTATTTTTCGATCGTGGACTGGTTTCTTCCCAATTCGATTCGCCTTGGGCTGTGTAAGCCTGTAGCGTAGTGAAGGGTGAAGGACTTGGTGAGTAAGAAAGGTTGGTGGACAACAACTCCTTATCATTTTGAGGATAAAATAAGGTGGCAACCAAACAAAAGATCATCGAGTCCATAGATTCGATCGGCCTGTGTTTTGCCACATATCAATCAATAACCTAATGCGTACTTCTTTATTGCAATTATTCGTTGATTTGAGAGATTATCCTTGATATCACAAGGTTTTATATTATTAGGGAAAGGACACAATAATATACTATAGAAGAATAAAAATATTTAACAAATATATATATATATATATATATATATATACTCACTACAGAAAAAAAAAAAAAAGGCTTTGCCCAACAATATGGTATTGGTCGCTAAGAGAAAGATACGACGAATTCTCGTTAAACTGAATTCGTCGTCTAAAGCTCATGATGTTAATCTTAAGGTGACGAAAAAAAATGATTCGTAAGGTAATCTTATCCATCGATCGATAATAAATATTGGTCGTGAGAAGTTGTCTCATGGTACGAAAAAAAAGTCGGCGATCAATAATGCGACAAAAAGTTGTAGGGCACTAGCGTGGAAGGAGGACAGGTCGACTGGTTTGAGGACAACTGTTAGGGATCCTTATGGCACCATGTGTGTTGTGAGGTGCGGCTTCAGGATTTCAAACTCGGACCTTGAAGTCGAAGCCTAAGCTCTCCTAGATGGCTGCCTCCTTGCTGTGGAGAAAAATTACCAACGGATTGTTATCGAATCTGACTGTCAGATCCTGATAAACTGCTTGCGGGGCAACATTGGGAAGGGGAAATGGGAGCTCTACCCCATGCTCTCTAGAATACGAGAATTATGCAGGCGTTTTGTGACAGTCTCCTTCTCCTGGATACCTCGCTCTGCTAATAGGGCCGCTGATGTCTTAGCCTTACAAGGGCGACAAAGTATGTGCAGGGAGGTCTGGGAAGACCGTCCTCCATCCTTCCTAGTTCTTGTCCTAAATAATGATGGACTCCCTTGTCCTCCTAGCTAGTTTCTATTTTTGGCATTCTGAAGTGGACATTATTGTTTGTCATACGTCTTACTTTACTAGGCTTCTTACTGTGGAGTCGGTTGGCTACTGCCTTTGTTGTATCTATTTGGGTTTTCTCTCTTTCTAAATGCATAGTTTTTTCAAAAAAAAAAAATCGTAAAATTCGTCGCATAAGTTTACAAGCCCTGCCCAACGGATCACATAATTTGTAGGCCAAAACATATAACAAATACATTTTTCCCGACAAAACTACATTTGTACGAAAAACAAGAGAAAAATAATAATTCACTCATATATTATTTATAATTTATATTATTAATATATAAAATATTATATTTGTCATCTAATATAATTAAAAAGAAATATAAGTTTCAAACTTAGTAAAGAGAAATAGTTCTACAAATTAATGTCTTTCATAACTAAGAATAGTTATTCGACGTTCTATATAAACATATATATCTCAATGCTCGATAGCTAGTCGAGCTGCGAGGCTAGTTGTAACGACCTGGACGTTCCACGAGGGTAAAATCAGAAAAATTGGATGAAATTGACCATTTTGCCCATGAAATCAAAGGGTCGACT
Source organism: Prinsepia uniflora (assembly GCA_032719365.1). Taxonomy (NCBI): domain Eukaryota; kingdom Viridiplantae; phylum Streptophyta; class Magnoliopsida; order Rosales; family Rosaceae; genus Prinsepia; species Prinsepia uniflora. Next base: position 63,127,669 of record CM064871.1, on the reverse strand, counting down.
TTTAACCAAAAGTCAAAATGTTGACTTTTTGATCGGGACTTTATTTAGGTAATCCGAGAATACCTATACGATGGCTTCTGCCTCCCGAGTACGTTGGTAGGCGGCACCCCGAAAATTGAGTTTGGACAATTTTGTTTTCGGGTTAAATCAAATACGGATATTTTGGTAATTTGTCAATAAGAGCATTTTGGTAAGTTCTTTGGGAGATTTTTCTTATGGATTGTTTGAAGAGCTGATAAGTGTCCTTTTATCATTTAGGGATGTCTGCACTGACCTGGCATGTTTGTGTGAGTTGGTTATATTGTTTTTAGGTGTGTGTTTGTGTGTTCAACTGTGAGGAAAAAAAGGAAGAAGAAACAGAAAACTGCAGAGGGAAAGTGAGAAAAGAGAAAAGAGAGAGGACCCAGAGAAAAGAGGGAGGAAAAGAGAAAGAAAACAAGTGAGAGGAAGGCTCAGACCGAGGTCCAAAATCAGACCCAAGAGGGTGTTTGTGCAGGTTTGAGTTGCTCAACTCAATTTTCGATCGGGAACTTGGGAGATAAGCTTGTGATTATCCTCCCTGACTTCCTGCGTGTAAGACCCGTGTCTTGGAGGGAACGGTGAACGATCCCACATTCCTGCGAGAGGGGAACGGTCTGGGAGGGGAATGGTGGTGTGCCTTAAAGGTGTAGGCACATACCTATCTAGCGCGAGGCCTTCTGGGAGCTCACTGGCTTTGGATTCCTGGGAAACTCCAAAGTTAAGCGAGTGGAGGCTGGTGTAATCTCATGATGGGTGATTTACTGGGAAGTTGCATCGTGAGCTCCCGGGAACAAAACCCTGTAGGGCTGAACTGGTGCGTCCTGCGGCCCAGAAGGGACAATATCGTGTAGATAGAGTGGATCGCTACGCAACTCTAATCTAAAACGAGGCCCTTTGGGAGCTCAGTGACTTTGGGTTCGATTGCAACTCGAAAGTTAAGCGAGTTGAGACTGGTGCAATTCGAGGATGGATGATGTAACGCTCTGAAAATCCAAATTATGTAAAATGACGTTTTTACCCTTGAAAAAGAAGTGGCTATAGTTGACTTTTTGTGTGGGATACTTTTTCATAATTTTGTGAGGACCATGGTGTAGATCTCGAGACGCTGAGTCCGTAGACAGGCGGCATGTCGAAAACGGAGCTCGGATGTGAAAGATACGGATCTACGAAGTCCAGGGGCAAAACGGTAATTTACCGAGCGAAGGGCAAAACGTTCTTTTAACAAACGAACGGTGGATGCTGACTCATGCTACCAGCTAGTGACACATTTCACTTTGTCCCCTACCTTTGCCCCGGATTTCATGGAAGCATGATGATTGTTATGGACATGAATCCCTTAATTAGGGATTGTCATCATCTTTTGTCCATTCAACAATCTGATAAATAATTAACTCTGCCTCAATTGAGTGAATGAGAGATTGAGGAAACTGAGTTGAGAGAAAAAAAAAACAAGGGACTGAGAGGTAACTGACATTACAGAATTCGAAAATTTGAAAAATTATGGTGAGAATTCGAATTCGAAATTGTGAGCTTTGAGAATCAAAATTGAGGCTTGATTAAGCTTCCTGAGATCATTTCGAACCAATCCACAACAAACACAAAGAGAATTGGTGCTGTATTGAGCAAGAAAAGAAGCTCCACTCCCTTCACAAAATCGAGCTTGGGTTCGAATACCTGGAGGTAAGACATTATGAAATTTATTATGTAAATATGTTCATTGCACTTTCACGATGCTCTCTGTGTAAATTAATTTGGAAAACATGGACGAATTGAGTGAATCTGAAAAGGAAACCCGTTCGAAGGTCGATCGTGGGATGTGAGGATTAAGGTTATGATTTAAGTAATTAAGTTAACAGAACTTAAATTGTGATAGATTAGAAGGGATCAGGTGAAAGAATGGAAGGAATCGGAGGTCGAATTGAGGGAGAAAAATTCGGGTCTTGTCGCGGGTTTTCAACCCGTTTATTAGAGATTCGGGTAAAGAAGACACATTGTAGCAGTACTGTGCTAAGCGCGTGGCTTTCACGCACAGCCGCTTGCGGCGGTGCGTGAGGACGTGTGGGTGAGTTTATGGGAAAGTGGTCAACATGAGTTTTGATGTTCTCGATGATACGAACCTATCCGCGTTGGTTTCGGGTCAATGGGAGATGGATTCGAAGTAGTTTCGAGTGCCCGAAGCGTATAGTTTATGTTTAAATAATATTATAAAATTCTGACGATTGGGGAATTCACATGTGGGACTATACGATAGTCTAGTAACCTTAAATTACTTTGTTTGACAGGCTGAAATATTCCCAGGACGTCGGAAGATAGCGAACAGCTTGAGACTGAACAATCTGGACGGTGTGTGAATGAACTTTTATGATTTAAATGTTTTATTATATGATTTGATATGATTTGGCATGATTTGTCATGATTGATGCTTCAATCCGGTGATTTCTCGATTTTCTAGATTATTATATTATTTTTGGCACGATTTTCGAGAAATTATGAAATTGATGTTTTGGGCGTAGGCCCGGGATTGAAAATGATGTTTTGACTCGGGTTATGAGTCAGGGATTGAAAATGATATTTGACTCGGGTTATGAGTCAAGGATTGATTTCATGGATTTATATGAAAATGACAACTAAGGTTGCGATCGCATGGATTTGTGCGAAAATGATATTTTGGGCTTGAGACCCAATTGGATCGTGATTTTGACTCGGATATGGAGTCACATGTGAATATGATTAAATTTATAATTTAGATTTATAAAGTGAATTTTGGACACTCTTTTATGATGGATGTGTGGAACTTTTTTTGTGAAAGCTATGTCTCGGGCATAGGCCCTGTTGAAATGTTTTTGATTCGATTTGAAACATAAATGATTTTAAAATGAGATTACTGAATTTGGTGACCTGTTCCATATATACCATCCTCTGTGATTTGATAGTCTCCTCCAGACGTCGTAGATCCTGGAGTAGTCACGATCCACTGCCTGGAGATGAGTATCTCCAAGGGAGGCTCACTCTCAGGAGCATGGGATTATGAGGATATCCTCCAGACGTCGTTGATCTTGGAGTTGATATCACCCCAGACGTCGTAGATCATGGAGGATGAACTCAGACGTGAGACACCGAGTTTGCACGCGTTGCATTGATATCGTGACGGGTTACATGGATATTGAGATTGGATATCGAGGATTGGTGGTATTGTGATTTATTGATATTTGTGTCCAGATGCTTTATAACAAGATGATTTATATCATGAACTGATTTGATGAACATGAGTTTTACGGACCATGGGAAAACATGTTTAGATTTTATCGGTCCACTGTTCATACTTGATTGATTTCACACTATTACTCATGTTTTATGATATGCATGCATGTTTGTGAAAACTGGAGGGTAAGAATGTGTTTTGGTAAATGTATTTATAAAAGTTTGTTTTGTCCACTCACACCTTTGATGTTTTATTTACCCTCCAGGCCAGTGCACAAGTACAGGGGCTAGAAACGAGGAAAAAAATAAGTAGACCGTTGCGCACTCAGACACTCTACAGAGTAGGATTTTGATCCCTATCTGTAACAGTACCTATGCTTTGTAATGTCGTTGACTAGTTGAACTTGTGATGTCAACGGTCCTGTAAAACTTAACTATCCCTTGTCTGACAATATTTGGCGTTTGTTGTGTGGCATATGTTTATATGTTTGGTGACTTTTGGCACTTTAGAGTTATTATCAGACGGGAGTAGGATCCATCACGACTATCGAGGGATATTCGGGATGGGTCTTGTCAAATTGGTATCAGAGCATTAGGTTGTGGTTTGAGTCTTGCACATTAGTGTGCATGTGTTGTGATATTGATATGTTTCTCTTACATAACATCACAATATGCCTCCGAGACGTGAGCCCCGTACACAGCCTGGTGATGAGTTTGGGGGTCCAGACGTAGAGAGAGTTCAACGTTTAGGGGCCATTGAGTTTACTAGCTAGACTGACCCAGAAGAGGCCTATGAGTGGATTACTGGATCTTCGAGATTATACAATGCCCACCAGGAGATATGGTTCCACTAGCCACATTTATGCTGGGGTAGCAATGCTTATAGATGGTGGTGTGGGTTACAGCTGACGGGGATGGATGCCCGAACCCTGAGTTGGGAGGATTTCCGACATCGTTTTCTAGACCAATTTTATCCTCGTTCTTTTCGTAACGCTAAGGAGGTTGAGTTTCTACAACTGCAACAAGGGAACCTGTCAGTGGCTGGCTACGAGCAGAAATTCTTGAACCTATCTAGTTTCGCTCCTCTGTATGTGGAAAACGAGGAGGACAAGCGTCAAAGATTTGAGCAAGGATTGAGAAATGATATCCGGGGTGCTGTGACAGTAGGATCTTATGCTACCCTGAGAGAGTTGTCTGATACAGCCGCTCGAGTTGAGGTGACCTTGCCAGTGCGATAGTAGTTTTCAGGCTTTGGTCGACGCCGGGAACGTTAGTATCAGGGATCTTCGAGCCAGAGATTGCCCAAGAGGGGTAGTTATAGTTCTGGATCTTCTAGTGGCGCTCGTTCGAGCTTTGGTAGTGGGAGTACACAGAGATTTGGTTTCAGACCCCAGGCGACATCTCAGTCTAGCGGGACATCTGTGGGGTCTACTGGTGGCCAGAGCGGTAAACCTAGTCGGCCTGGTGCAGTGACTGTTATTCTTGTGGAGAGTCTGGACACACCATAAAGGAATGCCCCTATCGATCAGGCAGTAGTGGTGGGGGAGGGGAGGGGGGGGGGGGGGGGGGGGGAAGGGGGGAGTTGGCAGAGCTCGTGGTGGATCACGAGGACGTGGCCAGACTTTGGGACCATATGCTCGAGGTATATGCAGTAACTCAACAGGAGGCACGAACAGCCCCGGGAGTGGTGACAGGTATGCTTACTATTTTTGGTCATCATGCACGTACTTTATTGGACTCAGGAGCTACCCACTATTTCGTTTCTCGAGAGTATGCCCTGTTAGCAGATAGAGAGATTTCTGCGATCGGGTGTGACCTAGTTAGGGAAACATGTTGACTTTTGACCTAGGATAATATTTGGACTTTGACCGAGACCCGTTACGTATATCAAGACGTCACGAGTCTGTACACAGAATGCACATCAAAATCAGACATTCGACGGGAAAGTTATGGGCCACGGAAGAAAACTGGTACTATTCACGAATTACGAGGAATTGTAAAATTGGAATTTTGTCATTGGATAAATATCCAAAGTGGATCAATGGATGAGTGACAAGTGTCACTCATCTAATTGGCCTAACCCCTCAAATTTTGGGTTCATTGTATGACACGACCCATCCCAATCCCCCCCGGGATTAACGCGGGATGTGCCATGCTTCCGTCTGACACCACGTTCCAAACAAGGGATAACCCAAACCTTGATCCTCTCAGGGTTTTCAGAGCGCGCCATGATCAGTGAAAGAGTGTGATGTCTCGATCTCTGTTACAACACTCCTCCGCGATCAACCTGAAGGGTATTAAAAACTATGAAAAGCTGTGAGAAAATAAATAGTTAATCAAACACATTTCAGAAAAGACATTCATTCCCTTCAGTAAAAAGCATGCATGCATGCATTCGAAAACCAATTAACTCAACTGTGTGTTAAATCAAATCAAAGTTAATAAAATTGTTTATCAATCAAGCCATTTCCCTCCATAATCCAAGTGGGAACTCAGCCCAAAACCATAAATCCAACCATGTGGGTCACAGCCCAAATCCGTTAATACCAAACCACCAATCCAGTGAAATACAGTTTACCAATTCTTGGCATCCCTGATGCCTGACATCCCAGATGTCATAATGTCACGGTCCTTAGCTATACGTGCTACTCGGAGGTCTCAATTCCGAGTCTCCCCAAGGTCCACCCAGGTCAATGACCTTGCTTGGGGGAGGTTTTTAATCTCATGCAATCCTGATCTTGAGCCTCTTTACGTGAGCCTCTATGCGGTTTCTCCGTAGGGCGACCCCCCTCAAGCAATGCTCCGTGACTACTCCATGGTACCAAATATCTGGAGGAGACAATCTGCACAAAAAGGATGGTATATGGAAAACATTTCATAAATCATCTCAAAACCTCTCAAAGGGGCCCACACCCAGAATATAGTTTCATCCATTCCATTTCCATAAAACCATCGTAAATCCATAATTGGGTCTCATGCCGGAAGTATAACTTTCACAACCAAATCCAAAACCAAATCTCATTAGGGTCTCCAAACCGAAAATCACATTTCATAAACGACAAATGGGACTCAAGCCCAATATCATAAACTAACTGGCCTCAATCCCGATATCGTAAACCAACTGGGTCTTAAGCCCGATGTCATAAACCAAGTGGGCCTTAAGCCCGATAGTATCAACCAAATGGGCCTCCAGCCCGATATCTCATCAAATCAAATGGATTTCAAGTCTGATAGTTCATAAATTCAAATCCAAATCATTCCATTTATCACACCATAGAAAACACAAGCATGTATAAAACCAACATAAAACCACAAACTTCAAAATACATGTAAATATGTAAATATCAAATACCACAGTCATATACACTCAAGGAATCTCAAATCATCGATATAAAGCATATAAAACAGTTATTCATGCATAATATTTAAAAAGAAAATGTCCACTCACAAACCGTCCTTATTACGCCTCGATAACCGTGTCATAAGCCTCTAAGGACTAATCTAACCTCTCTGGGTCATCCGTACCTATCCAAATCACACTCAAGGTTACTAACCATCTATACAAGTCCTAATCATCAAACCCCCAAAACTCCTAGAAAAGTCAACGTGTCCTGGACATGCTTCCCCAAGAAAAAAATGTCAATTTGACCAACCTAACGATTTCTGATCGACCCGAAACCATCATCATTGGATCTGGATGGTCGAAACCTTTAAAATGGTATTGGTCCCACCTTGAGATTCGCGTCCACGCGCCCCCACGTACTAGTCAAAGTCAACATTGGTCAACAAGTCAACGCTGACATCAGCCGTGACGTCATCCTGATAGGTGCCACTTGTCAGCAGCTGGTTGGTCCACGTCACTAACATGTGGCACCATCTGATTGGTCCATGTCACTGACATGTTAGTACTGACTAGGCACTAATAGTGACACTTGTTGTGTCAGGACCCGTCCCAAATATCACCTCGATACTCGGGATGAACCCTGCTCCCGTCTGACAATCACACTTACAAGACCAAAAAATAAACTTAATACAACTATAAGCATAACCATCAGACGAAGGAGTAAATATATACAACAGTAAGTCAGAGCATAGTTCTACAAAATGGGCACCAAAAGTCCTACAAGTCTAAGTCCGCAACGAAAGAACGTCGGAAGCCCTATGCCTCGATATCTGCCTCAACGTTCACCCCAGCGCTATCACCACGACCTGGAGGGAAATAAAAACAAAAGGTGTGAGTGGACCAAAAGGAATGAAAGTTTTAAAGCGTTTACCAGCAAATCGAAGTAAGGAAATAAAATCATTTGTTCCCTCCGGTTTAAAACCAGGCATGCCAATGAAGTATTAGAAAAGTCATAATATGAAACATCATAAGAAACAGAAACACTATAAAACCAATCATAAGAAACAGATACACTATAAAACATCATAAGAAACCAGAGTATAACCCGATCAAACCTGCTGGACCTATCCGAGTCTTTAAACTCAACCAGGCCTCACATATAAATCCGAGTCTTTAAACTCCCGAGTCTTTAAACTCAATAGGCCTATGGGGGTAATATCGTAATATCCGAGTCTTTAAACTCCCGAGTCTTTAAACTCAATCCGGGCCCGTCCCCCATCAATATCAATCCGGGTCTTGAAACCCATATCCAGATCCAGTGTAAAACCAATTCAAAATCCATCGCCAAATCCGAATTCGAAATCCCCGGTTCGAAGCCCTTCCGGCGTTCAGAACCGACATTCCGAACCCAAATCCGGAGATCTACTTTTATACCCAAAACTCACGTTAAATCACAATTTATGTTTCACAATCCATTTATCATCTTCTGAAACACTTATAGATTAAAATCTCCAAACATAGCTTTAAAATCGGGAAATCAGCTTTTCTCGAAAAACGCGCAAAATCCCAAAACGTCTCGAAAAACGTGCAAACATCTCAATCACGTATAATCATCATCAGGACATAAAAACACACATAGAAATCATAAAACAGTAATTAAAACAGTTTGGCATGCTCGGAAATAAGAAAGAGTCCACTCACAGTTTACAACACGTCACTCGCGCTCCGTGCGCTCCTCAACCGTCTCTGGTGTCTCCCGTCCTGTCAATAGATACCAAATAGGGTCACAATAACATCAAGGATACCTTCCCTATTTTCCCCAATTTTTCGGGCATTTAATAATATTCTAATCCGACACCCTAAACCGTACGGATTCCCGAACCATTCCGTAACACCGTCCGATTTACCCGAAAACTATACCATTGGATTCCTTAGGACATTTAGGGCTAAACTCATGTTGGACGCTTGACCGGATTCCTCCCCACGCGCCCCCACGCGCCGCCCAAAGTGGCTGCGCGTGGGCCTCACGCGCCTACTACAGTGTATCTTCAACCTCGAGTCACCCGGTTCAACTGTGTTGAACCGGCGTGACCGGTTCTCCTCTGTTCCTCCACCATTCTTCCCCATTTCAATACCATTAGCTTCGTCCAGTCCCCTGCAACCAAACCCAGTCCTAAAATCCAGAAATCACGGCCTGAAACCCCTCGTCTTCAACCTCGAAAAACACTGCCCGTGAGCCCTGTTTTCCTTCCCGGCCGTCCACTGTTTCCCCCTTCACGGTGGTGATACCAGCACCTTCCTAGGACCCTACTTAGTCCTACCCAACTCACAGAATCCGTCGATTCATCCCCGAAGTCCACGACTTCAAGTTTGAAAATCACGGCTAAAACAGGGTACAAGAAATTACCTTTCGATTCCGGCGCCGCCGTGAGAACCGTCACCCACCACGGTGCTCGTGGGACTCCCCTCAACCTCCTGAGTCTTCTAGTACCTTGAATCCGTCCACCACACAACACAACAGCCACCACCGTCCACGGCCTCCTCTGTTTCTCCCAATTATCCAACCGTCCACCACGTCGCCTCCGTGCACGGTTGCGCCACCAGACCACGATCACCTGCTCCTCCGTACCTCACTGTCTCTCTTTCCACTCACACTTCACTCTCCCTAGCATCCAAATCGATCACCGTCTCCCTAAATGTTCCCCTCTGTTTCTCTGTGTTCAAGCAAAATGCACGGTTTGAACGTGCACATTGTGTGGCCGTGCACACTTAAGTCTCTCCCAGAACCATCTAGTGTCCCCCACGTGTCCATCAGCTATTGGCCAGCCCAAAAATATCTGCCACTTGCCCTTATCTGATTGGGCTGAGGGAAAATGACCAAAATGCCCCTCCTGCACAAAATTACCATTTTGCCCTCAGACTTTCCAGACCCGTATCTTTTCCGTCCGACGTCCGATGACAGCGTGCCGCCTGTCGTTGTACTCAGGACGTCGAGGCCTATCCAACGGTCCTCGGTCTACGTGAAAGCCACACATCCTCCAAAAAGTCAACATTTCCCCTCTTAACTCAAAATTACGGTAACGCCCCCAACCTTCCGTACATCATAACTTTTCCTCCGGTTGTCCGAATCGAACCTGCCGCCTGTCTACGGACTCGTGACGGCCTAACCTACGTCACGGTCAAAGGCTAACACTCATCCAATCAATAGTACAAAAAGTCAACTTTTTGTTTACTATTCACAAGGGCAAAATCGTCCTTTTTACAAAACTTCACAAAAATTACATTTTTACCCTTCCCGTAGGTACGGGTTGTTACATGTTGACTCCTTGTTGGGCCACCTGGCCTGACAGCCTAACATGTTGACGTCAGCATGCTGACATCATCATCTTGCTCCTCACGACGAGTCAGACCCAGATTACTGTACCGAGTCGCGCAGACCCGCGACTCGACCTGGCTCCCATTTCTCCATTTCTACACCATTTTGATCCCTGTTTCTTCCTATGGACTCGTCTAATTCCGAGTAACTTTCCTATCTAATTAAAAACATCAAAATCGATCTAGAAAGTACATGTTTCACGATGAACAGTAACGAGGAACTTCTTCCTTTGTTTCCCATCGCCTTAGCCTTCTCTTTCCCTCGAAATCGAGTCCCACGAGCTCTTCTAAGTCCCTAGAACATTACCTAATCACCCAAATCGATCAACACACGTCAAAACACAACTTTCCATTTTTGGTTCAAAAACGGGTTTCGGGTTTCAGGTTTCGGGTTTATGGTTCTTACCTCCGCCGTGGTTCCTGCCGTACTCAGCCATCCTCAGCCTCTCTGTCATTCTCAGTCCCTCACTCTCAGTCTCTTAATAACCATAGCAAGGATGAGAGATATGGTGGTGTGGTTGTTTGTGTTTCGGTTTGGGAGGGTTTTGGGTTAAGGAAGACCAAAAGATGAAAATCAAGATGAAATATAATCCCAAGTGTTTGGGTTTTAGGCTAATCAAATAAGGGACAGGTGTCACCTATTGATTGGTCCACCTAGATTTCCAACCCAATCCAAAACTGTCAATTGTCAACTTTTCTCAGTTTACATAAATAGTACTATTTTCCTTTCGTGAACAGTAACTTTCTCGTCGAATGTCCTATTTTGACTTGTCGCCTGTCTACGGACTCATAATGTCCCGTGTGTTTGACCTCTCGGGTCAAAAGTCAACTTTTGAGCATTTACAAGGGTAAAATCGTCATTTTATACTGGTTGTCCGAAATTCTACGATTAATCCCTGATTAGTCACGATAATCCTTAATTAATCCCGTAAATTTGGGACAGGTTGTTACGTTGTATCATCTTCATCTCATCTTCGTTATTCTTTGTTAACTCGAAACCTGCACCAACCCAAAGCTAAAATCCACACACACCACCATCAACCTTCATCCATTGCTGTCTGTGTGAATGAGAGAGTGACAGAGTGAGACAAGACAAAACAGATGGTGGCCAAATCTTGGACAACCGTGCAAGGTGGTCGGAAATCTAAAAGGTGAGTTTTTAAGGTTCAATGTAACGAACCGTCCCGAATTTCGGGCATAGATTAGTGAGTAATCGTGGATTAGTGGGACTAATCACGGATTAGTTGAGAGATCACAGACAAACGGTGTAAAATGATGGTTTTTCCTTTGGAAATTGGGCAAAAAATTTACTTTTGAATCGAGTGGACAAATGGACTTTGACCAATGACCGTGACGTAGATCGGGACGTTACTAGTCCGTAGATAGGTGGCACATCAAAATCGGAGGTTTGACGGGAAATTTACGGGTCTAGGAAATTTTACGGCACTATTCATGCAAACTGAGAAACTGACATGTGGCAAGATTTGGTTGGGGAAATTTCTAGAAGGATCTACCAGATGAGTGACAAGTGTAACCCATTTGATTGGCCCAAACCGCAATTAAATGGGTTCTTATCCCCTTCGATCGATCATCCTCTCGAGCCTTCTTCCCAAACCCGTGGAAAAACCCATAACTCGTGTACCCATTTCCACACAACACCCCCAGATCATCATCATTTGCTATTGGGCTGTGAACAAAAGTTGGAGAGTGAAGGCAGACGATGACGATGGTGGCAGCACTGTCGACCGTCGTGGACGGTGGAGGAAGTTCGAAGGTTAAACCCGAACAGTAATGGCCTGTCCCAAATTTCGGGATTAGATTAGTGACTAATGATGGATTAATGAGATTAATCAGTGATCAGTTGAGCGAAATCGGACGGACGGTGCAAAATGACCGTTTTACCCTTAGGTTGGGCAAAACGTTGACTTTTGGCTTGAGGAGTCAAAAGTACGAGGGCCGACGACCGTGAGGTAGATAGGGACGTCACGAGTCCGTAGACAGCCGGCACGTAAAAATTGGACGTCGAATGGAGAAGTTATGGTCACAAGAGCGAAATCAGGAATTTACGTCTCGAAAATCGTATTATATATTATTTTGATCCCATTGGCAGATATTTTATGTGGGGCCCTTGGATTAGTGACAAGTGTCACTCATCCCATTGGTTACCTTCCCTATTTTGCGGATCTTTGTCTATTAGGCAATTAATTAATTAATTAACAAAAGACACATCTCACATTTCTCTCTCGTATTCCCGCGGTCATCTCTTTTCCTTACTAAACAAACACCTCATTCAATCACACAAAGAACCCTCAATCCTTAACCAATGGAGTTGTACATTGAACGAAGATGAGCGAGTGAAGGGAGGCAGGTCGAATGGTGTTGACACCGTCGAATGGTGTTGACACCGACGATCGTCGTGGACGGTGGCTGGCGTTGCCATGAGAGGTGAGCTTCGGGTTTTAAATTTAGAAGTTGAGCTTGGCTGGTTGTCGAATGAATTTTATGTTTGGAGGATGTGTCTGAGGTTACTAGGAACCAAATAGGCTTGGAACGGAGGCTGAAGGGTGGCCGGAGGCAAGGGAACCAATGGTAGAGGTCGGCCGGTTCAAAAATCAAACTTGAAGGTATAGTGTTTAGACTTAGTCTTCTCATTTTGAATCCCTGAATCGATTGGAAATAGTTAAAGGATGGTTTAGGAGGAAATTGGGGTGAAAACGGGTTGAAGAAAGGGTCAAAATTGATCGAACTGGCCACGCCAATCCAGTTGGACCGGTTGGACTGAACCATATCAGACCAGACCTGTCTTCCGCAGGTCAGGGACAGTGAACAATGTCGCCCGTGGCTTTCAAGCGCAAGAGGTTCCAACCGCACATGGGGGCGCGTGAGGGGCTTTTTGGGGAAAATTTCAACATGTGAAATAATCTATTCGATGTAACGAAGATTTTGGGATTAGTTTCGTGTCGATCGGACATCATTTCGATATGTTTCAGGGTGTCTGAAGGTTTAGGATTGAGTTTAAATGTAACGACCCGTCCCGAAAATCTTGATTAGATTAGTGATTAATGAAGAATTAGTGACGGTAATCGTTGATTAGTTGGGGGATTTCAGATGGACGGTGTGAAATGAAGGCCATGGAAGGCCGTGGAAGGTTCTCCTCACCGCCACACACTTTTAGTTTAAAAAGATAAAGACATGTTTAAGTACGAGTTAGAGAGGAAAAATCAGAGGTTCAGTGACACCGTGAAGATCAAGCTCTACAAACACTTTCAAACGTCCTCATTGGCTCGTAATTGCTGAATGGGAATGAGGGAGGAAGGTTAAAGGATCCCTTTGAGGACCACGGCGGTGCACGACGGTGTTCGTGACGGTGAACAAAGGTACAAACCCGTGAGTGTCCTGTTTTAATTCGAATATCGAGAACAGCGTTTTGACCGTTATTATTCAAATGGATTGCTAGGTTGACGATCTAGAGGTAACCAGGAAGGATTTGAGACGGTTTTTTAGGCCTGAGTTGAACGGTAAGAGCACTCCCCAGGAAATCTTCTTTTAAGTTCAAAAATGGCAGGTTTGATTGTGATAACTATTTAATCGAACCGGTTATTTAGGTGCGGTTTTGCACGTCAAAAGAAGACTTCTGGATGTGGACTTAGAGGCAGAGTTGGCCCGAGCCATTAAAATAGAAAGGAGGATTCGAAGGAAGGAAACATTGATCGGGAAGGTACTCTATAAACTTTAATTGTGAGTTTTGAAAACGTAGTTATGTAAGAAAACCTTAGACGACACTAATAGTGAAACCAGGAACAAAAATGAACTAAAAATGGACAAAACCCGTGAGGACCGGTTCGGGTCTGGACCAGGCTGGTTTAGACTGGTCTGAATCGGGTTCACCCAAGGTTGAAGATGAATAGTACCAATGCGTGAGGCCCACGCGCAGCCCCTTTAGGCGGTGTGTGTGGGCGTGTGACACGGATTTTGAGGAAAGTTTTAACATGACTTTTAAAGTATTCGATGTAACGAACATTTTGGCACTAGTTTCGAGTAAATCGAACATCGTCTCGATATGTTTCGGGATGTTCGAAGGTTTTAGGGCTAGTTTAAAAATAGTTAAAAATTCGAGAAAATTACGGGGCTTTAGTATAAATATTGTGAAGTAGTTAATGACCTTATTATGGGATTTGAACAGGATCAGGAAAGCCGTTGATAGTGTCTTGGCAGGGAATGACGTAAGTGCACGCGTATCGATGCGGCGATGCGAATGGTCTGTGAGTGGACTTTGCTTTCTAACTTATGATGCATGCATAAATGTTTTATATGCCTTCTACACGTGATTTCTATGTTTATGATTATGAACTTGATGATTTACGATTTTGCACGTATTTCGAGATATTTACAAAAGTGCATGTTTTACGAGATATGTTTTTCTAATATGGTTTTATGATGGTTTGATGATTTGATTTTGGGATTTGAAATGTGATTTGAGTTTAATGAATTATAATGGATTTTGGAAAAGTGATTCCGGGCTTGAAACCATGTTCACGTGATTTCGATTTTAGAATCTAATTTCGGAAAAGTGATTCGGATTCAGTTTTGGAACTTGAAAGAGAAATGCTAGATTTGAGTTCGGGATGATGGTTCCGTATGCTAGCTTACGGAATCATTATTGCGCATTCGGATATGAACTTTCTATGATTTTTCACTTGGTTTTGGGTTTAAAGATCCGTTGAAAACTGGTTTTGGGTTTAAAGACCGGGATATGGCTAGATCTGGTTTTGAGTTTAAAGACTGAGTTGATTGACGGGGGAGGGCCCTGAATTGATATGTTTTGAGTTTAAAGACTCGGTTATTGTGATATCCCTTGAGGCCTGTTGATTGTGTTTTGAGTTTAAAGACTCGTTGATATCTCGAGAAGGCTTGATTATGCACATGTGTTTTGAGGTTAAATACTCGGGCGCACTTGAGATGCAACAACTCGATTGATTGATGGTTTTCACTAGTTTTCAGATGTTTTGGGCAATGGCTCATATGATTTGGATTTATGATTTTGGGCTGAGGCCCTGGATATGAATTATGGATTTGAGAAAAGGAAATGTTTCCGGTTTTTATTGATGGGTTATGAAAAGGTTTTCTTATGCATGCATTGGTTTTTCGTGGAGGGTATAAATGTAATTTCTTATACACTATTTTCTGAACGTATTCTTTATTTTTTCCACTCACAGTCTTTTATGTTTTCGATACCCTACAGGTTGTCGCAGTGCGGGCTATTGGTAGAGAGAGACGGAGACACCACACACGCAATCCACCGTAAATTCTGCTCGCTCTAGGAAGTTCGGAAGTTTTGGACGGTTCATTTGGGAATCCCTAGTCCAGCTTACGTGTTAAATGGAGGTTGGACGTCGGTTTAGCCTTCGTGTCACGCGTAAGTTAGACGGGAGCATGACTTAGCCCTTAATCCCAGGGGAATGGGGGTGGGTCGTGTCATTAAAAATAGTTAAACATTTGGAAAAAATACGGGACTTTAATAGGAGGTTAATGAAGAGGTTAGTAACCCTCTAGTATGGTTTGGACAGGTTTGGAAGTCCCGGTGATAGTGATGGGGCCCCGGGAAGGCTTTTGACACGCGTATCGAGGCGTTAACGTAGAACGGTCTATGAGTGGACTTTTTTTTCTAAACTGTGATGCATGCATAACTATTTTATATGTTTTACATACGTGATCTCTATGATGATGATTGTTGTACTAGTGGTTTACAAGATGGCATGTATTTCGAGGTAATGCCGTATTTATACTTATTTCGAGGTTTACGTGTTTATGCTATGGCTATGTGATTGTGAGTTTAAAAATGGTTATATGGCATGGTTTTGGTTTTGGAAAGATGAACTCGGGCATGAGACCCATTTGAATTATGTGATCAGGCCAAGGGCCCAATTGGTTTACAAAATCGGGCTGAGACCCTTTTGAGTCATGTGATCGGGCCGGGGGCCCAATGGTTTACAAAATCGGGCATGAGGCCCAGTTGAGTTTTATAAATGTGATTTCGGTCTGGGACCCTATATTTCATAAACGTGATTTCGGGTCGGGGACCCTAAACGGATTTGTGATGTTTTATGGAGATTTCGGGCAGGGCCCTCTGAGATGTTTTGAAATGGCTTTGTAAAACTATTTTCCATATACCATCTTGATACGAGGATATGTGATGGTCTCCTCTAGGCGTCTGGGACTAATCTAAAAAGAAAATGTCCACTCACAAACCGTCCTTATTACGCCTCGATAACCGTGTCATAAGCCTCTAAGGACTAATCTAACCTCTCTGGGTCATCCGTACCTATCCAAATCACACTCAAGGTTACTAACCATCTATACAAGTCCTAATCATCAAACCCCCAAAACTCCTAGAAAAGTCAACGTGTCCTGGACATGCTTCCCCAAGAAAAAAATGTCAATTTGACCAACCTAACGATTTCTGATCGACCCGAAACCATCATCATTGGATCTGGATGGTCGAAACCTTTAAAATGGTATTGGTCCCACCTTGAGATTCGCGTCCACGCGCCCCCACGTACTAGTCAAAGTCAACATTGGTCAACAAGTCAACGCTGACATCAGCCGTGACGTCATCCTGATAGGTGCCACTTGTCAGCAGCTGGTTGGTCCACGTCACTAACATGTGGCACCATCTGATTGGTCCATGTCACTGACATGTTAGTACTGACTAGGCACTAATAGTGACACTTGTTGTGTCAGGACCCGTCCCAAATATCACCTCGATACTCGGGATGAACCCTGCTCCCGTCTGACAATCACACTTACAAGACCAAAAAATAAACTTAATACAACTATAAGCATAACCATCAGACGAAGGAGTAAATATATACAACAGTAAGTCAGAGCATAGTTCTACAAAATGGGCACCAAAAGTCCTACAAGTCTAAGTCCGCAACGAAAGAACGTCGGAAGCCCTATGCCTCGATATCTGCCTCAACGTTCACCCCAGCGCTATCACCACGACCTGGAGGGAAATAAAAACAAAAGGTGTGAGTGGACCAAAAGGAATGAAAGTTTTAAAGCGTTTACCAGCAAATCGAAGTAAGGAAATAAAATCATTTGTTCCCTCCGGTTTAAAACCAGGCATGCCAATGAAGTATTAGAAAAGTCATAATATGAAACATCATAAGAAACAGAAACACTATAAAACCAATCATAAGAAACAGATACACTATAAAACATCATAAGAAACCAGAGTATAACCCGATCAAACCTGCTGGACCTATCCGAGTCTTTAAACTCAACCAGGCCTCACATATAAATCCGAGTCTTTAAACTCCCGAGTCTTTAAACTCAATAGGCCTATGGGGGTAATATCGTAATATCCGAGTCTTTAAACTCCCGAGTCTTTAAACTCAATCCGGGCCCGTCCCCCATCAATATCAATCCGGGTCTTGAAACCCATATCCAGATCCAGTGTAAAACCAATTCAAAATCCATCGCCAAATCCGAATTCGAAATCCCCGGTTCGAAGCCCTTCCGGCGTTCAGAACCGACATTCCGAACCCAAATCCGGAGATCTACTTTTATACCCAAAACTCACGTTAAATCACAATTTATGTTTCACAATCCATTTATCATCTTCTGAAACACTTATAGATTAAAATCTCCAAACATAGCTTTAAAATCGGGAAATCAGCTTTTCTCGAAAAACGCGCAAAATCCCAAAACGTCTCGAAAAACGTGCAAACATCTCAATCACGTATAATCATCATCAGGACATAAAAACACACATAGAAATCATAAAACAGTAATTAAAACAGTTTGGCATGCTCGGAAATAAGAAAGAGTCCACTCACAGTTTACAACACGTCACTCGCGCTCCGTGCGCTCCTCAACCGTCTCTGGTGTCTCCCGTCCTGTCAATAGATACCAAATAGGGTCACAATAACATCAAGGATACCTTCCCTATTTTCCCCAATTTTTCGGGCATTTAATAATATTCTAATCCGACACCCTAAACCGTACGGATTCCCGAACCATTCCGTAACACCGTCCGATTTACCCGAAAACTATACCATTGGATTCCTTAGGACATTTAGGGCTAAACTCATGTTGGACGCTTGACCGGATTCCTCCCCACGCGCCCCCACGCGCCGCCCAAAGTGGCTGCGCGTGGGCCTCACGCGCCTACTACAGTGTATCTTCAACCTCGAGTCACCCGGTTCAACTGTGTTGAACCGGCGTGACCGGTTCTCCTCCGTTCCTCCACCATTCTTCCCCATTTCAATACCATTAGCTTCGTCCAGTCCCCTGCAACCAAACCCAGTCCTAAAATCCAGAAATCACGGCCTGAAACCCCTCGTCTTCAACCTCGAAAAACACTGCCCGTGAGCCCTGTTTTCCTTCCCGGCCGTCCACTGTTTCCCCCTTCACGGTGGTGATACCAGCACCTTCCTAGGACCCTACTTAGTCCTACCCAACTCACAGAATCCGTCGATTCATCCCCGAAGTCCACGACTTCAAGTTTGAAAATCACGGCTAAAACAGGGTACAAGAAATTACCTTTCGATTCCGGCGCCGCCGTGAGAACCGTCACCCACCACGGTGCTCGTGGGACTCCCCTCAACCTCCTGAGTCTTCTAGTACCTTGAATCCGTCCACCACACAACACAACAGCCACCACCGTCCACGGCCTCCTCTGTTTCTCCCAATTATCCAACCGTCCACCACGTCGCCTCCGTGCACGGTTGCGCCACCAGACCACGATCACCTGCTCCTCCGTACCTCACTGTCTCTCTTTCCACTCACACTTCACTCTCCCTAGCATCCAAATCGATCACCGTCTCCCTAAATGTTCCCCTCTGTTTCTCTGTGTTCAAGCAAAATGCACGGTTTGAACGTGCACATTGTGTGGCCGTGCACACTTAAGTCTCTCCCAGAACCATCTAGTGTCCCCCACGTGTCCATCAGCTATTGGCCAGCCCAAAAATATCTGCCACTTGCCCTTATCTGATTGGGCTGAGGGAAAATGACCAAAATGCCCCTCCTGCACAAAATTACCATTTTGCCCTCAGACTTTCCAGACCCGTATCTTTTCCGTCCGACGTCCGATGACAGCGTGCCGCCTGTCGTTGTACTCAGGACGTCGAGGCCTATCCAACGGTCCTCGGTCTACGTGAAAGCCACACATCCTCCAAAAAGTCAACATTTCCCCTCTTAACTCAAAATTACGGTAACGCCCCCAACCTTCCGTACATCATAACTTTTCCTCCGGTTGTCCGAATCGAACCTGCCGCCTGTCTACGGACTCGTGACGGCCTAACCTACGTCACGGTCAAAGGCTAACACTCATCCAATCAATAGTACAAAAAGTCAACTTTTTGTTTACTATTCACAAGGGCAAAATCGTCCTTTTTACAAAACTTCACAAAAATTACATTTTTACCCTTCCCGTAGGTACGGGTTGTTACATGTTGACTCCTTGTTGGGCCACCTGGCCTGACAGCCTAACATGTTGACGTCAGCATGCTGACATCATCATCTTGCTCCTCACGACGAGTCAGACCCAGATTACTGTACCGAGTCGCGCAGACCCGCGACTCGACCTGGCTCCCATTTCTCCATTTCTACACCATTTTGATCCCTGTTTCTTCCTATGGACTCGTCTAATTCCGAGTAACTTTCCTATCTAATTAAAAACATCAAAATCGATCTAGAAAGTACATGTTTCACGATGAACAGTAACGAGGAACTTCTTCCTTTGTTTCCCATCGCCTTAGCCTTCTCTTTCCCTCGAAATCGAGTCCCACGAGCTCTTCTAAGTCCCTAGAACATTACCTAATCACCCAAATCGATCAACACACGTCAAAACACAACTTTCCATTTTTGGTTCAAAAACGGGTTTCGGGTTTCAGGTTTCGGGTTTATGGTTCTTACCTCCGCCGTGGTTCCTGCCGTACTCAGCCATCCTCAGCCTCTCTGTCATTCTCAGTCCCTCACTCTCAGTCTCTTAATAACCATAGCAAGGATGAGAGATATGGTGGTGTGGTTGTTTGTGTTTCGGTTTGGGAGGGTTTTGGGTTAAGGAAGACCAAAAGATGAAAATCAAGATGAAATATAATCCCAAGTGTTTGGGTTTTAGGCTAATCAAATAAGGGACAGGTGTCACCTATTGATTGGTCCACCTAGATTTCCAACCCAATCCAAAACTGTCAATTGTCAACTTTTCTCAGTTTACATAAATAGTACTATTTTCCTTTCGTGAACAGTAACTTTCTCGTCGAATGTCCTATTTTGACTTGTCGCCTGTCTACGGACTCATAATGTCCCGTGTGTTTGACCTCTCGGGTCAAAAGTCAACTTTTGAGCATTTACAAGGGTAAAATCGTCATTTTATACTGGTTGTCCGAAATTCTACGATTAATCCCTGATTAGTCACGATAATCCTTAATTAATCCCGTAAATTTGGGACAGGTTGTTACGTTGTATCATCTTCATCTCATCTTCGTTATTCTTTGTTAACTCGAAACCTGCACCAACCCAAAGCTAAAATCCACACACACCACCATCAACCTTCATCCATTGCTGTCTGTGTGAATGAGAGAGTGACAGAGTGAGACAAGACAAAACAGATGGTGGCCAAATCTTGGACAACCGTGCAAGGTGGTCGGAAATCTAAAAGGTGAGTTTTTAAGGTTCAATGTAACGAACCGTCCCGAATTTCGGGCATAGATTAGTGAGTAATCGTGGATTAGTGGGACTAATCACGGATTAGTTGAGAGATCACAGACAAACGGTGTAAAATGATGGTTTTTCCTTTGGAAATTGGGCAAAAAATTTACTTTTGAATCGAGTGGACAAATGGACTTTGACCAATGACCGTGACGTAAATCGGGACGTTACTAGTCCGTAGATAGGTGGCACATCAAAATCGGAGGTTTGACGGGAAATTTACGGGTCTAGGAAATTTTACGGCACTATTCATGCAAACTGAGAAACTGACATGTGGCAAGATTTGGTTGGGGAAATTTCTAGAAGGATCTACCAGATGAGTGACAAGTGTAACCCATTTGATTGGCCCAAACCGCAATTAAATGGGTTCTTATCCCCTTCGATCGATCATCCTCTCGAGCCTTCTTCCCAAACCCGTGGAAAAACCCATAACTCGTGTACCCATTTCCACACAACACCCCCAGATCATCATCATTTGCTATTGGGCTGTGAACAAAAGTTGGAGAGTGAAGGCAGACGATGACGATGGTGGCAGCACTGTCGACCGTCGTGGACGGTGGAGGAAGTTCGAAGGTTAAACCCGAACAGTAATGGCCTGTCCCAAATTTCGGGATTAGATTAGTGACTAATGATGGATTAATGAGATTAATCAGTGATCAGTTGAGCGAAATCGGACGGACGGTGCAAAATGACCGTTTTACCCTTAGGTTGGGCAAAACGTTGACTTTTGGCTTGAGGAGTCAAAAGTACGAGGGCCGACGACCGTGAGGTAGATAGGGACGTCACGAGTCCGTAGACAGCCGGCACGTAAAAATTGGACGTCGAATGGAGAAGTTATGGTCACAAGAGCGAAATCAGGAATTTACGTCTCGAAAATCGTATTATATATTATTTTGATCCCATTGGCAGATATTTTATGTGGGGCCCTTGGATTAGTGACAAGTGTCACTCATCCCATTGGTTACCTTCCCTATTTTGCGGATCTTTGTCTATTAGGCAATTAATTAATTAATTAACAAAAGACACATCTCACATTTCTCTCTCGTATTCCCGCGGTCATCTCTTTTCCTTACTAAACAAACACCTCATTCAATCACACAAAGAACCCTCAATCCTTAACCAATGGAGTTGTACATTGAACGAAGATGAGCGAGTGAAGGGAGGCAGGTCGAATGATGTTGACACCGTCGAATGGTGTTGACACCGACGATCGTCGTGGACGGTGGCTGGCGTTGCCATGAGAGGTGAGCTTCGGGTTTTAAATTTAGAAGTTGAGCTTGGCTGGTTGTCGAATGAATTTTATGTTTGGAGGATGTGTCTGAGGTTACTAGGAACCAAATAGGCTTGGAACGGAGGCTGAAGGGTGGCCGGAGGCAAGGGAACCAATGGTAGAGGTCGGCCGGTTCAAAAATCAAACTTGAAGGTATAGTGTTTAGACTTAGTCTTCTCATTTTGAATCCCTGAATCGATTGGAAATAGTTAAAGGATGGTTTAGGAGGAAATTGGGGTGAAAACGGGTTGAAGAAAGGGTCAAAATTGATCGAACTGGCCACGCCAATCCAGTTGGACCGGTTGGACTGAACCATATCAGACCAGACCTGTCTTCCGCAGGTCAGGGACAGTGAACAATGTCGCCCGTGGCTTTCAAGCGCAAGAGGTTCCAACCGCACATGGGGGCGCGTGAGGGGCTTTTTGGGGAAAATTTCAACATGTGAAATAATCTATTCGATGTAACGAAGATTTTGGGATTAGTTTCGTGTCGATCGGACATCATTTCGATATGTTTCAGGGTGTCTGAAGGTTTAGGATTGAGTTTAAATGTAACGACCCGTCCCGAAAATCTTGATTAGATTAGTGATTAATGAAGAATTAGTGACGGTAATCGTTGATTAGTTGGGGGATTTCAGATGGACGGTGTGAAATGAAGGCCATGGAAGGCCGTGGAAGGTTCTCCTCACCGCCACACACTTTTAGTTTAAAAAGATAAAGACATGTTTAAGTACGAGTTAGAGAGGAAAAATCAGAGGTTCAGTGACACCGTGAAGATCAAGCTCTACAAACACTTTCAAACGTCCTCATTGGCTCGTAATTGCTGAATGGGAATGAGGGAGGAAGGTTAAAGGATCCCTTTGAGGACCACGGCGGTGCACGACGGTGTTCGTGACGGTGAACAAAGGTACAAACCCGTGAGTGTCCTGTTTTAATTCGAATATCGAGAACAGCGTTTTGACCGTTATTATTCAAATGGATTGCTAGGTTGACGATCTAGAGGTAACCAGGAAGGATTTGAGACGGTTTTTTAGGCCTGAGTTGAACGGTAAGAGCACTCCCCAGGAAATCTTCTTTTAAGTTCAAAAATGGCAGGTTTGATTGTGATAACTATTTAATCGAACCGGTTATTTAGGTGCGGTTTTGCACGTCAAAAGAAGACTTCTGGATGTGGACTTAGAGGCAGAGTTGGCCCGAGCCATTAAAATAGAAAGGAGGATTCGAAGGAAGGAAACATTGATCGGGAAGGTACTCTATAAACTTTAATTGTGAGTTTTGAAAACGTAGTTATGTAAGAAAACCTTAGACGACACTAATAGTGAAACCAGGAACAAAAATGAACTAAAAATGGACAAAACCCGTGAGGACCGGTTCGGGTCTGGACCAGGCTGGTTTAGACTGGTCTGAATCGGGTTCACCCAAGGTTGAAGATGAATAGTACCAATGCGTGAGGCCCACGCGCAGCCCCTTTAGGCGGTGTGTGTGGGCGTGTGACACGGATTTTGAGGAAAGTTTTAACATGACTTTTAAAGTATTCGATGTAACGAACATTTTGGCACTAGTTTCGAGTAAATCGAACATCGTCTCGATATGTTTCGGGATGTCCGAAGGTTTTAGGGCTAGTTTAAAAATAGTTAAAAATTCGAGAAAATTACGGGGCTTTAGTATAAATATTGTGAAGTAGTTAATGACCTTATTATGGGATTTGAACAGGATCAGGAAAGCCGTTGATAGTGTCTTGGCAGGGAATGACGTAAGTGCACGCGTATCGATGCGGCGATGCGAATGGTCTGTGAGTGGACTTTGCTTTCTAACTTATGATGCATGCATAAATGTTTTATATGCCTTCTACACGTGATTTCTATGTTTATGATTATGAACTTGATGATTTACGATTTTGCACGTATTTCGAGATATTTACAAAAGTGCATGTTTTACGAGATATGTTTTTCTAATATGGTTTTATGATGGTTTGATGATTTGATTTTGGGATTTGAAATGTGATTTGAGTTTAATGAATTATAATGGATTTTGGAAAAGTGATTCCGGGCTTGAAACCATGTTCACGTGATTTCGATTTTAGAATCTAATTTCGGAAAAGTGATTCGGATTCAGTTTTGGAACTTGAAAGAGAAATGCTAGATTTGAGTTCGGGATGATGGTTCCGTATGCTAGCTTACGGAATCATTATTGCGCATTCGGATATGAACTTTCTATGATTTTTCACTTGGTTTTGGGTTTAAAGATCCGTTGAAAACTGGTTTTGGGTTTAAAGACCGGGATATGGCTAGATCTGGTTTTGAGTTTAAAGACTGAGTTGATTGACGGGGGAGGGCCCTGAATTGATATGTTTTGAGTTTAAAGACTCGGTTATTGTGATATCCCTTGAGGCCTGTTGATTGTGTTTTGAGTTTAAAGACTCGTTGATATCTCGAGAAGGCTTGATTATGCACATGTGTTTTGAGGTTAAATACTCGGGCGCACTTGAGATGCAACAACTCGATTGATTGATGGTTTTCACTAGTTTTCAGATGTTTTGGGCAATGGCTCATATGATTTGGATTTATGATTTTGGGCTGAGGCCCTGGATATGAATTATGGATTTGAGAAAAGGAAATGTTTCCGGTTTTTATTGATGGGTTATGAAAAGGTTTTCTTATGCATGCATTGGTTTTTCGTGGAGGGTATAAATGTAATTTCTTATACACTATTTTCTGAACGTATTCTTTATTTTTTCCACTCACAGTCTTTTATGTTTTCGATACCCTACAGGTTGTCGCAGTGCGGGCTATTGGTAGAGAGAGACGGAGACACCACACACGCAATCCACCGTAAATTCTGCTCGCTCTAGGAAGTTCGGAAGTTTTGGACGGTTCATTTGGGAATCCCTAGTCCAGCTTACGTGTTAAATGGAGGTTGGACGTCGGTTTAGCCTTCGTGTCACGCGTAAGTTAGACGGGAGCATGACTTAGCCCTTAATCCCAGGGGAATGGGGGTGGGTCGTGTCATTAAAAATAGTTAAACATTTGGAAAAATTACGGGACTTTAATAGGAGGTTAATGAAGAGGTTAGTAACCCTCTAGTATGGTTTGGACAGGTTTGGAAGTCCCGGTGATAGTGATGGGGCCCCGGGAAGGCTTTTGACACGCGTATCGAGGCGTTAACGTAGAACGGTCTATGAGTGGACTTTTTTTTCTAAACTGTGATGCATGCATAACTATTTTATATGTTTTACATACGTGATCTCTATGATGATGATTGTTGTACTAGTGGTTTACAAGATGGCATGTATTTCGAGGTAATGCCGTATTTATACTTATTTCGAGGTTTACGTGTTTATGCTATGGCTATGTGATTGTGAGTTTAAAAATGGTTATATGGCATGGTTTTGGTTTTGGAAAGATGAACTCGGGCATGAGACCCATTTGAATTATGTGATCAGGCCAAGGGCCCAATTGGTTTACAAAATCGGGCTGAGACCCTTTTGAGTCATGTGATCGGGCCGGGGGCCCAATGGTTTACAAAATCGGGCATGAGGCCCAGTTGAGTTTTATAAATGTGATTTCGGTCTGGGACCCTATATTTCATAAACGTGATTTCGGGTCGGGGACCCTAAACGGATTTGTGATGTTTTATGGAGATTTCGGGCAGGGCCCTCTGAGATGTTTTGAAATGGCTTTGTAAAACTATTTTCCATATACCATCTTGATACGAGGATATGTGATGGTCTCCTCTAGGCGTCTGGGACACTGGGGAAGTCACGGTGCATTGCCTGCGAGGGGTTATTATACGGAGCTACTGGACCGTATAGTGACTCAGGAGCAGGAATGCTATGATTAGACGTCTGGCACGTCGGACATCTAGGATGTCAGAGATATTGACCCGAAGAGACCTCGGGTAGCACGCGTGGCTTATTACCGTGAGATATGATGTTTGGGACGTCAAGCGTCTGAGACGCTAGGAATATGGGATGTCGAGGATGGTTATGTGGTAAATATGGACTATTGGATCTATGAAATGGTTTTCAGTTGGATTTGTGTTCATGGATTTAGGCAGTGGCCCACTTGGTTTTTGGGATTTACGGTTTTTGGGCTAAGGTCTTAATGACTTATTGAGTAAATGTTTTGATTACTGTTTTTCGATGTATGCGTACTTTTTAGTGAAGGGCATAATATCTTTATGAAATGTCTTTTTATGAATTTATTGATTTTCGCCCACTCACAGTTTTGAATGTTTTTTATGCCCTTCAGGTTGATCACGGATGCGGACTGTAGAAGAGACCGAGACATCGCACTCCTTCACCGATCCTGACACGCTCTAGGTGCCCTTATGGGCTGAGGTACGTATTATCCCTTGTCTAACACTTTGTGTCAGACGGGAGCATGACATATCCCACGATAATCCCAGGGGGATTGGGATGGGTCGTGTCACGAACTCTGTTTTTGGGTTCGAAAATGAAAGGACGGGTTTTGATGGCTGTTGAACATTTTGGAGGTTCGGTTGATGCTCCTGAGGTCGAGATGACCATGGTGGTGGCCACGGCGGTGCAACGACGGTGGAGGTGAGCCCAAACCCGAAAGCCCTGTTTTAAATTAAAAATTGTTAGATTTCATTTCGATGGTTTCTGATGGTTTTGGTGGTTCGTATGAGGTCCCTGGAGGTGAGACAAACTCGTGGGACGTGGAATCGTGGTCAGAGGTGGCCAGGATCGTGAGAACTGGGCGGAAGAAAGTTGGCCAGTTTGTTTTTCCAATTGGAAGGTATGATCCAGACTTGGTTTTCATGTTTTGAAGTCGTAGATCGATAGGGAATGACTGGACGAAGCTATAGGAATTGAAAGGACTGAAAAAATGGAGAAATGAGGGAGAACCAGATAACCAGTGAACCAATCTCTCCACTGAACCGGGTTCGATTGGAGGTCAAGGAGGACACTGTTCCAGCGCTTGGGTTTCACGCGCAGTGGCTTTGGGTGGCATATGAGGGTGCGCGGACCCATATTTCGAGGCACAGCCAACATGTAATTTTATCCTTTTGATGTAATGAACATTTTGGGACAAGTTTCGAGTCGATTGAACACTGTTTCAGGGTAGTTTTGGATGTCCGAAGGTTTAGGGTCTAGTTTAAATACATTTAAAAATTCTGAAAAATTAGGGGGATTTAATGAGAGGTTAATTGAAGTAATTAGTGACCATCAGGTATGGTTTGGAGAGGTCCGGAGGTTCCGGTGATGGTCATTAGCCTCGTGAATGCTTGTGGCGCTCGTATCGAGGCGGCAGTTAGGACGGTCTGTGAGTGGACTTTTGTTTTATAAATATGATGCATGCATAACTGATTTATGTGTTTTATATCTATGTTCTGAATGCCTTGAGTACGTATGTTTGTGGTATTTGGTATTTACGTATTTGCACGTATTTCGAGGCATATTTATATATCTGGATTTATAAGTACTTGTGTTTTCAATTAATGGTTTGATGAAATGGTTTTGGATTTGAAAATATGAACTTGGGTATGAGACTCATTTGATTTGGAAATCCTCGGACATGAAGTCCATTTGATTTAATGAAGAATCGAGCTAAGACCCATTTGAGTTATATTATTGAGTCGGGGGCCTAGTTGGTTTACGAAATCGAGCATGAGGCCCAATTGTGTTTTATAAATGTGATTTTGGGTCGGAGACCCATTTATGGATATTGGATTTATGATTTTACGATGATTTTATGGAAATTCCGGGCATGGCCCCTTTGAGATGTATTGAAACGGTTTTATAAAGATGTTTCCCATTTACCATCCTTAGATGAGGATATGTGGATGGTCTCATCCAGATGTCTGGGACATTGGGGAAGTCCCGGCGCATTGCCTACGAGGGGTCATTGCACGGAGTGACCAGACCGTATAGTGACTCAGGAATAGGATTGCTATGATTAGACGTCTGGGATGTTAGACACCTGGGATGTCAGAGATATGGACCAGGAGAGACCCCTGGAAGCACACGTTGCTTAGACCGTGAGATATGACGTCTGGGACATCAAGCGTCTGGGACGCTAGTCATCTGGGATGCCGAAGATGGGTATTTGGTAAACAAGAATTATTGGATTTATGAAATGGTATCCCTATGTTTATGGATTTGTGTAGGACCCGTGTCCTGGAGGGAATGATGAAGGATCTCACATTTTTATGAAAGGAATGGTCTGGGAAGGGATTGGTGTGCCTTAAATGTGTAGGCACACACCTATCTAGCACGAGGCCTTTTGGGAGCTCAGTGGCTTTGTGTTCAGTTGGAACGATAAAGTTAATCAAGTTGAGGTTGGTGCAATTCCATGATGGGTGACCCCCTGGGAAGTTGCACCGTGAGCTCCCGAAAACAAAACCGTGAAGGGCAAGGGCAAGGAGGCCCAAAGAGGACAATATCGTGCTAGATGAGTCAGGTCCTGACAGAGGAGGGTCGGGTCCTGACATTTGTGTTTATGGATTTAGGTAGTGGCCCACTTGGATTTGGATTAACCGATTTTGGTATTTTACGGTTTTGGGCTAAGGCCCTAATGATTTGAGAAAAGGAAATGAATTTGTTTTTCTAAACGGTTTTATGATATGTGAATTAACTGGTTTTGTATGCATACATAGTTTTTAATTGAAGGGCATAAATGTCTTTTTGAAATGAGTTTCTATTAAATTATTCATTTTTGTCCACTCACAGTCTTTTAATGGTTTTTAATGCTTTTCAGGTTGTTGGGAGGGGATGCGGGCTGTGGCTGAGACCGATATCTCACATTCCTTGGCTGATCCAAGCGCACTCTGGGAGCCAATTGGGCTCAGGATTTCGGGTTATCCCTTATCTGTCCTTCATGTTACCTCGTGTGGCACGTGGGTTAGACGGGAGCATGGCACATCCCGCGTTAATCCCGGGGGATTGGGACGAGTCGTGTCATTCAAATTCAAAGTTTTAGATTTAGGTTTTATTGGACGGCTTTGATGATCGAAAATGAATCGTAGGGGTTGTACGATCACAGAGAAACCAAAAAGATAGATTGAGGTGGTTGGAATTGCCCAGAAATAGAGGTTGAAGCTTTCCCAAAAATCATTGAGCTTCTAAGGTAATTTCTAGACGTTTTAAGTTAATTTTGAGTCCATAGATCCCTTCCTAGGATCATTGCAACCATGTAGGAAGAAAAGTGGTGAAAAATGGTTGAGTATTGAAAAGATATGAACGGGTCAGATTGCGGGTTGAATTGACCCGTTATAGAGAATCGAGTCAACCAGGCTGGAGGTTAATGCCAATCAGGTGATGCCACATGGCAAGCTATCAGGCACAGTCAGCAGCTGGCGTGTCAGATTGTTAGAACACATGGACCAATTGGATGGTGCCACATGGCAACTTATCAAGACAAGTTAGGCCTACGTAGTAGCTGATGTGGCAAGACCAGTCAATAACTGTTAGAACATGTGGACCAATAGGATGGTGCCACGTGGCAGTGTGTTAGAGATGTCAAGGGACACGTGGACCAATCAAAGAGTGATACGTGGCAAGTGTCAGACCTATCATGCTGACGTTAGGATGATGTCAGATATTGATTGTTGACTAATGACGTTAGCGTTGACCGTTGACTAGAAGTTTGACCGGCGCGTGGAAGCACGTGGGCATGAATTTCAAAGTCAAACTGGTCTTGTTCGAAAAGTTTCGATTTTCTGAATCCAATGGTGGTGGTTTCAAGTTAACCAGAGATTGTTGAGTTGGTCATCTAGAGATTTTTAGCCTCAAAAATCGTGTTTCAGACGCGTTTTTAGTATCGGGCATTGTGAGGGTTTAGTGTATGAACTTGTATAGCATGTTAGTGACCCTCAGACATGATTTGGACAGACCCAAAGACTTTGGACTAGCTCAGTGATATAAATAACGATGAGGTTTAGCACACATCGTGGACCAAGTGTGAGTGGACTGT
Organism: Prinsepia uniflora; assembly: GCA_032719365.1. Classification (NCBI taxonomy): domain Eukaryota; kingdom Viridiplantae; phylum Streptophyta; class Magnoliopsida; order Rosales; family Rosaceae; genus Prinsepia; species Prinsepia uniflora. The sequence continues at coordinate 63,097,807 of CM064871.1, read as the reverse complement.
TTATTTTAGAACTGAATGCATGCATAATTGTTTTGTATGACTTATTGCATGATTTAAGTTAAAATGTTTTGATATTGTGATTTGATGATGATGTGGATTGTAATCATCGGTTTATGAATTGTTTTACTGATTTTCGTGAAAACAATGTTTTGGGCTTGAGACTCAATGGAATGATGATTTGAATTAGATTTATAGTCAACGGGAAATTGAAAGGAAATAATGCATTTCAACTGTATTTGAATAACGATAAATCGAGATTTATAAACATTTTCTGGACACAGTTTTCGGGTGGTTTTTGTGGAACAGATTTTTGAGCATTACGTCTCGGGCATAGGCCCAATTGAACAGTATTTAATCCGATTTGAGCAATAAATGATTTTAATATGATTTTTCACCGGATTTGGTTACGGATCCATATATAACATCCTGAGTAGTCTCCTCTAGACGTCGAGGATCCTAGAGTAATAACGGTGCACTACCTAAGATGAATGACTCCGAGGAGAAGCTTAGGATTAAGAGTGCTTGATTATGATTTTGTCCTAGACGCGGTAGATCCGGGATAGGCACCCTATGTTGATATCACCCCGGACGACGTTGAGTTAGATCCTAGGGAAGTACTCGAAAATGAGACCCCGAGTTACACGCGTAGCATTGGAAATCGTGACTGGTTTTGATTATAGACATCACAGATGTCTGAGGATGTGGTATACTGTGTTTCACTGATGTATGTGTCCATATGTATGTATATGTATGTTTGATTTGACTGTTTTATGCGATTTTTCTTAAATGCATGCATCTTTGTAAAACGGAGGGATGAACTATTGATTTTGCAAAATTGGTTTCTCACTTATTTATTTTTGGTCCACTCACATCTTGACTGTTTTATTGACCCTCCAGGCCGTGATACAGAGATAGGGGAAAATATCGAGACTGAGACATAGATAGTACTACTGCATACCTGAAACCCTACGGGGTAGGTTTAGTACTTTTATTGTACTGACATATATATATATATGCTCGATCATGTATAATAGATATGTATCTCTTGTCTGACAATGTGGTAGTGTACTCTGTAAGTAAGTAAGTTTATATTTGAACCCTAAAAGGTTATTTTTAGTATTTTGAGTATGATTGTCAGACGAGAGCAGGGCACGTTCCTCTATGATCCCTGGGGATAGGGATGAGTTCTGTCAGCTTGGTATAAGAGCATTAGGATAGCATGTCAATGTATAGGCTTAATATGTCGTACTGATCTTTGCCTCTTAAAAGATAAACATGCCTCCGAGACGAGTAACCCCTGCACGGTCTGATGAGGATGCTGTTAGGGATTTAGAGGGTGCTAGCATTGAGAGAGCCCAGCGTCTGGGGGTGACTGTATTTAGTGGTGGGTCCAACCTTGAGGAATCCTACTAGTGGATTGTTAAGATGAAGCGGATCTTTATGGTGATGTGATGCCCTCCAGAGGACCGAGTGATGCTGACCACCTTCTTGCTAGATGGGGATGCCCATGACTGGTGGTAAGCCTTGGATATGTCCAATTGGGATGTCCGGACAATGACATGGGAGGTATTCAGAAATCTGTTCCTGGAGTAGTACTACCCACGCTCTTTCTGTGACGCCAGAGAGGCAGAGTTTTTGCAGTGACAGAGTATGAGAGGAGTTTCTAGAGATTTTCTCGATTCACTTCTACCTTTGTGAGGACCGAGGTCGACAAGTGTCACCGTTTCGAGATGGGCCTGAGAGGAGAGATCTGTACCATGGTGACGGTAGGATCCTATGCCATGCTGAGGGATCTAATCGATGTAGCTATAAGAGTGGAGGACAGTTGGTTGGCTCGGTAGCAGTTTTTGGGGATGGACGATGCCGAGAGCGCTCGTATTCTGGACCTTTGAGCTAGAGAGCTCTGAAGGGAGGCCATTTCAGTGGAGCCTCATCCTCATCTGGTAGTGGACGGTTTGGCTGGCACATCGGTACTCAGAGATTTGGCTACATAGCACCACAGCATCCTGAGACGAGTGGTACATCAGTGGGGTCTACTTGCAGATCGAGGCCATCGACCTGTTATATATGTGGAGACCCTCGTCACTTCAGGAGAGAGTGCCCACAACTAACGGGTGATAGTGGTGTTAGCCATATTGCAGCAGGACGGGATTCGAGCACAGCCACGACTTCAAACGTGACTGGTGGAGGTTATGGAGGAGCCAAATGTGGATATCGTGGATCACGAGGACGTGGTCGACCGTCGGGACCATAGGCTCGAGTGTTTGCAGTGAGTCAGCATGAGGCCAGAGTAGTCTCGGGAGTAGTGACAAGTACACTCACTATTCTAGAGCATGACATACGTATTTTGATAGACCCTGGAGCTACACATTCATTCATATCTCGGAGTTGTACATTGCTAGTGGATAGAGAGGTGTCTGCACTTGATTATGATATGGGAGTGGGTACACTAACTGGGATGTATATATTGTGAATCAGGTACTAATGGATTGTCTGGTGAGGATAGGAGAGGTTTATTTGGTAGCAGATTTGATACTTCAGGATCTGCATGATTTTGATGTCATCCTTGAAATGGATTGGCTGACTCATCATCATGCCTCTATCGAATGCTACGATAAGAGAGTGACCTTTCAGAGTCTAGGACTACCTGAGACTATTTTTCAGGGAGATCAGAGGGTGTTACTCTCCGGTGTTATATCAGCGTTGGTGGCAGAAAAGTTATTGAGGAAAGGCTGTCAAGGCTACTTGGCTCACATGATGGATAGTCGGGCTACTCCCGAGAGAGCCAAGGACATACCCGTGGTATTGGAATTTCCAGATGTGTTCCTAGAGGACTTACCGGGACTACCACCGCACCAGGAGATCAAGTTCACTATCGAGCTTCTCCCAGGTACGAAACCTATATCACAGACACTGTATTGTATGGCACCGACCGAGTTGAGGCAATTGAAAGTTCAGTTACAGAAGTTGGTGGATATGGGATTTATTCGACCTTGTGCTTTGCCTTGGAGATCTTCGGTGTTGTTTGCGAGGAAGAAGAATGGTAGTACGATTGTGTATAGATTACCGGTAACTCAACAAGGTGACAGTGGGGAATAAGTATCCTTTTCCTGTGATTGATGATTTGTTCGACCAATTGAGAAGGGCTAATTATTTTTCGAAGATTGATCTTCGATTTGGATACTGCTAGTTGAGAATTTCTGAGGAAGACGTTCCGAAGACTGCTTTCCGGACAAGATATGACCACTATGAGTTTCATTGATGCCATTTGGATTGACAAATGCACCTACTACATTTATGGATTTGATGAGCCGAGTGTTTTGATCGTACTTGGATCAATTTGTCATTGTGTTCATCGATGACATCCTAGTATATTCAAAGAGTGCTAGAGCGCACGAGAAACATTTGAGATTGGTGCTAAATAGGATGAGAAGGAACCAACTGTATGCTAAGCTGAGCAAGTGTGAATTCTGGCTGAACAGTATAGGCTTCATAGGCCATGTGATTTCGACTGAGGGGATTAATGTGGACTTCAGGAAGACAGAAGCTGTAACCAATTGGGAGCAACCAAAAACTGTTACCGAGGTCCGTAGTTTAGGTGCTGGTTTCGAGGCGATCGAATATCGTCTCAGAGTAGTTTTGACTGACTAAAGCTTTAAGTGTCGTTTTAAATCCGTTTTAAAATCCCAAAAAATTGTGGGTTTAAAATAGAAGTGATACGGGATGGTTAATAACCTTTAGATGTGATTTAAGATAGGTTCTGAGATTCCCAAAAATTATGAAAATGCGTGCAAAGCGGGATTCAGTTATATGGACGGTGTGTGAGTGGACTTTCTTTTCCCTAAAATATTATGCATGCATGGTTTGGAAAACAGACTGTAAATTCTGAATGTTTTCAAATTATGTTTTTAAAATGTTTCTTTTGTCCACTCACGCTTTTTTCTGGTTTTGTAACCCTCCAAAGCCATTGCATGAAAATCGAGGCTCGAGAGGCGGATGCATGAACTAGGGGGATTTATGTTTATCCCTTGTCTAATAAGGTTTCATACGTATATCTTGAATCTTCTCAGATGGGAGCAGGGCCTGAATGTACTATTCTAGTGTGTTTTCGGGTGGGGTCCTACCACTAGTTCCTAGGGCAACTCGTCGAGCTACGGGGCTAGTTACTAGGGAGGCTAGTATGGGTGTGAGGCTTATTGCTGGGGTAACTAGCCGGAGTGTGGGGTTGGCTGCTAGGGAGGCTAAGTACCTTGCATTTAAACCTACAACTAAACTAATTGATCAAGCAGCTCTAGGGAATCGTCAAGTTATTTTGAACTAGCACAATAGTCATCAATAGGAGGGCAGTCTGAAATTGACACATGTTGGTCTAGATTTTCGTGAACGCCTCATGACAGGACCCGTCCCAACTGGACTTTGATAACTGTGCACGGTCCTGCTCCCGTCTGACAAGTCAACTGAAGTCCCGAAACTACCCCTCAACACCTGTCAGACAAGGGATAACTGCACTAATTTTTAGCCCCCAAACGTCGTGCCACAGCCTGGAGGGTCATCAAAACAGAAAATGTGTGAGTGGAGAAAAATAATATCCTTTGAAATACATTTCAAATAGACTATTTTCCCCACCAGTTTATCAAACCATGCATGCATAGGGTACTTTCCAACCAAATCACATGAAAACACTAACCTTGCCACAAAGACCAAAACCCGTACTAATTACCAATACACAAAGAAATCACAATCAACATCAAATCACATGACTCAAGTGCACATTTTGACAGGACCCGCTCCGATTCCCCTGGGACCACCCAGGGACGTGCCCTGCTCCCGTCTGACACCCAACCGTAGAATACCAATTTTACCCTTAAAGGAAAGCTCAAATGCATAAATATCCAAATTAAGTCATACAAATCATCCAAAAATAAAATAGTGTCAGACAAGGGAAAACTTAAACAAAAAATGAGCACGAATACCTAAGATCTCATCACTTGCCGACCTACCTAGAAGTGAGGTTCAGGTGTGCAACATTAACCTATGCCTCTGCCTCGTGATCCTCGTCTGCCTCAGTAGCACGGTCTGGAGAGGTCAATAAAACACTTAACGGTGAGTGGGCCAGAAACATCACGTTTATAAAACAGTTAAATCCATAAAGTAAACATACGGTTTTACCCCTCCGTTTTTCAAAACGTGCATGCATCAGAATTGAAAACCATAGCAACATATCATATAAACATAACAGAGTAATATAAACATAATCATAACATCAGCCGCTGCACTATACATCCCAACCTTGACATCCTAGATGTCTGACGTCCTAGATGTCTAATAAGGTCACAGTCCCAAGGATACGCGTGCCACCTGGGGTCTCAATCCCGAGTCCAAATCCCGAACCAAATCCAATCATAGCAATCCTGCTCCTGAGTCACTCTACAGTCTGGTCCCTCCTTAGAATGACCCCTCGTAGGCATTGTGTCGTGACTACTCCGGGGTACCCACATCCGGAGGAGATAGTATCACTAGGGTAGATCTATACAGTGCAGGACTAATGACAATCATCGAAATTCATATATATAGGTATAACTCAAAACAGTGTATAACTAACTAGACGGGACTCATGCCCAAACATCATAATACGTGCCATAGTCATAACTCAAGATAATCCGATGCTTTTGCTTGAATTATATATATATATATATATATATAATTTAAAACAGTTATATGCATGCAAGGGTTTAATGAAATCAAAGGCCCACTCACAGTCCGATCCCACTACTAACGGGACGTATAAACCTGTCCTAATGCTTACGTACAACCCCTGTCAAGTCCAAAGTACACATAAAGGTCACTATACGTTCCAACATCTCAAATATGAAGCCCTATAATGAAATCAGTCCGGGAAAGTCGTCCGAACATGCTTCCCGAGGCTTCAAACCCTAATTTGACCAACTTAACGATCTTCGATTGACACGAAACCACCGTGATTGGATTCGTATCGTCGAAACCTTGAAAATGGTACTGGTCCCACCAAAAATACTATTCACACATGCCTAGTCAACGTCTGGTCAACGCTGCTATAGTACCCTGCTGACGTCAGTATGACGTTAGCCCTCACAATGTTAGATGACACGTGTCACACCCTCACTCGTCACAGATCTGACATATCTGACATGATGATGTCATCATGATGATATCATCATCTCTAACATTCAGCCTGGTCCTACCGAAGCCTGCATTGTTCATCGGCTGGTCCCTACTGAAACCCAACACTGCGCGTCGGTTGGTTCCTACCGAAGAACAGTGACCGGGCCACCGTGACCCACGACCAAGATCCGACTATAACTTCAGTTTCTGGCCAATATTTTCGACAAGGTTTGGTCCTAGGGGTTCGTCTAAGCCTACCCTAGGGATCTGTGGACTCAAAAACTAAAAAGGATGTTGAGATCTTACTTGTAACTCGAAGAAACACTCACGACCTACTCCGGTCGTCTTTCCGTCAACCCAATACCTTTTTGGCCTCGAAAACTGGCTCTCCTAGCTCGTCAATGTCCCTAGAACACGTCCCAATAATGGGAGAAGGTTCACACATTCTAAAACTCAGCATTCAAAAACTTAGGAAAAACATAGCCTCTCGGGTTTTCCAACTTACCTCCGCCGCGTTGCCGCCGCAAGTTGTCACGTCTACTCCTCAGTCTTCTTAATGTCCTAATAATCCTAGGCTAGCGTTGGTTCGCGTCATGGACGTGGGTGTGATCAGTTTGGATCCCTGGGACTGGTTCTTCGTTCTCAGGTCTGGGGGTTTTTCGGGTTTTGCAGGCAGGGGAGGAGGAAGGTGGTGGTGATGGCTGATGATGAAGATGGAAGTGGTGAGGACGTGTGTTTGATCTGCTAGCTGGGGTGAAGTAAGTAGGGGAGAGTGGTGAGCTGTGGAGTGTTTGTATAAGATGGGGAATGATTCTTTCACGGGTAGCATGAGAGTGAGGGAGAGTGATGACTGATCAGACATAAAAAGAAAATGGCAGATGGATGAATGGTGCAGATGCAATCTGAGAATTAGATGGGTGGCTGGGGTTGCATGAAGAAAATAAATTATAGTTTAAGTGACCAATGGGGGAAAGATCCACATTTTAGGGAAAAGTGTAACGACCATCCCGGAAATCGGGATTAGATTAGTGATTAATGACATATTAGTAAAGTTAATCGGTGATTAGTTGGATGCTTTCGGACGGACGGTGCAAAATGACGATTTTGCCCCTAAAATGGGCAAAAATGTTGACTTTTGTTCGGGCGGTCGAATGGACTTTGACCGATAACCGTGACGTAGTTCGGGATGTCACGAGTTCATAGACAGGTGGCATGTCCGATTCTGACATTCGAGGAAAAGTTACGGCGTTTAGAAGTTCGAGGGTAATTTGGTAATTCTGTTAAAAAGGGACAATTTGTTGACTCTTCAGACGACATGGAATTTTCATGAAATTTGAGGACCATTGGGTAGATCTCGATCTCCTGATTACAACGACAGTCGATATGAGTCAAAGTTATGGGTCTAGAAACACGAGGGTTAAAATGGTAATTTGTGCGGCAAGGGGCATTTTGGTCATTTTGCTATCTTGGAATGTGTGCCAAGTGATATCAGGACACTTGGCTGTTTTTGGGATGGGGTGACCACCAGGTTTTGGACACCTGGCTGGGTCTGGATGGCTGTAGAACCCTTCCCCACTGCCTTACAAATTGTCTCACAATTGTTTAAATGGTTTTGCACGGTTTTGGATAAACAAAGGAAAATAGAGAGAAACCCACCCTTTAACTTCCTTCGATCTTTATCAATTTTGCCTACCCTATGAACAAAAGAGAGAGTGTGGAATGGGAGGATTGTGGTGGTGTTGCCACGACGAGCCGTCGTGGACGGTGGCCCTAAACTGGGTAGAAAAACCTGTGAGAAGAAACAGAGTGCACCAATGATCTTACCTACGTAACCCCCTCAAAAGACAACAATTGTGTGTGACTTGTGAATGAAGGATGGAAAGGGAGTTGAGATGAACGTGGTGGTGGCCACGGTGGAGCCTATGACAGCGATTTGAGGTAGGTAACCCGAGGAAGTTATATTCGGTTTAAAAATGATACTTGGAATTATAGTAGTTAATCATCGATATGGTGAATGAGGGAATGTTTTGGAAGTTAAAAGCAAGCTATAAGGACTGGAACTGTGGCTAGCGGTGGCCGGCGTCATAAGGACACGACGGTGGGAACGTGGAGGTCTTGTTCTTCGAGCTAGACGGTAAGATACAAACCTTATCTTTGTATTTTGAAACCATAGGTAGATAGGGAATCAATAGATGAAGCTAACAGGATTAAAATGGTTGATATCAGACCAAAAATGGATGTCAAACCGCCCTCGCCGCTTCGGCTGAACCGGACTGGTTCAGACTAGTCGACTTGAGGTTGAAGATGAACAGTGACCTGGCGCGTGAGGCCCACGCACAGCCCCTTGGGGTGACGCGTGGGGCCCCTTTTGGGGAAGCTTCCAAGATGACTTTTAAATTATTTGATATAATAAACATTTTGGTACTGGTTTCGAGTCAACCGGACATCGCCTCGATATGTTTCGGGATTTCCGAAGGTTTTTGGGCTCGAATAAAAATAGTTAAAAATTCGGAAAAAATATGGAGCTTTAGTACAAGCGTTATGAAGTAGTTAGTGACCTTATTATGAGATTTGGACAGGTTGGGGAAAGCCGTTGATAGCGGATTAGCCGGGAACGGCTTAAGTGTACGCATATCTAGGTAGCGGCATAACGGTATGTGAGTGGACTTTGCTTTCTAACTTATGATGCATGCATATATATTTTTATATGTTTTGCATACGTGATTTCTATGATTATGATTATAAACTTGAAGGTTTACATTTTTGCACGTATTTCGAGATATTTACGAAAGTGCATGTTTTACGAGATACGGTTTTTGCTATGGTTTGATGATGGTTTTGATGATTTGAATATGGGATTTGAAATATGATTTGATTTCAATGATTTCTAATGGATTTTGGAAAGTGATTTCGGGCTTGAAGCCCAGTTCATAAAAGTGGTTTCGATAAACGTGATTTCGGGTTTTGGAATCGGATTTCAAGATGACGATTCGGGATTCGATTTTGGAACTTGAAAGTGGATTTCTGGATTTGGGTTCAGAATGATTATTCCAGATGTCGGGTTACGGAATGTTGGTTTCAGATTCGGATTTGGAAATGGATGATGGATATGGTTCTGGATTTGGATTCGGGATGCTGATTTCGGATTCAGCTTGGAATTCGAAATGGCGATTTCGAATTCGAATTTGGACATGGATTTGGAAATGGTTTTAAAATGGCTTTGGATTGGATTTTCTGGATCTGGTTATTGGGTTTAAAGACCTGGATATGATTATGATGGGGGCGGACCCGGATTAGATTTAAAGCCCTGGATTGAGTTTAAAGACTCGGGAGTTTAAAGACTCCGATATTGTGATTTCCCCCGTAGACCTATTGAGTTTAAAGACTCGAGAGTTTAAAGACTCGGATTATATTAAAGCCTGGATTGAGTTTAAAGACTCGGGAGTTTAAAGACTCGGATAGATCCAGCAGGTTCGATTGGTTGAAATGGATTTCAAATGTGTTTTGGATTTCTATGGGAACTGGATAATGATGGTTTCCAATAATGGTTTTCCAATGTTTTGGGCTATGCCCGGATGAGATGGATTTTGATGGTTTTGGGCTGAGGCCCGCGATTTGAGAAAAAGAAATAAGTTCAGTTTTTCGTGATTGAATATGACATGGTTTTATGAAATAAGTTTATTATGCATGCATTGGTTTTTAACAGGAGGGTATAACTGTCTTTTCTGATAAACTGTTTTATAAAATGATCCTTTATTTTTGTCCACTCACAGTCTTTTGTGTTTTTGATACCCTCCAGGTTTGATGTTGTGCGGGCTGTGGTTAGAGAGACGGAGACATCACACACACGGTCCACAGTAGATTCTGCGCGCTCTGGGAAGTCTGGAAGTTTTTGGACGGTTCGTTGGGAATCCTTTGTCCGTCTTACGTGTTACATGGAGGTTGGACGTCGATTTAGCCTTCGTGTCACGCATAAATTAGATGGGAGCATGACTTAGCCCTTAATCCCGGGCGAATGGGGGTGGGTCCTGTAAAAAAAGGCTGTGGGATGAGTGACACTTGTCACTCATCCAAGGGTCCAGATTAATTCCAGTTTTAGGTCAGATTACAATATTATATTATTATTTTAATTAAACCCTCGGTTCGTATGTTTAATCGATTTCGATCCCGTGACCATAAATTTTTCGCCGAACGTCCAATTTCGACGTGTCGTCTGCCTACGGACTCGTGACGTCCCGATCTACGTCACGGTCATAGGTCAAAGTCTAAAATATTCCCTGGGTAAAAAGTCAACTTTTCCCCCTTTAGGGGCAAAAGGGTCATTTTATAATAAAATAATATTTACGAAAGTTAGGGTCGTTACAACCTACCCTCCTTACAAAAAAATTTGTCCTCAAAATTTACTCAAATAAATAGGGGTACTGTTCCCTCATTAAGTCCTCAGGTTCCCACGTTGCTTCCTCAACATCATGGTTCCTCCACAACACTTTCACCAACTTGTCTTGTTTCTCAAAACCTTGTCCTTCCAATCTAGAATCTGCACTGGTTTCTCTTCAAAACTTAGGTCGGTCATCAATTCCAGTGGTTGTTCCGGTAAGGCATGTGAATCGTCCCGCAGATACTTCCTTAGCATGGACACATGGAAAACATTGTGCACTCTGGCAAGTTTTGAAGGTAATGCCAACCGATATGCCACGGACCCAATCCTCTCTGTGATCTCGTACGGTCCAATGTAACGAGAACTCAACTTCCCACGTCGGCCAAAATGGATAATTCCATTCCATACGGATAACTTTAAGAACACAAAGTCTCCGACCTCAAATTCCAAGTCTCGAATTCGTCGATGAACATAGCTCTTTTGGCGATCCTGCGCCACTTTCAACCTTTCCTTGATGATTCAGATTATTTTCTAGGTCATGTCCATCAAATCTAGCCCCACTGCTACTCATTCTCCTACCTACATCCAACAAATAGGTGCCATGCACTGCCGACCATACAGTGCCTCGTAGGGTGCCATCCTGATACTCGCCTGATAACTATTGTTGTATGCGAACTCCATCAAAGGAAAATGAGTATCCCACGAATCCTGAAACTGCAGCACACAAGACCTCATCATGTCCTCCAGGGTCTATATAGTCCTCTCTGACTGTCCATCAATCAGTGGGTGGAAAGTTGTACTGAAATGCAAATTTGTACCCAAAGTATTATGTAGGCTCCGCCAGAATCAGGAAGTAAAACACGGATCTCAATCAGAAACTATCAACTCCGGCGCACCATGAAGTCAAATGATCTCTTTCACAAACAACTAAGACAGACAGTTTGGATTACACGTCTCCTGTATTAGCAAGAAATGAGCTGACTTGGTTAATCGGTCTACCATCACTCAAACTCCATCGAAGCCACTCCGTGTCCTCGGCAACTTGAAGACAAAATCCATTGTAATGTGGTCCCACTTCCACTCGGAAATCAGAAGTGGTTGCATAGCTCCATACGGTCTCTGCCGCTCAACCTTGACCTGCTGACAGGTCAAACATCTGCTAACAAACTCCGTAATATCCTTTTTCATTCCTGCCTACCAATAATGGTTCTGGAGGGTACGGTACATCTTTGTACCTCCCGGATGCATGAAATATACTGAACTGTGGGCTTCCTCAAGAATCTCTACCCGTAACTCCGCCACAGTAGGTATACATAAATGGCCCAGTTTTACTAGAGCTCCATCACCTCAGATGGTAAAGTCCTGCCTCTCGCCCGCTTCAACTTTTATCCTGTAGTTACAAAGTGTCGGATCCTGAAATTGTGCCTTGATGATCCGATCGACCAGCACAGGTCGTACGTGAAAGCTGGTTAACAAAGCTCCCTGATCATCCATCCCAAGCATAACTCCAGTCCTTCGGAGTTCCACTAGCAAAGGAAGATACACCATCCTCAGGTGTGCAACCGATCCTGCTGACTTTTTGCTAAGTGCATCCGCCATGACATTCACCTTTCCCAGATGATACACAATTGTACAATCGTAGTCCTTGATCAATTCCAACCACCGTCGCTGCCTCATGTTCAGCTCCCTATGAGTGAACAAATGCTTTAGACTATGATGATCGGTGAATATCCTGCAAGTCACACCGTACAGATAATGTCTACAGATCTTTAAGGCATGAACCACCGCTGCCAACTCCAAGTCGTGCGTAGGGTAGTTCAGTTCATGTGTCTTTAGATGTCTCGATGCATAAGAAATAACTCTGCCATTCTGTAACAGCGCGCAACCCAAACCCTACAACGATGCATCACTATAGACTTCAAACTCTCCGCTGTTAACAGGTAATGCAAGAACAGGTGTGGTAGTCAACCGATGTTTTAGTTCCTGAAAAATCTATTTGCACCGTTCATCCCAAACAAACTTTACTCCTTTCCTGGTCAAACGAGTCAAAGGTGCGGCGATACTAGAGAATCCCTCTACAAATCTCCGGTAGTATCCTGCCAAGCCAACGAAACTCCGTACCTTAGTTACTGTCGTCTATCTAGCCCAATTTGTCACAGCTTCGGTCTTCTAGGGACCCACACTAATCTCGTCCGCTGATATCACATGTCCCACACTAATCCCGAAAACCAACCGTAGATGCTTCTCATGTGCACTAGCACTCATCGAGTACACTAGGATATCATCAATGAACACGATCACAAATTTGTCCAAATAAGATTGAAAGACCCTGTTCATCAAATCCATGAACGCCGATGGTGCATTTTTCAAGCCAAAGGGCATCACCAGGAACTCATAGTGGTCGTATCTGGTCCGAAACGTCGTCTTCGGTACATCCTCCTCAGTAATCCTCAATTGGTGATAACCCGATCGTAAATAAATTTTTGAGAAGTACCGTACTCCTCGCAGTTGGACGAATAAATCATCAATCCTGGGTAAGGGGTACTGGTTCCTTAACGTTGCCTTGTTGAGTTATCGGTAATCCACGCACAAGCAGAGGCTCCCTTCCTTCTTCTTCACAAATAACACCGGTGCTCCCCACGGTGACGTACTCGGTTGGATGAATCCCAAATCCACCAACTCCGGTAATTGGGTTTTAAGCTCCCGCAACACAGCTGGTGCCATTCGATATGGTGCCTGTGATATAGGTTGTGTACTTGGGAGTAGTTCAATCGTGAACTCGATCTCCCGATGTGATGGTAATCCAGGCAAATCTTCCAGGAATACATCTGGAAACCCTCGCACCACAGCTATATCATCGGCACTCGGAGTATCAACCTGCGTCTCCTCAACATGCGCCAGATAACCCTGGCATCCTTTCCGTAGACTCTTGGTATCTGCAAGTGAAGAAATCACTTCAGGTAGCGAACCTTCACGCTCTCCCTGGAAAGTAACCTCCGGCAAACCCAGACTCCGTAGAGTTACTTGTCTAATACCACAATCAATGAGAGAACTGTGCTCTGACAGCCAATCCATCCCCAAGATGACATCGAAGTCATGTATATCCATAATGATTAGATCGGCTAGTAAATCCACATCCTCCACTCTCACCGGGCATCTCCAAATCGCTTTATTCACTACACTCCCATCGGTGTGCCAACACCCATCTCACTATCCAAGGCTGATATCTCACAATCTAACATACTCGCACAACTCCTCGAAATAAAAGAATGAATAGCCGCAACATCCATCAACACACGTACAACAAGACTAGAGATATTAAGAGTACCTATAACAACACCTGGGGCTGACCTAGCCTGCTGCTGGGTCACTGCAAATACCCGAGCTCTGGATCCAGAAGTCTGACCGCACCCACGCGCACCACGCTCAACAATGTGATCGCCTCCCTGTCCTCGGCCCCCGACAGTGTTGGAAGCCAAACTCTGCACTACACGGGTGCCTTCTGCATCGTTGCCCTGGACAAAGTTGGGCAATCACGGGCATAGTGGCCTGATCCTCCGTAAGCAAAATAGTTAAATGCCCTCGGCCTGTCCTCAGATCCACTAGATGCACCACTCCATGACAATTATTTTCCTGAGCCAGACCTCGATCCTGACCTCTGAGGGCTCCCATATCGACCAGACCTGCCACGACCTCGCAAAGAAGATGCTGACCCTCTGTAATGTCCTCCTTTCGAGCCCCGATGGCTCACGGGTCCAAGATATGGGCGATCCCGACGTCGCCCCTCCCTAGAAGTCTGCCTTGCCTGGTGTGCTGCCAGACTGGCCTCGACCCGAACCGCTGCGTCGACCATGTCCCTCAAAGTAGTGTAGTTGGTAGTTGTCACAACTACCCGGATATAACCTCTGAGTCCAAGCTCAAACCGTTGACACTTATCCTCTTCTGTGCTCACAAAAGCTACTGCGAATTGGGAAAGTCTCACAAAGGTCTGCTCATACTCCGTCACCGACATACTGCCCTTCTCAAGCCGTAGAAACTCTGCCTCACGAGCAATGCAAAAGGATTGCGGGTAGTACTGATCTAGGAATCTCGCCCGAATGACTTCCCAAGTAGTAGTGTGGACAGACCAACCCAACATCTCTAGGCCGTACCACCACTAGTAGACCCTGCCTTCCAGTAGGAAGGTCGCCAAAGTCACACGGTCGCCCGGCGGGTAGTGTACCACAGTAAAGATCCTCTCCCATCCTTAAGGGATTCTTCTTGGACGTCCAATCATAGCAATCGTGCCCCTGAGTCACTCTACGGTCCGGTCCATCCGTAGAATGACCCCTCGTAGGCATTGCTTCGTGACCACTCTGGGGTACCCACATCCGGAGGAGATAGTATCACTAGGGTAGATCTATATAGTGCAAGACTAAAGACAATCATCGAAATTCATATATATAGGTATAACTCTAAATAGTGCATAACTAACCAGACGGGTTTCAAGCCCAAACATCGTAATACATGCCATAATCATAACTCAAGATAATCAGATGATTTTGATTGAATCATATATATATAGAGAGAATTTAAAACAGTTATATGCATGCAAGGGTTTAACTAAATCAAAGGCCCACTCACAGTCCGGTCCCACCGCTAACTTGACGTATAAACCTGTCCTGGTGCTTACGTATAACCCCTGTCAAGTCCAAAGTATACATAAAGGTCACTATAGGTTCCTACATCTCAAATATGAAGCCCTAGAATGAAATCGACCCGGGAAAGCAGTCCGAACACGCTTCCCAAGGCTTCAAACCCTAATTTGACCAACTTCAAATCTCTGATTGACACGAAACCACCCTCATTGGATTCGTATCTTCGAAACCTTAAAAATGGTAATGGTCCCACCAAAAATACTGTCCCACCTTGACCCACGACCAAGATCCGATTGTAACTTCAGTTTCCAACCACCATTTTCGACAAGGTTTGGTCCTAGGCGTTCGTCTAAGCCTACCCTAAGGATCTGTGGACTCAAAAACTAAAAAGGATGTCGAGATCTTACCTGTAACTAAAAGGAATACTCACGGCATGCTCCGGTCGTCTTCCCCATCAACCCAATACCTTTCTGTCCTTGAAAGCTGGCTCTCCTAGCTCGCGAATGTCCCTAGAACACGTCCTAATAATGAGAAAAGGTTCACACACGCTAAAACTCAGATTCAAAAATTTGGGAAAAACAAAGCCTCTCGGGTTTTCCGGCTTACCTCCGTTGTGTCGCCGCTGCAGGTCGTCACGTCTACTCCTCATCCTTGACTCGCCAACTAAGTCAAAATATCCTTTTTGAAACCTTTTTAACTCCGGGCCTAGCCCAAACCATCATTTACACATTCCTCGTAAAACGTGCCCGAAAGACCGATTAAAATTAAAATAATCATTAATCACAATTAATCATGCCGAATCACCATGACATAATTGCAAACTAAATCATGCAATCAATCATGTAAAACATTTAACTATACATGCATAATAGTTTATAAAACAAAGGTCCACTCACACATCTTCCAAACCGCTCGATTCTGAGCTGCACGTTTTTCAATAAGTGCCAGAAATCCCAAATCCTGTCCAAAATCATCACTAAGGGTCACTAATGACTCAATTAATATCATATTAATTTCCCTTAATTTTCCGGGAATTAATTACGAATTAAAAACATAACATAAGCCTTCGGACCCTCGAAACAATATCGAAACGGTGTTCGATCGACTCGAAATCAACGTCAAAATGTTTGTTACCTTGCATAGAATAAAAGTCATGTTGACCTCACCTCGAGAATCCCACTCAAGTACCCCCCACGCGTCGCCGCAAGCGTCTGCGCGTGGAGTTCACGCGCCTGCTATAGTGACCAGTACTATTCATAATCTCCTTTGCCCGATTTCCCTGCAAACGGGTCATGCGATGCAACCCGGTTCAATCCTACCCAATTCGTGGTCGATTTCCATGTAAATCCTGCCCAATTCCGGAAAGTCCAAATAAGATCCCAATCAAAAAGTCAACTTTTGCCCCCCATAACCAAAGGCAAAATCGTTATTTCCTTCTAATTTTTCCAATTTTTCCTTTTTCGAATTTCCGGGTCGTCACACCTCGTTTTGCTCGTTGGCTCCCCAAGAAGAATTCGAAGAGCTATTCCTGTACTTCTAAATCAAAGCGTCTCTCACCCCTCGAATGATCATCTCAAGACCCTCTCTATCCTTTCATCCAGGATTTCCACCGACTTAACGAGATTTGGTAGGAGTTGCTCATATTGAGCCTCAGGGTACTATTGCATCAGGTCAGACTGCATTATCCCTATCTACCTCCATCCTTTTTTAAAAAATTTAAATAAATTAGACTTATAAATATAATTATGGTAATTGAATCGAAAAATTTCATTAAAAATAAATTAAATGTACGTAAATTTTGTCAGCCATCACGTTACCGTGGCCACCATTGACGTGCCCCAGGCATCTAACTCGTGCCACAACAAAACATCCACTCACCATTCCTCGTGCTCAAACACAAGAGATTGCGAGCCCATGGGATAGTAGTATTTCTTCTCTCATTGTTTTTTTTGTTGACCGTTCGTATCTAATCATTTTTTTTTAAAAAAAATAATAATTTAAAATTGGAAACTAAATTGAAAATAAAGAAATAATTCTTAACGTAAGGATGTTCAAAAACACCAGGGCTCTGGAAATGAGTGCACAACTAGCTCCACTTGACACGACCTCTCCCGAAATCACTTTGATAACCGTATCGGATTCTGCTCCCGTCTGACAACCAAAACCAAGTTCCAGAATTATCATTGGGACTTGATAATACTATCGAAGAACCTGTCGAACAAGGGATGTACACCAACCATGTCGGAATTATTGTCCCAACCAAAACCAATTAATATTCAAACGATTGAGATTGGAAGATCCAACCGTTCAGTTTGTGGTCTTACATGCATAGACCTCGACCGTATAAAATTGTGAGGTTTTAAGGACTTAAAGTCGTCTGATCATCAAAAAAAAATTTGGAACCATCGAATCGTCACATACCATTACCTTATCTCGAAATTTCCAAATTGGCTAATTTTTCTCGTTGCCAATCTAAGAATATATGCAATAAAATTGGATGGTTAGATCAGTCAAATTCATTTTTTTTAAATAGTACATGAAGGTTGTCCATCAAAGTGTTTAGACACTTGATAGAAATTTCAATACATTTTTTTTAATTTTTCGTTCAATTGATATTTAAACAATTGATTTTGAAAGATCTTACCATTCAGTTTGGGTTCTTACATGCGTAGACCTCACCCGTAAAAACTCGTGAGGTTTTGAGGATTTAAAGTCATCAGATGGTCAATAATGTTTTGGAACCGTTTGTTGTGCACTGCTACCTTATCCCTAAATTTCCAAATTAGCAAATTTTTCGCTTAGGTGATTTAGGAGTATGTACAATAAAACTGGACTGTTAGATCGATTGAGTTTACTTTTAAATTATTGAAATTCATAAATAAAGTTTATCCCTCAAAGTGTTTAAACACTCAATTAGAAATTTCAATACATTTTTTGAACTTTTCATTCAATTGATATTCAAACGATTGAATTTTAAAGATCTGACTGTTCAGTTTGTGGTCATACGTGTGTAGACCTCGCTCGTCAAAATCGTGAGGTTTTGTGTCAGGACCCGTCCCAAATTCCCCGGGATTAAGGTGGGACGTGTCTGATCCCGTCTGACACGAAGTGTCAGACCAGGGAAAATTCCCGCTTCAGCCCACTCGCCAAGGGCCAAAACTCTATCATAAGGGTTCCATTAAACTCCTAGGATCATTATGAGAAGGTTGATGGGTTTAGATTGGGCCTACTTGGTCGGAGATGAAATTCGGTGGACAGCCACCGAAAATCCTTCACGGTCGTAGTATAGCCGTCCTCAGCCACCATTTGTCATTCTACATGACTCAAACAACCACACCCCCCCAGCGCCCCCCCCCCCCCCCCCCCCCCCCCCCCCCCACACACACACACACACACACACACACACACCAACATCACCCAATCATCAGCTAACATCCAAAATCCAAATTTTGAATTAAAAAGGGTCACGGTTAACTTGGCCGTGAGCTCCCACAGTCGTCCACGGCTGTCCTGCGGCTTGCCACCATCCCTCTTAGTCCAACCATCATCCTCAACTCCTCTCCTAGCCTCTCACAAAATCCAAAAGGAAAGGGTAATGGTTTGTGCCAGGACCCACCCCCAATCCTCCGGGATTAAGGGCTAAATCCTGCTCCCGTCAAACTTACGCATGACATGAAGGTTAAACTGACATCCAACCTCCATGTGACACGTAAGTCGGACAAGGGATTCTCGATCCATCCGTCCTAAAGTATCCAAACTTCCCAGAGTGCGCCGAACTACTGTGGGTCGTGGGTGTGATGTCTCCGTCTCTCTCGACCAACAGCTCGCACCGCAACAACTTGGAGGGTATCAAAAACATGAAAAGACTGTGAGTGGACAAAAACAAAGTATAAGTTCAAAAACAGTTCAATAGAACAATTACATTTATACCCTCCATTTAAAACCAATGCATGCATATCAATTCATGTTATGAAACCTTTCATATCAAAACCATCAATGGAAACCATTAGCGAAAACCCGAATCAAATTCCTCATTCAAATCCAAACCTCAGCCTCAAATCACAAATCGATCTCAAGTACGGGAACTCAGTCCCAAAACACATCAAATCCATATCATCCGGGCCACTTCCCAAAACATCCGAAAACCTGTGAAAACCAGTGAAAAACATCAATCATACAAGTTTACTGGATCTCAAGTGCGCCCGAGTCTTTAAACTCAAAACCATGCGCAAATAACCAGGCCTTCCCGGGATATCAACGAGTCTTTAAACTCAAAACACAATCACAGGCCTCGGGGGGTATCATAACCGAGTCTTTAAACTCAAAACATATACCGAGTCTTTAAACTCAAAACATATCAATTCAGGGCCCTCTTCCCGTCAATCAATCTGAGTCTTTAAACTCAAAACCAGATCGAGTGAGTTTTTCTCTTTTTCCGGGTCTTTAAACTCAAAACCATTTTTCAAGCAACAGTGAAAACCACAGAAAATCCACAGTCGAATTCGCAACAATGATTCCGTAAGCCGGCATCCGGAACCACTATCCCGAACCCAAATCCAGACTTCCTTCCAAACCTCGAAAACCAAATCCGAAATCTCATTTCCAAAATCCAGTTTCAAAATCGAAAACTCAATCACATGAACAGGGCTCCAAGCCCGAAATAAATTTTCCAAAATTCATTTCAAATCATTGAAATCAAATCATTGAAATCAAATCATATTTTAAATCCCGAAATCAAATCATTAAAATCACAGTCAAACCACATGATCGTCCTAAATCTCGTAAAACGTGAAATTCCGTAAAATACCTCAAAAAACGTGTAAAACCGTAAACCAACAAAATCATAAATCAAATCATAGAATCACGTATGAAAACATATTAAAACATATATGCATGCATCATAAGTTAGAAAGAAAAGTCCACTCACAGACCATTTTTATCGTTGCCTCGATACGCGTGCACCTACGCCGTTCCCGGCCAATTCACTAGCACCGGCTTTCCCAAACCTATCAAAATCTCAAACTAAGGTCACTAACTACTTCTCAATGGTCATACTAAAGCCCCATAATTTTTCCGTATTTTTAACTATTTTTAACCGAGGCTTAAAACCTTCGGACATCCCGAAACATATCGAGACGATATCTGATCGCCTCGAAACCAGTACCAAAATGTTTGTTACATCGAATACTTACAAATTCGTGTTGGAAGATTTCCCAAACTACCCCTCACGCCCCCCCCCCCCCCCCCCCCATGTGCGTCTGGAAGTTTCTGCGCGTGAAATCCACGTGTGTGAATAGTGTCACCTTCTTCCTCTCGCTGACCCGGTCCGGTTCGACCAAGCCAGCGTGGGCGGTTTTCCGTCAATTTTAGTCCAATTTTAACTCTTTTTGACCCTAATAGCTTCGTCCCTTCCTTCCTACTTGATTTCTAATTTCAAAGTTGAGAAATAAGGATTAGAATGTACCTCCTCTCTCAACCTTCAATCCTTCACTTTTGTTTGCTCTGTTCTCCTTGTTCCAATCACCTCAGTCGTTCCTTCCACGTCCAAAAGTTCCCTATCAACGTCCAAAACCTCACCGTAACCACTAATTTAAGTCTTAAGCATCCAAATGTGAATTGCCATGTTCGGGTTCTTGACTTACCAGTCACGGGTTGCACGATTACCAGCCATGGAAGGCTTCGACGCTAAGCTTTCTCAACTCCTTTCAACCTCTGAGACCTCGTTCAATACCCCAAATAAATCTAGAACAAAGAAATCGTCACGAGCCACTTGGACCTCAACAGGGACGTTCACGGGTTTCCTCCTCCTCCAGCCACCACCGTGCACGGCGTGTCAGGACCCACCTCGGTTCCACCCCGAAATCCGAGGTAAATCCTGCTCCTATCTGACACCCCGACACAAAAACCAAGGTAACTGACAATAAACCACCACATTACATGCCAGACGCATGAGAAAAGTTTAAACATCCCGAAGTCAAACGTATGTACAGAGCAAAGTACCAAAATACAAAGGAAAGAAAACCGATAACCAAGATACACGCACAACGGAAAATGTAAAGCACTCCGGGGTCACTCTCAAGTATTCTATGCTTCTGATGCTGCCTCAATGTCAACCCCCGCGCTAGCTCCACGACCTGGAGGGCAATTTAAAACAGAAGGTGTGAGTGGACCATAAATAATAAAATACTTTCCGAAAACCATTTCATAATAAAACTAGGGTTTTAGCCCTCCGTTTTGAAAACACACATGCATAACCCATTTACTAAAATCAGTCATAAATCACATAAAGATTGTCATAAAAACAGAATTGAAAGCAGTTATCGAAATCACATCATAAACATCATAAAACCATATTATAAAACTTAAGTTTCAGCCAATCATTATCCGATCAAACCTGCTGGACCTATCCAAGTCTTTAAACTCCCGAGTCTTTAAACTCAATCCAGGCCTCAATAATATCCGAGTCTTTAAACTCAACAGGCCTACGGGGGAAATATCAATATATCCGAGTCTTTAAACTCCCGACTCTTTAAACTCAATCCGGGTCTTTAAACCCAATCCGGGCACGTCCCCCGTTAATCATAATCCGGGTCTTTAAATCCAATAACCAGATCCAGCAAATCCAATCCAAAACCATTTCTAAATCCACATCCAAACCCGAATCCGAAATCATCGGTCTGAAGCCCTTTCGGTGTCTAGAACCGTCATTCCGAACCCAAATCCGGAAATCCACTTTAAAGACAGAAAGCCTTGATCGTCAAAATCATGTTCCAAAACCATTGATCATTGGAAATCCCAAATCATAGCATCGAAATCAGAATTCCAAACTTCCTCGTAAAATGTGCTGAAAATCGTATTTTCTCGAAAAACGTGCAATTATGAGAAACCAACATCACATATTCAACAATCATGAAATCGCATGTAAAACCATAAAACAAGTAATTAAAAGCAGTTATGCATGCTCAAGTTTAGAGAAGGGGTCCACTCACAGTCACCGGCACGTCACTCGCGCCCCGTACGTCCCGTACGTTCCTCAGCTTCCTCGGGAAGTCCCGATCCTGTCACAAGTCACCAAAGTACGTCACTAACACGTCTACCCTAACATTCCCCAGGTCCTAAGCGTAACAAACCGGAACCCTAAACTTCCAACCTCGCAGAACTACTTCGAATCGACGTCCGATTAACCCGAAACTAATTCCATTAGACTCGTTATAACTTCTAGACCAAAAACTCAGTTGGACTCTTCACCGGAAACCGCCGCACGCGCCCCCACGCGCCGCCCAAAGTGGCTGCGTGTGGGCCTCACGCGCCTGCACACGATCACTGTTCATCATCGTCTACCTTGGGCGAACCGGTCTGAACGGGCGTACCCGGTTCTCCGCCGTTCCTGCACCGTTTCGACTCCTTTCTTCACCATCCTCACCGTCCAGTCCTAAGAAACCTATTCCCCTTACTCTCACACCTCGACACATCCCATAATCAGTCGTCTCAAACTTGAAACCAAACCCGATCAGTCCCCTGTTTCGGTTCCCGGCCACCCAGTCACTCCCCCGTCACGGAAACCACCTTAGACGGTTCCTAGGACCTCACTAAAGCTTACCCAACTCACCAAATCCCTCGACTCAGCCCCTAAGTCCACGACTTCCCGTTTGAAAATCACGGCAAAACAGAGCAATTGAAAGAGAATGAGGAATTACCTGTGCTCAGACCGCCGCCGTGAGCTCAGCCGTGCCTACACGACTCCTCCAGTCCACCTCCGTCCCCTGGACACCTCCACCAGCCTCGATTGGTTGAACACGGCAGCACCTCCAGCCAAAACCCTCTCTGTTTTTGGTTTTCCCGTGAGCTCACTCTTCCTTCTCACTCACTCACGATCACACAACCCACTCCAGTTCACTCCTCAACTCTCCCTTAACCTCTGTTCACTCTCACCAGCTCACAACAGCACTCACCACCCTTCACCTGGTCGATTCCCTCTCAGCCTCACTCTGTCTCTGTTTTCTCGAATGCATGGTTAACAGCCCAAATAATTGGAACCGTGTAAAATCCTGGAATCCACTAGACCCTTGCCGTATGTCACAATCCTCTCATCTCTCTCACAAATATCTCAATCTCCATTATACACCTGGCCTTATCAGATTGGCCCAAATCCCAAGACACAGAAAGACCAAAATGCCCCTCACTTGTGACTTAAATTACGATTATGCCACTACCTTTCTAGATCTGTATCTCACACATCCTAACTCCGATGAACACGTGCCGCCTGTCGTTGAACTCAGGACGACGGGATCTACCTAACGGTCTTAGGTCAACGTGTCAAAACCTCGTCACGCGAAAAGTCAACTTTTTCCCCCTAGTTTAACCAAATTACGGAAGTGCCCCCAACCTTCCGAACATCATAACTTCCTCCTCGGATGTCAGAATCGGGCGTGCCACCTGTCTACGGATTCGTGACGTCCTGAACTACGTCACGGTCACCGGTCAATACCCAATTGGCCCCCCGAACTAAAAGTCAACTATTTGCCCAACCTAGGGCAAAAATCGTCATTCTACGCTAACGGACCTATCATAACCAACTAACCTCCTATTAAGCTCACTTATCCCATCTTAATCACTATCTTAACCCTAATTTCCGGGACGGGTCGTTACACGGCGGGCATCCACGACTTCACCACCTTGTTCCACGTTGCTTTTTCTTTCTGTTTTTGTTCACATAGCACCTTCAATTGGGGATAATTGGGGGTTTGAATTCCTCACAGTCACTGTATTTCCGTTTTTAACCCCCAAACCGTGCAGCTAATATTTGAATCGTGTGTGGCAAAATTGAGAGATTGCAAGCAGTTTCCACCACCATCCAGACACAGCCATGTGTTAACAATCATATGGCACCACCTTCAATCAACAGCCAAGTGTCCTTCTCTGAGTGGGCACAGATTCCAAAGCATAAAATGTCCAAAATGCCCCCTCAAGGACAAATTACCATTTTGCCCTTCAATTTTCTTGACCCGTATCTTATCCTTCCGATGTCCGATGAAGGCGTGCCACCTGTCGTTGTACTCAGGACGTCGAGACCTACCTAACGGTCCTCGGTTTGTGTGAAGAAAACTTTTCGTGCAAAAAGTCAACAAAATTCCTCATTTTTAACCTAATTACGAAAATACCCTTAACCTTCTGAACATCATAACTTCCTCCTCGGATGTCGAAATCGGACGTGCCACCTGTCTACGAACTCGTGACGTCCCGAACTACGTCACGGTCATTGGTCAAAGTCCATTTGACCGTTCGAACGAAAAGTCAACATTTTGGCCCATTCTAGGGGCAAAATAGTCATTTTTGCACCGTCCGTCCGAATACATCCAACTAATCACCGATTAATCTCACTAATCCATCATTAACCACTAATCTAATCCCGATTTCCGTGACGGGTCATTACAGTTTGGGATTCATCGGGTGGTTGGATGAACACAAACAGGGAAGGGATATGCATGTATCTGTGTTAGGTGAGCAATGGATGGGTGACACTTGTCACTCATCCATTGGGCCTGATTCAAATATCTAGGGCCCACTTGAGGACAAAAGTCCATTGCCGCCGTAAAATAGTTCCTCAGAACTTCCGTGAACCGTAATTTTTCCGTCGAACGTCCGATTTCGACGTGTCGTCTGTCTAACGATCATCGGTCCTCGTCCATCGGACCTCCCGGGTCAAAAGTCAACTTTTTGCCCTCGTTCAGGGGTAAAATCGTAATTTCTCCCTAAACGTCCGATAATCCTCAGCTAATCCCCGATTAACCTCGCTAATCCATCATTAATTCTTAATTAATCCCGATAATTCGGGACGGGTCGTTACATTTTGAATATTTCAAGCCGTCTGATCGTCAAAAAATGTTTTGGAACCGTTGAATCATTACACACCATTACCTTATCACAAAATTTCCAAATTGGCTAATTTTTCACGTAGATGATTTAGGAGTACGTGGAATAAAATTGGACGGTTAGATCGGTCGAATTTATTATTTAATTATTGAAATTTGTAAATGAAGTTAATTAAATTTTTTAAGGGAAATGACGTTTTCCTGACAAACACAATTCGTAGGGCGAATGTCGATCAACCCTACTTTTTTATCTGATGAGTACAATTGTTCTTAAATCTTATTTTTTCCGATCATGAGTAAAATTCGTAGGGCAAAGCCCATTTATAAGGTGCAAATGACCGTTTTTCTTTGCACCAAACAAATATTCCTTCGCTCCAAAATTGTGCCCCCACGAAATGACATTGCCGAACCAAACTAGCCGTCGTACGAGGTGTAACTAGTTCTCGCCCAACGAGTAAGAAGATTTGTCAGATAAAGTTAATTTTAGTGACTTATAATTTGTCTTCGTTGGGTAAAATCTTGTTGAACCAGACCTAATTATTTCTTGTAGCAACTAAAAGATAATGTTATATATATTGACCTTGAATCTTTGTAATACATTTTTTAATTAACCAATTTTTGTAATATTTGTGTATTTCTCATAAATAGATGAGTTATCATTAAATTGTTTTTGAAAATCTGAACATTTACCCGTTAGTAATTAACCGTAAAATTTATCATATTTTTTTATTAATTCACAAATCTCGCTATTGTTTATACTTCCTTATTTTAATTCATTTCATTTGTAAGGTTAATAGCAACGAAGCAAAAAAAAGCAAAAGAATTACAATAAAAGAAATGACTATCGATCTATAATTAGTCAATACTCATACATTGCAAGAAAAACTATTGGCTAATGCTCATGTGATATTATCTATAAGAAAGATTTAATCTATAATCACAAATGGTTCTCAAAAATCAATATATCGAACCATTGAGATAGAATAACTACACCTTCCTTTGATATATGCCTATTCTTAATTATATATGATACTCTTAGCTAGCGGAAGAAGTTGCAAGGGCTCAATCCAAACGTGCCGAATAACAGCGCGCAGCTGGTGCTCATTATCATTCCACCCAAAAGGAATCAGACAATTTAAAACAAGAATCACCACACACACACACAAGTCAGAACGACATCCCACCTTAATTAGTGCCTTACCAAATCTTACCTAATTAAATCCAACCTTAACCCAACAAAAACTTTGTACAAAATAAAAAATTAATCCACTAATCATCTACAAATAACACGTGACACCGCAAGTCTATAATTTAGATACATCGATCCAAAGTTTACTATCGATACTACTTTCATCCAAAACCAATAATATTTTACGAACCTTAACCAGCACACTAAAATTTTCAATATTTCCCATCATGCTCCATTGCTCCTAGCCTGCTGCTATATATATATAGCCGTCTGTATGATGCACACGTACAAGACATACATCGACATCAAATTCTTCATTAATTAATTAATTAAGCAATCACGCAACACTGATGATGCTATCTGAGCCACTTGACATTGCCTGAAACGCGGACGAGTGAGACGACGTCGCTGGCGACTGTTCCTCGGAAGACGTCGTCGGAAGCTTCAACGACAGAGGCAACGGATCCCTAGTGGGTGAAGATGACTTGTACTTGTTATTCAAATTCAGACCGGCCATCTTGGAAGATGGAGGGAGCAGCGGATGAAGTGGGATCGGACGGACGGGCTTATTTGTAGCCACTGCTACTACATCGCTACCTTTTGGCTTCTGCTGCACTACGTCGGTTGATGACTTCAAATGTATCCCTGATGACGATAGGGTTTCTGCGGTTGAGGTTTCTCCACTGGCAGGTAGGACCACGGGAGAAAGTCCCATAGGAAAAGTCGAAACTGGGAACCCTCCGAAAATGTTGCGACCTATATTTGACTGTTGCGGGAAGGGCAATACTGGTATTACAGAAGATGTCTCTTGGTGCTGGCCTAGATCTTCCTCCATTAATGAATTCAACTTTATGCGAATATTGGCAAAATACACAAAATTAATATAATTTGTGGCCTCAATAAGTTAAGTACTATGATTTTCCTCCCCATATGTAAAATCAAAATTCTCATGCCGAATAAATATTTCCATATAAAATTTAATACATCATCCAATTGATATATAACTTTTTATACTACTATTTTGATTATCTCATAAAAAAAATTATAAACATAGTTAGATGTTATTTAATCATTCATATATATAATATAAATCGACGATTTTAATAACAATTAAATAATTACCACAATTTGATAATTAATAATTCACTTTAAGAATTTTATTAAAATAATATCTATATTATTATAAAGTCAAGAGGCACAAAAAACTTCTCAAAAAATTATGAGGAAAAAAATATACTTAAAATTATTCAATAGTTAAGTATATAATAGTAATTAAAAAATAATAGTAATTGGTTAATGAAAATAGTGGGGAAAAAAAGATAGTGAGATTCAGGTAGTTAATATTATTATTTTTATTCAAAAATTAAGATAAATTATCAGTCGAGTCGAGTTTTTATAAAACAAACAAGTATAGCACAAAAAATAACCTTGCAGCGTTCTTAAATAAAAGAAAACAATATCTATGCATGACCATGAAGACAATGTTAATTTTATTATTAATTATTATTTAAATTTTTACTAGAGTTTTACAAATGTCAGCAGTGACCTTTTTAATTAGAGTGGACAATAAATTAAATATGGGATTAATAATATACCGGGGTATCAGTGGTGATGTCGAAGAGACTAGATCTGCGGCGTCGTCGGTTATGGTTGCTGCGACGGAGGAAGTACTTCTGAGCATGACTCGCCACCTGAGTCGGCGTTCGAGTTTTCACGAAGTTTCTAGAAATCCCCCTCCAATCTCCTTTCCCCACCTTCTGCAAACCTAGCAAGAACAGCCTGTGCTCCTCCTCCGTCCACGCAACACCTTCAACAACAAAAAAAATAAAAAATAAAATAAGGCTTTTAAGTTCTTAATTATTTTAAAAGGAATTAAAATAAAAATATATCTAAATCCAGATCGCTACTAATTGATACTGCAGTTTTTTATGTATAGTCCCTTTCAATATCGCTGTATAAAAAAAGAAGTATTCAGATTAAAAAAAGTACCTCTCTTGCGCTCACGGCGGTGCCCTGAAGCGTGAACGACGTCGTCGGAGGCATAGCCGGCGTCGGCGTTAGAGTCGGCCAGCAGATGCTGCTCATACTGAGATAGATTATTCATACTGGCGCTCTTCCTGAACGCGTTGCCCTCCGTGACTCTAACTCCAAATAGCATGATGCCGGTTTCAGCGGAGGCAGCGCAGCCGCTGGCCTCCGTGCATGTACGGGAGTTGTGGCCGTTATTACCACACTGAGAGCACGTCCGAGACATGATCTCCTTCTTCAACGACACCGTACGCCGTAATAACTAATTACTTTCACGTTGTTGATGTTGACGGGGTGGTCGTCGTTACGGTGCTGATTGGGAAGGTGGTTTTGAGAGCCGCCGGCTGCGACGGAGGAGACTAATCAAAGAGAAATTTAATAAGACATGCAACAGAATAAAGGTCTATGTTATGGGAGGAGGAAAAGGTAAGAAATCGTTTTGTATAATGAAAGAAAAAAAAAATGAGGGCTGCTTTGGGTCATATATAGGAGATATGTAGGTAGTTTAGGGTTCCTCTGTACGAATTAACAAAGGTTATGTTACAGTGCTTCGCATGGGTTGTGACTTCTTAAAGCTCCAGAATCAGAGTCACTCAACTGTCGATACAACCAAGCCTATGTGCCATACAGTCATAGTGATGTGCTACAATGGGCTACGTATATATATTCCCTGGATGAGATTTATCCTGTGTGCATATCCATTTTATTATAATTTTACAAAATTTCTACCCTTTATCATTTATCGGATCTTACTGTCTCTACTTGTTTGGATGGGTTTGGTAGCGATTTTCCTTCATTATTTATTTTCTAGCTAGTGCGCTTACTAAATTACTGATTAAGTATGTCATTATATTAAAAGATAATATTTGTATCCATTATATATACACACGGTGCGATAAGGATACCTGTTGTTCAATATATCGAATAATTTATATATATATATATATATATATTTAGAATTAATGTTCATTTCCTAAAAGTATAATTTTATGATTAAAAAATGAAAATTTGAGAATTTGTTAATATATTAATATCACATTGTCCAAATATATAACACTATCTTGTACGTACGTACATCAAAATATATGGTCTGCTTAATTATATATTATGATGTTACATTAATTATTTTATTAGAAACTAAATATTTTTGTTAATGAAGACCTCAACATGCATAATTTAATACACTAAAAATTAAAACAAAGTCGAAAGAAAGAAACAAATAAATAGAAATGAAAAGGCAATCGATGGTGGAGGAGCAAAGTGATTTATGCACCGTCAAGTGAGCATATTCGGTGGTGGCTCCGTGGTGAGAAGGATATGGTTGTCTCAATGCTTGACGTTAATTAATATCCAATCAGTGATTGGGTCCCTGCCATATTTACCATATTGCCATGGATGGTGGTGGATGTGGTTGTGGACGATAGTCGATAGCTAAAGCTTCGACCCCACCCCGACCCTTTTACTTCCCCACATCAACACACCTCAACCTTTATTCTTCTTCTGATGGGAACACGTACATCTGATTCTCAAGACATAATGTCTTTGAATAAAGTTCTAGTATAGAAAACATAGAGAAGTTTTGAAGTGATTCCAACCATATAAGGTCATGGACAATATGTCTGATATTTTCACCATTTGATAATATACTTATAGTAAAAGTACATCGCTATATATAGGAAATATAAAAATAACCATGTACAGGGAATATAGTGATAAATTAAACTAGCTATGATGATGATGTAATATTCGTGTATAAGATGAGTCTAGATAGAGAGATGTGGAGTGTGGAGTTTATTGGGCTGTGTTGTAAAGCTGCAGAGAGGTCGTGTCATTTTATTGGTGCTCTTTGGAAGCACGTGTTCATCACTTTAGTTGCTATATATGCTGCATTCAAAGGACTGCTTCATTTCATCTTTTATCTCCATTGAATTTTTCTTCCAAACCTTGCCGTCTTCTGCATATTTTTGCCGCTGTAGCCTTTAGCCACATGCACTAAATCGATTTGAGCCCAATTCTGGTACACTCACAAGTCACCACCTAGCTAGTGAGTGACGGCTAATGCAACTTCCTTTAGTTTCAAGTAATTCCTAATCAAATCCATGTAAATTACCAATTAATTAAATTTAAATAGAGCTACGATGACAATAAATTTATGTTGATGACAGTTTAAATCAGATTATAAAAGAATGTGATGGCAGTTTAAATCAGATTACAAAAGAATGGCGGAGAAAAATAATTTAAAAGACTTATTTAATGAATTTCTTACCGTCCAATGTGTTGACTTCAAGTACGTTGACTTAAATATTTTCTGACAGCCAGCTGTATAATATCTTCATCACTGTCGGAACTTAGCACTCATTGACTCAGTAGAACTAATTAAATTATAGATAATATTTGCATACTATTGGTTCATTTTTATATCATCTTTTTATTTTATACTATTATTTTTATTGATGTAGCTAAAATTTCCCATTTATGGGATCTACTTTTTTATTCTTTCTATAAAATACACTAATTAGTTGAGGATATTTTTTATTTATTGGTTATCACAAATTTATAAGTATAGTTATAGCAAATTTCACATTTAAATAAATTTAAAGGGAATTTTTTGGTGGTTTCACACAAAAGAAAAAAAATTATTTCATGGTTTTATTTTTGTTCTATTTATTTGTATCATAAATGTATACTCTAAAACCTAATTAGAAAACAACGACTTATATATGAAAGTTCATAAGCTCTTTATATCACTATAAACGTTCAGAAATAAAAAAAATTAAGTAGAGAAAATGTAAATTAAATACAAAACTCTTGGAAATATAGAGTAAATACATTAATTTTACAAGTATAGTTAGAAAAGAAAAGAAATAAATTAACAAAATAAAAAAATAAGGCAAATAACAATACAAATTTAGATAGTTTAAATATAAATATATGGAAAATTATTATAGTATCAAATATAAAATATTTTTTTAAATGCATAAATAATTTAATAGAAAGTTACAAAAAAAAGTAAAAACTTATGCATTATAAACAAAAAGATCAAAATATATTTATTATTTTATGAGAAACAATACCTAATTCTTATATATTATATATAAAAATGAAAAATAATAAAACTTTGGAGTGGGGACCCGGGCCCCTCTGGCAACCCCCTTAGCTACGCCACTGATTTTCTTCATACATATTGTGAAACCATAAATCACCGAAAAATTGTGGAGCTGTCACGTGACCCATAATCTCCAAAATGTCTAAATTATCTATGGTAATAACATTTACGGTCATAGACACCCACACATTAAATAATATATTTATTAGTTTAATATATTATTTAATTGGGTTAAAACTTCAATGATATTAATATTCTCCCCGAGAATTACTTGTCATTATTCCTAATAATGAACAATTATTATCAAATCCTCATAATTGTCATCATTATTCATAATAATGAACAATTATTATAATGATTAAATAATATATTTTATTAAAAATATATTATTAATTACAAAATTAATCGACAAATTAGAATACTCCAATGCCCGCAAGATTTCTCTACAAAATCAATCGACCAATCAGAATGTTTTTTTAACTTTATTCATCATTCTTCATATGTGTTCATCGTTCATTATACCTCGTTCATCATTTATCGACTATGTTTAAAGTTCTTGAACGATGTTCATAAGATATGTTCATTGTTCATTATACTTCGTTTGTCATTCATCGACTATGTTCAAAGTTCTAGAATGTTGCTCATTGTTCTTCAGAACTTTCCATTTAATCCTCGCAATTCATCATAGTTAGGGCGTGATGATCCATTCGATCATTAGACTGTAGCTTTTCAACCTTTGCAGCCTGGAATAGGAGCGGAGCATGCACGATTTCCCCTAAGAGCAACCAAGCCATTACCTTCCCGAAGCGTGCGAGACTTCCCCCCGTGAAGCATCCAAGTCGTCACCCTCACAAAAGCATCAAAGCTTTCATACCACGAACCATCAAAACCTTTGCCCTCGCGAAGTATCTAATTCGTTGCCTTATTGAAGCGTCTAAGCCTTCGCCCTCGCGAAACATCTAAGTCTTCGACCTCACGAACCGTGCGAGGCTTCACCTCGCTAAGCATCCAAGCCTTCGTCGCAGTCCACGTCATCATCTGTCAGAAGCTATTAGTCCACGTGGCAAATCAAGTGTTGCCATGTGGTAAGCTGACAGGCCTATGTGGCATTAGACGTGGCAGGTCCAGTAAGCAAATGTCAGACCACATGGACCAATCGAGTGCTTCCATGTGGCAGGGTGTCAGAGGTGTCAGGGGACACGTAGACCAATCAGAGAGTGACACGCGGCAGACTTGACATGTGTCAAACCTATCAAGCTGACGTCAACCGTTGACTGATGATGTCAGCATTAACTTTTGATGACGTCAGCGTTAATCGATGACCAACGTTGACAAAAATTTTGACCAGTGCATGGGCACAAATTTCAAGGTCAAATTAGTCCTGTTCAAAAGCTTTCGACATTCGGAATCCAATGGTGGTGGTTTCTGGTCGATCGGAGACCGTTTGGTCGGTCATTTAGAGGTTTTTAGCCTTAGGAAGCGTGTCGGGGACACGTTTCCAGTATCGGGCTTTGTGAGGATTTAGTGTATGAACATGTATAACATATTAGTGACCCATAGACATGATTTGGACATGCTCAGAGACTTTGGACTAGCTCGGTGCGAGACATAACGCTGAAGTTTAGCACGCAGCGTGGAACGACTGTGAGTGAACTGTTTGTTTTATAACTGAATGCATGCATAACTTTTTTGGATGTTTGATTATTTAATTTGAGTTGAAATGTTTTGATATGGTTATTTGATGATGTGTGGATTGAGATCATCGATTTATGAAATATTTTACGAATGTTCTTGAAAACGAGGTTTTGGGTGTGAGGCCAAATGGAATGATGATTTGACTTAGATTTAGAGTCAACAAGAAATTGAAAGGAAAGAATACATTTCAACTGGATTTGAATGATGATAAATCAAGATTTATAAACAATTTCTGGACACGGTTTTTCGGGTGGTTTTGTGGAATAGATTTGTGAGAATTATGTCTTGGGCATAAGCCCAATTGAACAGTATTTAATCCAGCTTATTTTTTCACTAAATTTGGTTAAGGTTCCACATATTCCATCCTTTGTGAGTTGATTAGTCTCCTCTAGACGTCGAGGATCCTGGAGTACTCACGATGCACTACCTGAGATGAGTGACTCCGAGGAGAGGCTCAGGATCAGGAGTGCTTGATTATGATATCGTCTCAGACACGGTAGATCCGGGCAGGCACCCCATGTTGATATCACCCTGAATGACGTTGAGTTGGCTCCTGGGGAAGTACTCGGAGATGAGACCCCGAGTTGCACAGGTAGCATTGCAAATCGTGACTGGTTTTGATATAGACATCGCGGATGTCGAGGCATCGCGGATGTCGAGGCATCACGGATGCCTAAGGATTGGTTATAATGTGTGTGTTTTACTGATGCAGTGTGTCCAGATGTATATATATATATATATGTGTGTGTGTGTGTGTGTGTGTGTGTGTGTGTGTGTGTGTGTGTGTGTGTGTGTGTGTGTGTGTGTGTGTGTGTGTGTGTGTGTGTGTGTGTGTGTGTGTGTGTGTGTGTGTGTGTGTGTGTGTGTGTGTGTGTGTGTGTGTGTGTGTGTGTGTGTGTGTATGGTTTATCTTAAATGCATGCATGTTTGTAAAACGGAGGGT
This sequence comes from Prinsepia uniflora, assembly GCA_032719365.1. Classification (NCBI taxonomy): domain Eukaryota; kingdom Viridiplantae; phylum Streptophyta; class Magnoliopsida; order Rosales; family Rosaceae; genus Prinsepia; species Prinsepia uniflora. The sequence continues at coordinate 63,063,818 of CM064871.1, read as the reverse complement.
TAACTTGTATATGTTTTCAAAATGAGTTTACAACTTGTTTATTTTTGGTTCACTCACATTTTTACTGTTTTATTGACCCTTCTGGCTGTGATACATCGACAGAGGCGGATATTGAGGCTGAGACATAGATAGTACTGTTGCGTGCCTGACACCCTACGGGGTAGGTTTTAGTACATGTATTGTACTGACATATATATATATATATATATATATATATGCTCGATCATGTGTAATAGATCCTGAGCCCTTGTTTGGTAATGTGGAAGTGTACTATGTATGTTATATTTGAACCCATAAGGGTATTTTTGGTATTTAGAGTGGTATCAGAGCATTAGGATAGCGGTATGTATATTGTACAATGACTTGCTTATTTTTCATACTAATATTTATCTCTTAACAGATAAACATGCCTCTGAGATGAGTACCCCCTCAACGGTCTGATGAGGATGTCGTTAAGGACTCAGAGGGCGCTAGTATTGAGAGAGCTTAGCGCCTGGGGGCAACTGTATTTAGTGGCGAGTCCGCACCTAAGGATGCCCACCGATTGATTGTTCGGCTAGAGAGGAACTTTATGGTAATGCATTGTCCTCCAGAGGACCGAGTCATGTTGACCACCTTCTTACAGGATGGTGAGGCCCATGAGTGGTGGTACGCCTTAGAGATATCCGGTTGAGATGTCTGGAAGACGACTTGGGAGATCTTCAGAGAGTGATTCCGGGAGCAGTACTACCCACGTTCTTTCCGTGACTCCAGAGAGGCAGAGTTCTTACAGTTCTGACAGGGGAGCATGACAGTGACGGAGTATGAGCAGAGTTTCCAGAGGTTGTCCCGCTTCGCTTCTTCCTTTGTGAGTATTGAGGCTGACAAGTGTCGCCATTTCGAGATGGCTCTGAGAGGAGAGATCTGATCTATGGTGACATCGGCGTCCTTTTGTCAAGACCCACCCCGGTTCCACCATCCGAGGTAAATCCTGCTCCCGTCTGACACCCCGACACGCAACTAAAATAAACTCACGAAAAACCACCAAACTACATGCCAGACGCAGGAGAAAATTTAAACATTCCTAAGTCAATGTTTTACAGAGCATAGTACCAAAGTACAAAGGAAAGAAAACCAATAAAACAAGGTACACGCACAACGGAAAATTTAAAGCACTCCGGGGTCACTCTCGAGTATTCTATGCCTCTGACGCTGCCTCGACGCCGACCCCTGCGCTAGCTCCACGACCTGGAGGGCAATTTAAAACAGAAGGTGTGAGTGGACCATAAATAAAAATAATAGTTTCGAAAACCGTTTTATAACCAAACTAGGGTTTTAGCCCTCAGTTTTAAAAACACACATGCATAACCCATTTTCTGAAAATAGTTATAAATCACATAAAGATCGTCATAAAAATAGAAGCGAAAGCAATTACAGAAATCACGTCATAAACATCATAAAACCATATCATAAAACATAAGTCTCAAACAATCATTATCCGATCAAACCTGTTGGACCTATCCGAGTCTTTAAACTCCCGAGTCTTTAAACTCAACAGGCCTACGGGGGAAATATCAGTATATCCGAGTCTTTAAACTCCCGAGTCTTTAAACTCAATCCGGGTCTTTAAACCCAATCCGGGCCCGTCCCCCGTCAATCACAATATCCGGGTCTTTAAACCCAAAAATCAGATCCAGAAAATCCAATCCAAAATCATTTGAAAACTATTTCTAAATCCACATCCAAACCCAAATCCGAAATCACCGGTCTGAAGCCCTTCCGGCGTCCAAAACCGTCATTCCGAACCCAAATCCGGAATTCCACGTTTCAACTTTAAAACCAAATTCCGCTTTCCGAATCCGATTTCAAAATCGAAAACCCTTGATCACCAAATCATGTTCCAAAATCCCTTTATAATCATTGAAAACCCTTTATCGTTTGAAACCCCAATCATCGCATCGTAATCAGAAATCAAGCTTTTCTCGTAAACGTGCCAAAAACCGTACTTTCTCAAAAAACGTGCAATTAAGTAAAATAATTATAGTATAATCAATAATCATGAAATCACATATAAAATCATAAAACAATTATAGAAAAATAGTTATGCATGCTCGAGTTTAGAGAAGGGGTCCACTCACAGTCACCGGCACGTCACTCGCGCCCCGTACGTCCCGTACGTTCCTCAGCTGCCTCGGGAAGTCCCGATCCTGTCATAAGTCACCAAAGAACGTCACTAACACATCTACCAAGACTCTCCTAATTTTCCCCAAAAATTCCCGAGCCCTAAACGTAACAAACTGGAACCCTAAACCTTCAACCTCGTAGAACTACTTCGAATCGACATCCGATTAACCTGAAACTTATTCCACTAGACTCGTTACAACCTCTAGAACAAAAACCTAGTTGGAAGTTTCCCCAAAAGCCGCCGCAGCCCAAAGTGGCTGCGCGTGGGCCTCACGCACCTGCACACAGTCACTATTTATCGTCGTCTTCAACGGGTGAACCGGTCTGAACCGGCGTACCCGGTTCTCCACCGTTCCTTCACCAATTCGGCTTCTCTTTTCAACATTCTCACCGTCCAGTACTAAGCAACCTATTCCCCTTGTTCTAACACGACAACTAAGCCTCTAGATCATCGTCCCAAACTCGAAACCAAACCCGTTCGAACCCCTGTTTTCCCTTCCGGCCACCTAAGTCCTCCCCCGTCACGGCTTCGATATTAACAGGTTCCTAAGGACCTAAGAAGCCGATTAGGACCAACCAGACACCTCGACTCAGCTCCTACCTTCACAACTTTCCGTTTGAAATTCACGGCAAAACAGAGCAAACTAACGGGGGAAAGAAATTACCTGCCTGTCGACCACCGCCGTGCCTGCCGCCGCATTCCCTAAAGTCCACAGGGCCATCCTAACCTCCTCTCGAGCCCAATCGATCAGCACACGGCCACACCACAACCAATTTCCTCAGCACCTCTCTGTTTTTCCCGTAACCTCACCCTCTTCCCACACCAATCTTCCTCACACGATTTGCCTTCCCAACTCACTCACTGTCTCTCTCTCGATCACTAGTCCCTCACTTGATCACTGAACACACAAACACACTCTGCACTCGTCCAATTCCTCCCTAACTCTCAGTCTCTGTTTCTCTCTTGTGCGAACACACACACGAACACACAGCCAAATAATTGGAGCCGTGCACCCTAGAACCTACTAGACACCTTGCACGTGTCACCATCCCCTCAGCCTTCTCACAAATATCTCAATCTCACCTGTAAACTTGTCCCAATCCGGTTGCACAAATCCCAATGTAGCCAAAAGACCAAAATGCCCCTCTTTTGAATCAAAATTACAATTATGCCACTACCATTCTAGACCCGTATCTTACTCACCCTAGGTCCGATGAACACGTGCCGCCTGTCGTTGAACTCAGGACGACGAGATCTACCTAACGTTCCTAGGTCAACGTGTCAAAACCCGATCGTACGAAAAGTCAACTTTTTCCCCCTATTTTAGCTAAATTACAGTAATGCCCTCAACCTTCTGAACATCATAACTTCTTCCTCGGATGTCGGAATCGGGCGTGCCACCTGTCTACAGACTCGTGACGTCTCAAACTACGTCACGGTCACCAGTCAATACCTAATTGACCGCCCGAACTAAAAGTCAACTATTTACCCAACCTAGGGGCAAAATCGTCATTCTACGCTAACGGACCTATCAGAACCAACTAACCACCGATTAAGCTCACTAATCCCTGACTAAACACTTTGCTAATCCCGACTCTCGGGAGGGGTCCTTACACCTTTGCTACATTGAGGGATCTAATTGACGTAGCCGTGAGTGTAAAGGACTGCTGGTCGGCTCGGTAATAGTTTTCTGGAGATGGGCGGCGCCAACAGTATTCATATGTTGGACCTTCGAGCCAAAGATCTCCAAAGGGAAGTTGTTTCAGCGGAGCCACATCCTCATCATGCAGTGGTGGATGATTTTCCAAGCACAGCGGTACACAAATATTTGGCTACAAAGCACTGCAACCTCCTCAGATGAGTGGTACTTCTGTGCGATCTACGAGCAAACCGAGGGTGCTGATTGCTTTGTATGTGGAGATTCTGGTCACTTCAGGAGGGAGTGCCCATAGCTGATCGGTGGCAGTGGCGTTGGTCGTAGTGCAGCAGGACAGGATCCGAGCACAACCATGACTTCAGACGCTACTCGTGGTTGAGGATACGGAGGAGCCTGAGCTGGTTACCATAGATCACGAGGACGTGGTCGACCGTCGGGACCACAAGCTCGAGTATTTACAGTGAGTCAGCAGGAGGCCAGAGTAGCCCCAGGAGTAGTGACAGGTACGTTCACTATTCTAGAGCATGACATACGCATTTTGATAGACCCTGGAGCTACACATTCCTTCATAGCTCAGAGTTGTACATTGTTAGTGGATAGAGAGGTCTCCGCACTCGATTATGATATAGGAGTAGGTACACCGACTAGGGATGTATATATTGTGAATCGGGTATTGAGGGATTCCAGTGAGGATAAGAGAGGTTGATTTGGTAGCAGATTTGATACTGCTGGATCTACACGGTTTTGATGTCATCCTTGGGATAAATTGGATGAATTATCATCATGCATCGATTGAATGCTACAATAAGACAGTGACCATCTAAAGTTCGGGACTACCCAAGACTATTTTTCAAGGAGATCAGAAGGTGTTACCCTTCGGAGTTATATCAGCATTGACGACAGAAAAGTTATTGAGGAAAGGCTGTCAATGTTACTTGGCTCATGTGATGGATAGTCAGGCTAAACCCTAGAGAGTCGAGGACATACCCGTGGTGCGGGAATTTCCAGATGTGTTCCAAGAGGATTCATCGGGACTACCACCGCACCGAGAGATCAAGTTCTCTATCGAGCTTCTCCCAGGTATGAGACCTATATCCCAGACACCGTATCGTATGGCACCGGTCGAGTTGAGAAAACTGAATGTTCAGTTACAAGAGTTGGTGGATATGGGGCTAAGATGTTGTTTGTGAGGAAGAAGGATGGTAGTCTACGATTGTGCATAGATTACTACCAACTCAACAAGGTGACAGTGAGGAAGAAGTATCCCTTACCCATGATAGATGGCATGTTTGATCAGTTGAAAGGGGTTAAGTATTTTTCGAAGATTGATCTTCGATCGGAATACCACCAGTTGAGGATTTCCGAGGAAGATGTTCCAAAGACTACTTTCCAGCAAAGGTATGGCCATTATGAGTTTCTAGTGATACCATTTGGATTAACTAATGCACCAGCGACATTTATGGATTTGATGAACTGGGTTTTTCGATCATACTTGGATCAGTTTGTCATTGTGTTCATCGATGATATCCTGGTATACTCAAATAGTACTAAAGCGCACAAGAAACATTTGAGATTGGTGTTGAACAAACTGAGAATGAATAGTTTTATGCCAAGTTGAGCAAGTGTGAATTCTAGCTTAACAGTATAGGCTTATTAAGCCATGTGATTTCGGCTGAGGGGATTAGTGTGGATCCCCAGAAGACAAAGACCGTTACTAACAGGGAGTAACCAAAAACCATTACTGAGGTCTGTAGTTTTGTAGGGTTGGCTAGATACTACAGACGGTTCGTAGAGGGTTTCTCTACAATAGATGCTTCATTAACCCGATTGCCTAAGAAAGGGGTAAAGTTCGTTTGGAACGAACACTATGAATGGAGTTTCCAGGAATTAAAGAGACGGTTGACATATGCGCCAGTGTTAGCTCTTCCAGATGACATTGGGGAGTTCAAGGTATATAGTGATGCGTCATTGTAGGGATTGGGATGCGTGCTGATGCAGCAAGATAGATTCATCGCCTATGCCTCTCGATAGCTAAAGCCTTATAAGTTGAACTACGCTACCCATGATCTAGAGCCAGCTGCAGTGGTACATGCTTTGAAGATTTGGAGACATTATCTGTACGGGGAGACATGCAGGATTTTCACGAACCATAAAAGCCTGAAGCATCTGTTCACTTAGAAGGAACTGAATCTGAGACAGAGACGGTGGTTGGAGTTAATCAAGGATTACGATTGCACCATCGAGTATCATCTAGGAAAGGCAATCGCTTTGAGCAAGAAGTCTGCAAGTTCAGTAGCTCATTTTGATGATGGTGTACTTGCCTCTGTTGATGGAACTCCGAAGAGCTGGAGTTATTCTTGGATTGGCTAGCGAGAAAGGTTTGTTGGCTAGCTTCCATGTGAGACCCATTTTGATAGACAGGATTGTCGAGGATCAACTTCAAGATCCCACCCTGTGTATTTTGAGGATAGAATTTGAAGCAGGTGACTGGCATGATTGCTCTATCAATGAAAATTGATCCTTACTGAAAAAAGGTCGACTGTGTGTGCCAGCAGATGTAGAGTTGAGGACCGAGATTCTCGAGGAAGCCCACAGTCCAGCATATACGATGCATCCGGGATGAACCAAGATGTATCGAACCCTTAAAAAGTATTATTGGTTGGCTGGCATGAAAAGAGATATTGCAGAGTATGTTGGCAGATGTCTGACTTGTAGCATGTCAAAGCTGAGAGACAGAGACCTTATGGAGCGATGCAGCCACTTTCGATCCCTAAGTGGAAATGGGATCATATCACCGTGGACTTCGTGTTCAAACTGCCTTGGACACGGAGCGGTTTTCATGGGGTCTGAGTGATAGTGGACAGACTTACAAAGTCAGCACATTTCTTGCTAGTGCATGAAACCTTCAAACTGAATCGGTTAGCTTAGCTGTTTGTTTTTTAGATTATCAGGCTACATGGGACGCCAAAATCGATTGTGTTGGATCGAGATCTGGGTCTTACATCGAGATTTTGGCAGAGTTTGCAGAGAGCCCTTCATACGAAGTTGCATTTTAGAACTACTTTTCATCCTCAGACAGATGGACATTCTAAGATGACCATTTAGACTTTAGAGGATATGATGAGAGCCTGTGTGCTACAATTCAAGGATAATTGGGAGACACTCCTACCGTTGATGGAGTTTGCCTACAACAACAGTTATCAGGCGAGTATCGGGATGGTACCTTTTGAGGCACTGTATGGTCGACAGTGTAGAACGCCGATCTGTTGGTATGAGGTAAGTGAGATGGTTGTATTGACACTAGATCTCATGGATATGACCCAAGAAAAGGTCAGGATCATCAAGGAAAGGTTGAAGGCATCACAAGATCGCCAGAAAATTTATGTTGATCGTTGGGTTATAGCTTAGAATTTGTAGTGGGAGACTAGGTTTTCTTGAAGTTATCCCCGTGGAAAGGCATTGTTCGATTTGGCAGACAAGGGAAGTTGAGTGCACGTTATATTGGACCGTATGGGATTACGAAGAGAATTGGCATTGTTGCATTCAGATTGACCTTACCCCCAGAGCTTGCGAGAGTGCACGATGTATTCCATGTTTCGATGCTTCGTAAGTACGTATGTGAGGAATCGCATGTTCTGGAAGAACAACCGTTGGAACTGAGGACAGATTTGAGTTTCGAGTAACAACCAGTACAGATACTGGATTAGAAGTAGAATGTCTTGTGGAATAAGACCATTCCCTTGGTGAAAGTACTGTGGAGAAATCATAACGTGGAAGAAGTCACTTGGGAGCTTGAAGCCCTGATGAGAGAACAGTACCCATATTTATTTTAGTGAATTTCAGGAACAAAATTTTTTTATGGTAGGTAAATCATAACGCCCCTAACTTTTCATAAATTTTAAAATTGGAAAATAAATGTAAAGTGACCATTTTGCCCCTAGTCAGAGAAAAATGTTGACTTCTAACCCGGGACACTTTCGATGGGAAAGTTATGGGTCAAGGGAGAAAAATGATACTATTCATGCATTACGAGAAAGTGTACAGCTGTCATATTGTGATTTTTCAAAATATCAGACCTGGACCAATTGATAAGTGACAAGTGTCACTCATCTAATTGGCCCAAGCCCCCAAATGTTTGGTGCATTATTTCATCTTCATCTTCATTCTTCTCCATTTACCCGAAAGCCAAAACCTCGCAAACCCACACACACTACCAGCATTCATCATCCTTTGCTATTGTAGTGAAAGGGAGAGTGATAAAGTGAGACCAGACAAAGAGGACGGTGGCAATGGGTTGGAAAACCGTGCACGGTGGCCAGAAATCCAAGAGGTGAGTTTTTAAGGTTCAAAATGAAAAGTTGAGATTTAGGGCTTGTTGGATGGTTTTGATGATCGGAAAATGTACCTAGGGACTAGACGAACTCATAGAAACCAAAAGGAAGGATCAAGGTGGCCGAAATCGCCCAGAAATTGAGCTGGAAACTTGCCCGAAAATCTTCAAGCTTGGAAGGTAAATTCTAGCTCTTTTAAGTCAGTTTTGATCCCATTTATCTCTTCTTGGGATCCTTACAAGTGGATAGGAACAAAAATGGTGAAAAATGGCTGAGAAATGAGTGAGATCGAGTCGGGTCGAGTTCGCGGGTCTTTTTACTCGTCATAGTGAAACGGGTCAACCCAGCTCAAGGTTGCCGAAGATTACATGGCAATCCTCATCATCATCTGTCTGAAGCTGTCAGTCCATGTGGCAAATCAGGTGATGCCACGTGGCAAGCTGGCAGGCCTACGTGGCAACTAACGTGGCCAGTCCAGTCAGCAACGATCAGACCACGTGGACCAACTAGGTGGTGCCACGTGGTAGGGTGTCAGAGGTGTCAAGAAACACGTGGCAGGACACATGGACCAATCAAAGAGTGACATGTGGCAGGTGTCACACCTGACAAGTGTCTGACTTGTTAAGCTAACGTTAGCCGTTGACCGTTGATCGTTGATCGATGACGTTAACGTTGACTTTTGCTAACGTCAGCATTGATCGATGACCAGCATTGACTGAAAGTTTGACCGGTGCATGGAAGTGCGTGGGCACAATTTCAAGGTCAAATTGATCTTGTTTGAAATGTTTTGACATTCTGAATCCAATGGTGGTGGTTTTAGGTCGATCGGAGGCCGTTTGGTTGGTCATTTAGAGGTTTTTAGCCTCAGGAAAGGCGTCGGAGACGTGTTTCTAGTATCGAAATTTTTGAGGGTTTATTGTATGAACATGTATTGTAACAACCCATCCCGAAAATTGAGATTAGATTAGTGAGTAATGGCGGATTAGTAAAGTTAATCAGTAATTAGTTGGACGAATTCAGACGGACGGTGCAAAATGACAATTTTACCCCTAGAATGGGCAAAAAAATGTTGAATTTTCATTCGGGTGGTCAAATGGACTTTGACCGATGACTGTGACGTAGTTCGGGACGTCACGAGTTCATAGACAGGTGGCACGTCCGAGTCCGACATCCGAGGAGGAAGTTATGATGTTCGGAAATTTAGAGGCAATTTGGTAATTTAGTTAAAAATGGGCAAATTATTGACTTTTCAAACGACATGGACCTTTCTCGTAATTCGAGGACCGTTAGGTAGGTCTCGATCCCCTGAGTACAACGACACGCGGCACGCGGTCATCGAAGTTCGGACGGTTCCTTTATGAGGCTAATTAGGTGAAAGGCAAAATGGTAATTTGTCATTTTGGGACATTTTGGTCTTTTGGTTGCATTGGATTTTGTGCCCAGTTAAACATGGACAGGTGGCTGCCTAGGGATGGTGACCCACCAGATTTGGGACCCTTGTCCCTTCTCTGGAGGTTTGCCGTGAGAGAAAAACAGAGAGTACGTATGTGCTCGTGAAACCCCACTCCGATTAACCCCTTAATCCTCATTGTTTGACCTTAAGTGATGAATGAAAAAGAGAGAAGACAGTGAGTGGGTTGTAGTGGTGTGATCACGGCGGCCTGCCGTGGACGGGGGCCTGAACCCGTGAGACAAACCGTGTAAAACAGAGGATTCGTGAACTTTAGTCCATACAAGCCTTCAAACCTCATCATTGGCCCCTGCTTTTTCAATAAAAGATGAATAGGGAGTCAGGATGAATGTGGTGGTGGCCACGGAGGAGCCCACGACGGCAATTTAATGTAAAACTAGTGAAGCCTTCGTATGAATTCGAAAATGGTGCTTTTAGTTATAGTGTTTGTTGAGAAATAGTTATGATAAGAATGTGTTTTGGACGATGAATGAAGCTCAGAGGACTTGAAAGCACGGCGGGAGATGGTTAGAATCGATGACAGAACATGGTTACACGAGACTCGTTTGATCGTTCAATTGGAAGGTGATATACAGACCTTATCCTTGTGTTTTGAAACCGTAGGTAGATAGGGAATCAATATACGAAGATAATAGGATTAAAATGGTTGAAATCAAACCGAAAATGGACATCGAACATCCCTCGCTGGTTCGGCTAGATCAGACCGATTCAGACCGGTTTAGTGAGAGGTTGAAGATGAACAGTGCTGAGGCGCGTGAGGCCCATGCGTAGCCCCTTTGGGCGGCACGTGTGGGTGCATGGCACAAGGTTTGAGGAAGGTTCCAACACGACTTTTTAAGTATTCAATGTAACGAACATTTTAAGACTCGTTTTGAGTCGATCGGACATCGTCTCAATATGTTTCTGGATGTCCGAAGGTTTTAGGGCTAGTTTAAAAATAGTTAAAAATTCAGGAAAATTACGAGGACTTAGTAGAAGCTTAATGAAGTAGTTAGTGATCTTATTATGGTATTTGGATAGGTTTGAGAAAGCCGGTGATAGCAGATTAGCCGGGAATGGCATAAGTGTGCGCGTATCGAGGCAGCGGCGAAACGGTCTGTGAATGGACTTTGCTTTCTAACTTATGATGCATGCATATATGTTTTTATATGATTTCTATATTTTTTAATTGATATTGATGATTTACGATTTTGTACAGATTTCGAAATAAGTATGTATTTGCTCGTTTACGAGGTTTCGATTTATATTGTGATTTGATCATGGTTTTGATGATTGGATTTTGGAATTTGACATATGATTTTATTTCAATGGTTTAAAATGGATTTTGGAAAAGTAATTTCGGGATTGAATCCCCTGTTCATGTGATTTCGATAAACGAGATTTCGGTTTTGGAATCGGATTTTGAAAAGATGATTCAGATTCGGTTTTGAAACTTGAAAGAGAAATTCTGGATTTGGGTTCGGGATGATGATTCCGGATGCCGGCTTACGGAGTCATTATTACGAATTTGGATATGGATTTTCTATGGTTTTCACTTGATTGAAAAATGGTTTTGGGTTTAAAGACCCGGAAAAAGAAAAGAAAACGGCTGGATCTGGTTTTGAGTTTAAAGACTCGGTTGATTTACGGGAGAGGGCCCTGGATTGATATGTTTTGAGTTTAAAGACTCGTTGATATCCCGGGAAGGCCTGATTATGCGCATGGTTTTGAGTTTAAAGACTCGGGCGCACTTGAGATCCAGCAACTCGATTGATTGATGTTTTTCACTGGTTTTTCACTGGATTTCCGATGTTTTGGGAAATGGCTCGGATGATTTGGGTTTGATGAATTTTGGGCTGAGTTCCCGTACTTGTTGAGGATTTGTGATTTTGAGTTGAGGCCCTGGATTCGAATTGTGGATTTGAGGAAAGGAAATTATTCTGGTTTTCAATAATGGTTTTCTTATCTCGGATATGGAATGGTTTTATGGAATGAGTTTTATATGCATGCATTGGGTTTTAAATGGAGGGTATAAAAGTACTTTCTTATAAACTTTTTTTCTGAACTTATCCTTTATTTTTGTCCACTCATAGTCTTTTTATGTTTTTGATACCTTTCAGGTTGTCGCGGTGCGGGATTTTGGTCGAGAGAAAAGGAGACATCACACACGCGATCCATAATAGAGTCTGCGCCCTCTGGGAAATCCGGAAGTTTGAACAGCTCGTTTGGAAATCCCTTGTGCGACTTACGTGTCACATGGAGGTTGGACGTCGGTTTAGCCTTCGTGTCAAGCATAAGTAAGACGGGAGCATGACTTAGCCCTTAATCCCGGGCGATTGAGGGTAGGTCGTGTCATATATAGCACATTAGTGACCCGTAGACATAATTTGGATAGGCTCAGAGACTTTGGACTAGCTCGGTGATAAATATAACGCTGAAGTTTAGCACGCAGTGTGGACCGAGTTTGAGTGGACTGTTTGTTTTAGAACTGAATGCATGCATAACCGTTTTGAATGTTTGATTATTTATTTTGAGTTGAAATGTTTTGATATGGTTATTTGATGATGTGTGGATTGAGATCATCGGTTTATGAAACGTTTTACAAATTTTCGTGAAAACGAGGTTTTGGGCTTGAGACCCGATGGAATGATGATTTGACTTAGATTTAGAGTCAACAGGAAATTGAAAGGAAATAATACATTTCAACTGGATTTGAATGATGATAAATCGAGATTTATAAACAATTTCTGGACACGGTTTTCGGGTGGTTTTTGTAGAACGGATTTGTGAGAATTATGTCTTGGGCATAGGCCCTATTGAACAGTATTTAATCCGATTAATATGATTTTTCACCGGATTTTGTTACAGTTCCACATATACCATCATGTGTGAGTTGATTAATGACAGGACCCGTCCCAATCCCACTGGGACCACCCGGGGACGTGCCCCGCTCCCGTCTGACAATGACTCTAAACATACCAAAATTACCCTTAAATAAAAACCGAATACTTAAATAGATAGATAACGTACTACCACAGTGTTTAAAGCGATACTGTCAGACAAGGGAAAGTAAAATACAACACGTGAGCACAATAGTCAGAGTACATTTATTCGGTGCTCAACCTACCCACAAGTGGGTGTACATGTGCACAGCTAAGCAAACTAAACCTCTGCCTCCTCCTCCGGGTCCTCCTCCTCTATTTCCGTGTCAGGGTCTGGAGGGGTCAGTAAAACAAGGGTGAGTGGGCCAAAAATAACAGTTTATAAATCAATTTAATAATAAATAATCATAAGGTTTTACCCCTCCGTTTTCCAAATCTTGCATGCAGTGAAAATATAATATTATAATGAAATCATAACCATAAAACCACAATAATAATCGAAAAGAGAAACCAACATATCAGTGCACTGTAAAACCCAACCCAAATGATGTCACGGTTCTAAGGCTACGCGTTGCCACTCAGGGACTCACACCCGAGACTCTCTAGGTACATCATCTCCCGGTATCCCGGTCACTGCCCGAGGTATATAAACATGCCTTCCTGAGAGTAAGCAGCCCAACGGGGGTCAACTCCACTCAGTCAGGGCCCCGTGACTACTCCAGGGTCCACCCAGGCCAACGACCCTCCTTGGAGGAGACAATATACACAGGTAGGAAAGTACAGTAAAATAACAGTATAGTTTACCCTATGTCCCCCCCCCCCTGGACATCCCAAACTAAATCCACATATAATCCAGACGGGTCTCATGCCCAAAACATTGTAATAGCATATATAAACAGTTCATATAAGACTCATCGAAATCATAAGTGGAAATAGTAAAACATTTTATGCATGCAAGCCTTTTATAAATCAAACAGCCCACTCACACTCGGTCCTTGCTGCTCAACGATCTCTAAAACCTGTATTTTTACACTTGAGGGTTACTTAAGGACCCTATAACATCAATACCAAGACCCTAGACCAGATCCGCCTCAAAATCGCATCCTGGGCACTATTCCCGGTGCTTCAAACCACATTTTGACTAATCTAACGATCTCCGATCGACACGAAACCACCTTCATTGGATCCATAACGTCGAAACCTTAAAAATGGTACCGGCCCCACCAAAATCACTGTTCACACGCGCCCCCACGCGCCTGGTCAACGCGTGGGATAACGCTGCTACAGTACTGCTGACGTCAGCATGACGTCATCACTGACACTTGTCAGGTGACACATGGCATGTTCTGATTGGTCCCTAGTCTGACAACATCTGACAGGATGACGTCAGAAGTGACGTTAGCATGATGACGTCATCATGCTAGAGTACCGGGTCAGCCCGTTTGACTGGAACCGGGTCTCCGTCGACCCACGGCTTGACCCGATTCCACCGTACGATTCCGGCCACCATTTTCGATGGGGTTCATCCCTATAGGGTCGTCTAGGTCTGTTCTATGGTTCTATAGCCTCAAAACAGGAAGAAAACTAGAAGAAACTTACCAGTCCGTCGCTGAACTCACGGTCAAAGTCCGATCGTCGTCTCCGGCGATCCACGCCGTCTCCGTCGTCCAAACCAGTTTCAAACAGCTCGTCTCTCACCCTAGGAAATTTCTATCACCAAATAATCGATTTCCTAGCATCAAAATAGGTTGGTTCGAAACAGGGGATCAAAACGGGGCTTTCGGGTTTTCGGCCTTACCGCCGCCGTGTCGCCGCCGCTGGCTGCGCCGTCGTCCAGTTACGCTCCTGGGGTCCTCACGGTGTAAACTGGAGCTTCCCCTGCGTCGAGGTGGTGTGGATGTCGCGGTTTGCTTCTTGGACCCGATTCCTCTGTGTTTCGGGTCTGTGGTTTGCACGGGATTTTCAGGCGGGGGAAATGGGGTGGTGGTCGCCGGTGATGCAGGGTGATGATGAGCAGATGATGGTGGTGCTGTGGGTGGTCGTCTGGTGCGATGAGGGCGGCTGGTTTGTGTGTTTGGATGGAGAGAAAATGGGAAGAAGGTGCACAGGTTAGGGGGGATGGATGTGTTTGTGTGTGTTTGAGAGAAAACAGGCAGAGATGATCGTGCATGAAGGAGAAAAAGCTGAGAAAAATGGAAGGCTGAGATGCATTTGGGCAGAGATCCAACGGCTAGGGTTGATGGAGGGAAAATTAAATGAATATAAAAATAGGTAAATAGTTTAAGGTTGCTTTATTGGAATAGTATGGGCTTGGATGGGTGACACTTGTCACTCATCCACTGGTTTGATTTAAATATTAGTTTGGCACGGATTCCCATAATAAATTAATATTTTATTCCGTTGTCCTCAGTTCGTAAATTTCGCTAAAACGCTTCCTTGACCATAACTTCTTCATACGAACTCCGATTTCGGCGTGCCGCCTGTCTACGGATTCGTGACGTCCCGACCTACGTCATAGTCATGGGTCAAAGTCCAAATTATTTCCCGGGTCAAAAGTCAAAGTTTCCCCCCTTCAGGGGCAAAATAGTCTTTTTACATTAAAATATTATTATTCTCGGTTCGGGTCGTTACAATTAGTCTCCTCCAGAGGTCGAGGATCTTGAAGTAGTCACGGTGCACTACCTGAGATGAGTGACTCCGAGGAGAGGCTCAGGATCAGGAGTGCTTGATTATGATATCATCTCGCAAACAATAGATCCGGGCAGGCACCTCATGTTGATATCACCCCAGACGACGTTGAATTGGGTCTTGGGGAAATATTCGAATATGAGACCCCGAGTTGCACGCATAGCATTGGAAATCGTGACTGGTTTTGATATTGACATCGCGAATGTCGAGGCATCACAGATGCCTGAGGATTGGTTATAATGTGTGTGTTTTACTGATGCAGTATGTCCATATGTATATATATATATGTGTGTATGTGCATGATTTGATCTGTTTTCTTATGTTTTATCTTAAATACATGTTTGTAATAGATCTGTGATGCCTTGACAGGTTTTGCGTACCTGACACCCTACGTGGTAGGTTTTAGTACTTGTATTGTACTGACATATATATATATATATATGCTCGATCATGTGTAATAGATTCTGATCCCTTATCTGGGAATGTGGTAGTGTACTCTGTATGTTATATTTGAACCAATAAGGGTGTTTTCGGTATTTAGAGTATGCTTGTCAGACGGGAGCAGGGCACGTCCAACTGTAGCCCCAGAGGAACTGGGACGGGTCCTGTCAAAAATTCTGGGGGCAAAGCATCAATGCTCCTCATTTTCTAGAACTCAACCCATTATTCAGCTGCAAGCAGAGGTATACCATCCAAAAAAGAGACATAAACACCAAGAAGTTCATTTGACCTAACCACAAGCTCAGATCGAGGAACATGCTTATGCTTTTTCTCTAGCTCCAGCTCCAGCTCCTTAGTAGTGACTCCACTTCAACTCATCATACCCAACTTTTTCTCCTCATTTTCTTTTTGGAGCAAAGTTGTGGGGGCATATGATAACAAAGATTGTTCAAATCTTAATTGTTTGATTTCCACCTTTAGGAGCTTAACCAAATGTTCAAAAGGATTAACAAAAATTTTGCGCATGTTGGAAGACATCACTGGGCAAGAACAATCAGGAAATACCCCCGAATAGAATTGGAAGGCATTTCAGGACTTGACTTATCCTCAGGAGACATATCAAATCTCTGTTTGTTGTTCTTCTTCAGGATAGCAACAATTTTTGGACACATTGGAGCGCTCAACCACTCTTTGACCAAACTTTCAGAAAGCTTTCTATCATCCAAACTTTTCGATAATGAAAACTTCAAAATCCAGCTGATGATCAAAGGATGAAATTTTTCTTTCAATCACTGACTAGATTTTTACCCTTGAAATTTCTGAGAGCCTACATGGAAGAGCGTTTTTCGCCAAGCTCCACAAAATTCCAATCAGAAAGGCAATCCGATTGCAAACTTTCCATGCCTAAAATCTTCAAATCCCTCAAACTCCAAATCCTTTACTCGAAATGGACACCGACTACGCAAATCTTCATGCTCCCGTAATGCAAGTTTTCCAAATTTCTTTGAAAATTCACCTTGTCACATCTTAAAATGATCGATTTGGAAAAATAAATAAAACATCATTTGGATCATTACCAACGGATGTCTCGAATTTTCGAAATGAGCAAAAAAATGTAGGAATATGTTTAATTAGTCTCCAAGAATAAATGTATATATATACACAAATATATATATATATATATATATATAAAGTCAAGCTATCAAACATGCTTTAGTGACTCGGGCCCCCAACCGATGTCAACCAGTCAACTTGTGTCATGCGTGAATCGCAAGCACCTTCAACTCCCTAATAGCATAACGCCGCATGGCAACGCTATAGCACAGATGACAGTGCTGATTTTCGTACCAGCTAGCTAAAACACGTGCAGGGCCCGCCACGGTGAAGCACGCAATCGAAACTCATCACATGTCTACAACATAGCAATGGCTTCTACTCAGACGATGACACATAGCCGATGTAGAGTTCTTTCTACCCGACATGGGTGGCATAGATGTCAATCCACTTCCCAACTTCCGCACATGTGTTTCATGCTCTGAAATGCTCCAATAAAAACTAGCCACGTTGCAAAGTCTATTTCACAACCGATAGATTTGGTTGTCAATCCACGTGTTTGGTCCTTACAGCAGGTTGATGTCATCCTGACGTTAGTTTCCCATATCATCATTGTCCATTGCATCCAGATAAATTGCCATCAGCCCCTACTGCGGTCAGATGCACGTCGCCAAATATCAATTCTAGGCGCGCAAACAGTACAATGGCTCTTGACAGCAACACCACGCACCAGCTTCCCATCTTCGCTTATCGGCATGTCGCACGTACACACCTGTATGAGCCTCTCTCATTTTGCCACGTGGCAAAATATGAATTTCAGCGGACTTTTCCAATCTACTGCCGTCAACCACTACAAACTCCCTGCTTGTCATCGCCCCTTGCCTGAGCAGGGTAAACGTGCACTAGTCACTAGCACCACCATGCCTGACATTGTCTCTCAACAAGCTGACTTTGAGGGCCCCATGCCCAGCAAAGTTGTTTTAGTTCTCTACAGTCCAGCTATCCATTCCAAATATCTCCACATAATTTTTTCCTCAAATCAGCTATGGGGTCTTATCACCTGAAGAAAAAAAAAATATGAACATTACCTCCAAAGTCTTTGACAATTGAAATGTTCCCTCTTCCACTCAAAATAGTTGCCAACTACCCTATCTCTGACACTCATGTAGACAATGTCATCGTGACCTCTCCAGGATTTACGGCGTCTGACGGGACGAATCACATCATATGGGATGATAGTGTGGAAAACATTTCACAAATTATCTCAAAATATCTCAATGGGGCCCACGCCCGAAATATATTTTCATCAAATCTTTTTCCACAAAACCATCATAAAAACAGTGTTCAAAACATTTCACAAATCCAAGATTCTTCGAATCCTATCAAATCCAAACTCGTAAATCCATAACAGGGTCATAAACCCAAAATCTCATATCATAAGCAAAACTGGGCCACAAGCCCGATATATACCACGTTTCATTATACTCTAAGTCAAACCATAAACCAACTGAGACACATGCCCAAATATTATTTCCAAATTCAAAAACCATTTCACTAATCAAAACACTTTTCCAAATGACCTTTGATAGTAATACAAGTCAAAGTCAATAATCAACTGGGTCTCATACCCGAAATAGCATCTCACGCATCTACGTGAAATCATTCAAAACTGATCGTTAAATCCTCGATTTCCCACCTCTCTCTGAAATCAAATCACATAAATCACATGTACGTAGAAACTCGGCCTCAGTCCAAGTATCACATAAAATATAAATCTCAAAATACGTGCATAATAACATTTTCTATGAAATGCCAAATTATATTTAAATCGTATGCAATCAATGCATCTCAAATCATGTTCATAAAACATATAAAAAATTTATGCATGCATCATTTTATAAAGAAAAAATCCACTCACAGACCGTCTATGTTGCGCACTCACAATCCGCGTCGTAAGTTACTCCGAGGCTAATCCAAAGTCTCCAGAATGTCTGGACCTGTCCAAATCATACCAAAATATCACTATCAACCTATACAAGTCCAAATCATAAACCCTCAAAACTTTTTAAACATTAAACATGTCCCAAACATGCTTCCTGAGGCTTAAAACCTCCAAATGACCTATCAAACGATCTCTGATCGACCTAAAACCATCACCATTGGATTCAGAACGTCAAAACCTGTTGAACAAAATCAGTTTGACCTTAGAAATTCGTGCCCATGCGCCCTCATGCGCTAGTCCAACCTCTCACGAGCCTGGTCAACGCCAGTCATTGCTGACATTACGCCAATCACCGCGAACGTTACCCTAACAACTCTAACATCTGACAGCTCTGACAACATGACACATGTCACTCCCTGATTGGTGCCATGTGTCATTGACAACTTTGATATCTCTCTAACACACTACCACGTAGCACCATCCCACTAGTTCACGTGGTCTCACAATGCTGACTTGGACCTACCACATCAGCTGCCACGTCACCTGACGAATCCTGACACCCTACCACGTGGTACCCTCTCACTGGTCCATATGGTCTAACAAGTTTGATGTGGCATTACCGCGTCAGCTACTGACTGGATTGACACTTGTCCACTTGTCACCTTCTGGTTGTACACAAGGCCTGGCAAGGATGATGTGGACTGCCACATCATCACCTTCAACCTCTAGCGAGTCGACCCAAACGTCTTTAACGAGTCGTTCGACTCGTGACCCTGACACTATCGTAACTCACTCAATTTGTAACCTTTTTCACCATTTTTTCTTCTTAATGACTCGCCTAGTTCCTAAAAAAGGATCTACGACCTTAAAACCACAAAACAAGAATCGAAATTACATGTGTGAATTCAAACCTTCACGACCAAGCTTCAAAAGACCTTCCAGGGCTGTCTAGTAGCCCATTCTCTGTGTTTCTTGGTTCTGTGAGCTCGCATGAACTCCCAGAAGACCACTACAGCTTTATTTTCCAATCATAACGTCAAAAAATAAAAAACCAATCCACCAAAGTTTTACAGTTTACGGGTTTTACCGGGGTTCTACGGCCAACAGCTCCGACGTGGCTCCGCTGTCCTCCTCCAGTATCTCAGTCCATCTCTATCTCTCTCAGGTCAGAACCAGATGAGGGGGTGATGGTTTTGGTTTTGGAGTGGGTTTTGGTTTTGGATCGAAATGGAAGAAAGGAAATGGTAGATGCGTGTATGAAACGTGTGGATCAATGGATGGGTAACACTTGTCACCCATCCATTGGTTTGCAGAAGATATTTTGGGTCCCAATTTTAAATCCCAATGTCAACTCTTCTCGATTTTTGTGCAACTGTGAATGGTATAAAAAACCATCCTTGACCCATAAATTTTCCATACGATGTTCAATTTTGACGTGTCACCTGTCTACGGACTCGTATCGTCTATATCTACATAATGGACCTCGGTCCACGAGCCATTGACCTCACAGGTCAAAAGTCAACATTTTACCCTTTCCAAAGGTAAAATTGTCATTTTATCTCGATTGTTCGATAATCCTCGATTAATTCTGATTAATCCTCGGTAATTTGCAATTAATCCTTAATTAATCATGTAGGTTCGAGACGGGTGGTTACAATTTTCCCCCTTAACGAATTTTTCCCTCGGAATTCAAATCGACTCCAATTCGTACCAAAACTGGGGAAATCCAATCCTACCTCCAACTCTAGGTACACGTGAGACTCTATCCACAGTATGCACCAACATCAACGTCACATGACGTTAATGAAAATCCGATGGTCAATGTTGAACTCAACATATCCTCTGAGACCGTATCCAAGAGTGACCTATCGTCACTAAAAACCTTCAATGCTCAATCTCAAGTCTCGATCGAGCCATCGACATTCGTTGATCTCACCTGTCACTCATGCAGGTGTACTCAGAGTCCAATCTGACCATCCTGCTCTACCAAGCTAACATCTTGCTCAACGTTCAATCTATCAATTCTATTCAGCCGACAATCTACTCAGTATTGATCAAGTTGACATTCGACTCAGCATCCAATCTGTCAATGATCAAGCTAACAGCCCTGCTCAGTAGGAGCATCACAAATCGTCTGTCACTAGACGGCCTCCAACCATAAATCACACGCACGACACGCCATCGTGACTAGCTGGTAACTCACGGATCCACGATTACCACTCGAATCACTATCGAAAAACTCGACTCGCTCTAAAGTCCTATCAGGGTACCTCGTGTCACTCAGCAACAACGATGTGATCCTAAATCCTCTTGAGTCCCAAACTGTCATCTCACTCATTCTCTCCATACACATAGGATGTATCTTGACCCCATCGTATACTTTCTCTAGCTGAGGCAATCGCAATCATAACCACTATGTTTCCTCTGGCCCATCATGGCCCTGAGCTCCATGGTCGTACAATCACTTAACCTTCTCAAAACCACTCTTCACTAGCGCACAGTATTCGATGTCCAATCCTCATTCTCAATGTACAATCAACATCGGACCTCGTCCGATTACCATACCATGCTCATCTCAGACTCAATTTGATGATCGTACTACATCAGTCAGACTGGTCAATACTCAGCAGTCTCGCTATCAAACATGTGAGTAGTGCACGTTGAGCACGTACCAATATCCACACCCCGAACATAGCTCAGGTCTAATCCCTCTATTGGATCACAACAAACGGGAATTCAATCCAATCATCATCTATCTCATCTATCAGATTGGGATGGCAGCCCAACACTAGATCACGTCTGTCTGATCCCAGACCTAAACAAATCAACTACTAAATCCACTTTTCGTGGAGTTCTTCTGGTCATTCATCCAACACTGGAGATGTGTCCAACACATACTCATCGAGAACTCCAAAGACTAACTGACTCACGTCTACTAAGATGTACCAATCCAACCCTCGACCTCCATCTTGATGATGCAGAGGGTCAGATCCTGAAGTCGTGTTATCCACCACTAATCCAACATATGTGTCTCACTGGAATACTGTCCAATAACACCCCATAGTCATCCACCACCAGTACAATCCCTCCATCTGGAGCTCCAACAGCAAACATCGATGAATAGTACAAATCAGAACTAACGAGCCTGCATACATCTTACTCAAGGCATCGGCTTCTAGACTCATCTTTTCTCGAATGATACTCAATGTACCGTCAATATCTCTCAATCAGCTCTAGCTGTCTCCTTAACCTCGAGTTCCACTCCTTCGGATTACCGACTCATAAGGCTCCCTGATCTCTAAGATCCTGCTCATCCCTTGAGGAGATAGTGAATCCAACTCGCATGCACAAGGGCCACGGTGGAAAAACTCCCACCTGATTGACTCCTTTCTGAGTCAATCTCATCAACAAACTGTAATCACAGGGAAAACCTTCACCTGACAATCAATAACACTCATCCATTCTGAGTGAATCCAATCTTAATCATCATAATTGGTCGACGCCAATCCCAAACTCTTTCTCAATCCACAACCAACTCGATTCTCGACCACCCCGATCCACATTCATCGCGATCCACGGCCGACTCGATCCACACTAGCTTTACCTACCAACATAACATAACCCATAACACCAAAACGGGTCTACCAAAACTGATACTCACTCATCACGTTAGGTGACGCCAAGAACATTCCGCTCCTCAAGTCATTCAGATTCTAGTCCACAACCAATTTGACTTCTACCTGGGTGACATGTCCATGAAACCCATAAGTGATGAAGAAAGTTCACTAAGAACTTCCAGGATAAGGATTTCTGTTCACATTGTCTAGCTACCTCATCAAATCTAACTCTCGAAGTTCTATCGAATTTTGACAAAGAACATTGGGTCTCCTAAAAGTGACATTCCAAGCAAACTGAACCCCAAATCCACTAAATTCAATTACAGGGCTTAGTCGGAAAAACTTCACTAGGTGGCAACCATACAAATCCTCCAATGGCTCATCAGGGAAACTCGGCACAACCAACTCTCTCCAAGCTCACTGAGCTAACTGGGGACATCACAGCAAGTGTCCCACGTCCCTAATGACCATACGGTCGTATCCTCCTGGCCTCCAAGCCTTAACTCACTCAAACATCAACCACATGTCCTGGGAACCAATCTGTCTTACCACGTTACCCAGCCCGTACAATCTCGGTTGACCAAACTACACCCAACGTAGTACTGGTCGGAGTGCTAGCTAGCATGCCCCAACTCTATGGAATCAACTCTTGCACACAACACTCGTGCAATCTGTCCAAAGATAGCTAGAATACCTGCCACCAATCCAGGCATACCCCGTTTCTCCAGTAATCTAACCCAACAAGGAGGATACTGTGATCTCACTGAGCCACTCAGGATTCTCTCCGTTCTGCTCAACAAACACCACAATCGAATTATTTCCACTCGAAGATTCAAATTGCTCCTAGCTCCTTGACATTTGCAACTTCTAGATGCATCCGGCGTCATCTCGAATCATCTGATCGCTGCCGGATTCTATCCAACTCATCTCAGTAGAGATGGTGTGGCATCTCCAAACAATCGCCACCAACGAAACCTCATCGTCTCTTTCGTCACTGTAACATGAGCATACCATGAAAAAATCCCAAACCTCTACTCGTATCGAGCTACCATCATATATCATGCTCATGCCGGAGAACTCCGCCTCTCGAGATAAACTTTATCTCTTGAGATACACTCCACCTCTTGAGATACTTCAACTCCCTCGTATCTCGATAAGACTGGGTTGAAAATAACGTAAAAACATTCCTCGAACGTCGCCGAACTCTCACTAATCTCGTCCACGTCCATCGATAGCAATGTCTGCCACAAACCTCGTGCAGACCAATCCACAAAACACACCGCTACGAGTACCAAACGCTCTGTTAGTCATGAGCACAACTCAACTCGACATCTGTAGAATCCACTCAGTGCATATAATCCACTGATCGGCCCACTCTGGGATCCGATCCACAAGTACCACTCTTCTAGTAACTTGTTCAACCATTCTCAACTAAGGTCATCAAAGACCTCGGCTGCTACTAGGAGCACATCCATCCTGACCAATCATCGGTCCTGACAGCTCTAACAACATGACACGTGTCACTCCCTGATTGGTGCCATGTGTCACTGATGTCTAACATCTCTCTAACACACTGTCACGTGGCACCATCCACTAGTCCACGTGGTTTGATAATGCTGACGTGGACTTGCCACGTCACCTGACAGATCCTGACACCCTGCCATGTGGCCCCTCTCACTAGTCCATGTGGTCTAACAAGTCTAACGTGGCACTGCCACGTCAGCTGCTAACTAGACTGACACTTGGCCACGTGTCACCGTCTGGTTAGCCATATGGCCTGACAAGGATGACGTGGACCGCCACATCATCACCTTCAACCTCTTCTTGGGTCGACCCGAACCTCTCTAACGGGTCGTTCGACCCACGACCCTGACCCAGTCGTAACTCGCTCAATTCGCAACTTTTTTCCAGCATTTTTCTTCCTAATGACTCACCTACTTTCCAGAAAGGGATCTATGACCTTAAAACCATGAAACAAGAATGAAAATTACCTGTGCGAATCCAAACTTTCACAGCCAAGCTTCGAACGTCCTTCCAAGGCTGTCCAGTGGCCCATTCTCTGTGTTTCTTAGACCTGTGAGCTTGCATGAACTCCCAGAAGACCACCACAGCTGTAATTTCCAATTATAATGTCTAAAAATCAAAACCCAATCCACCAAAGTTTTACGGTTTACAGGGTTTACTTGAGTTTTACGACCAGCAGCTCCGTCGTGGCTCCGTCTTCCACCTCCAGCATCTCAGTCCCTCTCTGTCTCTCTCTCAAGTCAGAACCAGGTGAGTAGGTGATGGTTTTGGTTTTGGGGTGTGTTTTGGTTTTGGATCAAAATGGAAGAAGGGAAAATGGTAGATACTGACAGGACCCATCCCAATCCCCCCGGGATTAGTGCGGGATGACCCTGCTCCCGTCTGACGCGGAGTGTCAAACAAGGGATAATTTCGACATTTGCCCTCCCGGGCTATCAGAGTACGCCAGGATCCAGAGGAGGTATGTGATATCTCGGTCTCTGCTACAGTCCACATCCGATGTCAACCAGAAGGGCAGTCAAAACATTAAAACCTGTGAGTGGACAAAACAAGAATTTATAAAAACATTTCATAAGAAGACATTTGTACCCTTCACTAAAAAGCATACATGCATTCGAAAACTATTTATCCAGAAAAATCATAATGAAATCAAGTACACGGGCCACTGCCCAAATCCATAAGGGACTCAGCCCAAATCAGAAGAAACTAACCAAACGGGTCACTGCCCAAAACCTGTGTAAACACACATCATATATCATATCATATAGCATACATCACACAACCAATCCTGTCACGGTTTCCAAAGCTACGCCAGTGCTACCCAGGTCTCAATCCGAGTCTTCTCAAAGTCAAGATCAATGTCCGCAGACCACTGACCCTACCCGAGGTAATAGTAATCATAGGCTTCCTGAGAGTAAGGAACCCAACTGGGGGGTGACTCCACTCAGTCGGTGCTCCGTGACTACTCCGGGGTCCACCCAGGCCAACGACCCTCCCCGGAGGAGATAATAGAAGTAAAGGAAGGTATATGAATACATATATATACATAACATAAACGTTCATGCCCGGTTCCCTTGAACCGTCATGATCCATAAAATCCATAACAAGGGTTCATGCCGGTTCCCATAAACCGTTATGAACCAGAATGACCTTTCCAGAGTTCATGCCGGTTCCCATAAACCGTCATGAACTTGGAAATCCATCTAGGGTCCCTGGCCCGAAATCATCAGTGTAAAACAACTGGGTCTCGTGCCCGAACATATGACTCAACTAGGCACCGTGCCCGATATCTAAGGGTCAGTCACGACTCCGATCATAGTGATGCGTGCAACCATCCATCCAGGACCGCTCTCAATCCTAGTATGTCGCCGTGAACGAATCAACCGACGCGACCACCACAAGATCATGGTGCACTCATTACCGATCGATATCCTGAACCGTCAGCACTCCGAAGTCGAGCCTCCCCAGGCTGCCCGACCACGAATCGTGCATCGTGACCTCTCCGGAAGGAACACATCCCAATCCGGAGGCGAGCGTCGTATCGTCGATCGTCGTCGAAACACGTGTACACTAGTACACCCACTAACTAGAACAACACCTACTCGTCTGCAGCCAGACGTACCACTAACACTCACGTCGCATCGACTACATTCGACCATGTCGAATGACCCTATCCATACGTTCCGAATTGACACTACTTGTCAAATCTACCAAGTCGTTGACACAACCACTAAACGATTCCCTACTCAATCACCAAACTATCCCGATATCTACTCCCACTAAGAGTCATCAGACCTCACACCGCGATCCACGCTGACACCTCCTATAAACTGTCACCACTTGACAGTCGCCAATCGAAAACTGTCACTATACTCACTCGTGGTTACTCTAACCACCAACTCACTCAACCATGGGTAAACACTCACCCACAAAGCATTTCACTCAATCTGTGTGTAACTAGACCCATCAGAAATACCATGACCCTCTGCACAGTATCCAATGTCTAGTTCACGACCTCGACTAATCCAATGGTATCGGAACCAATCCGTCTACCAACACGCTTACCAACATACTACCGGTATAACCTATATACCGTCACCTGACACGACAAGTACACCCAGTATCGTATCTCGAATAACGCACAAGGTACGTACATCTACCCATCAATTAGCTTACAACCACGACGACCACAACAATAACAACAATAACACGACCACACGATGACCTAGGTGGTAGTCAAACACATTTCACTAATGGAGTCCATTTGTCCAATCCCGGACTAGACAAATCGAAACTCCAACTCAAACATCCATTTCCAAATCCGAATCCGAAATCATCATTCCGCAAACTAGTATCAGGAATGACCATTCCGAACCCAAATCCATAAAAAGAAAATCCACAGTCAAGCTCTAGAATCAAATCCTGAATCGTCACCCAGAATCCGATTGTAAAACCCAAATCCAGAAATCCTCTTTCAAGTTCCAAAATCAAATCCTGAATCGTCATCCAGAAATCTGATTCCAAAACCCGAAATTTCGTTCACGTCTACCAAGACGCACCATATCCGAACCTATCGGATACCTGTTCAAACGATTACCACATTACCATCGATTGACTTCATAGGGAAGCCAATCCCAACATCAACACATCTAAGGCTGACCCAATCCGACCTCGTCGGAAAACTACTCATCGGACAACTACTCAGGCGAGTAGTAAGCCATATGGGATTTACCTCGAAAAGAAGTTCAGTCCCAACATGCTCCACTCAAACATCCAAGTATGAGCGATAAACTCTCCACCAATCTGGATCATCAAGATCACGATCCAGATCCTATCATTACATCACCCGACCATGAATGTCACAATCGAGTATCGTCACAATGTCCAAGGTCCACAACATCACAGTCTCGATCCCCATCGGGATCCACATAAGCTCACTCAGCTAACAATCCATCTGATGACCCAAGGCAAATCACGGGTCCATCAACCAATACACGATCAGTGTACTAGTGGCAACCAACATCACCTAACGTTATCTATCGTCATCTACATCGTCAACATCATCTACCATCATCAATCATGGTAGAATTTGAGAAGTCACCCAAAATGACTTCGAAATACCCATTGTCAATGCGGAAAACCCGCATTCCACTCGTCGCCTCAATCGTAACCTCTCGCGATTCCGAAATTCCAATAAGATTGGAAACAACATACACGGACATCAACCACGTGTCCCTTAACCAATTTAACTTTGTCTGAGATTCACTCTCGAACCACAGATACCGAACATATGTGTAACTCGGTGGAGTCACATCCTGACTCGTAACTCACCGTCATCACAATCACCGGCACCAGCACCAGTACTAGTACCAATATCATCATCTGTCAGCATCAGCACACAAGCATCCACACTAGCATCAGCACTAACACTAGCACACCGTGTGCAAACTGACAACTCTGGATCTCCGCTCACACCGAGCGACGACCCCGATTCCCAACAACCGTAACTACAACCACTCTCGATAGTAGCGCCCACCTCAGACTCGCGCAGACCTCACTACCAGACATCACTATCGAGACTCCGCATCCAACAGAATCAATTGAGCGTACCAACTACTTCGTATCCCCACTCCGGGATTCCATCGACAAGTACCAACCCTGATAACTTGCCCAACCAATCAATAACCAGTCGTAACTCGACTCAACCACTGTCGTCTACCAGGTCACCCATGACCTTAGTTGTACCAACAATCCATCACAACTGAAGTAGCACGACAACCAACTAGGTCAAACCGATAAGTACAATCCCGACTGCGAAGTGCAGTCCCAACACAAGCTGATATGACTAGACCGACTAACGAACCCCAAATCCGAATAGTCGTCAAAGTCACACCACTCGCCAACTCACGTTTTCGAACCATACACCCAAAGTAGGGTTCCACGATTACACCTAGAGTTCCACTAAACCCAACTGCATAAGGCAGTAAAATCAACAATCTGACCGACTCTGCGGTCTTGACATCGTAAGGACGTCAATCCAATCATACCGTCAATCCAACTAGGATTCCACAAATCCGACCGCTAACTACCAGGAGCAGTAAATCCATTTAACTCAACAATATTCGAACATCGATGGTCATAATTCCCAACCAGTCGTCGGAACCGATCCTACGACATCGCGAAGACGATCCTAACTAACCATCTCACGATCAAAATCTATAAGAATACGTTTATCCCTTTGTAGGGTCCCACACTGTCATCCACGACAGAACTATGGCAATCCCGGCATCGAATGCCGAACTAAGACATTCCACGATCCAATCCTACTAACTATCGTATCGGCACCCCAACTGTCAGGTTGATCACGAACTGTAGCACATTGAGATATCACATCCTCGACCTGCATAATACTCCAAGAGCTCCGCGGTTGCTCGAATAGAGACAACCATGCTCTGATAAGCAATCCTATGCTCTGATACCACGCTGACAGGACCCATCCCAATCCCCCCGGGATTAGTGCGGGATGACCCTGCTCCCGTCTGACGCGGAGTGTCAGACAAGGGATAATTTCGACCTTTGCCCTCCCGGGCTATCAGAGTACGCCAGGATCCGGAGGAGGTATGTGATATCTCGGTCTCTGCTGCAGTCCACATCCGATGTCAACCTGAAGGGCAGTCAAAACATTAAAAAATGTGAGTGGACAAAACAAGAATTTATAAAAACATTTCATAAGAAGACATTTGTACCCTTCACTAAAAAGCATGCATGCATTCGAAAACTATTTATCCAGAAAAACCATAATGAAATCAAGTACACGGGCCACTGCCCAAATCCATAAGGGACTCAGCCCAAATCAGAAGAAACTAACCAAACGGGTCACTGCCCAAAACCTGTGTAAACACACATCATATATCATATCATATAGCATACATCATATATACATATAATTCACACAACCAATCCTGTCACAGTTTCCAAAGCTACGCGCGTGCTACCTAGGTCTCAATCCGAGTCTTCTCAAAGTCAAGATCAATGTCCGCAGACCACTGACCCTACCCGAGGTAATAGTAATCATAGGCTTCCTGAGAGTAAGGAACCCAACTGAGGGGTGACTCCACTCAGTCGGTGCTCCGTGACTACTCCGGGGTCCACCCAGGCCAACGACCTTCCCCGGAGGAGATAATAGAAGTAAAGGAAGGTATATGAATACATATATATACATAACATAAACGTTCATGCCCGGTTCCCTTGAACCGTCATGATCCATAAAATCCATAACAAGGGTTCATGCCGGTTCCCATAAACCGTCATGAACCAGAATGACCTTTCCAGAGTTCATGCCGGTTCCCATAAACTGTCATGAACTTGGAAATCCATCTAGGGTCCCTGGCCCGAAATCATCAGTGTAAAACAACTGGGTCTCGTGCCCGAACATATGACTCAACTGGGCACCGTGCCCGATATCTAAGGGTCAGTCACGACTCCGATCATAGTGATGCGTGCAACCATCCATCCAGGACCGCTCTCAATCCTAGTATGTCGCCATGAACGAATCAACCGACGCAACCACCACAAGATCATGGTGCACTCATTACCGATCGATATCCTGAACCGTCAGCACTCCGAAGTCGAGCCTCCCCAGGCTGCCCGACCACGAATCATGCATCGTGACCTCTCCGGAAGGAACACATCCCAATCCGGAGGCGAGCGTCGTATCGTCGATCGCCGTGCACATAGCACCCGTCGCGACCACGATTTAGACCCGAAGGTCGTAAATAGCGTCATATGCCCGAGACCAAACCAAATGGGTCTCATACCCGAGTTTATCCTTTTAGAAATCCAAAACCTTTTCATTTAGACCAATAAAGAAATACAGACCCGTATAAGCACCGTATAAGGCCGAAACCTCGAAATACGTGCTTACACATAACCACATACAAATGCACCCATGGCATCATCAAACATGTAATAAAACATATAATAAACATTTATACATGCACCAATTTAGAAAACAAGGTCCACTCACAGACCGTCCGAGCTGCCGCCTCTATTTGCGTGCCATACGGCTCCCCGAGCCGATCACCATCACCGGGACTCCCAAACCTGTCCAAATTTTAATAGAAGGTTACTAACTACTTAATTAACCTCCTACCAAAGCCCCGTAATTTTTCCAAACTTTTAACTATTTTTAAACTCGAACCTAAACCTTCCGATGCCCCGAAACATATCGAGACGGTGTCCGATCGACACGAAACCAATCCCAAAAGGTTCGTTACATCGAATAGATGATTTCACATGTTGGAACTTTCCCCAAAATATCCCCCAAGCGCCCGCACGCGCCGCCTGAAGTGGTTGTGCGTGGGCTTCACGCGCCAGCTACAGTACCCGTCTTCAACCTCGCACAACCGGTCCGGGCCGGCCGGTCCGGTCCAACCCCTGCAACTGGACCGGTGTAACCGGTCCAAGCTCATTCCAGCCCAGTTTTTCACCGATTCCACTCCTAATCGATCCTAATCTTCATATAATCGTCCTAGGAACCTAACCTAATTAATTAGAGACCCTAAAACAACCTAAACCCGACCGGTCCAAAAAGTCCCTCACGGTTCGATTTTCCCGAAACCTCCCAGGGCTTCCCCGACGTCCAACCTTCATCCAAACCTTCCTAAAACAATCATAGGAACCTATTTACTTCAACCCAAACATCCAAATCGACCCCTAACAAGCAAAATCGAAAAAATGAATAAAAAGGTTAAAACCGATTACCCGATCGATTTTTCCTCCTCCTCCGTCCCCGGTGGCGCCGTCCTGGCCGGCCACCATCATCCACTCCATCCTCAGCTCACTCTCTGCCTCTCATCCATGATTATAGGGTCAAGGTTTTGGGGAGAAATGGGATCGGTTTTTGGTTTGGAACAAAAATGGAAAATGGATGCACGGTTAAGGGGTTTGATGCATGAATGAAGTATGGGGTCCATTGGATGGGTGACACTTGTCACTCATCCATTGGGCATCAAGACAAATATCTGGCCCCACTAGAGACAAAACTGCACTTTTTGTCTCGTAAAATGTGTCGTCGGGAATAGTATCCTGAAACTTCCGTGAACCGTAACTTCGCCGTCGAACGTCCGAATTCGACGTGCCGCCTGTCTACAGATTCGTATCGTCCTTATCTACGTAACGGTCTTTGGTCGGACCTCCCGGTCAAAAAGTCAACATTTGCCCCCTTTTAACCAAAATTACCAAAATGCCCCTAAACTTCCCAACGTCATAACTTCTTCCTCGAACGTCGGATTTGAACGTGCCACCTGTCTATGAACTCGTGACGTCACAAACTACGTCACGGTCATCGGTCAAAGTCCATTTGACCGTCCGAACGAAAAGTCAACGTTTTGCCACGACTAGGGGCAAAACGGTCATTTTGCATCGTTCGTCCGATTTCACCTAACTAATCACGGATTAACCTCACTAATCGTGATTAGTCACTAATCTAATCTAGGAATTTGGGACGGGTCGTTACAAGATGCATGTATGAAAGGTGTGGAACAATGGATGGGTGACACTTGTCACTCATACATTGGTCTGCAGAAGATTTTTTGGGTCCTAATTTCAAATCCCAATGTCAACTCTTCTCGATTTTCATGCAACCGTTAATAGTATGAAAAATCGTCATTGACCTGTAACTTTCCCGTACGACGTTCGATTTCGTCGTGCCACTTATCTACGGATTCCTATCGTCTCGATCTACATAATGGATCTCGGTCCACGTGCTATTGACCTCTCGGGTCAAAAGTAAATATTTTTCCCTTTCTAGGTGCAAAATCATCATTTTATCTCGATCGTCCGATAATCCTCGATTAATTTTGATTAATCCTCGATAATCCGTAATTAATCAAGTAGGTTCGAGACGAGTCGTTCCACGTGGCATCACCTCATTTACCACATGGCCTGACAGCAATGACGTGGCATGCCACGTCATCATCTTCTACCTACAGACGGGTCAACTCGTGACCCTGTAACCGGTTAATCGACCCGCGACTCGACCCGACTCGTTCTTCCTCCTCCGACCACCAAAACTCACCATTTTTTACCTACTTTCTCGTCTCTAACCTAAGAACAAGAATATGGGCTTAAAATGGAAGAACACACCTTAAATCTCCTGGTCCAAATCGATTCCTCACGGCCAAGCTTCAACACAAACCCAACACGATTCTAGCAGTCTTTCTCCTTCTTTTTTGTTCCTGTGGACTCGTCCAATCCCAAGGAATCAAACCCAAGCATAAGAATGGCCTCACAACCAATCCAAACCCAAATCCAAAAATTCGGCAAAAAGGGTTCTCAGATTTACCTGGTTTCTAGGTTTCAAGCAGCCCCTCCGTGCCTCCATCGTCATCGACCGTCACCATCAGCCTCTCCCTCACTCTCAGCTTCTCTCAAGAAACACGAAAAGATGAGGAAGATTATAGAAAATGGTAGGGTTTAGGTTTTCGGGTAAATGAAGAAGGAAGATATGTGAGATGCATGTATGTGGGAAGCAGGGTTAATGGGATGAGTGACAAGTGTCACTCATCCATTGGTCTATTTTAGATATTTTAGGGCCCAATTTAAATTTCCAAAAGTCAAATGCCTCGTAAAATGTGTAATCATAAATAGTTCGTAAAACCTTCCTTAACCCGTACCTTCCCCTTCCGATGTCCGATCTCGACGTGCCGACTGTCTACAGACTCGTAACGTCTTGATCTACGTAATGGGTTTTGGTCAAATTCCTAATAACCTCTCAGGTCAAAAGTCAACATTTAAACACAATATATATATATATATATATATATATATATATACAAGGGAAAAAATGTCATTTTACATTCAACTTTTCGAATTTCTAGGTCGTTACATGAACCCTCTAGGGCCGTTGTATGATGTTCGGAGTTAAACGAGATATGGAGACATGATCGAGGATGTGAATATCCCTTATCTGACAAAATTTGTCAGACGGGAGCAGGTATGGTCCCACTTACGTGGAATTAGGGACGATTCATGTCATTTAATGAGAAAATTAAGTAAGGATGAGTTACAAACTCAATTCCAAGTCTAACTTGTACCAACTAGATAAGACGTGTTGAACCCAGTGGAATTTTCCATCAACAATAACAATACAAGAAAAGATGGAGTCCAACTCCAAATATGATTTATTAGGACAAATAAAAATTTACATCTCTTAGGATTCCTTGAATTCCTAAGCGATATGGGGGAATTTGTGGAACAATCACTGAAAATTTAGGGAGCTGCCACGTGACCCACAATACCCAAAATGTCTAAATTACCCATGGTAATGACATTTACTGCTCATAAACACCTACACATTAAATAACATTCTACCAGCTGAATATATTATTTAATCGAGTTAAAACATCAATGATATTAATATTCTCTCCGAGAATTAATTATCATTATTCCTAATAATGAAAAATTATTATTAAATCCTCTTAATTGTCATCATTATTAAGTCGTTTTATCGCTTCTTAAATTCTTGTGATTTCTCTCTCAAAGCAGACTTAAGTATTAAAGTATTCTTAGTCGAACAACCCCCCGAGGCTTCGATCAAGGCAAACGATAACTTCTTATTTGCTGTTTGCAGGGATCAATGAGACTTTTGCGAGTGTATACGATTTTGGCTTGAACACATATATATAATCGAAACTGTTTATTCTCTAAATAATTCATTTCGGTAAAAAAAAAAAACAAAATTTGAGTTCATTTAGTAATTTATATATATATATATATATATATATCAATTAAATGGATTGTTTGCAATGAGAATCTTAATTCTTATCAAAATCGTTGGATCATTTGATCAACATGAATAACTAAATGACGTCAAATTTTGTTAATTTCTTAGAAAATGAAATTGACATAGTGATTTAGATCACCAATAGTTCAAATTACTATAAATGTACAAAAACAATTCGATAAATCAAAAGTGTGGAATAAAGATATCCCACCGAGGTGAGATGTAAATATTTTCCTTAAATAAATTTTTTTTATACATTAAAAATATAGAATACCTTCAACTAATATAGAATAACTTTATTTGTTTTGGTCAATACGCAATTGAATTATTGGAGCTGGATTTTTTCTCAATTTTGCCATTTGCTTTACAAATTCTTCAAGGACATGGGTGATGGGTTTGGCGAGAATGCTATGGTGGTGACACTTTTTTAGGGTTTTAGATTTTGTGGGTTTAGTTTGAAATGTTTTAGAATTTTGCCAAATTTTTAGTAATGCGGGATGTTTAATTATTTGTGGTGATGTTGCTTGTGCTAGTAATGACTTGTTAGGCTATTAGCTTGTTCGGTTTATTGTTTTTTTTTTCTTTCCAAATTTGATATTGATATATCAAATATGATAATTATTTTGTTGTTTGTTATTATATAATTAATAAAAAAAATTCATTATGATAAAAAAAATTATTAGCTAATGATTACTTATTACTAATTTGCTTATGTATAAATTCTATATTAACGAGATTTACGGAAGATTAAGTCTCGAAATCAATTCATTTGATTCATAAACTTTAAGAGTTTTCTTTAATATTATATATGTCGACAAAAAAGTTAGGGTTTAATAAACAGTGAATGGTACAGTGTAGCCTGTAGGGCAAGCAACAGTCATTATGAGAGAAAGACAAGGTGCATCTTATATCCACGTTGGGATAAGTTTCTGACTTTCATTGGCCGTAGCCATATGTTCATTGGTGTTCGGTACCGTCTCTTCTGTCAGAGGACAATCTGTATTAATGAACACTTAACAACAATGATAAGTACTTTTAAACCAACCACCAATCAACGGCAGTGATGTCTTTGATCAAATATGAGATTGGATCTATATATCAGTCAAACATTTGTCGGTAACAATTCTTAAATGGGATTAATGTGTTCTTTGATCTCGTTTGTTACACTGTATTATACTGATTATATCAGTCGGATTAATTAATTAATCTGTCTATTAGATAAACTGAGTATTTATTCGGGCGTTTGATACTCTACTGATTTAAAATACTGACTATATTAAATTGATTGGATTGTAATTATAATAGTCAATAAAAATATTTATATCATAAATATTGATTATGTATATTATTATTATTTATTTTAATTAATTATTGATGTATTATCATTATTACTATTATTTACTAAATTATTATATTATTTTATTTTATTTTTATTGCAATGTATTATTATTATTATTATTATTACACTTTTCAATATTACTAGTCATCTAATTATTTAATGAAAACAATTTCGAGGATATTATTTTAGTGTG
This sequence comes from Prinsepia uniflora, assembly GCA_032719365.1. Classification (NCBI taxonomy): domain Eukaryota; kingdom Viridiplantae; phylum Streptophyta; class Magnoliopsida; order Rosales; family Rosaceae; genus Prinsepia; species Prinsepia uniflora. Next base: position 63,028,252 of record CM064871.1, on the reverse strand, counting down.
TCTGAACTGTGTAAAGACACTCAACCATATTAATTTATGCGATGGCTAATAAATACAAATGATACGAAACATTGATTTTTTATTATATTATATATTTCATCTAGTTTCTTAGACAACATATCAAATGTAACCTTTGTGTTTTAGAAACTCCGTTGATAACTTGATCTTTTGATATAATGGTATTAAAAGAATGAGGATTGTATATTTTGAGCGTCAATTTCGTTTTTTAATATGAGATGAATTCGAAATTATTCATTATATCATTACAAGGAATAGGGATTCCGACAAACATGTGTTCGTCGGGCAACCTTACATGTTCGTCGGGCCGAAACTAATGTAACGAATGTTTGTTGGGCAAAGGGTCGTCGCCTCAAGCTTGTGAGGCAAACCTTTACCCGACGAACAAAATGTGTTGGTTGGGTAAAAGTGTCCAGTGGCCCAACAAATAACAATCGTCACAGCTAATTCGTTGCTCGCGTAAAAGGCAATTTTTGATTGTCTGATGAACATATGTTCGTAGGGCAAGGTTTGGCCGACAAACGCTTTATTCGTCAGGAAAATTAAACCAATAAAATGTTGTTTTTTTAAATGAAATTTGTTTTAATGGTTCCCAACGAACATATGTTCGAAAGGCAAGGTTTGGCTGACAAACGTTTTATTTGTCAGGCAAAATAAACTAATAAAAAATTGTTTTTTTTAAATGAAATTTGTTTTAATGATTTTGTACATTGAATATATAAATTTTAATAACATATGAAATTATTATATTTATCATCTAATTAAATTTAAAATAAAATAAAATTCTCAAATTAAAAAAAAAAAAAAAGAAGATAAAAGTCTTAAAATAATAAAAAGAAATAATTCTACAAAAGTCATAAAAGTCTTAAACATAATAAAAAGTCTTAAACATAATAAAAAGAAATAGTTCTAGAAAATTAACAAGTCTCAAACATGGTAATACATAAATCTAAAAGTTCGGCGACTGGTCGGAGTGCGATGCTGGATGCTGGGGTGGCTGATCAGGCTGCAAGGTTGGCTGCTGTGGCGACTGACCGGGATGCAAAGCTTGTTGTTGGGGTGGCTGGTCATGTTGCGGAGTTAGTTGTGTAAGCGACTGGTCAGGATATTAGGCTGGTTGTTGAGGCAGCTAAATACCTTGCATTTGGGCAAACTGAAACACCTCTGGGGGAACCGCCAAATTATTTTGAACCAACACATTAGTGATCAATTGGAAGAAAGACTGACAACGATCATAAACGGCTCGGGATTCAGAGGTTGCAGAGTTTTGCGTGCTGGCTCCCTGAGAACTTGAAGAACTACTCCCACGCTAACAAATCAAAGCATTACCCACCCCTCTAATGATCGTCACGCGACGCTTTCGTAGCCTTTCATCTAGGATTTCCACCGACCTAGTGGGATCCGGTAATAGCTGCTCCAGTTGGACCTCAAGGTGCTGTTGCACCAGCTCAGACTGCAAACGCTCCCTATCTACCTGTATCCCCCTCAAAAAAACTCAAATAAACTATAATTAGAAAACAAAGTACGAAAATAAACGTACGTTAATTTCGTCAGCCACCTCATTGTCGTGGCCAGCGTTGACCTGCCCCCAAACGTCTAACTCTGGCCACAACGAACCATTTTGTCATTGTTCCTCATGTCGGAACGCAAGAGGTCTTGAGCCCCCATGGTGGTTGTATTTCTTGTCCTTTCGATTTCTTTTGTTGGCGGTCGATCATGTCTTTATATTTAAAAAGAATCAATAAATTAAAATTGGATATTAGATTGGAAATAATGAAATAATTCTTAAAACAGAGACTTACCAAAAATTCAAGGGTCTCAAAATGAGTGCATAACCAAATCCACTCTTCCTTACGATCCTCATTAGCCAACTCAGTAGAAGGATTCGCTTTCGCTTCTGCAGCTGTACTCCAATTCTTGTAATATGTATTCAATTCGCTCTTCCATTCCCTGTACCTGCACTGCCAGAGGTCAGTGAGGTACATATTGACGTCAGGGTCTATCCAGTCATACTCAAAATTAACCTGCATTAAATAAAAAGTTTTTAAATCAATAAAAATGATGAAGAACACATTAAAAACAAATAAATACTTACCAATAACTGATCCCAACATAGCCTCTTATATTCCGAATCCAGTTTTTTGAAAATGGATGCCCACATCTTATAGTCTGTTCGAACGATCGCCCCTATGTCATGTGCCACCAAGCTGTGGCTCTTTTCTGATGCTTTTCGCAAATGAAATATGTAAACCACATGAATCTTTGCCTTCGTTGTACGGGTGATCTGCTGTGTTGCCAAGCATTTGTTGATCCCGCGATCTTTTAAGACATTCCATGCATGAGTCGATAATTTCCTAGAAATGAAGTAATGGAAAATAATATTCATTATAATTAAGACAATACGCCACTTACCATTGGGGACTACTCCATTCCTATTGGACAGGTCGCTTGATGTTGTCTCAGTTGGCTCAAAGTCCGTACGTGATTCCCCCCGTTTCTTACTATGGCGTCTACGAGCAGAGCGCGCTCCTAGGCGCACAAAGGTTGTATTGTTCATGGGGACCTGAGTGGACTCAATAGTGGATGCTATAGAGGCTGACAATGTAGACTCCTCAATAGGGTCAGGAGTGGCATCAGATCGGCCACGACGTGTAATCAACGGACGTGATGACATCTACAACAATTTATTCTAAATAATTAACATAATACCAACATATGTTAGAGAAAAAAAATACATCTAGGAGCGATTCCTAGAGTTGATATACAAGCAAATCATATAATCAAGTTCGCCTAGTAGAAGCAACAATGAAAAATGCCAATGTTAGAAAAAAATTGATTTTCCAGATTACAGATACAATAGTAGGAAAAAGAAAATTATGGAAACTTAATCTAGAAATAAATATGTACAAATCAAAAAAGCATACAAGTGAAAAAAAAAAAAAAAAAAAAAAAAAAAGCACACCACTAACGCACATGAACTTGAAACTTGCATATCATCAATGTTCGAAAACATCTTTAGTGATACAACTATGTTGGTTATCATGCATCCTGCTTTTGTTCAGTTTGGTGTAGGGAAAAGAAAAAGACTACTTGGACATATTAACAATTTAGTTTGGTAGACCTTCACATTGGATGGGTTATACTATTATGGCTTACTAGACCACTTGGACATATTAACAATTTAGTTTAACAGGTTATAGAAAATTTCGCCGTATATGCATTTCCAAATAGCCTCCCCTTTGGCAGCGATGAATGAATGAATCAAGTAGGTTTCCTTTGTTTTCCAATAATTTTGTTTAGCAGTTCTGTGTGTCCCATTTGAATATTAAGAAAGTACTTTCACAAAAATGGCTCATTTCCTCACGTATTTTGTATCATGGTATAGAAATATAATTTATAGATTTCTAGTTTCACTAAATGAACTTGACTAACTTTCCACATAAACAAACAGCAAAGAAGTACTTGGGCAAATAATATCCAAAACCTAGGAAGGCAACTAAAATTAACATGATGCGTAGACATAATATCGAAGTCACCTGCAATAGGATGCGAACAAGCTCTGTACTCCCAAAACAAGAGGCTTCAAGGAAACACTGATTTACATTGTCGGCACCCCCTTCCACCAGCAAACCCAGAAATCCTTGAATTGCAGTTGCAGAGATCCCAGATGACCAACCAAAATTGAATGAACTAGAGAAGAGAGTTAGAGGAAAACAAGCAGCATCAAAGGCCTCTGTTAAGTCCTTGCCAGAAAGCTGAAGGCATAATCAAATTTGGTATATCTTGACCAGAAAAATAAAATAAAAACTTCTAGATATGTCAGTCACCATATATATCAAGTTTTGATATTCCATACAACTGAAAATATGCACCGCGTGTTTCAGAAGGTAAGAAGGTGCGGGTAAACTTTGAACCAAGAAAATGAGTTAATAGAACACTTGTCTCTCTAATTAGCAACATATAATTAACAACCAAGCCTCTCCAGAGCAACTACCCATAAAATCATTCTGGACAATGAAATTCATAACCTCCATATATTTCTAAAAATGAATAAATAAATAAAGGTGAAGGAGATGATTTAGAGTTTTGGTAAAATAAAGAAAAGAGCTTGTAAATTAGTGCAAAAAGCGCGAAACCCAGAAGAAATTTTTCACTTACTAGCAAACTTTACACGGAGGAACCAACATCTTTTGACAGAGAGCCATTTACTCACAACATTTTCCTGAACAAAAAATAAAATCCAAGACGAAGAAACTTAAAATTTTAAAAATAATTAAATATAAAAAAATTGTTCTCATTTCACCATAACATCTAAAGAAATTAACAGTCAAAGAAATTTACAAAATGAGAGATTGGCTGCAAAGATATGGTATCTGCAAACACCAGAACATGAACAAATTGAAGCAAAATCCCACCTCACCCTCTTGAATCGATGTCTCCCTCTGGCGATTTTGTGAACAAATGACTGCGGCTGGACAACCAAGTAAAAAAACCTAAGGAGGAGATGTGTGCGGCTGAGAAAGTGTGGTGAATTGAAGATGAGAATAAAAGGGTTGTTGTGTTTTAATTGTCTGCATACATTGACCCAACGAACGTTCGTTAGGCAACCTTTTAAAATGTTCATTGGGCTAAACTAGGCATGCTTTTGCTTTTCCGTGAAATTTTTGGGCGCAATTTTTACAATTTTTGGTAGGGGTGGCAATGGGTCTGTTATGTCGGGTTCGTGTCGTATCATGAATTCTGTTTTACCCATTTATGCCCATTCGAATCCGACATGTTTAATAATCGTGTCAAGAATGTTCAACCCGAACCCGACATGTTAATGACCCGTGTAACCCGTTTAACCCATTTAATAAATAGGTCATACTCAAAACCCACCCAATTAATCTATGACTCGTTTAACCCGTTTAACATATTTAACCTATTTAAATTATAAAATTTAATAGATATTTAGGTAGTAAATGGGTAGATATATGGGTTAGTAATGACACGTTTATTAAATTGGTCAATATATAAGCTAATATACGGGTTAACCTGTTAACCCGAAATCTATCCATTTATTAAACGGGTTAACAGGTTGACCCGAAACCCACCCGTTTAATAAACGGGTCATAACGGGTTGACCCAAAAATGACCCGAAATTTTAATCGTGCGGGTTGACCCGCATAAATTTCGTGCGGGTTTCGAGTCGTGTATCGGGTCGTGTCAAAAATTGCCACCCTTAACTTTTGGTGAAAAAAGTGCGGGAAATTAAGGTTTTTGTCTAGCTAAATTGTTCGTCGGGCAAGTAAATTAATTTATAATTTTCAATTTTTTCAACTTTTTTTTAATAAAAAATCGATGACCAAATATTTCAGTTGACATTCAAATTACTGAATTTTTTCGTCGTTAGTTCGTTGAAAACAATTTTGAAACCGTTGAATCGTTACACACCGTTATCTTATCTCGGAATTTCTAAATTGGCTAATTTTTTGTGAAGACGATTTAGGAGCATAGAATTTAAAAGTGGACAATTAGATCGGCCAAATCCTTTTTTAAAATGATTAAAAATCATAAATGAAGCTTATTCATCATAGTAGTTAAACACGTGATGGACTTTCAATTGATATTCAAACGATTGAATTTAAAATATTTCACCATTCATTTTGTCATGTTAGATGCATAGACAATGCACGTAAAAAAACAAAACAAGTTAATTAAACATTTAACACATCAAGTTCATATATTTACAGCTTTCATTCCATGTCAGACTCACTAGCCCCCTCCTAATGAGTCTCGTCATCCGAAATATGTCCCATGCTTGTGTCCTCAATATCACTTTCAGCTATTTCTGGTAAGGATCCGAGATCAATAAAAATATCATCAATCACAATTGGTGGAATGACATCATCGATTCGCACGCCATCCACATGTAAGGTGGATGTTGAGGAATCCATTTGGTAAACAGTTTCTTCATCGTCTGTTTTTGCATCTTCGTGGTGATTCCAGTCATCCAAATATGCTTTACCATCTCAACTACTTTCCAACTAGAGCCAACTTTTGGATCATCTACATAAAAGACTTGTTTCCCTATACTAGCGAGTATATAAGGATCACTCTCAAACCACTGTGTGTTTGTGTTCACGGAGGTACATAAATGATCTTTGATGACTCTGCCTGCGATATTTGGGTTCGTATCGAACCAATGACACTTGAACAAAATGACTTCCTTGCGCCCTGCATACAACACCTAAACCACACTTAACAATCTACCATAGAATCCCGTATTTGCATTTTCATCCTCTCCAGGAACGAAGACCCCACTATTTTGGGTAGACAAATTGTCATCTCGTTCTGTGCACAAGAATTTAACTCCATTAACATGAAAACCAGCATATACCCCCCCCCCCCCCCCCCCCACACACACACACACACACAAAAATTGGACCATTTGCTAGCTGCATTAATTCTTGATTGAACTCTTTCGAGTTGTCATCTTTTAGATGTGCCATCTAATACGAAACAAAAAACAAATGAAATCGATAAATATAAAATAACATTAAGAACTTTTCATATAATATAATTTTTACTTACATGCTTGGAAAACCAACTTGGAAACAATTGTTGGTCCATTTCTTCCTAATTCAAAGGATATGAGGCCTTCATAATCATCAAGTGTTGCTTGTGGAAGGGTCAGACTTCGTCACAATTATTAAGTATGAACCAATGAGAAATCTCCATGTCGCTGTTGTTAAATGGCTAGGATCGTGGTCCAATGCCAAATGGTCGTGTTGGTTGGGCAAATACTGATAAGGTCTCTAAACGTCCACCACCATCGTCGTTGCGCGAAGCCCTATTGAATGAGGTTTCAACATTCCGAAGATACATTGCACAAAAAGTCTCTGACTCTTTTGCAATGTATTCCTCCGCTATAGATCCTTCGGGACGTGTCTTATTATGAATGTATCTCTTGTACCGACCTAACATTCTGCAATAAAATTGACATTTTGAATCACGTTTAAGTGGATGATAGTAAGGAACTGCTGCAATGGGTGGAAAAAGTTTATCTCTCGATTGGGTACATCCAACGATAATGCACTGAACCAGCTAGTTTTGCCTCATCCGGAAGATGTATTAGTAGATGCACCATTACATCAAAGAATGTCGGGGGATATATTTGTTCTAGTCGGCACATGATATAGACAATATCCTCGTTAATTGCTTCAAGATCTGTCTTTACCAAACATTTGGCACATAAGATCTGGAAGAATTGTGACAAGTAAACAATTGTCTCAACAACACCTGACTCCAAGTAGGGTCGAATACCAATGGGAATGAGTCGTTGTAGCAAAACATGATAGTCATGGCTCTTCAGACCTGACATGGTGCCACCGTCTGTACTAATATTTTGTGATATGTTACCAGCATAGCCATCTGGAAATTTCAAACTCTGCAACCACTTTAGGAATTTCTTCTTATTCTCTGGTGTGAATGTATAACTTGGATAAGCCATAATGTATTTACCATTCACAACTTTGGGCCACAAATTGGGTCTAATCCACATTTTTTGCATACCAATACGGGTTTTTTTTTTGTCGTTTGACTTCCCTTCAATGGGTAAAGTCGTTCCAACAACACTCTCGGTCACATTTTTCTCAATGTGCAGAGGATCTGCAATGTGTCTTATTTTCAATTTTGACCAGTACTCCAAACGAAAGAATATGCTTTTCTTCGTCCAATTTTCATGTTCCGCTGGTTTCGACCAGAGTGTGACGAATTCATGGATACTATTCAATTTGGCTAATATTTCATCACCAGACCTCTTTCTTGGTCGTGCTCGTAGCTCAGTTTTACCATCAAAAGAATCAGAATGGTTACGCCATCGATGATCCCAAGGTAGAAATCTTCTTGTACCTAAGTAACATACCTTAGATGCATGCCAAAAAGATGTTGTGTCTGGTCCACATGTTGGGCACGCAAGATAACTCTTGGTACTCCATCCTGACAACATACCATATGCAGGAAACTCATTAATTGTCCACATTACGGTTGCTCGTAGAATGAACATTTCACCACTGTACTTGTCGTATGTTCGTACTCCATTTTCCTACAAATCCACGAGCTCGTCAATCAATGGACGCAAGTAAACATTATGGAATTACTCGGTGATTTGGGCCTTAGGATCAAAGTACTAAGGATTGTGAATTCTTTCTTCATGCATCTCCAAGGTGGCAAGTTATACGAAACTATGACCATTGGCCAAGTGCTATAAGGCTTTGCAAAACTCCCAAACGGATTAAAATCGTCAGTAGCAAGTCCTAATCTAACATTTCTTGACTCCACAACAAACTCAGGATACAACTTATCAAATTCCTTCCAAGCCTCTCCATCGGCTGGATGTCTTAGTACATTATCATCGATGTGTTCATCCTTATGTCATCTCATTTCACAGGCTGTGTGTGACGACATGTAAAATCTTTGTAGCCTTGGTTTCAGTGGAAAATAACGTAGCACCTTATTCGGAATCTTATTCTTTTGAAATCTAAGCTCACCACACAAGATACATTTATCAAGCTGCTCAAATTCACCATAAAATAATGCACAATTATTTTTGCATGGATCTTGACATACCCTAAACCGAGACCCTTCAACAACTTCTTCGACCGATAATAATCTTTAGGAAGAAGGTTATCTTCAGGTAGCATTCGTATTATGATGTCAACCATATGATCATATGAATCAACTTTCATATGAATCAATTCTACAACTGCCCCTAGAACTGAAAAAGATTTACAACCACGATACAATTCGTGTTGAGCTTCTTTGAATAATTTCTCGTATTGTTGCTCAGATTCTTCAGGTTCAAATCTGGGAGTCTCATCATCCATAACCGATGTACGAGGAAATGACAGGACCGCCCCCCGAAAAGGGCATTGTTAACCGTGCCCGGTCCTGCTCCCGTCTGGCAAGACGACTAAAATTTCAAAGTTACCCTCAGTACTTGCCAAACCAGGGATAGCCACACGTGCTTACTCATGCCTCCGCCTCTTGATCAGCCTCGACCAATGCGACACGACCTGGAGGGTCAAATAAATCCAAAAGGTGTGAGTGGACAAAAATAAATTAGCTTATAAAACAGTTACGGAAAGACGTTTTTACCCTCCACGTAAAAACGATGCATGCATACAAAAATCATTTCGCAATCGGTTACATTTTTAACATAGGAAAAACCGTGTGTCAAATTTCAACATAAGGAAAACTTGTATGAAACTCAAAATCATTTTTCCTTTCTCAACCATCGGGTCTTAGCCCGCAATCATAAACACCAGGCCTCAGCCCAAAACCACGAATCAAATCCAAATGCACAACATGATCCAAAACCATCAACCACATACCGGGCCACTGTCCAACTCAACCGAAACATCAGAAATCATCAATAAATCACAAGTCAATCGTTTTGCTGGATATCAAGTGCGCCCGAGTCTTTAAACTCAAAACCATGCTCATAATCAGGCCTTCCCGGAATATCAACGAATCTTTAAACTCACGAGTCTTTAAACTCAACATAGGCCTCGGGGGTATCACAATATCCGAGTCTTTAAACTCACGAGTCTTTAAACTCATTAAGGGCCCTCCCCCGTCATCAATTAACTGAGTCTTTAAACTCAAAACGTACTCCAGCAATAGCACCCGGGTCTTTAAACCCAAAACAGTTTTCAACGGGTCTTTAAACCCAAAACATTTTTCAATCACAACAATGCGGGATCCATCCCGAAATCACCCTTTTTCACAACAGGACCCATGGTCCGAATTTCCACATTCAAATCCCCAAATCATACTTCACAAACGTAATCAAATTATCATTAAATACGGGGCATGCAAAATCAGACCAAATCACTTTATTAAATCCTTTTCCATTCCCGAATTCGAATTTGCAATAATGATTCTGTAAGCTGGCATCCGGAAGCATCATCCCGAACCCAAACCAAGAATCCGTTTTCAAACTTCCGAAAACCGAAATCTCGTTTATCAAAATTATTTTTATACCCCGAGCATCAAGCCCGAAATCACCTTTTTCAAAATCCCTTTTAATTCCTCAAACTCACAAATCTCATTTCAAATTCCAAATTCAAACATCAAACAGTGATCAAATCACAATAAACCCAAAATCTCGTAAAACGTGCAAAACCGCAAAAATCTCGAAAACCGTGTCAACACCGTGAATCACACTCACAATCATAAACAACATTCTTAAAACATCATACACACATTTCTTGTAAATTCAGTCGTTAATCCATCATCCAAAACACACGAGAAACCAGTCTCGAAATACGTGCAATCTCGCATAGCATATTAAAAATACGTAAAAAAAAATACGAAAATCGAAATCACCACAAATCACGATCATAATCAGTCATAAAAATCATAGAAATATTTATACATGCATTAAATTTTGAAAGCAACGTCCACTCACACACCGTTCTTAAAGCTCGGTTTCGCGCCGCACGCATTCCAGTAATTTCTGGCATTTTCCAGAAAACTCGAATCCTATCTGAAAACACATTCCATGGTCATTAAGGTCTCAAATAACAACATACTAATTCCCCATAATTTTCCGGGTATTATTCGTTAATTAAAAACGTAACCTAAACTTTCAGACCCTCGGAATAACATCGAAACGATGTCCGATAAATTCGAAACTAACGTTAAAATGTTCGTTACATTGTGTAGGACAAAAGTCATTTTGAACTCACCTTGAAAAACCGTCCCACGCGCCGTCACGCGCCGCCGTGAGTGGCTGCGCGTGACACCCACGCGCCAGCTACAGTAACATCAACAGTCATCGTCCCAACCCGACAAGCCTGCAACCGGGTTATTCGACCCACGACATTACCCGTTAAATTTCCCTTAATTACAGCTTGATTTCAACAATACAACTGCCCATTAGACTCGCTAAGGATCCAATCAAGGTTCTGTGAAATCGATTACCTCAAGACTAGGGATCCAATCAAGGTTCTGTGAAATCGATTACCTCAAGACTTACCTCAATCCGGTCGAATCAACTCGACTTTTTGAGGAACACCGACTACTGTTCCAGACTTGATTTCGTCGCTTCCTAGCGATTTCTTTAAATTGGCTCACTCAGAAGCTTTGCAGGATCACCAGAAACCGTTCTTCGACCTCAATTGCAAGCTCCAAACCCTCTAAGCATACCACCCCAACTGGAATCTCACTAGCTGAACTCAAGAACCGTCTGGCCTCTTCCCTTCACCATTTCCTTCACTGTTGATCCCGTTCGACTCGTCTGGACGTCAAGAAGATCAGACTCACCTCTGATTCCATCAATTTGCCGCCCAAAATCAAAATTGATTTTGAGTTCGTAATTGGAATTTCTGGGCGGGTTCTGTGTTCCTGGGGTCCTTCTCCCAATTTTCCTTACCATTTTAATTTCTCTGCTTCTCTCATTCTCCCCCAGCTCTCACATTTCTCCCAAAACCGCTATTGAGGAGATCGGAAATAGCAATGGTCCAACAGTCTCTGTTTTTCCCATTTCAAACGTCTCAGCGCCATTTGTTCCCCACACTGCACCACAACCAGCACAACTGTGCTCTGCCTTCTGTCCCTGTTCCCACGTTAACTGCATAAACACACAGACCACAACAGTGCTCCAATTCCAACCTCACCCGTGCACACTCAAACACATGCCCACTCTGTTTTTCTTACCTCAAAAACGCCAGCCCATGCACTGCATCTCCCCACTCCAGGCACGTTTGTTTCCCACTCAGTCACATAAACAATTCCCTCAGTCCACTAGCACCCATCATAAGAAAATGGGTTCCATAAACAATTTGCACGCTCAAACACCCACGGCATGGCCGTGCAGGTTGTCCCCCACGGTGGTGAACAGTACCCAGCTGGTAAAATGTCCAAAATGCCCTCAGTTGGTAAATTACCAAAATGCCCTCCGACCTCCGTGACCCGTAACTTGGTCATTCGGACTCCGATCGACGCGTGCCGCCTGCCTACGGACTTAGGGCATCGAGACCTACCTAACGGTCCTTGGCCCTCGGCCATCGGATCTCATGATCAAAAAGTCAACATTTTCCCTTATTTCGTCCAAATCACGAAAATGTCATTGGGCTTCCGAACGTCATAACTTTCACCTCGAACGTCGGAATTGAACGTGCCACCTGTCTATGAACTCGTGAGGTCCCAAACTACGTCACGGTCATTGGTCAAAGTCCGTTTGACCGCTCGAATTAAAAGTTAACGTTTTACCCACGACCAGGGGCAAAACGGTCATTTTGCACCGTTCGTCTGAATTCGCCCAACTGATCACCGATTAACCCCGCTAATCATGATAGTTGCAAATCTAATCCCGAATTTAGGGATGGGTCGTTACAGGAAAAGCATCAGTTAATATCTCAAGGACTTGGTTATTGTCACATCGCCCATCTAATCCACTTTCATCCTGACATGTCCTTGGATCTGAAGATGTCGATGCAGTAAATATTTGTTCACCGTGATAGGTCCAATTAGTGTAATTGTGGACAAATCCATTCCATTCCAAATGACTATAGACCTCATTCAACGTTATCCAATGACAGTTGTTACAATTCCTACATGGACACCTAATACGTCTTTCATTACTGCAATTACTACATACAAAAGGCATGAAACTGTCAATCTCATCCATGTACTGATTAGAACTTCTATCTTCTATTTGCATCCAGCGTCTGTCCATTGTGCCTATTTTCAAAAAATACAGCCAAGTAATAAAAGAGTTAAGATTGTCGCGTAATTTGAGCAAGCTAATATCAAAAGCTATCCATCTCCTTATACCTCCGGTGATTTGGCCATATCTCATTCAAGAGTGCACAGGTTGTTGTGTAGTTTACAACCTACGAAGCTAAGTTTCGATCAAGGGAAATTTCGGCAGCATCTCCCTACTTTTCCCAAATGCACCACGTAGATATATATTATAAACAAATATCTAGTAGGAGTCGGAGAACATTTAGGGGATACAAACCAAATTTTCCATAATCAAAACATAACCTCGTCGAATGTAAACTATACAACACATAGTTGTGCACTCCCAAACTGTCTGAATAAATGGATAATTCAAGAGTTAGTCAATCAACTCGATTCACTAACTCTCAAACAGGTCTAAGGTTTTTCTTTGAACTTCATTATACAAAGATAATCAACTCGATTAACTTAATAAACTATTGAGAAATATCAACATCTTTCACTCTTTTGGAACTACCTAAAATTTTATAAAAAAATCACAATATATTCACAAATAAAAACATATATTAATTAGCATATCACAAAGTTTAGAAATTTCTATTTTCCTAATTTTCCAATTCTAGTTTCAAAATATATTTTCTAATAAATATTTTCTAATTTTCTATTTAATTTCTTAGTTTCCAAAAACATTTTCTAATTTAGAAATTTCCCAAAATTATACCAAATTTATACACAATTTTCCCAAGCTATACACAAATTTTCACAATTTATATAATAGTTTCCACACCTTATTATGCAAATTTCCTAACACAATTATATATCCAAAATTCTTACCAAAATTAAATTTAGAGATAAACACACATACCTCTTTACAAGTGTTCCTCTAAATCAATCACAGATTTCCTACAAATTAAACATACAACCATATAATTAGTTCAAATAAATAAAAACTTCAAAACTACAAAGAAATCTATTTCCTAAAACATATACCTCTTAATGGACTTTGGAGTTGGAGAGGAAAAAAAAAAGAAAGAATTGTTATGAGGTAATGATGGAGTTAAGAGAGAGAGAGGGAGAGAGAGAGAGAGGGAGAGAGAGTGAGAGAGAGAGAGCTGATAAAACCAGAGTGAAAAGGGGACGAAACATATGCTTTAAGTGAATGAGACTTTGCCCAACAAATATATGTTTGTCGGGCAAAGTATAATATTTCATCGGGCCACAAAAGTTAATGACTGCATTCAAGTAGCAACGAAATTTGTCACCATCATATGTACTTTGCCCGATGATACATAACTGTTTGTCGGGCAAAGGTAGCGAGGGAAGGTTTTTTTTTTTGCGCCACTTATGGAAACTTTCCCGCTGATGTTTAGCGATGAACGTGATCGTCGCGTAAAGTATTTTCCAACGAATATAAATGTTCGTTGGGAAAATATGCCTTTAGTGACAAATTGTTTGTTTGTCGGGCCAATGCTTTTTTCTTGTAGTGTATAATATATAGTGTCGCATGTTGTATATAATTATGATTGAAAACAAAGAGGAAGAATATGGATGGGCATGGTTGATGCCAAGCATTGTGCAAACACGGTGTTGGATGTAGACCCTACAAAGTTATGTGCATAATATTGCGTAACAAAAAATCCAGATAGAAAAAAATAATGCGTAAAATGACAACGTACGATTTAGTTTTTTGTTTTCTTCTTATGCCAACAGATTCAGATGTCGACCCCATGGAAATGATAATAAATGTGCATTCATGTATAATACAACCAAGCTTAAGCATATCAACTAGCTACTAGTGCTAGGGAAAGGAAATCATGCATAATCAAATTTATCATTGGTATTCATGACTGAATGCACAAAGTACTTAAGGTAGAAATCTCTTCAAACAAAAACAAAAATCAAATGGCAAGATGTTTACACTGTTACTTAACTTACTATTTTACACATGAAATATGTTGGAACTTCTGTGTTATTTTGTCGCTTCAGTCCAGTAAAATTGCATTTGCATTCAACTAATGGGCCAACTAGATGTCTCGTACAATCCCCGCCTAGCCACGAACTATGTACCTTATGTTTCAAACAATGGGCCGGGTACCAGTCGACAAAGGTCAGAGGAAGAGAGAGAGAATATATGGCCAATCTCGTGAGAAGAAAGAGTGCGAATCCCTTTTATATCATGGACTCTTCCAGAATTACTGTGATACCTTTATCGTTTCATGCCCATAACTTTCGTATCCTGACTCCGATTTTTGCGTGCTACTTGTCTACAAGCTCATGAGTTTAATATCTATGCAACAGACCAAGAAAAACGTCCAAAAGTGCCTCCAAGAAAAGATTGACTAACAAATCCCTCATCAACCAAGGGTAAAATCATTCTTTTTCACAATTGACCTTAATTTCTGGTCCGGGTCTTTACAGCCTCATTTAGTTTCAAAGAAGTGAAACTATGCCCTATAGAAACATCACTCAATAAGGACCAAGGACTCCTTAAATAGCGATGGCCCCATAATCATAACTCTCTTCTTACCACGCAACGCACCAAAACGTACCAAGAAATGCTTTTTTACCAATCTCCTTGATAGAGATTATGATTCTCTCTCTCCAAAATCCACTGAAGATAGA
The DNA here is from genome assembly GCA_032719365.1 of Prinsepia uniflora. Lineage (NCBI taxonomy): Eukaryota > Viridiplantae > Streptophyta > Magnoliopsida > Rosales > Rosaceae > Prinsepia > Prinsepia uniflora. Next base: position 63,012,883 of record CM064871.1, on the reverse strand, counting down.
GATGAACATGTCCATGTTTACTGGTTTCGTAGTAAGAATCTCCACCACGAGATTGAATTTTGTTCCCAATATGACACCTTCAGTCTCATGTTTTCCTAAAACCACTCCAATTCGCTTCTTCTCCGAAAGACGGAGATTGTGCCCCAACCTCCTTACGAGGTCATCCACCGGAACCACACACAACGAGAAAAAAGACCTTCGCAGAACCCAAGGTATTGACTCGGCAAACCCATGGATCGCACAAGGAAGCGATACTAATGAAAAACAGTTCACCCAAAAAAACCCAAAACACTTCACCCAAGAAAACCCTCACTTGTTTCTCTCGCACACTATTGCAAAACCAAGAACAAAGTTCAAACAAAGGTTTTTGTTGAAACCAGGGATGGGGCTAAAGCTTGAGTTGGGGGAGTTGTAGCCCTTCTCATCCAAACTGACCCCTTTATTATTAATTGGTTTAGCCCAGTCTATATTAAGCCTTAAAAAATGAAAATTATAAACAATAGACTTTGAAATAAAGTAGGTGTCTGATATAAATTGGTTCTATGGCTTGCACGGCAGAGGGGAGAACAATACTGAACTGTTGAATATCATTTATTTTCTAGTAACTTTTTATGGAAGTACCTAGAGTTGTGTACTTATATTGTTCTGTCATAATATCACGTAGTCTTTATACCTGCTTACCCCTTTTATCTGCTTTGACTTTGTGCAATGTTTGTGTTCTAGGTAAATTCTCTTGTCAGAAGTGTTTCAATTGGCCATTTTCTCCACCCTGCGACTTAACTTTGACAAAAAATCCAGATTTTCTATTTTTTTTATTAGTTTTATTTTTTTTTGGGCTTGCCTCTCCCTCTACTCTTTCACCCTTTTTATGTCTCCCTTTATTTTTCTTTACTAGCTTTATGTTTCCTTTTGGTTTCCTTTCTTTCTTCTCCAATTTTCTCGTCTAAATTTGTTTTTTTTTTAAATTATTTGCCTTAACTTTCCGTTCATTTGCCTTCTCATGAATAAGTTTGTCATTATTTCAATAAACGAATTCATAATTCCAAGCACTCATATTCTCCCTCTTTGTTTTGCAGTTCAACAAATACATGGTCTTTTACTCTCAACGGCAGAATCATCTCTAACTTCTACCATTTCATTGCTAAACGATGCACTATTTTTCCTTCAACTAGATTTTTATCTCAAGAGATTTTTCCTAACAAGGTTTTTTAATGAGGCAGTACCGCAAGTTTAATCATTTTTCTCGCTTAAGGAAATATATAATGTTAGTATAGTACATAGCTAGTAGTTGATACCTTTATTGTATTTTTGTTCCCCGTGAATCATTTAAGGCTGCAAATCTTATTAGATTTTAATATTGTTCATGTTGATCACATTTGAGTTCATGATAATCGTCTATTTATAGTACTATTTTTAAATGTTTTAATAGAACACCTCTTCCAACAACAACAACAAAATTTGAAATGGCATTTCACTTTGATGAAAGGCAACCATGTTTTTCTATATGATTCGGTGACTACCCGTTGAATTCGCCTAAGCACCAACTTCAGTCAAACGACAGATCGTATCCAATCCAATGCAAAATTTTCACGAGAATGGACACCCAGTCACTTAGGGGGGTGTATTCAATATGTGATTTTAAGTTATTTTAATAGAGTTTGAAATTTAGGTATATTCAATCAAGATTTTAAATGATTTGTTCGAAATACTGGTGTAGTCAATTTGTGTTTTAATGGATTGATTTAAAATACTTCCAAATTAAGGTGTATTCAAATCAAATTATTTAAGAACACTTTAAAATTCATCCGTATTAAAAAAATCAGGTATTTTGTATGATTGTTACATATTGTGGATTTGAAAGGGTTTTTTAGTAGATGGTATAAATATCAGAGCCCAAATACAAATTTTATCTCCCCTTCAAAGATTTGGATGTTCTCCTCTGTTTGGAATATAAACAGATAGGCATACAAGTTAGCTTTGGTCAAGTCAAGTAAGTGTGCGATACCTCATCACCATTTTGAAGAATACCTATTTGTTCTTGCTCACTCTTATTGAAACCCTGCAATTTGTTTCCCATGTCAGTTCATACCTAAACACCGGCGCAAACTTTTGTTTAAATTTTAGTAAGTTTTATTTTTTCGTGATTTCCTGTTGTTATTGTTCATAATTTGGCTATTAATTTATGTTTTTCTTTTTTGTTAGCGGACTGCTATTTGTTTACCTATAAAATCTGCTCCGATTATTCAATCTTCCCTAAAAAAATTCGGATATTGTTAGGCCCTTTTGGATAGCATTTCGGCTTACCTCTACAGGATCCTAAATATATCATAAACACACGTGCTTCCTTCCGATTCTAATTTTCTTGGATGATAGTTTCTTGAGGGATTCATAATTACAGTAGCTCTAAGTCCACACGTTGGGATTGAAATTGAGGGTCTCATAGTCCTTTCTAAGGCTGCTTTTGCATACCCCAAAACAAATATGAAAGGAAGAATTAAACTCAATGTAAGGAAAAATGGCGTCTAAGGTACGTTTGAGTTGGTTATATAATTTGAAGCTTTACTTCCTTGATACTGAATAATGTTTTCTGTGTATTTCAGAAACCAAGTTTCGAACCGTTTCGGTTGTTTTCATCGTCAGGGTCAGGATTTCTTGAACAATCAGAGCCTTCTCTTCCCTCGCCTCCTCCTTGCGTCGAAGTGCTACCCTCTGAGGTATAATTTAATTGATAAGTATTTATTTCTTTAAGGATTGATTAGTGTATTTTGGACACACAGAGACCTCTTTCAAGCTTTGATATTGAACAATGGAATGCTTTAAATGTGGAATAGGTTTTTTCATCTGTTAATTGCACAGTGGAGCCTGTGGAGTGGGGTGGACTTACTTTGCTCAAGGTCACTTCTTTCTTTTTCCATTCTGTTTGGTTTCCAAGAAAGTGGAGCAAAGTAAAATTGAGATTAGAAAGGAATGGAAAATGTCAACATTACATGCATAATACTTTCCTATTGAGAAGGAAAAAAAATGGCCCTTTTAATAGAAAATTTGGATAATCCCTACAACTAAGCTCAACTTGGAGTGTACATATCCTCTAATCTTAATAAGGTCTCTGGACTTATATCCTCTAGTTAGTGCACATATTCCCTTGCATGGTAGTCTAATGTTCAAGTAAATTAGCTTACTTATAGTCATAAAGTAGACACATGCTAGCTTATTTGCTTGAAAATGCATTATAACCTCACAACGTGAAGCTCTTTTGGTTTGTGATCGAATTCATACCTACATAATCCAGAGTGTAGGGTGTCCTCATGAAGTATTAGTCTATTTCTTCATGGTTATATGTCATACAGAACAACTCTTGAAATATCTAGGTGGTTTTCTAGCTTTCCGTGTTTTGTCTTTCATGTCAACTTCAGTGGTCTATGTCCAAGAACATATATGGAATAAATGAATAGATGTTTTCACCATATTGTTATGAATTAGATGTTTTCATTGTTTTGGATTATAAGAACATATGTGGAACAAATTGTAATGACCCGTCCCGAATTAGCGGGATTAATTAAGGATTAATGACGGATTAGTAAGACTAATCGAGGATTAGTAAGACTAATCTGGGATTAGTAAGACTAATCGGGGATTAGACGAGGATTAACGAACGTTCAGGGCGAAATGACGATTTTACCTCTAAAATGGGCAAAACGTTGAATTTTCGTTCGAGCGGTCAAATGGACTTTGGCCGTTGACTGTGACGTAGTTCGGGACATCATAAGTTCATAGACACGTGGCATGTTTGATTCCGACATTCGTGAAAGAAGTTATGACGATCGGAAGTTCAAGAGCATTTTGGTAATTTGGGTGAATAGGGGCCAATAGTTGAATTTTGACCCGAGAGGTCAGATGGCCTAGGGCAGAAAACCGTTACGTAGATCGGGACGATACGAATCCGTAGACAGGCGGCACGTCGAATTCGGACGTTCGACGGAGAAGTTACGGTTCATGGAAGTTCGAAAGTACTATTGTACGTTTTACGAGACGAGGACTTTTGGCAACAAGTGGGGCCCAGATATTATTGGATAGGCCCAATAGATGAGTGACAAGTGTCACCCATCCATTTCCCATCCAAACCAACTCATGCATATCTCATTCCTTCATCATCGATCATTTTCCCATTTTCCCAACCAACCCGATCTCCCTTCCACCCCAAATCCAAACCTTTCAACCCTTTGATCATGACTGAGGAACCAAGAGAGTGAGAGGAAGACTGAGGATGTTGTTGGCCGGCCAGGAACAGCACCGCCGTGGACCGCGGAGGAGGAACCCAATCAAGGTAATTGGTTTGAACCGATTTAATCCATTTTTTATTTCAAGCATTATGGGTCATTTTTGGTGGTTTTAATGAGTTAAATAGGTTTCTAAGGCTGTGTTAGGATGATTTTTAGGGAGGTTGGAGGATGAGGAACCCTGGGGAAGGTTTTGAGAAAATTGGACCGTGAGATCAAGGTTGGACCGGTGGGGTTTTGAAGGTTTTAGGAGTTTTGGTTCATTGGGTTAGGTTCCTAGGGTCAAGTTAGAAAGGATAGGATCGATTAGGGAAGAAAAGGACCAAAAATGGACTGTGTAGGAGCCTAGACCGGTCACCCCGGTCCAAGTTGCAGAGAAAACCCAGCCGACCGGTTCGGACCGGCTTGACCGAGGTTGAAGAAGCACTGTAGCACTGGAGCGTGGCTCCCATGCGCAGCCACTTCAGGTGGCGCGTACGGGCATGTGGGGGAGATTTTGGGGGTGGTTCCAACATGTGAAATTATTTATTCGATGTAACAAACATTTTGGGACTGGTTTCGAGTCGATCGGACATCGTCTCGATATAGTTCAGGTTGTCCGAAGGTTTCAGAGCGCGTTTAAAAATAGTTTAAAATCCCGGAAAATTAGGGGGCTTTAGTGAGGGGTTAAATAAGTATTTAGTAACCCTCTAAAGTGATTTGGACAGGTTTGGAAGTCCCAGAGACTACGATTGACCCGGGAGAGTCGTATTGCACGCGTATCGAGGCGACAGCGCGGACAGTCTGTGAGTGGACTTTCTTTCTGAAATTGATGCATGCATAAATGTTTTATATGTGTTTTAATATGTCTTTTTGGATGCCTTGAGTGCATTTTGGTGTGTGTTTACGTATGGGCACGTACTTCAAGGTTTTCGGGTTTTATACGTGCTTATATGCACTTATGCTTTCGGTTTTCATGAAATGGTTTTGAAAATGTAAAACTGGGCATGAGACCCATTTGGATTTGGTTTTGACTCGGGCATGAGACCCTATTGACGACTCGTGGGTCTGAGTCATGTTTGCGACGGGTGTTGTGTGCACGGCGATAGACGACGTTACGCTCACCTCCAGATTGGGATACGTTTCTTCCGGAGAGGTCACGATGCACGTCACGTTGTCGAGCAGCCACTGGAGGCTTCACTTCGGAGTGCTCACGGTATCGGAGATCAATCGGCGACGTGTGTAACATGGTCTCGAGATGGTCACGGCAGTGATATGTTCACGGCGACATACCGGGATTGAAAGCGGTTCTAGATTGATGGATGCACGCATCGCTGTGATCGGGATCGTGACTGACCCTGTGATATCGGGCTCGATACCCAGTTGATTTGAGTTCGTGCTCGATGCCTAGTTATTGTGAAATCGGGCTAGAGGCCCTATTGAGTTTTATGTTCGGGCTAGATGCCCATTTGCTTTGTGTTATCGGGCGTGAGTCCCATTTTACGATTTTTTATACTGGTATGGATATACCCTCCTTGTGAGATTATTGATTGTTCTCCTCCAGACGTCGACCTAGAGAGTCACGATCCACAAGCCAGAGTGGGTATCCCCATAGAGATCCCGTTCTAGGAGTGGGCGTTATGATGGGGTCCCGGACCAGATTCCAGAGAGATGATCGGACTAGGTCCTAAGATGAGCCTCCTAGATGGAGAATTCCTGGGAGAAGACTTGGAGTGAGATCCCGAGTAGTATGCATAATTATATATATAGAGACATCGTGACTATATTGGGGATGTGTTCCCTAGGGGCTGTGTGCCCCGAGTTGGCATCTTCTCCGGAAGTGCCTAGGATGGGTTATATATGTATATATGTACATGTGTACGAGATTTCACTGAGATGGTGTTGGGCTGAGACCCATGCGTATTTGGTTTTGGGCTGAGACCCTTATGCGATGGTTTTGGGACGAGTTCCCACGTGTTTTGGTTTGGGCGGAGGTCCCATGTATTGTTTGACTGATTTCAGGCCAAGGCCCAAATGGTTTGATGGTTCATGACGGTTTATGGGGACCGGCCATGAACCCTAGAAATGGTTTTTGAATGCATGCATATGTTTTTAATGAAGGGTATAAAGGTCTTTATGAAACTGTTTTATAAATTATTTGTTTTGTCCACTCACATCTTTTATGTTTTGAATGCCCTTCAGGATGATCGCGGATGCGGTTGTAGCAGAGACGAGACATTGCATTCCTCATTCGGATCCTGGCATACTTTGATAGCCCTGGTTGGACGTAGGACGAAAATATCCCTGGTCTGACACTTCGTGTTAGACGGGAGCAGGCACGTCCCACGCTAACCCCGAGGGATTTGGGACGGGTCCTGTCAAGTTAGTATCAGAGCAGAGTGTGCACACAGGTCGAGGATATGATGTCTCTCCAGTCGTAACAGACCGTCATCAACCTGATAATTAGGGTACTAGTACGAGGATTCGATCGAATCGATACTAGTTCATGTACATTTGACACGCGATACGATCGTGTGAGGTCAGTTTGGCAGAGGAGACCGTGTTTTTCGAGAGGTTGGAATCTCAAGTAGGATCGTTATCCGTACGAATCCGACGGCTTAGAGCTGCATAGTTACTGGAATAAGATCCAGTGGATCAGTAGATGCAGTAGGACGACTTGAGAGTCGGGACCGCCGAGGTGCCATGACGGACATGGAATGGAGGATAGTGAAATCCGTGGAGGTCAGACATTGGGATCATCCATGATAGAACCGCAAGGATCGAGATTGTGCTGCTCAGAGCAGTCAGATGCGCGAGGACCTTAGTTTAGACTGGTTGGAGTAGGACGTTGATCCTATTTGGCATGAGAGGCCACATTTAGAGGTGTTGAATCCTGAAGGGATGTCGACTGGCAAGAGATGCCCGGAGTAGTTGTGGAGTGACGCGATAGGATGCGATTACGACGTCTATCCGTTGTGCAGTGTTAGGCACGGAGTATGGCCAAGTTCTTATGGAGGCCAGTGGTTGAAAGTCGTAGGGTTACGAGGAGACGAGGTCCTCAGGCTGTGGTTATTGGTCGTTGGGATACCAGTATCAGAGATCCTTCGGAGTCGAGGCAAGGGATCACTCGAGATGGATATGCTGCAGGGAGCAGCCGGTTTTTGTTAACCCTAGTCGGTGATTGGTTGGACGAGTTACCAAGAGTGGGGTGCTTGTCAATCGGAGTTCGAGGTGGACCGATCGGTGGATGTGTGTGTTGAGTAGTTTGTGCCGGCGGTGAGTTGACCGCGTAGTTTTGGAGTCTCGATAGCATAGTGTTTTTACGATCGGTCTGCACGAGGTTGTGGCAGACGCTGCTACCAAAGGACATAGTCGAGTCATATCAAGCTGGATAGGCTCAGGTTATCGTGACGAGGATACAGGGGTGCGTGGATGACGCACGGTATGAACAGTGGTTTAGGGAGTTGGTTCGGTCAAGGACCGAGTACGATTACAAAAGAAGAGGAGCTTCGGAGTTGGCTAGTGTGTCACGCTACCTTGTGAGGTAACAGAGAGAAGTGGTGACTGCTCAGTTTGAGCAGGGTCATAGGATTGGTTTGATTTGTACTCTGTGTGGCGATGATGCGGTGAAGTTAAAAAGAGTAGACAACGAGCCACGAGCTGAGGATAGCTCAGTCGTGATGTGCTCATGGTTGAATTACTACTACGCGACGAGAAGGATTCATCGGCTAGTGTAGATTCTCGGGAATCGTGATAGAGATGGGTTGGTTGATTGCGGTTGACCATACTTCCTGAGTTCGTGTACGCTATTTGAGGAGAATCTAATAGTGAGAAATAGAATGGGTCATTACAGTAGTTGTCGACAATTGTCGTTGGTCGAAAGGAATGGACAACGTAAGGGTTGTCGTGAGGATTAGTAATTGGAGGATTGGGCAGCACACAGAGAGTTGTCTGCAGATCACAGTAGGAGCCTGATGTGACTCTGTAGTCAGGTGGCACATTGGATTAGGATGAATTGACATCCTCTTGGATGTGCATATACGGTCATAAATGGATAGGCAAATTGGATTGTTTGCGGACATGTGGATGATGTTCGAGTAAGTCGATGTAGCCAGTTGGTAGTCGTGCCATAACGTAGTGGCTCAGTGTGAGGTATACCCAATACCTATTTTGGCGGTATGGGATGTACCTAGCTTCAGGGTACCTATACCAGATCGGTGTGGACGGACGGTACGAGTGTTAGGTGCTGAATTTGGATCCCATAAGGATTGGGATAGGGTTTGATGTAAGGTGGGATTCATTTTGGATTTTGAGTTGATTATTTCTCATGTAACAATGAAGTATGGACGAACCAAGATTTATGATGATTATTGGGTTTCGTTGAGTTTTCATTTTTGAGTGATAAATTTGATGAAAGGTTGAATCCTTAGGTCATTTATGGGCCAAACATCCAGGTTGTGGGACAAATTTGAATGAGTTGAGGAGGAGAGAGTGTTTGGGGTTGCATGACGTTGATGTGTGCAGCATGTATCCTCATCCACATCTGACTTGGATGACTTTGATGTCATCATCTTCAACTTTCCTCATGTGGATTGATGAGGAAGGAGACGACAGTGATGTTAATTGGATTGACTTGGAGATCAGATGATTCTTGGTGTCACGTCCAGTGATGTGACAAGTGAGTACCCAAGACGAGACAAATCGAGTAACGTAAGGATGATCGAGATGACGGAAGTGATTGTGATGACCGTTAGGTGTTCAGACCGAGGTCTGGTGGTCATTGGAGAGAATTGCCTTGTTGATTATGCTAAACTATAAGCAGAGGAGAGTCTTATGGTCATATTGTTGAAGAATCCCTTAGCATAGTTAGTGAGATGACAGAGTTTGGAAGTGGGAATAAAAGTGAGATGAGGACGATACGTGAATATCGATCAGGAAGAGATGAATAGCCAATGCCTTGGGATATATTGAGAATAAAAATTGTGTGGATTGAGGCTGGCTCGTGACGCACGATTGAACATCGGACCGCTGAGTACTATGATCGGATGTATTCCGACATATTGGAATAGTGACTGGAAGTCGAATGTTGTGTGCTTGAGCAGAGTTATCGGATAGGGTTCAGAGATTTGGTAAGCCGAGAACTCAGGGCCGTGTGGGCCGGTGGAACCCTAGTGCCTGTTTGTGTTTTCTGCCGAGACAAGTATTCGATTGGAGTTCCGTGTACACCCGAATGGATGAGACATCGACCCACAAACAATAGGACGAGTAGTACGATGGTTGAGACTCGAGGCGAGTCTAGATGTCAGCGAAGATCGCTAAGTGATGTGAGATATGATACGGTACGAGGACTCGAGAGCGAGTCGAGATCAGAGTGTGCAGCGGAAGCACAGTGGAGCCGAGCGCTACCGATTAGACACGAGTATGCTAGTGGACTTAGTGATAGTGACGGAGGTTGAGTATCACCCAGTGGAAGTAGTGAGGATAGTTGTTGAATCGGATGCTGATTAGGACATCAGTTCCGAACTCGAATGAGAAGAACCATCAGACTGAAAAGTCTACTTGATGGTAACTGGTAGGTTGGAACGTGTCAGGAAGTTATACTATAAGGATTTGAAATCAACTTAATATACCTGACCTGTCAGAGTGGCTTCGTGAGAGTTGAGATGGAGCTTGGGAGCTTCGGTGACAGTGTGTACCGATGAGTACGGCGTAGTGACGGACATGTACTTGTGCACGAGAGCGGCCGTGTGCGGAGACACGATTGAATTTCCACAGTTAGTTGCGGAAATCGGGTCAATTTGAATTTCGAGGACGAAATTCTTGAAGGAGGGAAGATTATAACGACCCGTCCCGAATTAGCTTGATTAATTAAGGATTAATGACGGATTGGCGAGACTAATCGGGGATTAGACGAGGATTAACAGACTTTCAGGGTGAAATGACGATTTTGCCCCTAAAATGGGCAAAACGTTGACTTTTCGTTCGGGTTTTCAAATGGACTTTAGCCGATGACTATGACGTAGTTCGGGACGTCACGAGTTCATAGACACGTGGCTCGTTCGATTTCAAAATTCGTGGAAAATGTTATGACGATCGGAAGTTCAAGGGCATTTTGGTAATTTGGGTGAATAAGGGCTAATAGTTGACTTTTGACTCAGGAGGTCAGATGGCCGAGGGCCGAGGATCTTTACGTAAATAGGGACGATACGAATTCGTAGATAGGTGGCACGTCGAATTCGGACGTTTGACGGAGAAGTTACGGTTCACGGAAGTTTGAAAGTACTATTGCACGTTTTACGAGACGAGGACTTTTGGCAGCAAGTGGGGCCCAGATATTATTGGACAGGCCCAATGGATGAGTGACAAGTGTCACCCATCCATTGCCCATCCAAACCAACTCATGCATATCCCATTCCTTCATCATCGATCATTTTCCCATTTTTCCAACCAACCCGATCTCCCTTCCACCCCAAATCCAAACCCTTCAACCCTTTGATCATGACTGAGGAACGAAGAGAGTGAGAGGAGGACTGAGGATGTTGGTGGCCGGCCAGGAACAGCACCGTCGTGGACGACGGAGGAGGAACCCAATCAAGGTAATCGGTTTGAACCGATTTAATCCATTTTTTATTTCAAGCATTATGGGTCATTTTGGGTGGTTTTAATGAGTTAAATAGGTTGCTAGGGTTGTGTTAGGATGATTTTGAGGGAGGTTGGAGGATGAGGAACCCTGGGGATGGTTTTGGAAAAATTGGACTGTGAGAACAAGGTTGGACCGGTGGGGTTTTGAAGGTTTTAGGAGTTTTGATTCATTGGGTTAGGTTCCTAGGGTCGAGTTAGGAAGGATAGAATCGATTAGGGAAGAAAAGGACAAAAAATGGACCGTGTAAGAGCCTGGACCGATCACGCCGTTCCAAGTTGCAGAGAAAACCGGACCGGTCGGTTCGAACCAGCCTGACCGAGGTTGAAAAAGCACTATAGCATTGGCGTGTGGCACCCACGCGCAGCCACTTCAGGCGGCATGTGCGGGCACGTGGGGGAGATTTTGGGGGTGGTTCCAACATGTGAAATTATTTATTTGATGTAACGAACATTTTGGGACTGGTTTCGAGTCGATCGAACATCGTCTCGATATAGTTCAGGTTGTCCGAAGGTTTCGGAGCGCGTTTAAAAATAGTTTAAAATCTCGAAAAATTAGGGGGCTTTAGTGAGGGGTTAATTAAGTAGTTAGTAACCTTCTAAAGTGATTTGGACAGGTTTGGAAGTCCCGGAGACGACGATTGACCCGGGAGAGCCGTATTGCACGCGTATCGAGGCGGCAACGCGGACAGTCTGTGAGTGGACTTTCTTTCTGAAATCGATGCATGCATAAATGTTTTATATGTGTTTTAATATATATTTTGGGATGCATTGAGTGCATTTTGGTGTGTGTTTACGTATGGGCACGTACTTTGAGGTTTTCGGGTTTTATACGTGCTTATACGCGCTTATACTTTCGGTTTTCATGAAATGGTTTTGAAAAGGTAAAATCGGGCATGAGACCCATTTGGATTTGGTTTTGAATCTGGCATGAGACCCTATTAACGACCCGTAGGTCTGAGTCGTGGTCGCGACGGGTGATGTGTGCACGGCGACGGACGACGTGACGCTCGCCTTCGGATTGGGATACGTGCCTTCCGGAGAGGTCACGATGCACGTCCCGTTGTGGAGCAGCCACTGGATGCTCCACTTCGGAGTGCTCACGGTATCAGAGATCGATCAGCGACGTGTGCACCATGGTCTCGAGATGGTCGCGACAGTGATGTGTTCACGGCGACATACCAGGATTGAAAGTGGTTCTGGATTGATGGATGCACGCATCGCTGTGATCGGGATCGTGACTAACCCTGAGATATCGGGCTCGATGCCCAGATGATTTGAGTTCGGGCTCGATGCCTAGTTATTGTGAAATCGGGCTAGAGGCCCTGTTGAGTTTTATGTTCGGGCTAGAGGCCCATTTGCTTTGTGTTATCGGGCGTGAGTCCCGTTTTACAGTTTTGTATACTGGTATGTATATACCCTCCTTACGAGATTATTGATTGGTCTCCTCCAGACGTCAACCTGGAGAGTCACGATCCACAGACCAGAGTGGGTATCCCCATAGGGATCCCGTTCCAAGAGTGGGCGTTATGATGCGGCCCCAGACCAGATTCCGGAGAGATGATCAGAATAGGTCCGAAGATGAGCCTACCAGATGGAGAATTCCTGGGAGAAGACTCGGAGTGAGGCCCCGAGTAGTATGCATACTTATATATATATAGACGTCGTGACTATATTGGGGATGTATTCCCTAGGGGTTGTGTGCCCCGAGTTCGTATCTTCTCCGGAAGTGCCTATGATGAGTTATATATGTATATATGTATATGTGTACGAGATTTCACTGAGATGGCGTTGGGCTGAGACCCACGCGTATTTGGCTTTGGGCTGAGACCTTTATGAGATGGTTTTGGGACGAGTTCCCACGTGTTTTGGTTTGGGCGGAGGTCCCATGTATTGTTTGACTGATTTCAGGCCAAGGCCCAAATGGTTTGATGGTTCATGACGGTTTATGGGGACCGGCCATGAACCCTGGAAATGGTTTTTGAATGCATGCATATGTTTTTAATGAAGGGTATAAAGGTCTGTATGAAACTATTTTATAAAATATTTGTTTTGTCCACTCACAGCTTTTATGTTTTGAACGTCCTTCAGGTTGATCGCGGATGCGGCTGTAGCAGAGACGAGACATCTCATTCCTCTTTCGGATCCTGGCATACTCTGATAGCCTCGGTTGGGCATAGGATAAAAATATCCCTGGTTTGACACTTTGTATCAAACGAGAGCAGGCAGCCCGAGGGATTTGGGACGGGTCCTGTCATAAATGAATAGATAACTAATAAGTCATTGGTTGTATTATCTAGTAACATTAAAATGGAAGACGCAAAACAAGAGAAGTTAAAAGCGAAGTATAGCCAATGGAGCATCCAAGAGAGCCGTATGTTGTTAAGATTACTTGTTGATGCCGTCAAGAGTGGTTGGCGTGATGCTAGTGGTGGGATATCTAAGAATACAATGTGTGATAAGATACTTCCTGTTCTTAATGAGCGTCTTGGATGTGAAAAAATTTACAAGCACTATCAAAACCGGTTGAAAATTCTGAAGGAACGCTATCTAAGTTTGGCTGAGCTTGTGTCTCATAGTTTTGGATTTGGGTGGGACCTTATCACAAAGAAGTTCACGGCTAGTGATGAAGTATGGGACAATTACTTCAAGGTGATATTTTTAATTTCTATTGTTTTAAATATTACGTGGATTGATCACTTTCACTTTCACATTCATTATAATAAAATAGTTATAAATTTCTAAACTATTATGTTTTCTTTACAGTCTCACCCAAACCAAGAGAAACTCTGTACTGAGTCATATGATGACTATGAGGATTTGGCAATTGTATTTAGCAATGGAACAGCTGTTAGAAAGCACTCAATTTGCTGTGGGGGATGACGCTAATGATGTGACATATGTATTTGAAGAAAGAAGACCTACTAGGGTACAGGAAGAAACTAGACCGGACATGGTAGAAGAGTATGGAGTTGATAATAACAATGAGGCTCGGGAAATATCATACCAAAATGTGTCAACACCTACTAATTTATCACCCTTCTATGACACAAGCTTGAATGCGCCTTCCGAAAAGCTCCCTTATTGAAAGAAACCGAGAATTGATTATGAAACAACTAGTAGTTTGGTTAACACCACCATTAGAGCAAGTCTTATAGAGAAAGTTGGTATTGGCATGGACTCAATTGTAACAATCGCCACTGAAATTCAAGGGATGCGCAACTTGTTGGAGAAAAGAGAAAAAGAGAGAGAGAGAGAGAGAGAGAGAGAGAGAGAGAGAGAGAGAGAGAGAGAGAGAGAGAGAGAGGAACAAAGAAAAAGAGAAGAAACAAATGGAGAAAACCACCAACATTTGGGAAGCAATCAAGGAAGCTCCAAACTTGGATAAACTTGTTTGTTTCAAAGCGCTTGATAAGATCCATAAGTTAGGGATGAAAGATGCATTCTTAAAAATGTCACCTGAAGAACGCTCAGAATGGATATAATATACTACTTTGGATTGAACTAACAAGAAATGGTAAAGAGTTTTGGTTTAGTATTTTGTTTAAATTAGGGGTGGTTAATGTTATGACTTTATAAGTATTATGTTTCAAAAATTTCAGGTTAATTTTAAAACCTTGATTTGACATTATGTTTAAAGTTTTTGGTTAATGTTAAGACCTTAATTTTGAATTATTGGTTTAATAGTTATTGTCATCTCATCTTATTTTATAGTATATTTTGTTGGACTATATTTTTGTTTTAATTATTAGTTACATTTATCATTCTCTAGGAAGAAGAATTCGTTGGACATGGTAAAAGCAGCATAGGCTTCATTTTGGTGACATTCGTACCTTGGGAGATACCATGAACAAGAGTTAGAATAAAAAGAAAGATAGTTGTTATTTGTAAACTATAATGTAAAAACATATGACATGGATGACAACAAATCTTTTAAAAACATAACAAATATTTTAAAATTATAACAAATCAATAAATAAATCATTTAAAATCTATATAAAAATATTTTAAAATTAACAAAATTTTTTTAAAATCAGTTGAAATCGATCAGAAACCTATTAAAACCTATTAACATCCAAATTCAATCCATCCCCCGTAGTGTACAGTTTTCGATGGAAGCGGGAAGCCGCCTCTGCAGTTCCCTACCATGGACCTCAAAACGACCTCTTCGACGTCGTCTTGGTCCCGCTTTCCCGCGCTTCATTAGGGCTTTGAATTCAGATAGTCGTTACAGAGGCCCAAAGCCACAGAGAAATTGGGTCGCCGATTGGGTCTCCAAAAACGACGATGCCGTCCGGAGCTTTCCTATATACGTGGGAGGCGCCTCCCTCGTGGCCGTTCTCTTGAACCGCACCGTTTCGGACATCGCTCTCGTCTCCGACGCCAGCAGGTAATCACATACCGTAATTATCTTCGCTCAATTTCTAATATCAGTATCAGTTGATATTTTAGGCATAGTAAATTTGTGAGATTAATTGCTGATATGGGTATGTTGAACTTGTAGCTCACAGTCTAGGGCTGATTTGTTGACGCTGGGATTGGCTGTGACCAACATTCTAGCAGGTCTGGTATGGTTGTCAATCAGACCAAAATCTATATCTAAGGTGAGAAGCGAAGATGCTGTTTTCTTTTTCTTTTTTTGATAGGGTTTAATTGATTATGTATTTGCCTGTTTGATTTCAGGTGAATCCTGAAGGAGTTGAATGCGAGAGAAAGCATTCTAATCTCCCTAGTACTCTACAATCTGAGTTATTGTGGTAATACATTAACACATGTTATATAACAATATTATAAATGCTGCTCATAGTGCTGTTGCTAACATGTACCCTATTCGTAATGGCCTGAAATTTTATGCGTTTTCAACTTGAAGCGTGAAATTCTGTTAATGGGGAAAACCACAAATAGAGAGTGAAAAATTGTAGGTTGTCTATAGTGATTAGAAAAATACGAAATCGGTACTTTTCATAATGTGAGTATGGCTGGTCAACTGTTGATTTTCATTGCTTATTCTCAGGGCCTGGGATTCTTTGTCGGATGTGACATGCTGCCAGTCTCTTGTTATAGTTTATGATGGCAGATGTATCCTTCAGATTGGTTTTGCAGCTGAATCTTCCAATGGGGATGGCAAGGCAGTGGCTGTGGATGCTGAGAAGCTGATGCAAGGATCCCTTTATCGCGGTGTTATGAAATCAGGAGTTCGTAAGTACTTGCCAAGGACTGCATATCATCTCATGAAGTCTTTTTGACTTCTTTATCATGTCAAAGTGTTAACAATACTTCCACCAAATGTTTGATCATCTTGAGACCACCTGTTTTTACAGAGAGCTATTTGGCCAACCTATATCTTTATCCTGGGAAATCTGAACTGCCATTTCTGCCTTCAAATACTCAGGTTATGTTTTCTTCACAGGTTTTCGTTATTTTTAATTCATTCGTATCTGTTTGAGTATGAATGTTTGTTCATCCAGTGATCCGTTCATTAGAAACACACTCCTAAACAGTAAATTGACGTGCACAGCAAGCTTGGAAGATGCATCCTTCTTAGTTTCTTCAATTCTTTGCATTAAAACTCACTTTATATATCTGAATTTAAGGATTACTGACAGATTTCCAACTTTTCCAGGCAGTAATATTGCAGCCACTTGGTGACAAAGGGATTGCAGTACTTGGTGGTGACACAGTTAGAGGATTCACATCCTCTGATCAGGTATGCTCTTTTCGACTTTGAAAATTTTAACTTTCTTTTAACGTAACTTTCATGTTTATATAATACATTAAGAGAGTGCAACTGTTATTGCCTGATTTTGCATCAATAGTGATGAAGTGGTTAGACAAAGGGCCGATTGTGTATGAGGATAATGTTCCTGCATTTTTTGTGTTTTATGTTTTTGATAGATTATTCAGTAAAGCTTATATTCTTCCGAAAGAAAATTATCTACCTCGTGGCTGGTTGATCAAACTTATTGACATAGTCAACCAATTAGGCATCGTTTGTTATTTTATCTATTCCTATGTAGTTGCAGTAAATATTGAAATACTCACAGGCATGGATTTCATTAATTGGCGAGAAGCTGGATTCTACCCTAGCAAAATATGTGGATAGTCTCCCACTGGCTGTGCAAGATCCAGTTTTCCAGTAACTAAACCATGAAGCTTGTTGATATTATCCCTAATGCAACGGCTGTATCCTTAAACCAGGTAATTTCTCAGATCTGATTTTTACTGCATCAGAGCCTAAAATAATTTCAGATTATTACACCTGATGATATATACGGATATGAGTCCATCAATTGTTCTGAAATAAACAAACAAGAGGACTCCATAATTTCAGCACTGGGTACTCATTCCCGATGCACCTTGATGCGACTCATTTCAGTAGTTAAAGCATAAGATTCTAATTCCAGCAATCAAGTTTTTACTTTGAGTATAGAGAGTGTAGATCTCTCCCATTTTTTGGGTCACATGATGAATAGATGGCTAGATAAACTGCCAAATGGCATAAAATAAGGAGATAAACATACTTGTAGTCAAGGTTTCACTTTGAGTATAGAGGAAGTATAGATCTTTCTGTTCACTTCTCCCACTTTTCCCTTTTCTCTAAATTTTATGTTGTTTGTTTCATTTTAGAATTCTCAACCAGCCGCAATCCAGTCATGATAGAGAACCAACAATGGCGATTGGATGACGCATCTGGTGCTAGGCAAATCTACTGCAATACTCGATCTATATCTAATGCATATATATAAACTGTTTCGCACGGGTATAAATACCAGGGGTCGTGCATTTGAAACAGATTCTTCGTAGCGGCTTGCTGGGAATGCTATACGAAGGGTATTCAGATATTCTATATTTTAAATTACTTAACAACCAACTACTGTTGTTAATGCATGTAATTTTGTTCAATTTCTCCAGAAAGAATTGTCAATTTATGTAAATTGTTCAGTTTATTTCCCTTTTTAATGCCTTTGGTTTCATTTGGTTGTCACTCAACGTGACTTAAATGTTGCCTTCAGTTCAATTCCTCAAATCACATGACAATTTCCTTTGTAAAGGCCAATATGGGGATTACATTTTCGCGTGGATGGGATGCTCTAATTAATATAGCTACGACCATATAGATGCAAGGTTATAGCAAGTAAGCTAACACGAGAAACCAGGACAAAGTCCATAATTCATTCATTTCAAATAAGAAAATGAATTTATACCTTCTCTACAAGAAAGAAAAAAAAAACTTTTTTCATTTCAGATTGTCACCAAATTTACATTGTGTAATAATCCTGTAATTAATTCAGATAGAACAAAGAATAATCAGATAGAAAAAGGTCATTGAAAAAAAGAAAAAACTGGCTTCTGTGTATGATTTTAATCTGATATACTTGGGCGCCAAAATCATAAAACACCCCCACAAACGTCGCTGCGAATTTGAAATTATCACAAAAGAACAGACTTCTCCCATGGCAGAGACCCATTTGCAGGATCAGCAAAGTAAGCCGAAACAAAGTCTTTAAGCCCATTGTCCCATACCTCACAGAAACTCAGCCGCCAGTTGGGTGGCTCAATGGCCTCCGTCCCCAGTCCCGGCGCTCTGTCCTTTGACCCTTGGTTCTGATCCTCCTGCCAATCCACCACATATGTCGCAACCCTTCTGAAAAATTTGGTCCTGAAAGTCTCCCACACTTGGTATTTATAGTGGTTGATCACCGCCACACCTTCCGGCACATTCAGGTGCCGGAACCCCTCTTTTAGCCGGAAATGGTGGACCTCATTAAGGAGAGTCACATCCAGCAAGTCTATCCGGACAATTGATTTGTGCCTCTCCGGGCTCTGAAGCCTGCAAGTGTACCCAACTGTGACACCCTGTGACGGATGCGAGCTCAGCCCCGACGGCCCGAAGCTATGGCAATCGGTTCTGATTTCCGCAATTGTCGGCGAAGAGGAAAAATTGGAAACGAGGTTTTGAAGCGCGTTTTCGCCACGAACACCGTCAACATTGTGGCGCCGGAAGGCACGAGGGAAGTAGAAGAACTCATCAACGTCAAAGAAGCTAACCCATTGGCACTCGTCTCTAGCTCTCAGAGCGCAATGGGAAAATCCGGCTTCTTGGGTTTTAATCCAGGGCCAGCTATGCCTGCTGACATTGAAGTCCTGAAGCTCTAGCTGTTGAACGACTCCTTCAATTCCGTCGTCGCTGTTGTTGTCGTAGATGAACCACCGCTCAACTCCAAGCCAGGCGTGGTACATGATCCACTCTTTCAGAGCCGGTGCTTGGTTCCACAACATTGTGCAAGCACAAAGCTCATGCTTCTTCTTCCTATGATTATCGCTCCTCGGTTTGGATTTCGAATTGTAAATTGTGGCCACAGAAGGCAGAATCTCATGGCGTGGAGCTCTCGGATTGCCGACCTTATGCCCGATTGTGACCCGAATTCCATCGGCCTTATCCAGGTTGTTTTGGATAGCCCGGGGCAGCAAGCACCGGACAACTTCTTGAGCCGCGGTAACAGCTTCAGCAGTGAGCACCAAGCCTTGGTCTGTGTCCCAATTGCCGTTATTCCTCAACCCGAAATGGCAGCTGAGCGGTGTCGGATCCGATTTCTTGTGAGGTCTGAGGTTCAACCCCTTAACGAACACAACCGCCGTTCCATCATCAATAACCGCCTCGTAAACCACTTTGTCCCACGGATACGCAGTCCCGTTGATCTCAGCAGTCCAATCGTAACTGCCACCATGCCTCCGCAAATCGACGGCTGTGGAGAAGTTACTCAATGGCAGCGGACACCTGACGATAGACCGAAACTCATCGTAGCCGTCCGTGGACAGAGCCGGTCGAACCACAAATCCCAGGTGCTGATTCTCTTCTCTATCTTCAAGAACCTCAACCGACGCGTTGAATAGCTTGTGATAAACGCAGTCCAAATCGTCCTTTTGATGAATCCGATTTGGCAGAATGAGAAGCACGTGATCGGGAAACAAGATTCGATCTTGGACGCCGATAGGGGACGATGTCGACGATTCTTGGAAGCTGTTAGTGAAGGAGTCAAGAATCGAGTTGCTGGCAGTGGAGGACAGTAGCGACAGCGTGGTGGATGCGGTGAGGACGGGCCGAAAAGACGCTGGCCGGATGTGTCCGGAGGACAGGAACAAGACGAAGGCGAAGAATGATAAGCAGAGAAAGAGAGGTCTCCTCAGAGACAACCACTGCTTAGCCTGCGAGAAGGACCGACTCACGCGCTTCCTCTTGCGGCGCTGCTCTGATGAGTCCATAGTTGCCAAAAGTGGAAAGTGAAAGACAAACCAAAATAGCCGAAGGTTTACAGAGATTCACACAATAATCATAGATCTGCCTGACAGATGGGTTTTAAGTTTCTCAGGGTTTTGAGAAACGGGTCAGAGAGATAGAGAGTCTAAAAGGGCTGCTAGTGATGGAGATGGTGTTGATTGGTTAAGGGCGGCTGCTGGTGGTAGTGGTGGATTAACCGCTGATTAGGCAAAGGCTATCGCTGTTGATCCGTTAAGGTTTATTGTATTTTATTTTTCATTTTTCATTTTTCGGTGTTGCGTAGATTTATGAGACTCTGGTTTCTGCTATAAGCCAATTAAAGAAGAATAAAAATGGCTGACCGTAATAATTGGGATTTGAGGGGGACACTTTATTGAGCCTATTATTATTATTATTATTATTATTATATGGCGTGAGGCAGAAATGTAAAGCGACGGAGGTTGCTCAGAAACTACACAACTTTTTTATCGTTTGTTGTTGCAACTTGCAAGCTACTGCTTTCTCACTTTCCATATCAATAATATTCAATGGTGAAATCAAGCATCCCAAGCACAACCAAAAATGTTCGGTATAATTTGTGTTATGTAAATTAATTAGTCACTTCTAATTTTATCCGATTTTGCTCATCACCACTTTTTGGCGATGACACTGACCACGCATATTAGAGATTACCATGTGTTAGGCCCGGTCCAAGAAATTCGGGGTCTAGGTGAAAATTTTACAAGTACCATTCTAGCTTATATTACACAATATATATATGTGTTATTTTATTTTATTTTAATTCATCTTTCTAATAAATTTACATAAAATTTCCAAAAATTTGAATGCATTAGTCATGTATATATCGAAAACATAGCCATATTATATATTAAAAAAAATAGTAAAATTTTATCAAATATTAATGTGTGTATATATACTGAACAACTTTCTAATTCAATTTAAATAAGTATTTCTATCAATACTGGTGGTAACTTAATATTCATTCCATAAACAAAAATTAAAAAAAAATATATAAAAAATGCTTCTATATTTAGAGATTTATTTACTTTACAAAATATGTCCAAATAATACTCAATACAAATTAACTATGCATCAATTAAAATAATCCTTATAAATACTTTTTAAAATGAGCCCAACTTATTAAAAAATATTAAATTTAAAATCTTCTAACTCAATTTAAATATTTTAAAAAAATTATACATTTTTAAAAATTTCCCATAAAAATAAGAATTTTAAAGAAAATTTGAGCCCTCCTGGGACCAGGACGATTACCTTGGTTGTCCTAGGCCAGAGGCCAAGGTCGACTCTGCCATGAGTCCTCCATATTAACTATGATTAGCAATCTCAATTAATAATATAAAATTATTAGTATAATGAGAAAAATATCATTCTTTCTTCAGGAAAAAAATAATATTATTCTTTCTATTTGTGCTAAATGCATTCAATTGATTTTTTCATCAAATCAAAATTGCTTACTTATTTGATCTCTTATATGATGAACATTTTACTTTAGTTCTATCAAATAATAATTTGTATCAAAGATAATAAAAATTATGAATTTTGGTCGCTTTTTAAGGAAATGAGTAATAAATATTTACTTTGTTGATATCCAATAATAATTTGATCAAAAATATCAAATATATATATATATTTAGGAAATGAGTAATAGATCTTCATTTGAATTAACCCACTATAGTAACCAAGTGGACCAACATGTGCTTTTAAGCTGCAGTTCTATTATATATATATTTCAACATTAGGGATAATATCTTGCAAATAAATTGGTTCTTCATTCATATAGAAAAATCAAATAAATTTTTATATTTTTTTTTCTCTCTTGTGTATGTGTAAACAAGTAATTTTGAATTTATGGACAATGAATTAGATATGAAATAGAATGTAAAATTAAATAAAAATATGGAAAGATTTTATTAAAAATAAATATGGAAAGAATAATATATATTTTTATTATATTAATAATTAATTATTATTAATTATAATTACTTTAGAAGATGCATGGTAAATTCTTAGATTGATAGTAACCGTTATAAACGCTTTGGTCAGATTGAGTACTCAATGCAATTTCAGACCAATCCACAGAATTATTGACTTGATTATGTCATTAGCACGCAGTGAACAAAAATTTAAGATATGGCAAGATAATGTGCGTTCGTCACACACTTTGTCTTTACCTTTTTATATTCTTCAAAATTGACAGCCATAAATTTCATCCACATGTCATTCACCCATTTATTCCTCGCTTAAGCAGCCATCTGATCAAAAAAGCAGCCAGTGCTCATGAGCCTCATTCCACCGGCCACCGATCTTTGATCACGAAGCCATTCATATCCCAAAAAGCACCACCAACCCAAAAAATAATAATAATAATAAGATTCCACAAATTACAGTTTCCACTGTAAATTGCGATTCTTCCGACTCACTTTTTGGTACGATTATTTGTCTTCTATGTTACTCTATTTGTGTCAATTTACGAAAATAGTCGCGTAATTTTGGGAGAGGATGTGCCTCCTACTTTGTAATGAGGGCTTGCGATTAATAGGCTTAAATGATTGTTTTCTAAAAATGGATGAACATTTTGCTCATATTATTAATTGATCAATTACTTGTGACAAGCGCTGTATGGACCATCTCCTTTTCCATCCCACACTCTTTTTGGATCAATTTCCCTCCCACACTCAATGAATTTGAGTTCAAATCACTATGCAATTTACAATTAGGCAAGAGATTATAATTTGTATTACCCATTGACGTCAGGGTGTTGATGCCTTGTCTTATGAGCTGGTTAACGTTCAGTCCATGGCATACAGAAGCATATATGAATTGTTTGTAGCTTTTTCTTTTTTCTTGTCTTCTTTTTGTAATAGCTGTCAAAGTGTAGAATTTAGGGTTTATATACATATATATATATATATATATATATATATGTATGTATGAATACCGTGTTAGGCACGGATTAAGCTTTGCATGATTCCATGTTTCGCCATGTGCCTCCGACGATATTATGCGAACCACCGTTCCCTTCGCATTCATTTCTTGCATCATTGATTCAATTTTCGAAGCTATATTCTCTCACAAATAAGTTAGTCCCAAAACTAAGCGTTGTAAAGATAAGTTCGTCATGCACAAGGCACACGCACTTACGACAATCCTTCTGACTTCTGAGTAGTAATGGAGACTATTGGGCATCAGAGATTACACATAATTGCCCATCTATCTTTCATATAAGGTGACTGATCATACATAACGTGTGGGTAATTGTATGCATTTACTAACATAACAGTTTTTCGCTTAAATATCATTGTTCTAAAAAGTCCATTTACTTGCTAACAAGATAATAAAAATAACATAACTTACATTGAGGATAAATTTTATTTTCTACTCCGCAGTGAAGAAAAGAAGATGTCCAAGCATCCCACAAGTGATGGACCTTTTTAAAATTGAAGGAGATCAAATGAATTATACATCGGGTAGCTTTGAATTTGAGCAATAAAAATTATGGTACATAGATTTAAAGTTTGATTTATGTGGGTTTGTGGTGTAATTCTACATAACAATCATAGCCCAGCGAATACACCCATTTGTGAAAGAATTTTTTTTTCTTCTTTTTGATGAATCTTTAGTGAAAGAAAGTTGACTTGTACTGTACTGCTTCAAATTTATGAGAATTGAAGGGATGGTGTAATTCCACTTACCAACTGCTCTTTCCGTCCAACTATGATTAGCATAGCATTCATGATACAGGAATCGAGAGGTTGATACTTGATACCCTGCCTGTCAAACAACGAGAGTTTGATACACTGCCCGTCAAACAACGAGAGGTTGATACACTGAATATTGTGTGTTTGATCCAAAAATGGGCCTAACGGGACGAGACCTTACTAGGTGCTGGTTCACTTTCTTTTAAGACCTACCGAGTGATTTGCATGGCAGAGAGAACAACACCAGACACTTGTAGGGTGTTTGTCAGGACCCATCCCCAATCCTCCGGGATTAACGTGGGAAGTGTCTGCTCCCGTCTGACACGACGTGTCTGCTCCCGTCTGACACGACGTGTCTGCTCCCGTCTGATACGACGTGTCAGACCAGGGATAATTTCATCCTTAGCCCAACCGGGACTTCCAGAGTGCGCCAGGATCGGAGGAGGAGTGTGATGTCTCGGTCTCTACTACAGCCCGCATCCGCGATCAACCTGAAGGGCATTAAAATCATCAAAAGTTGTGAGTGGACGAAACAACAGTTTATAAAAATAATTTCACAAAAAGACATTTATGCCCTTCACTAAAAAATATGCATGCATTCGAAAATCATTTCTCAAATCATTCATTAGGGCCTTGACCCAAAATCATTTCTCAAAATTACGCGACATTTATAAAACTCAGCCCAAAACCAAATCTGTAGGGACTCCGCCCAAATCACGTCATGTGGGTCTCAGCCCAAAACCGTTCTTCGTAAAACCTCATACATATATATATATAACCCATCCTCGGCATCTCATATGCCCAATCAAGAACCTGTCACGATATATCTATAAGTATGCATACTACTCGGGGTTTCACTCCGAGTCTACCCCCAGGATCTACGACGTCTGGGAGGATCTGTCCAAAATTTAGGATCTACCACGTCTGGAGGACTGTCTGCGGACCCAATCCGAGACTACATCATATCTCTCACTCCTAGAATGTGCTCCCTTTTGGAGTCACTCAGTCCAGGTAGTGGATCGTTACTCTCCAGGATCTACGACGTCTGGAGGAGACCATTCATACGGGATGGTATATACATTTTCAAATACTTTCTTTCAAATCACAATTCAACTGAATCTCATACCCGAGCGTCTCAACATGATTTCTCGAATCTGATTCAAATTCAAATCTCCCAGGGACTCAAGCCCAAATCCATCTCAATAGAGTCTTAAACCCGAATTCTCATTTCATAAACCACAACTGGGACTTAAACCCGATTTCACAATCCAACGGGCCTCAAGCCCGATTTCACAACCAATTGTGATACCATAATTCAATGGGGCCTCAAGCCCGATCACAAATCAACTGGGCCTCAAGCCCGAATTCGTAAACCAAATGGGCCCCCGACCCGATCGTATAACTCAAATGGGTCTTCGCCCCGATTCTCATCAAATCAAATGGACTCCAAGTCCGAGAGTTCATAAATCAAATGGGTCTCATGCCCGGTTCCATATTTCTCAATCCGAAATCATTTCATCAAACTATCATAGAAAGCACAACACGTATAAGCACCATATAAAACTGAAAACCTCGAAATACGTGCAAATACGTAAATACTAATGCACCACAAACAAATACACTGATGGCATCACAAAACATGTTCATAAAATCATATAAAATATTTATGCAAGCATCAATTTAGAAAACAAGGTCCACTCACAGACCGTCCAAAGCTACGTCTTGATACGCGCATCATACGCCTCTCCGGGCTAATCACCATCACCGGGACTCCCAAACCTATCCAAATCATATTAGAGGGTTACTAACTACCTCATTAACCTCTCATTAGAGCCCCGTAATTTTCTCGAATTTTTAACTAATTTTAAACTCGATTCTAAACCTTCGGACATCCCGAACTGTATCGAAATGATGTCTGATCGACTCGAAACCAGTCCCAAAATGTTCGTTACATCGAATAGATGATTTCACATGTTGGACACTTCCCCAAAAGGTGGCCCACACGCCCCCATGCGCCGCCCAAAAGGGCTGCGCGTGAAGCCCACGCATCTACACAGTATCATCTTCAACCTTCGGCCAAATCGGTCTGACCGGTTCACTAGTTCTGTCGGTACAACTAGACTGGCGTGACCGATTTAGGGCCATATTTTCCTTTTTTTTGGTCCTATTTCTTCCTTCTTTCCACCAATCCTTTCTAATCTACCCTAGGGATTGTTCTATTCAATCAAAACAATGAAACCAATCCTAAAACTCATTGGTTCAGAAAACCATTTTGAACCCAAAACTCCATTCTATGTTCTGGGCACTTCTAGGGGCCAAAACTTCATCCTAATGATCCCATTTAGTTCCTAAGATCCCTAAAAACGTGTTTGGAGGTTCGATTGGGTTTACTAGGCCGAAAAATGATTTCGGTGGGCAGCCACCAAAAATCTTCCCAGCCGCCGTTCCGGGCTGCTCAGCCATCCTCAACCCCCGTTTCCTACTCCACACGACTCATACAACCCCCACAACCATCCTCTAATCCCTAGACAACCCCCCTAACGTCAAAACACAAATTTAAAATTTAAAAAGAAAAGGGGTTCAGTTTTCACCTGTTTCCTGCGGTTCCTCCGCCGTCCACCGCAGCTAGCTGTCCTTCCACCATCATCACATCCTCCCACTCATCCTCAGCCTCACTTGGCTTCACATGGATTCAAATGGGGGAAGCGTTTGGTTTTGGGTTCATCGGGGTGTTTGGTTGATCGAATGAGGAAGGGGATACAAATGCATGCATCTGTGTAATGAGACCAATGGACGGGTGACACTTGTCACTCATCCATTGGGCCTACCCTAAATATCTGGGCCCCACTCAAGAAAAAATTTCACTTTTGCCTCGTAAAATGTGCCATCACAAATAGTACCTCAACGATTCCGTGAACCGTAACTTTTTCGTCGAACGTCTGATTTTAACATGCCGCTTGTCTACGGGCTCATATCAACCTGATCTACTTAACGGTCCTCGGCCCTCGGGCATCTGATCTCAGGACCAGTCTCAAATCTCCTGGGATCCAGTCTGACACGAAGTGTCAGACCAGGAAAAATTTCGTCTCTAGCCCTCACCGGGCTTCTAGAGTACGCCAGGATCATAGGAGGAGGAGTGTGATGTCTCGATCTCTACTACAGCCCGCATCCACGATCAACTTGAAGGGCATTCAAAACCACGAAAACTATGAGTGGACAAAACAAAGAATTTGATAAAAACATTTCACATAAAAACATTTATGCCCTTCACTGAAAAACATGCATGCATTCGAAAACCATTTATCAAAACGTTCATAAAACCATTTGAAAACATTCTCAAAACCTTTCAAGGGTTCATGCCCAGTCCTCATAAACCGTCATGAACCATAAAACTTTTCAAGGGTTCATGCCGGTCCACATAAACCGTCATGAACCATAAATCCATTTATGGGTCCCCGACCCGAAATCACAAAAACCAGTAAATCAATACATAGGAACTCAGCCCAAATCAAACACAAGTGGGACTCTGCCCAAATCCAGTAAACGTTGAAACATTGAATACGGGTTCTCCGCCTCAAACCATTTCCAAAATATCAAATACGGGGTCTCCGCCCCAAATCACTTTCTAAAACATGGAACACGGGGTCTCCGCCTCCAAATCACTTTCCGTAAACCTCGTACGTACACATACGTATAACCCATCCGTGGCACTTCAGAGAAGATGCCAACTCGGGGCACACAGCCCCTAGGGAACACATCCCCGACATATGTCACGATCCATCTCTATACTAGTGTTCACAATACTCGGGGTCTCACTCCGAGTCTACCCCCAGGAATTCTCCATCAGGGAGGCTATATCTTCGGACCTAGTCCGATCATCTCTCCAGAATCTGGTCCGGGACCCCATCATAACTTCTACTCCTGGAACAGGATCGCTATGAGGATACCCATTCTGGTATGTGGATCGTGACTCTCTAGGTCGACGTCTGGAGGAGACCATATAAATCATATGGAGGGTTTATACATTTCAAATACTTTCTTTCTCAAAACACATTTCAACTGGGTCTCATACCCGATTCATCTCAATAGGATTCCTCGAATCCGATTCAAATTCACTTTCACAGGCCTCGACCTAAATCCACAGTTTAACAGGGTCTCATGCCCGAATTCTCATTTCATAAACCGAACTGGGACTCAACCCCGATGTTACAATCAACTGGGCCTCTAGCCCGATAACACGAATAACTGAGCCCTAAGCCCAAAACCACAAAGCAACGGGACCTCAAGCCCGATACTACAGTCAAAGGGGCCTACAGCCCGAGATTACAACCAAATGGGCCTCAAACCTGGATTCGTAAACCAACGGGGTCCTCTACCCGATCGTATAACTCAAATGGAACCTCGGTCCGATTCCTTGTCAAATCAAATGGACTCTAAGTCCGAGTGACACGACCCACCCTCAATTCCCCGGGATTAAGGGCTAAGTCATGCTCCCGTCCAACTTACGCGTGACACGAAAGCTAAACCTACATCCAACCTCCATGTGACACGTAAGTCGGACCAGGGATTTCCAAACGAACCGTTCAAAACTTCCGGACTTCCCAAAGCGCGCAGACTCCACTGTGGACCGCTTGTGTGATGTCTCCGTCCCTCTCGACCAACAGCCAGCACCGCGACAACCTGGAGGGTATCGAAAACATGAAAAGACTGTGAGTGGACAAAAATAAATAGTAATTTCAGAAAATAGTTATCAGAAAACACAATTTATACCCTCCACGCAAAAACCAATGCATGCATATAAAATCCATGTAATGAAACCATTTCATATCCAAAACCATCAATGAAAACCAAAATCGTTTCTTTCCTCAAATCCGCAATTCAAATCCAGGGCCTCAACCCAAAATCACGAATCAATCTCAAAGTACGGGAACTCGGCCCCAAAACTCATCATAACCAAATCATCCGGGCCACTGCCCAAAACATCTGAAAACCAGTGAAAAACATCAATGATGCGAGTTGCTGGATCTCAAGTGTGCCCGAGTCTTTAAACTCAAAACCATGCGCATAATCAGGCCTTCCCGGGATATCAACGAGTCTTTAAACTCAAAACACAATCAACAGGCCTCGGGGGGTATCATAACCGATTCTTTAAAGTCAAAACATATACCGAGTCTTTAAACTCAAAACATATCAATCCAGGGCCCTCCCCCCATCAATCAACCGAGTCTTTAAACTCAAAACCAGATCCAGCGGTTTTTCTTTTCTTTTTTCCGGGTCTTTAAACCCAAAACCATTTTTCAACTAACAGTGAAAACCATAGAAAATCTATATTCGAATTCACAACAATGATTCCGTAAGACGGCATCCGGAACCATCATCCTGAACCTAAATCCAAAATTCTCTTTCAAGTTTCAAAACCAAATCCAAATCATCTTTTTGAAATCCGATTTCAAAACCAAAATCTCATTTATCGAAATCACTATTATGAACTGGGCTTCAAGCCCAAAATCACTTTTCTGAAATCCATTTTAAATCATTGAAATCAAATCATATTTCAATTACCAAAATCAAATCATTAAAGTCATGATCAAACCATAGCAGAAACTCGTATCTCGCAAAACGTGTACTTTCGTAAATATCTCGAAATACGTGAAAAACCGTAAAGCATCAAGTTCAATTCACAAACATATAAATCACGTATATAAAACATATAAAACATATATGCATGTATCATAAGTTCGAAAGCAAAGTCCACTCACAGAACATTACGCTGATGCCTCGATACGTGTGTGCTTACGTCGTTCCCGGCCAATCCACTATTACTGGCTTTCCCGAACCTGTCCAAATCTCATAATAAGGTCACTACCTACTTCATAAAGCTTATACTAAAGTCCTGTAATTTTTCCGAATTTTTAACTATTTTTAACCGAGCCCTTAAACCTTCGGACATCCCGAAACATATCAAGACGATGTTCGATTGACTCAAAACTAGTGCCAAAATGTTCGTTACATCAAATACTTTAAAAGTCGTGTTGGAACCTTCCCCAAAAGGGACCCCACGTGCCCTCACGCGCCGTCCAAAGGGGCTGCGCGTGGGAGCCACGCGCCTGCACTGTTCATCGTCTTCAACCTTGAGCAACCGGTCCAGACCGGTCCGATCCAGCCTGAACCGGGGTGGCCGGTTTTCTTCCAATTTTAATCTGTTTTTACTTCTGTTTTCAGCCTTAGCTTCATCCCATCATTCTCCATAAATCTAACTAGCTTTAACGTGAAAATACGACGTGGTTCTTACCTTCCAAATCACACAAACAAACCCGTGCCTGCAACTACATGCCACCATCGATTCTGTCCACCTCTGGTCCTGATTCTTGGTCCTATATATTTGTTTTGAAGTCCAAAACTCCATCCAATGCACCAAACAAGTCAACAACAGCTAAATCACACGATACCATTTTCGAATGTAAACGAAAATTCAATCGAGTCTTACCTCCCTGTCACCGTCATGAACCACCGTGGCCACCACTGGTTTCCCTCAGTTCCTTAAACAACTTTGCTGACCAGCCTATCGTCAAAGGATCATAATTGAGGTTATTGGAATTTCCATGGTTCTTCGGTTTTCCCCGCACTTTGTTTCTCACGGTGCCTTGGCCACCGTCCACGGTGACTTGCCATGACAGCACCACCCACAACCTCATCATACGTTCTCTCTCTTGCCTTCACACAACTATCACAACTAATGGAGATCACAGGGTTAATCTGGGTTGTTTTCATGGTTCCCCTGCTCTGTTTTCTCTCACAGTCTAAACCGTGCACACTTTGCACCCTTAATTTAAAACCAGTAAGGCGGTTACAAAGGTTCCACAGCCATCTAGAGGGGAACACATGTCAATAATCTAGTGGTCACCTTCTCCAAAACAGCCAAGTGTCCTCATGTCATTGGGCACAGATCCCTAGGCCACCATAATGACCAAAATGCCCTTTTGAGATAAAATTACCAAAATTCCCTTCGCACGTTTAGACCCGTAACTAATTCATCCGAAGTCCGATGATGATGTGCCGCCTATCGTTGTACTCAGGGCATCGAGACTTACCTAACTGTCCTCGAACTGTGTGAAAATCAGTTGTCGCCTAAAAAGTCAACCACTTGCCCTATTTCAACCAATTTACCAAAATACCCTCGACCTTCAAAACGTCATAACTTTCTCCTCGAATGTTGGAATCGGAAGTGCCACCTGTCTATGAACTCGTGACGTCTCGAACTACGTCATGGTCACCAATCAAAGTCCATTTGACCACTTGAACAAAAAGTCAACTATTTACCCAATTCTAGGGGCAAAATTATCATTTTGCATCGTCCGTCCAAAATCAGCCAACTAATCACCGATTATATTCACTAATCTATCATTAACCACTAATCTAATCTCGATTTACGGAACGGGCCGTTACACCGAGAGTTCGTAAATCAAATGGGTCTCATGCCCGAGTTCATATTTCCAAATCCAAAATCCATTCATTAAACCCTCATTGAAAACCTAGCACGTACAAGCATCGTATAAAACAGGAAATCTCGAAATACAAGCAAATATGTAAATCCTAGGCTACCACAAACAATTGCACTCATGGCATCACAAAACATGTTCTAAAACAATTATAAAACATTTATGCATGCATCAGTTTTGAAAGAAAGGTCCATTTTGTAACGACCCGAACTTTCGTAATTATTATTTTATTGTAAAATGACCGTTTTACCCCTGAGGGAGGGGGGGGGGAAAGTTGACTTTTACCTCAGGAAGTAATTAGGACTTTGACTCATGATCGTGACGTAGTTTAGGATGTCACGAGTTCATAGGCAGGTGGCACGTTCGATTCCGACGTTCGAGGAAGAAGTTGTGACGTTCGGAAGTCGAAGGGTATTTTGGTAATTTGGTCAATTAGGGGCCAAATGTTGACTTTTGACCCGGGAAGTCCAACAAACAAGGGCCAAGGACCGTTACGTAGGTCACGTCAATACGAATCCGTAGACAGGCGGCACGCCGAAATCGGACGTACGACGAAAAAGTTATGGTCACGGAAGTAATCACAATTAAACCGAACTAACCGGGACTCGGAATAAAATAATAATATAATAATAGAATCTGATTATTTTAACCCCAATCAATCTGGACCCTTGGATGAGTGACACGTGTCACTCATCCCCTTCATTCCCTAAAACCAGGATCTATGTCTGCCATTTAATTAATTAATTAATTTCTCTCCTTAAATCCTCACCCTTCATCCTACACTCAGACTCAATCTCAGCCGTTGATTTCATTTTCTCATTCTGTTTTAAAACATCAGAGATTCACTCTCTTATTTCCATTCTTTCAACCCGTGTACACTCTCACTCTCTGCACAATCACTCCACCACCTCACAGCCCAACCTCACACACCAGGCAGCACCAGGCAACCACCAGCAACCCCCAGACACTGGCCACCACCACCACGGCCACCCTGCACGGCCAGGAAACTCCCAGACCCGAGAGCAACCAAACAACCCGAAACCATCCTACCGTCCAAACCACCTCACCAGGACAGGAACCAACCTAGGGTTAGGACCACTGAGACCTCTGGACGACTCAGGACTGGACTGGGCAGCCCACGGCGGCGACAAGGCGGCGGTAAGCCCAGAAACCCGAGAGACACTGATTTCCTTCCCTGTCTCGAACCATTCATTTTTGACGTTAAAATTGTTTGGTTGTTTTTGAGACACACTTAGGGGACCTAGACGATCATTTTGGACCAAGGTTCACGGCTGGAAGCTCGACGACTCGCCGGAGAAGAAGAACCAGAGCCGGCAGCCGATTTCCCGTCGATTTTTAGGTGGTTACTTCAACCTAAAAGCTCGTTTTAATTACACAGGACCATAGAACACATTGTGACGAGTTCATAGGAACAAACCTCACCAGAAATGGTGGTCGGGTTGATGAGAACTGATCGGGTTGAACCGTGGGTCTGCGGTGACCCGGTTCTCAGACTCGGTTACTGTAGCTGATGACGTCATCATGATGACGTTAGCAGTGACGTCATGATGACGTCATCATGTCAGAAACAGACAGACCAGGGACCAATGGAATGCTGACACGTGTCTTCTGACACTATCAGTGATGACGTCATGCTAACGTCAGCAGTGACGTCAGCATTACTGTAGCACCGTTGACCAGAGGGTTGACCAGCGCGTGTGAACAGTGTTTTGTGTGGGACCAGTGCCATTTTCAAGGTTTCGACGATACGGATCCAATGGCGGTGGTTTCGTGTCGATCAGAGATTGTAAGGTTGGTCAAATTAGGGTTTGATGCCTTGGGAAGTGTGTTCAGACGGCTTTCCCGGGCCGGTTTCAGTCTAGGGTTTCTTAGTTGTTTGATAGGGACTTTAAGTGACCTTTATGTATGCTTTGGACATGACAGGAATTGTACTTTAACCCTTGGACGGGGCTTTACGCTCGGGATTGCAGCGGGATTGTACTGTGAGTGGGCCTTTGATTTCACTAAAACTCGGCATGCATAACTGTTTTACTTTCTATGATATCTATATGTGATTCAAGTAAAGGTATATGATTATCTCGAGTATGATTTATGGCACGTATTATGATGTTTGGGCATGAGACCCGTCTGGTTGTTTATGAACGGTTTTGAGTCATGTATATGTATAATGGATTTCGATATTTAGGTACTGCACTGTATAGATCTACCCTAGGATACTGTCTCCTCCGGATGTAGGTACCCCGGAGTGGTCATGGCGCATTGCCTGTGAGGAGTCATTCTACGGAGGGACCGGACCGTAGAGTGACTCAGGAACAGGATTGCTACTGTTGGACGTCTGGGACGTCTGGCATCTAGAATGCCATGCTCGGACTGGGTTCGGGATTTGGACTCGGGATTGAGACCCCGGGTGGCACGCGTAGCCTTGGGACTGTGACCTTATTGGGCGTTTGGGACGTCGGGCATCTAGGATGTCAGGGTTGGGATGTATAGTGCAGTGACTGAGATTATATTATGTTGATATTATTCTACTTAGGATTATATGATTTTGTGGTTGATGATACTAATGCATGTCTTTTCGGAAAACGGAGGGGAAAATCTATATGTTTTCGAGATGGTAAACTATTTTGAAAACCTTGAGTTTCGGCCCACTCACCTTTGTTGTTTTACTACCCCTCCAGGTGGTGCTATTGAGGAGGAAGAGGAGGAGGATCCCGAGGAAGAGGCATAGGTTTACGTTGCGCACCTGAACCCTACTGCTGGGTAGGTTGGCACGTAGTGTGTCTAGAGTCGTGCTCAATAAACTGTATTCGGGAACTATCCCTTGTCTGACACTATTTGTATTCGGATATTTGTGTGGCGCGCTATGTATGACTTAAATTTGGATTTTCTTTATGCATTTTATTTTCAATAAGGGTAATTTTGGTATTTTAATGTCGGGTGTCAGACGGGAGCAGGGCACGTCCCGGGTGGTCCCAGGGGGATCGAGGCGGGTCTTGTCAATTCACATACCGCCCGAAGTTGCGCCTCGATACATGCACCATACGCCTCTCCCGGGCCAATCGTCACCTCCGGGGTTCCCGAACCTGTCCAAATTAATTTAGAGGGTTACTAACTACTTAAATAACCCCTCACTAAAGCCCCGTAATTTTTCAGAATTTTTAACTATTTTTAAAATCGATCTGAAACCTTCGGACAGCCCGAACTATATCGAGACGATGTCCGATCGACATGAAACCAGTCCCAAAATGTTCGTTACATCGAATAGATGATTTCACATGTTGGATTTTCCCCTAAGAAATGCCTCACACGCACTGCACAGGTTTCTTCAACCTTGGGCGAACCGGCCAATCCGGTTTATTTCTGCAATCCGATCCGGTCCAACCGGCGTGATCGGTTCACCTATTTTCCTCCCTCATTTTCGGTCTGTTTCTTCCCCTTTTGATTCCAATCTTCCTAATTCATCACTAGCAATCTTTTTGTATAATTAAAAACATGAAAAAGCTACAAAATCCCATTGGTTAGAATTCCTTCCCACGGTCCATGTTTCCCCGATTGCACCCAGGGTTGTTCAACCCTTCCTCGTCATTCAAAATTCCCTCCAAAAACTCCTAACAGCCTAATAATCATCTCCCAATCATCCAAAACTACCCATAAAATGGAAAGTTGGATATAGTTGGGTAATCGGTCTCACATTCCTCCACCGTGTCCTCCGCCGTCTCTCAGTCATCCAGCTGCCTCAAACTCTCACCTTCAGCCTATCAATCAACATGCTCGGGAATGGAATAGGATGGTGGGGAGGGTTGGTGTTTGGGTTGCCCGTTTATGGTTTTCGGGTTGAATGAAGAAACAAAGAAGGTGAAATGATATGCATGAATGTGGGATGATAGGCAATGGATGAGTGACACTTGTTACTCATCCATTGGGCCTGGGAAAATATCTGGGCCCACATAAGACAAAACTCCACTTTTTGCCTCGTAAAACGTGACATCGTAAATAGTTCCCTGAAACTTTCGTGAACCATAACTTTTTTGTCAAACGTCCGAATTCAACATGCCTCTTGTCTACGGATTCGTATCGGACATCGGACCTCCCGTGTCAAAAGTCAACTTTTTGCTCATTTTCAATCAAATTACCAAAATGCCCCTGAACTTCCAAAAACCATAACTTCTTCCTCGAACGTCGGAATGGGGCGTGCCACGTGTCCATGAACTCGTGACGTCCCGAACTATGTCACAGTCATCGGCCAAAGTCCATTTGACCACCTGAACGAATAGTCAACGTTTCACCCAATCCAAGGGTAAAATCGTCATTTCGCCCTAAACGTCCGCTAATCCTCGTCTAATCCCCGATTATCCTTGATAATCCGTCAGTAAGTCTTAATTAATCTCAATGATTCGTGAAGGGTCGTTACATCGGACCCCCGGGTCAAAAGTCAACTTTTTACCCTCGTGTAGGGGAAAATCGTAATTTGGCCCTGAATATCCGATAATCCTCAGCTAATCCCCTATTAGCCTCACTAATCCATAATTAGTCTTATTTAATCCCTAAAATCAGGGACGGGTCTTTACAGTGTTGACCTAATGTGTTCTGATACTTAAGTCAGTAAGCAAGTATAAAAACGTAGAGTCTCGTTCGTGTGTTGAGAGGGAGTGAATGAATGTACCTTTATGAGATGGTTTGAGAGGGTATTGATAGTAGAAATGAATGTGGTGATTGAATCCTAGTGATTTAGGGTTCAAGTTATCTCAGGAGATGCTGCCACATGTCCTGTAGATATCCAGGATAGAAGACGGGTGTCGATAGATCTTATGTCTTGCCAGGGAATTATTACTAATGTTTGTTAATGGGTCGTACTAGGGGTCACGACCCACCCTTGCCGGGTGGGGGCTGCCGAGTGGACATGTTGGGCGTTTCTTGAGGTAATGTGGGCATAACCTACATAATGGATAGTGTGTCTGTTGATTTCCTAGCGGCATATCGCTTATCTATGGGGTTGTTTGTCATACTGAGTCTGGTTGGTTGATATGGTATCAACATATATCCCCTGAGGACTTGTAACTCTGGGCTATACATGTCAACCGACCAGAGGGGTATACCCACTAGTCCTCCAAGTTCCTGATTAAGGAAGTGTACCTTGGTCAAATGGCACCAGTCCCTAGTATATGATTCAGTCGAAATGTATTGGGATGGGCACCAGACCCTAGGTGTATTCAAGCTTTGCATGATTAGGCGTGTTGAGCACGAGCTTCGCTCTGAAACCATAGTGGCAGGCTAACCTGTCCATATTGATTCTAGACTAGTTTTGACTTGTTTAGTGAAGATGCGGTGTTCTCCACCCTTGATTTGGCAGCTGGCTGCTTAGTGACCGTTATTTGTTCTTTTGGCATGTATTGGGACGTAGTGTAGGTGAACTATGAAATGAGATCAGTGACAACTTGGCCTTTCTCAAATGATCTTGGGGCATAGGTGATGTCAAACTCGCTAAGTTTGATTACTCATTGATTAGTATTCTAACTGTGTCCGACTTCTGGAGGACTTGTCTTAGTGGATTCTTTATTTAGAACAAGATTGGGTGAGTCTAGAAGTAAGGCATGAGCCTTCTTGTCGTGGTTACCAAAGGCAAGAGCAAGTTTCTTTAGATCATATTACCTGGTCTCCATATCCTGAAATGTTTTTCTTACTTAGTAAACTCGGTGCTTTGCTCCCTCCATCAACTTGATTAAAATGAAATTGATGGTTGAGGTGGAGACTGAAAGGTATATGGTCAGTTGTTCTCCGGTGTCTGAGCGAGCTAGTAGGGGTACAATATTCATGTAATCCTTAAAACCATTGGATGCCTTGTCGCATTCAGCGGTTTAATTGACGGTCATCCCCTTGGCCTTGAGAGCCTTGAAGAAGGGTAGGCACTTTTCCATTGATCTAGCTATGAACATGGTGAGAGTTGCCATTTTCCAATTAGAGTTTGCACTTCCTTGATTGTGCATGCTGGCAGCATATTGAGGATTACCTTGATCCACTCGGGATTTGCTTCTATCCCCGCTAGCTGATTATATAGCGAAGGAATTTTTCAAAGCTAACTCTGAAAACACACTTGAATGGATGAGTCTCATCTGGTACTTCATGAGCACCTGGAACATCTTGAAGAGGTTAGAGACATGTTCTGATATTGTTTTGCTCTTGATGAGCATGTCCTATACATATACCTCATTGGTCTTTCCGATATGATAAGCAAACATAAAGTTTACCAGGCGTTGGTATGTTGCCCCGACATTCTTCAATCTGAAAGACATGTGTAAAAGTAGACACAAAGGTTGGTGCAGAAGGTTGTGTAGATTTGATCATCTGAGTACATTTGAATCTGATTGTAGTCAAAGTAGGCGTCTATGAAGTTAAGTAATTTGTAACCTGCCATTGCGACTTGGAGATTAATTTTTAGAAGTAGGAAACTGTCATTTGGACTCGCCTTGTTAAGATCAGTGAAGTCAATGCACATTCTCCATGCCCACGAGTGCTTCTTCACCAGGAAAATATTGGCTACGTAAGCGGCATAGATGATTTTTCGCATGAAGTGGATTGTGTTCAGCTTTGTGATCTCCTCTTGTATGGAAAGTTGGCACATGACATCATATGTTCTTTGTTTATGTGTGACAGGTTTGAAAGAGGAGTTGATGGTTAGTCGATGGCATATTACAACAGTTGATATGCTCGGCATACCAGCATAAAAACGTGCAAAGATATCGTTGTTTTCCCTGAGGAATTTGATGAAGGTATCCCTAGTCTTCGACTGAATCATTTTGCCGATCTTGAATTGTTGATTAGGATGCTCGATGTTAAGTGTGTTCAGCTTAATCTCCTCGACTGGTTGAGGTTTTTCCGTGGTGGATAGGTCATGGGGGTCGTATACAGGATTGGATTCATCCAACAACCTCCAGGTTGATAGGGTTAACCTTGTATATCGATTCATCAATGGACATGGTCCTCTTGCCTTCGTTCTAACCGTTGGAGTCATTGTGAGACTTCGAATTCTGATTATTCTATGGGGAATAGTAGGTTTGGTGATATTTTGCTTGGGCTTTGCTCGTGGAGCGTTGAAGTATTTATCCTTGGCGTGGATTACAGCTTGCCTCATCAGCTTATTACAGTATTTCCATCCTTGTGTGAAGGCAACGTACTTGAAGGTGGATTCCTTCAAGCCACTAAAAAATGCTATGGAGGCTGCCATGTTGTCTATCTCTTAGCACTTTGAGTATTGAAGGTTGAATTTTGTTGTGTACTTCTACATGATTCTAAGACCCAATTCTTGGGAAGAACGGTGAACAATTCCACATCGCTCAGGGAGGTAAAGGTGAAGTGTCATATATGTGTGGACACGTATCTACCTAGAACAAGGCCTTTTGGGGGCTTACAGGCTTTGGGTTTGCTTAGAACTCTAAAGTTAAGCGAGTTTGACCCACTGGGATGTTGCACATGAGTTCCCAGAAACAAAGTCGTAAGGGCTGGACCCAAAGTAAACAATACCATGGTAGAAGAGTCGGGTCATAACAGTTGGTATTAGAGCATGGTTCTAGGACATGCCATTAATTTTCGAAAGCATGATAATCATACGACCTAATATCCGATGTTAGCGCCCCGCATCAAATAGTTAGT
Source organism: Prinsepia uniflora (assembly GCA_032719365.1). Taxonomy (NCBI): domain Eukaryota; kingdom Viridiplantae; phylum Streptophyta; class Magnoliopsida; order Rosales; family Rosaceae; genus Prinsepia; species Prinsepia uniflora. The sequence continues at coordinate 62,973,822 of CM064871.1, read as the reverse complement.
TACATCGCTTGATGTTAGTTGTAGTTCGTTTACCGTTTGATCATGAGTTCCCACGAGTTAAATCGGAATTCAACTTAAATTTTATCACCCATAGTTACGAGTTTAACAAGATTGTTTTCGTCGAATTTTGTGTTTGGGTAGTGCTTATGAGCTTAGTGCTCATACAGGTGGTGTGCACGAGTTATGAGTTATTCAACGTTGATTGTGTTGAATTCATGGTCGATGAAATCGCTTACAGTTTTCCTTATGGTAAAATCTCTCATCTCGTTTTGTGTGCTCAGTTGACCTTGTTGATAGAAGTTTTCTGAAACTACTACATTAGCACTGACTAGTGAAGTCGTCCTCTTTAGGACTCCGAAATCTTCTTTTGGGATTCTTGCCAGGGTTTTTGCAAGTAAGATGCCTTGAAGGCTACTGTGAGGAATATTTCTCGTTATTCGTATCCGTAAAACTTTTACCACGGGATCGAGATCGTGTAACCTATCGTGGGTTTCTTAATTTTCAATCATTGTGGATCTCTCCGCAGTTTGGGGAAGTGAACTTCTGAAATGCACTCTTATTCGTGCTTTACGGTTTTCGGTTGTTGTGATATTAGATTGGGAACTCTTATCACCGTTTCGTTGTTGTATGAACCAAACTCTCGTAGCACGAACCTTGGAAACTTTTCAAATTTCTTGGTCCAAATTTTTATTGCTTGTTATACCTCTGTTTTATGAATTGTTTTTAAACTGGGTCATTGTCCCTCCAAAAATTTTAAATGAGTTAACTAATTTCCTACAAATAATTGAGCCTTATTACCATTGCTTTTGTTTTTATCAATGAGATACTAGTGATGTTTACCTTTTTGTGTGTGACGTTTTACTATTCCTATAACTTTGGTTTACTCAATGAATTATCGGTAACATGATTGTACCACACTTTGTGTAGTGATTTATCTTGACACCATTTACATTTTCCTAACTTGGTCGCTAATTTTTCTTTTACGACTTGATTCTCTATCTTACTAAATCATGCATTTCTACAATCGGGGGTGACGTCCCCTATTCGTGTTTTTCCTTATTTTTTTAACCACAATTTTTTTTTTTGGAGTTGTTCGCAATTACTGCGTAACCTTTTAGAGCACTTTACCTGCCATTAGTCGATTATTCCATTAACTTCACTCCAAGCTCAGGAGTGAGTGTCAAAGTAGCACCAGCGCCTCCTTGATGTACGTGCGTGCCAAGGAGACCTGAGCGGTTTAAAACACAAGGGTGATTGGACTCAATTGTTATTTCAGTGTAAAATCATTTTTCAGTAAATAACCTTTAACCCCTCGTTTTATTCAAAATCATGAATTCAATCATAATAAAACTTGCACATAATACGAGAAATAATTATAAAATAATCAAATCTCATAATACTTAATAATTCATGATAACCCATGAACATGTCACCATGTCAACCTACTAAATAATTGATCTTGAGTCGCAATTCATAACAGGGTGTATTTCTCGCGTACCTCTTCCACATGAAGGGCTGGATGCAATTCACCGTCACCTCGAGTCCCTTAGAGCTCGGGGATAGGAGTGGTACTTTTTAACTAGTATAACGAGCAGCGCAGGTGAACGATCACGTGGAAGACTAGTATGTGGCCTATAGATAGGTACTAGACACCTCCTAAGTGGGTTCCAACACTATCTCATCAATGCCTTGGGGACTAATATGCAATGCAACATATGATTCGACTATGAACGTACATGCTTAACCATTATATCATAGTATAACAGAATGACCGAGTAAGCATCGTAAACCAATCATCATAAACAAATATCACAATTAGCACATAATAAGTCATGCATGCTCAACAATTATCATAAGTACAAACATCATAAAACATGTGAGTATAAATATTATAAAATTGTTTTAGAGAAGGGGGTCCACTCACACTAGTCGGGGAGTTAGATCACCCGACAAGTCAAGCTAGTCTCAAGCTCCCAAGTCAATTTTACCGTAGGCAATCACCCATAAAGGTCGCAATTATTAACATGTCATTACACAAATCATAACACTCAAGAGTGGCCCAAAACAAAGCCAATAATTTCATAATATGAGCCTAAACACTTTCTAAACTATCCAATACTTTCGAAACAGCGCTCAACGTTATTGGGATTCGAAAAGCAGCACCTATACTCTGTCAGGAGCAGAAAAAAAAGCTCTATGCATCATTTTGGGCCTGGAAAACCACCCCACGCGCCTCCAGAGGCTGTAAAACGGCCCCACGTGCCGCCATGCGCCTTCTAAGGCTCGAGAAAGAGGCCCACATGCCAGAAAGTTTTGTAATGTGCCAGTCACGCACAACCACAAGCTCTCGCACGCACGCGTCACACGCGCTGCGCATGTGAAGCTACAGTGTCACACGTGGGAATATTCCATCGTGAATCGTTAGTTGGTCGTTAATGTAACGACCCGTCCCAAATTCCGGGATTAGATTAGTGACTAATGGTGATAAGTGCGGCTAATCGGTGATTAGTTAAGCGAAATCGGACGAACGATGCAAAATGACCGTTTTGCCCCTCTTCGTGGGCAAAACTTTGACTTTTTGTTTTGACTATCAAATGGACTTTGGCCAATGACTGGGACGTATTTCGGGACGTCACAAGTTCATAGACAGGTAGTACGTTCGATTCCGACGTTCGAGGGAAAAGTTATGATGTTCGGAAGTTCAGGGGTATTGTGGTAATTTGGTCAAAAGGGGAAAATAGTTGACTTTTGACTTGGGAGGTCCGATGGTCGAGGGCCAAGGACCGTTACGTAGATCAGGATGATACGAATCTGTAGACAGGTGGCACGTCGAATTCGGATGTTCGACGGCGAAGTTACGGTTCACAGAGGTTTTGAGGCACTATTGTGCGTTTTACGAGACGAACTACTTTTGCATCCTAGTGGGCCCCATATATTTAATTCCTGCACAATGGATGAGTGAAAAGTGTCACTCATCCACATGCCACCCTTATTCATTCATGCATATCATCCCTTTGTCGTGCAAACCTGTAACGACCCGTCCCAAATTCCTAGATTAGATTAGTGACTAATCACGATTAGTGAGGCTAATCCGTGATTAGTAGAGCGAAATCGGAAGAACGATGCAAATGACCGTTTTGCCCCTAGTCGTGGCAAAACGTTGACTTTTCATTCGGGCGGTCAAATGGACCTTGACCGATGACCGTGACGTAATTCGTGATGTCACGAGTTCATAGACAGGTGGTACGTTCAATTCCGACGTTCGAGGAAGAAGTTATGACGTTGGGAAGTTTAGGGGCATTTTGGTAATTTTGGTTAAAATGGTCAAAATGTTGACTTTTTGACCAGGAGGTCCGATGGCCGAGGGCCGAAGACCGTTACGTAGATAAGGATGATACAAATCCGTAGACAGGCTGCACGCCGAATTCGGACGTTCGACGGCGAAGTTACGGTTCACGAAAGTTTCGGGATACTATTCCCAGCGACACGTTTTACGAGACGAAAAGTACAGTTTTGTCTCTAGTGGGCCCAGATATTTGTCCTGATGCCCATGGATGAGTGACAAGTGTCACCCATCCAATGGACAGCCAAATTGATTCATGCACCGTGCTTTCCATTCCATTTTCTCCGTTTCAAAACCATTTTCCCCGATCTCATTTTCTCACCATTTCTCTCCATCTCTGTGCAAACCAAAACCCATCCATTTCGACCAGGACTGAGACCAGAGATTGGGGAGGATGTTGGAAGCAGTGGCCGGCCCAGGAAGGCGCCGTCGTGGGCGGTGGAGCCACGAACCCGTGCGGGTGCACGGTAAGGACATTTTCCCCCTTGTAATTGATTTCGCTATTAGGGTTGCTTTTGGACGATTAGGATGAGTTAGTCAGGTTTCTAGGACAGTTTTAAGGCGGTTTTGGTGGTGGTTGACGGCTGAGAAGTCGTGGGAGGAAAATGGAAAAAACTGAACCGTGAGGTTCAAAAATCAAACCTCGGGTTCTTTGGGTTTTTCTTTGTTTTGATCATCCAAACAAGTTCCTATGATCATATTAGGAAGTTAAGAATCGATTAGGAAGAAAAAGGACCAAAAATGAGGGAGTAGGAGGGCCAGACCCGTCATGCCGGTCCAGTTGGACCGGACTGTACAGAGTGAACCGGCCGGACCGGTCATGCCGGTCCAGCTGGACCGGACTGTACAGAATGAACCGGCCGGACCGGTTCGATCGAAGGAATAGGATGAACTGTTCACTGGCGCGTGAAGCCCACGCGCAGTTACTTCAGGCGGCGCGTGTGGGAGCGTGGGGAGGAATTTTGGGAAGGTTCCAACATGTGAAATCATCTATTCGATGTAAACATTTTGGGACTGGTTGCGTGTCAATCGGATATCGTTTCGATAGGTCCAGGGCTGTCCGAAGGTTTAGGTTTGGTTTTAAAAATAGTTAAAAGTTCGGAAAAATTACGGGGCTTTGATGGGAGGTTAATTAAGTAGTTATTAACCTTCTATTAAAATTTGGACAGGTTTGGGAGTCCCGGTGACAGTGATCGGCTCGGGAGAGCCTATGGCACGCAAATCGAGGCGGCAGCTCGGACGGTCTGTGAGTGGACCTTGTTTTCTAAATTGGTGCATGTATAAATGATTATTATATGTTTTAAATACTTGTTTGTGATGCTATGAGTGCATTTGGATGTGTGGTTAAGTATAGGCACGTATTTCGAGGTTTCGGCCCTACACGGTGCCTATACGGGTCCGTACGTCTTTATTGGTCTGAATGAAATGGTTTTGGATTTCCAAAAGGATAATGAATGTGATTTGATGAGTTTGATTTGGATATTTGTAAATTATATGGTTTCACGTATTTCGAGGAGATTTACGTGCTTGCACGTAAATCGAGGTTTTCTGGTTTTACACTGATTTTCCATTCTTGTGGTTTTGGATATGATTTCATGAAATGATTTTGGATTTGAAAAGGTAATTCTCGGACTTGAGGTCCATTTGATTTACAGAATCGGGCCGGAGGCCCAGTTGATTTACGATTCGGACTTGGGGTCCAGTTTCTATGTGGATTCGGGCCTAGGGCCCAGTTATGTATTACAAATGGTTTTTATGGTTCATGACGGTTTATGGGAACCGGCATGAACCCTTGAAATGGATTTACGGGTCATGACGGTTTATGGGAACCGGCATGAACCCATGAAAGGATTTTATGGTTCATGACGGCTTATGGGGGCCGGGCATGAATCCTTGAAAGGTTTCAAGAATGATTTCAAAAGGTTTTTCATACTCCATCCTTTATATATGATTGTCTCCTCCGGGGAGGGTCGTTGGCCTAGGTGGACCCCGGAGTAGTCACGGAGCACTGACTGAGTGGAGTCGCCCCCCAGTTGGGTTCCTTACTCTCAGGATGGGCATGGTTCGTTACTTTCAGGGAGGGTCATTGATCTACGGACATTGACCTGGGTGGACCCTGGAGAGACTTGGGTTTGAGACCCCGGTTAGCACACGTGTAGCTTTATTTTACCGTGACAGGTTCTGGATATGAATATAATGGATAAACATGATTTCAATTGGTTTTGGAAAATTGTGTTTACAATGATAAATGGATTTGGGCTGAGATCCCTCATATGTTCACTGTGTTATGGTTTTCTGTAAATGGTTTTGGGCAGGAGCCCGTATAACTTGTATCTACAGAATTTTGGGGCTGTGACCCTAATTATGGATGTTTTAACATATGTGTTTGAATAAATGGTTTTACTATGCATGCATGCTTTTTAGTGGAGGGTATAAAGGTCTTCGATGAAATGTTTTTATAAATTCTTTATTTTTGTCCACTCACAGTCTTTCTGTTTTTAATACCCTTCAGGTTGACAGCGGATGTGGACTATAGCAGAGATCGAGATATCACATGCCTCCTCCAGATCCTGGCGTACTCTGATAGACCGGGAGGGCAAAGGTTGGAAATATCCCTTGTCTGACACTTCGTGTTAGACGGGAGCAAGGTCATCCCGCGTTAATCCCAGGGGGATTGGGATGGGTCCTGTCAAAACCAATCCAACCAAACCCAAAAACCCGATCTCCCCATTTCTTCACCTCTGTACAACCCAAACCATTCCCCGTCACTTGGTTCAACCTGAGATGGAGGTGGAGAGAGACTGAGGACTGGTGGAGGCTGCAGGAAGCCTGAACCACCGTAGACGGCGGCGTGGAGGAGGCAAACCCAACAAAGGTACTCGGTTTGCTCCTTTTTTTTCCATTTTAAATTCGATTTGTGACGTTAAGCTTGGTTTTTGGTGACTGTAATGTGGTTATTAGGTTGCTTAGAAGGTATAGAGAAGGTTTTTGATGGGGTTTGGTGGCTGTGAAGCCTAAGAACAAAAATGGAAGTATTGGACCGAAAAGGGGAAATCGGTTCAATGGATTCTTGTAGGTTTTGGATGGTTTTCTTTATATATTTAGATTCATAAGATCAAAATAGGAAGATTGGTGGAAAGAAGGAAGAAAAAGGACGAAAAAATAACAAGATATGGACCTGGACTGGTCACGCTGGTTCGAACCGGCTAGAGGTCGAAGACGCGTGTACAGTGTCCTGGCGCGTGAGGCCCACGCGCAGGAGCTTCTCGGGGTGCTTTAGGGCACGTGGCCCACATTTTTGGAATGTTTTCAACATGTAAAATCATATATTCGATGTAACGAACATTTTGGGACTGGTTTCATGTCAATCGGACATCGTTTCGATAGGTTTCAGGGTGTCCGAAGGTTTAGGATAGGAATTAAAAATAGTTAAAAATTCCAAAAAATTACGGGGCTTTCGTTAGGGGTTATTTAAGTAGTTAGTAACCCTCTATTACAATTTGGACAGGTATGGGAGTCCCGGTGACGACGATTGGCTCGGGAGAGCCGTATGACACATGTATCGAGGCGGCAGCTCGGATGGTCTGTGAGTGGACCTTGGTTTTTTAAATTGATGCATGCATAAATTTTTATTATGTGTTTTAATACTTGTTTGATGATTCCATGAGTGCATTTGTGTGTGGTTACATATTGGCACGTATTTTGAGGTTTCAGCCTTATACGGTGCCGATACAGGATTGTACTTTCTTGTTGGGTTCTATGAAATGGTTTTGGATCTCAAAAGGATAAACTCGGGCATGAGACCCATTTGATTTTTTCTAGGCAATATGACCATATTGGTGACCTACGGGTCTGAATCGTAGTCGCGGCGAGTGCTTTGTGCACGGCGACGGACGATATGACGCTCGCCTCCAGACTAGGATATGTTCCTTCCGGAGAGGTCCCAATGCACGATCTGTTGTCGGGCAGCCGATGGAGGCTCGACTTCGAAGTGCTGACGGTTCAGGATATCGATCGGTGATGAGTGCTCCATAATCTAGCAGTGGTCGCGTCGGTTGATTCGTTCACGGCGACATACCAGGATTGAGGGCGGTCCCAGATGGATGGTTGCACGCATCACTACGATCGGAGTCGTGACTGACCCTGAGATATCGGGCATGATGCCCAGTTGAGTCATGTGTTCGGGCACGAGACCCAGTTACTTTACGTTTATGATTTCGGGTCGGGGACCCTAAATGGATTTCCAAGTTCATGACAGTTTATGAGGACCGGCATGAACCCTTGAAAGGTTTTTATGGATCATGACGGTTTATGGGGACCCGGCATGAATCCCTTGAAAGGTCTTAAGGATGTTTTCTATATATATATATATATATTCATATACCTTCCTTTACTTGGAATGTCTCCTCCGTGAAGGGTCGTTGGCCTAGGTGGACCCCGAAGTAGTCACGGAGCACTGACTGAGTGGAGTCGCCCCCGTTGGGTTCCTTACTCTCAGGAGGGCTTGTATTATAACCTCAGGGAGGGTCATTGGTCTACGGACACTAACCTAATACCCTGAGAGACTTGGGCTTGAGGCCCCGGGTAGCACGCGCGTAACTTTGGAAACCGTGACAAGATTGGTTGTGTGATTATATGTATGTATGATATATGATATGTGATGTGAATAGGTTTTGGGTTGAGTCCTGTATGAATTTGGGCAGTGGCCTGTATGGTTGGTTTCTTTATGGATTTGGGCAGTGGCCCGTGTGGTTAGTTCTTTATGATTCTTTCGGTTATGGTTTTGGGCTTAGTTCCCACATATGGTTCTGTTTATTAAATGGTTTTCGAATGCATGCATGAGTTTTAGTGAAGGTTACAAATTTCTTTCTTATGAATTGTTTTTATAAACTCTTGTTTTGTCCACTCACAGCTTTTAATGTTTTGACCGCCCTTCAGGTTGACAGCGGGTGCGGACTGTAGCAGAGATCGAGATATCACATACCTCCTCCGGATCCTTGCGTACTCTGATGGCCCGAGAGGACTAAGATCGGAAATTCGCTTGTCTGACACTCTGTGTCAGACGGGATCAGGGCCGTCCCGCGTTAATCCTGGGGGGATTAGTACGGGTCCTGACAAGGATTAACGGACGACTAACAATTAACTGACAGATGACTGTTGACCCACCGTTAATGGAGCTTCACCAGAGGCGGTGATCGGACCACCGCACCGCCACCACACACGATGGCCAAATTCTGAGATTTTCGCCGAAAATTTTCCCTGAATCCGATGATGACTAATTTCTTCAATTCTCACTCAAATTCAACATTAAACACTTCACATCCCAAAACGCTCTGAATACAAAAGCCCACCTAAAGTCAAAGTCGTCAGATTGAAAATAATTGTTCTTCGAAAACCAAAGTTAAGACTCAATGATCATGAAATTTCCTTTCCAAAAACATTCGAAGTGGATGAGTCTCAGTCTTGTTTAAATCACAAGGACACATAAATGTCCAAAACTAGATGAGGAAAAACCGTAAGGCCAAAATTGAGTACGTGAAACGAGGCACAAGTGCCAAAATATGAAATTAAGTTAAGGAACGTTAAAACGTTTACAAAATCTGCGGGGAAACAAAATTTATCAAAACTGAGCTATTCTCAAAAGGTTAAAAGTAGTAACTGAGAACGTCTCCAAAACTTGTGTTTTAAAAAATTTGAGCAAAGGCAACAAATAGGAGGCGTGACCCCCGGTTGTAGAAATGCATGATTAAGTAAGATTGAAAATCAAGTCGTAAGAGAAAACCTTCAACCAAGCTAGGCAAATGTAGACGGTGTCAGGATGTTTCACAATACAAAATGTGGTACTATCACATTGCCTAGAATTCGTTGGATAAACCAAAATGAGGTGAAAAGTAAAATACAAGAAATGGTAAGGCCAAATTATGTAGAAAATCCAATAACCCGTTTAAAACACCGGAAGAGGAAATAACCCAGTTTAGAGCGATTCTCAAAATGAAAACATGTCAAGCAGTAACATTTAAACCACAAAATTTGGAATGTCTCCAAGGTTCGTACTACGAAATTTTGGGTCATACAACTACAAAATGATGGTAGGATTTCCCAATCTAATGGTGCAACCACTACAAATCCTAGAGAACAAATAAGGGTGTGATTAAGAAATTTGTCTCCCAAAATACTGGGAGCTCCACAACGTTTAGACAATAAGAAACCTACAAAAGTTTCCAGATCTCGATCCGAGGTAGAAGTCTCTCGAACACAATAATTAAGAAATAATTTGCACCGTAGCCTTTAAGGAATCACAAATCCATGAAGAAGATTACTTGCGAAAACCCTCGTAAGAATCCCAAAAGAGGATTTCAGGGTCCTGAAGAGGACGACTTCACTAGTTGGTGCTAATGTAGCGGTTTCCAAAAACTTCAATTAACAAAGTCAACCGGGCACACAAGACGATACGAGAAATTTTTCCATAAGGCAAACCGTCAAACAAGTTCATCGATTAACCGTGAGTTCAACTCAATCATCGTCGAATAACTCGTTCACACCACCCATACGAGCACCAAGCTCATAAACACCGCCCGAACGCAAAATTCGACAGAAGTGAGTATAACTAAATTTTGTAACTAAGGGCAACAAGAGTTAAGACAACTTTGATTAACTTGTGGAAAACTGAATTACAACTAAGTTAAAAGGTGTAACTAACAATTCGAGGAGTGGCACTAACATCAGAAATCAAGTCGTATGATCATCAAGTGTCTGAAAACTAATGACACCTCCTAGAATCATGCTCTGGTACCCAATTGACACACCCAGGCCTAGAAATTCCGTAAAGGCATGTTGACCGAGGCATGCTAGTTTCTTTCATGTTCGATATAGGTGATTGGGTTGGGTAGACTCAGTGACAAAAAAATGGGTATGGATTTGGGCTTCTAACTTTGGGCCTAACTAGTCAATTCAACTTTTAAAAGAGTACCCACAAAGGCTTGGGCCAACCCTTTGAGCTTCCAACAAATAAACAATGGTTGCGCTTGGGCTTTAGCTAAGAGTCACTAAGGCCTATCTAAATATGGAATTTGTGTTATGGGTTTAGGCCCCGAAACCAAAATTCACAAGGACCAACCCCGTTAATCAATCCAACTCGAGCCCTAAACCCTAAATTTACAATTCGTGTTTTAGATATAGGATGTATCATTCTACACCCCTTAAGGAAAATTTTGTCCCCGAAATTTGGTTATTGTTAGTCAAGGGTACAACTCTCAATAGGCATTCGAAAAATCATATGTTGCCTCCACAATTAAGACTCCATTTCCTTGGGGGTCTAATAGGAAAATGCTCAGTCAAAGAACTCATTATTTATCTATCGTTAAGCTACTGGTGGGTCCTTGAGTACAAAAAGCAATCAATACGTGGTTAGCAATTGATTTGTCTAGATCATGAACTGGTTCAAAAATATCATGTGGAGTCGATCATTTGTGGTTCTAATCGATAGAACAAGTTGAGTGCAGCTTCAGTGATGGTGGAGCTGAAATCAAACAATTCACCTCGTTATAAAGGTTTTTGAAAGCGACATAAAATTGATAGTTGTTCATATGTGTGACTGGATTTCCCTTCCGAGTGTATGGTGTGATAGCCGTCAACATTTGGCCCAAAAGTCCATGGGCTTATGGGGGCTCGATAGGCCGGGTGGACAAAACTCGGCCTAGCTCACTATGGGTTGTGGGCCAGCCCGACCTGAGAGTTAGCGGGTTGGACTTGGACTTAGGGTGTTTAAACCCGATAGGCTTGGGCCCAGTAAGTCCAACCCGACCCACCCATATAAGCCCAGTCTGTAAGCCCGAATATATAGCCCAAATAACCTAAAGGCACTAAACGCACCCAAATCCATTTTTTATAATAGCCCAAATAACCTAAAAGAGCTAAACCCACTGAAAACCAATACAACCCAAAGCCTAACCCCAACCCAATATAACCCTTTTTGGCCCAAAGATGGTAGAAACTCTAACATACCTATACAAATTATACAATACAATCATCTGGCTCTCACAAACACAAACTAACCCTCCATACAACTTACTTAATTAAGAATCCTAATTATTATCATTATATTAATAGGCACTAATGACACTACGCATCAAATCGTTATATATACCAGGAAAGTACCGGTAAATAGTACATATATTCTTCCATGCATTTACTATTTACCCAAGTGTCTTGTATTCCAAATCCTACATTCCCTTTTCATAATCAAACATATTTCGTGTGGCCTAGTATTAGTCACTTCCTACTTTTTTCATACGTTTGTAATGGCCAATGAATCAACTAATTATATTGGGAACTACGACAGACAACAAAACAACAACAAATCTTATGGTTTCCATCTAAAACTCATGGAAAAGTATTCTTGGGTTTGAATTTTGAACATATATAATTGGTTTTAGTATGTGAGACATTAGATTAGGCTAATTAAAAAATAAGAATATATACACCAACAATTGAAATAAATAAATGGAAATGGCTCGTCCAAAATTTCAATATGAAGACAAATGAAATCACAAGCATATAATTTTTTTCAACTTTAAAATTTGAAAAATAGCTTGTAAGACCCGTGTCCTGAAGGGAACGGTGAACAATCCCACATTCTTGCGAGGGGGAATTGTAACAACCCATCCCGGAATTCGGGATTAGATTGGTAACTAACCATGATTAACGGGGGTTAATCGGTGATTAGTTGGGTGGAATCGGACGAACGTGGCGAAATGACCGTTTTGCCCCTAGTCGTGGGTGAAACGTTGACTTTTATTCGGGCGGTCAAATGTACTTTGACCAATGACCGTGACGTAGTTTGGGACGTCACGAATTCATAGACAGGTGGCACGTTCGATTTCGACGTTCGAGGTGAGAGTTATGACGTTCGGAAGTCCAGAGGAATTTTCGTAATTTGGATGAAATAAGGAAAAATGTTGACCTTTAGATCGGGGGGTCCGATGGCCGAGGGCCAAAGACCGTTAGGAAGGTCTCGATGCCCTGAGTACGACGACAGGCGGCACGTCGAAATCGGACTTCGGATGGGAAAGTTACGGGTCACGGAAGTTTGATTACATTATGCACGCATTTCGAGGCAAGGACACGTGGCTTATCCTGATTGGGCCAGATGTCCTATGTGGGGCCCAGGGACCAATAACATTAAATATGGAATTGTGCTTTGATCTGGTGAATGTGGATTGATAGGTCCTCAAATAAGCATTATTTTATATTATTTTATACCCTTTATACTTGACTTTTAATATTAAAATATTAAATAAATAGATAAATTAATTTATTTTGTGTTATTTTTATTTAAATAAATAAAGTTTGTAATTTGGAGTATTTTGGCGAAAGAATCGTCCCGATCGAAATTATAACGAATAAATTATGGACGAATTTCGGGGAAATATTACTAATTAATTTTGCAGCCCAAACCATTTTTTCATTCTTCTGCAGCCCAAAGCAAGTAGCAGCCCAGCTCCAGGCCCAACCTGCTTCAGCTCCAGGCCCAACCTGCTTCAGCCTTCAGCCCAATCTACAGTGCAACCAACTCAGCCCAAATCCTGCACAGCCCAACGTGTTCAACCCACTCCAAAACTGCTCCACTTTCTCATATTTTTCTGATTTTTCAAGCCACTTTCCAACCCAATTTTTCAACTTTACAACTCAAACCACTTCTAAACATCATCACAAATCTTTATTACTCATCATTCGATTATTCCACATTTTTTATTTTATTTCTATATTATTTTTGATAGCTTTTTTCACCTATAAATAGGGATTCAATTCTTGTATTTTGGGAGTCCCCAATTAGTTTCATTCTTCCATTTCTTTCTTAGTTCTTAGTTCTTAGTTCTTAGTTAGTTCTTTTGTTTCTCTCTTTTGAGAAACATTTTTGGGGACCATTTTTACTTCTTGAAGATTTTCTTATTAATTAGTTTTCTTTTAATTCTTATTCGTAATTTATGTTATTTTTATGTTATTTTCATTTCTTCTTTACTATTGTTCTTGGTATTTTCTTTCTAATATTTGTAAGTAAGAATGCAATCTCCATGTGTTTTACTTTTTGAATTTCTTTTACTTCATATGTTTTAGTGCTTAAACTTCAATTTGATGTTAAGTGTTTTATCCGCTGTCGGTGCACTTAGAGTAGAATTGAAGAGATTAAATGTTGATCGATGTCGGCGCATTTAATTATAAACTTAAGGTAAATCATGTTGTAAATGTTTGAAGCATATTGATGTTTGACGCACATTAATGGTTGATGCATTTATAATATTGAAAGATGTATGTAAGTATTTGAGATGATGAAGGTAGGATTTCGTGATTGGTTTATTATGAGCAAAATGTTAGAAATAAGTCTATTTTTAGGAGTAGTTTAAATAATGTGATTGTTAATTCGAAATTACTTACGTAAAAGTGTGGGTTTTGTCTATGAAACTACTCTATGGTTTGTAAGTTCCAATTAGCATGAGCATTTGCATTTTAATTCTTAATTAGTGTTTTCTTTCATTTAGTTTATAAATCTTTTCAAAACCCCCCTTCTTTATTCTTTTATTCTTTTATTCTTTTAATTCTTTTATTCTTTATTCTTTTATTCTTTTATTCTTTTATTCCTTTAATTCTTTATTCTTTGATTCTCTTATTTCTTTATTCTCTTATTCATCTATTATTTAATTTATTAATTCTTTGATTATTTAATTCTTTGATTATTTAATTATTTAATTCACTATTCTTTTATTCATCTCCCACTAACACATTATTAATGTTCCCTAATTTCCCCGGTTAAGAACGATCCCTATTTACCAATACTACATCTACATAAAAAGGGTTTAAATTGCATAACACTCAGATTACATGTTTAATTTAATTCGTAGTTTGGGCGTAGTCAATTTTTGGCGCCGTTGCCGGGGAAATTGAAAATCATTTTTAATTTGTTAGTGTATGTATATAAATTGTGCATATTATACTTGTTTATAAATTTTACTTTTGTTAATATTATATTTATCCATCTTATTATTGTTCTTATTATTTTTGTTTATAATGCTCGTACTTTACTTATTCTTAATTTCTAATTTATACTTGTTCATAAATGTTCATAATTTTTTTTTATTTGTTCATATTAAAATTGATACTTGTTCATAATTTAATTTCATTTGTTTACTTTTACTTTTACTTGTTCATATTAAAATTGATACTTGTCATAAATGTATATTGTACATATTCACTTTTCCTTACTTTTAATTTTTTTTTTCTTTACACTTTCTAACTTTTTCTTTAATCCATTAACTTTAATTTTATTCCATAAACTTTTTCTTTATTCCTTTAACTTTAAATTTATTCATTAACTTTTTATTCCACTAACTTTTTATTCCATTAACTTTTTATTCCATTAACTTTTATTCCATTAACTTTATTCCATTAACCTTTTATTCCACTAACTTTTTATTCCATTAACTTTTTATTTCATTAACTTTTTATTTCATTAACTTTTTATTCCATTAATTTTATTCCATTAACTTTTTATTCCACTAACTTTTTATTCCATTAACTTTATTTCATTAACTTTTTATTCCATTAACTTTTTGATTACACTTATTTTATTCTTATGTAATTATTTATTTGGTTATGTCTTGATAAAATTTAAATTTAAATTTAAAAAAAAATCAAAGTAAATAAAAAAAAATTAAAAAAAATCTTATCTTAGCTTTATGTTAGTGTTAATTCATACTTGTAAATAAATGTTGTATATATGTTACTTGTTACCTTTTATACTTGTTCATAACTTTTATATTTTATAATATACATACATACTTGTTCATAATAGACTTTCATTTATGTTTGTTTATAATTCTCTTACTTGTTATATTATTCTTGTTCATACTTGTACATAATGTTCATTCTTTTTAAATGTTCATAAATGCTTATAGTAATTATTCACTTTTCCTTATTTCTATTTTTATATTGTTTTTGTAAATAAAAAAACATCATAAAATTCGTAAAAAAAAAAATCTTCATTTATTTTTTTTTAAATTCCGAAAAAAAACATAAATTTTAAAAAATAATAAATTTAAATTTCTTATCTTCACTTTGTGTTAGTGTAAATCTCAATGGTTAAATAAATCTTATACATATATTAGTTTGTTAATGAGAATTTGTTTTGTAAATATCATTACTTGTGAATGAAACCATACTTGTAAATAAATTGTTCATACTTATATAAATTGTTCATATGTAATTGTCATGTTATATTTGTAAATTGTGCATAAAAACATACTTGTAAGTAGTTATTGCATTCATGCATTAGTCTCGGCTATATGTAGATCACTTGTGCTTCGAAGTTTAGATTTTAATCTTTAATCGGCGAAGACTCTTCTATTAACTCTCACCCACGGTAATTGTTAACACTTGAGTCATCTTAATTCCTCTGGAGTAAGAAATTTTCGAGGGTGATGTCTAGGACAAGAGACGGTACTTATAACGGGTTTTTGGTCTAAGAAATTAGCCCTGCCTCTTATGTGTATTCTTTCTAACCTGGTCACTTTTGAACTTGCCCAAACAGTTGAATTAATCCAAGATATTTACTTGGGCCGCACGGACGTATAAGTCTCCATCTAAACTTTGAAGCTATGTGAACCATATATATCTTTGACTTCCCCCGACATTTAAATAATGTTTATATCTTAATTTACATTATTTGTCATGACAAAATTAAATTGCATCTTTAGTGTAACTAACTTGCATCTTTCATTCTAACTTGCATTTCATCTTTCATTTAACTTGCATTTTCACTTAATTTGCATATGTAGTTTAACTTGCATTGCACTCTTCCTTTAACTTACATCTTTAACTCAAATTGCATCCTTAACTTCAATTTGCATATCTAATTTGCATTCTTGACTAACGTACATCTCTGACTAACTAACTTGCATCTCTGTCTAGGCTGGATGGACGTTAAACTTCAAGCGCTTGTTGGGAGGCAACCCAATGTGTTCCCGGGATGTGAAGGAGTCATCAATACAGATTTGCTATCCTCTACCCTTTACTCTCTTTTATTTTGTTTATTTAATGTTTTCCTATTATTTTCGTAAATCATCTTCCTTACTTTGATTCTATGTTTAATTACTTCGTATTTTCCTACATTGAGGACAATGTAGAATTTAAGTGTGGGGAATGGTTTACAATTTTAATTGTTCAAAAAAAAAAACAAAAAAAAAATTGAAAAAAATTATAAAAAAAAGGTGAAAAAAATGAAAAAAAAAATTGTTTTCTTGAATTTTTTTGTTTTAACTTAGTGTTTTTATGAGTCTTAAGTTGCCATTTAACTTGTCAATGATATAAATGAACAAAAATGAATATGTTATGGCCATAAAGATAATCACTACAACTTGAATTTGTTTGTTTATATTTTGTGATTAAGTGTTATAACTTGAAGATAATGCATGTAAATTGGCATATAAACGAGCATGATAAGATAAGTATGAATCATATGAACCTTATGTGAGCTTTAGAACTTTATATACATCTTTGATGAGTGATTCATAAGTTCTTTGTTTAAATTGATATACATATGCCTCATAACTACTTGCCATAGCTTTTAATGAACTCTAGAGTACTAGAACTTATTCTATGTGATTTTCAAAGCTTTTAAGTCAATAAACTCTCTGATTTTGGAAATGATTAAGGCATTAGGGTTAACACCACAAATTCAAACATCCATGTTCCCTATTTTGTGCGCACAAGTTGCGACCTCCTTAGTTTTAACCCTTTCGAGCCCACATTAAGCCTTTCTTTCATCACCATGATTATCTAAACACTTGAGCTTAGTATAGACATCCTTTACCCTTGTTCCAAGAACTCGGTTGAAGACATAATGATTGTGTAAAGAGAAAATATTGATGTTGGAAAGACTTTTATGTGAATTATTTGGATTTATCGACTCAAGCTTTGTTGTATTGTTGACACATGTTATTACCTTGGTATAAAAAAAAATTCAAAAAAAAAATTCAAAAAAAAAAATCAAAAAAAAAAGAAAAAAAAAAGTTGAGTCTCGATCAAGGTAATAAGGTTTGGTTATGTAATGTTTGAGTTAAGTCCCTTACATTGGTAAATCCGACACAAAGAATGACTATGAGGCCCAACATGATGAAATTAGGCCTATGTTCGAAAGGATGGATTACTGACATCATTGCACTAAGGTTGGGAAGCTATGATACGTTTTGGGAGTCTATTGAGTCTTGGAACGAATTGAGCACCACTTGTCCTATATTTTCCTTGCCTCTAAACTTAGCCCCATTACAACCTTTATAAAGACCTTATGATCCTTAAGATGGTAAATTTTGATTAGTGGAGTCAATCACTTGAGTAAGCTTATGGTTTTGGTTCATTTGTGCAAGTATGTTTTGTTTTTATCTTGAGGTGTTTGTTTGAAATTTTGCAAAAGTACTTCATTTCGATTATGTGAGTATTTCTCACATACTTTGAGTGCAAACACAAACCCTCACAAATTGAGTGAACTTATGAGTGCATATCCTTGTGAGTTGATTCATACTTGTTTTATTCATGTTGAGATCCATTTCACCATATTTACTCATTATCTTACTTGTTAAAACATTTTGTTACAATGTATTAACTCTTGAATTCCATATGCTTAAATGTTTTAAGTGAAAATCTTTTATGCCATGATTGTAATAATGAAATATTGAGACAAATGGTTAAAGGTTACTTGTTTTGAATTTGTAGTTTAATTTTAGTATTTGCTAAGGGACTAGCAAAGTTTAAGTGTGGGGGTATTTGATAGGTCCTCAAATAAGCATTATTTTATATTATTTTATACCCTTTATACTTGACTTTTAATATTAAAATATTAAATAAATAGATAAATTAATTTATTTTGTGTTATTTTTATTTAAATAAATAAAGTTTGTAATTTGAAGTATTTTGGCGAAAGAATCGTCCCGATCGAAATTATAACGAATAAATTATGGACGAATTTCGGGGAAATATTACTAATTAATTGTTTAATTAATTTTACAGCCCAAACCATTTTTTCATTCTTCTGCAGCCCAAAGCAAGTAGCAGCCCAGCTCCAGGCCCAACCTGCTTCAGCTCCAGGCCCAACCTGCTTCAGCCTTCAGCCCAATCTACAGTGCAACCAACTCAGCCCAAATCCTGCACAGCCCAACATGTTCAACCCACTCCAAAACTGCTCCACTTTCTCATATTTTTCTGATTTTTCAAGCCACTTTCCAACCCAATTTTTCAACTTTACAACTCAAACCACTTCTAAACATCATCACAAATCTTTATTACTCATCATTCCATTATTCCACATTTTTTATTTTATTTCTATATTATTTTTGATAGCTTTTTTCACCTATAAATAGGGATTCAATTCTTGTATTTTGGGAGTCCCCAATTAGTTTCATTCTTCCATTTCTTTCTTAGTTCTTAGTTCTTAGTTCTTAGTTAGTTCTTTTGTTTCTCTCTTTTGAGAAACATTTTTGGGGACCATTTTTACTTCTTGAAGATTTTCTTATTAATTAGTTTTCTTTTAATTCTTATTCGTAATTTATGTTATTTTTATGTTATTTTCATTTCTTCTTTACTATTGTTCTTGATATTTTCTTTCTAACATTTGTAAGTAAGAATGCAATCTCCATGTGTTTTACTTTTTGAATTTCTTTTACTTCATATGTTTTAGTGTTTAAACTTGAATTTGATGTTAAGTGTTTTATCCGCTCTCGGTGCACTTAGAGTAGAATTGAAGAGATTAAATGTTGATCGCTGTCGGTGCATTTAATTATAAACTTAAGGTAAATCATGTTGTAAATGTTTGAAGCATATTGATGTTTGACGCACATTAATGGTTGATGCATTTATAATATTGAAAGATATATGTAAGTATTTGAGATGATGAAGGTAGGATTTCGTGATTGGTTTATTATGAGCAAAATGTTAGAAAGAAGTCTATTTTTAGGAGTAGTTTAAATAATGTGATTGTTAATTCGAAATTACTTACGTAAAAGTGTGGGTTTTGTCTATGAAACTACTCTATGGTTTGTAAGTTCCAATTAGCATGAGCATTTGCATTTTAATTCTTAATTAGTGTTTTCTTTCATTTAGTTTATAAATCTTTTCAAAACCCCCCTTCTTTATTCTTTTATTCTTTTATTCTTTTAATTCCTTTATTCTTTATTCTTTTATTCTTTTATTCCTTTAATTCTTTATTCTTTGATTCTCTTATTTCTTTATTCTCTTATTCATCTATTATTTAATTTATTAATTCTTTGATTATTTAATTCTTTGATTATTTAATTATTTAATTCACTATTCTTTTATTCATCTCCCACTATCACATTATTAATGTTCCCTAATTTCCCCGGTTAAGAACGATCCCTATTTACCAATACTACATCTACACAAAAAGGGTTTAAATTGCATAACACTCGGATTACATGTTTAATTTAATGCGTAGTTTGGGCGTAGTCATGGATTAAAATAATTGGGTTTGATTAATTTAAAATTTCCACTTAATCCCAAGAGTGAATCTGGACCCTTCATCTAATCAAATCCCTCAACCTAGACAAATCTGGGCCGTCCATTTCCTTATTCTCCACCAATTCGAATTTCCCACCCTATCGGTGCAAGCACGATCTGTGCACGGGTTGGAGCACTGAGTTTGTAATCGTGAGTGGCCTTGGGGCAGTGAAGGTAGTGGAGACATCCTGCTGTGGCTGGGACAGTTTGCAGAGCACGGGAAGGTTAAACTATGGCGTTTTCGGGCTGTGCGGGAACCGTTTGTGCAGTGAGATCAGAATGTCTTCCCACGGGTGTTGGGGTCGTGTGCGATCATCAGAGTGTGTGGGGGGTGCTGGTATTCGGGTCTGAAGGTGCACAATTGCGGGCTGGTGAAGTCAAAACTGTGTGGGTGTCTCTGAGGGAAAAACAGAGTATGAGAGCAGGTGGGTTACTCTCCCATTAGAACAAGTCTGAGGGGAGTTGAGGCAGGGTGAGCGTGTGACTAGGGTCGAGTTGTGTTGGGTATGGGAGAGTGAAGTGGAATGAACGAGTGATACGGCACCCAGAAGCCCGAAGCTCGTGTTTGGCCAAATTCAAACTTGAATTTGGAATGTAGGCCGACCCATGGCAAGTTAAGGCCTCAGTTAGCCTCCTGGGATCAAGTCGAGTTGATCCAGAGCAATTGGGAGGTGACTTGATGCGGTACGGTGTCAGATCGGACCTGGCGACCGGGAGGAAAATCGATCATTGAGTTGTGGACTTGAAGGTAAGTTCTGGAAAAATTGATCTCAAAATCATCCTCAGAGTAAGTCCTCGATGCTCCCTGACCAGTTAATTGAAGGATGGCGACGTTGGTTTACTGAACAGGAACGTTGGACCGTGGCTGGAACAGGAGGTCAGTCGGTCTAGCTTTAGGCCGTGACAATCGTAATGGATGTCACAGACCTTTGATTAAGTCCTTCACGATGTTATTTGAAGGTTCAATTGAAGGAAACAAGATGTTGTTGGCAGGTTTGGGACCGGGTCACACACGCGGGTCGACGGCCCGTTTACCAGGGAATCGGGTGAGGATGGTGACCGTTGGGGTACTGTAGCTGGCGCGTGAGTGTCACGCGCAGCCGCTTGCGGCGGCGCGTGACGGCGCGTGGGACCGATTTTCAAGGTAAGTTCAAAACGACTTCTGTCCTATACAATGTAACGAACATTTTAACGTTGGTTTCGGATTTATCGGACACCGTTTCGATGTTGTTTCGAGGGTCCGAAGATTTCTATTACGTTTGTAATTAACGATTAATTCCCGGAAAATTATGGGAAATTAGTATGTTGTTATCTAAGCCCTTAGTGACACTAAAGTATGTTTTCGGACAGGATTTGGAATTTCTGGAAAATATCGGAAATTACGAACATGCGTACGGCGCGAAATCGAGCCTTAAAAATTGGTGTGTGAGTGGACGTTGCTTTCAAAATTTAATGCATGCATAAATTATTTCTATGATTTTTATGATTATGATTATAAGTTGTGATTGATTTCGATTCCCGTATTTATCCGTATTCGATTTCCGTGTTTATACGTATTTTTACTATATATGTGAAATTACACGTATTTCGAGACTATGGTTACTTTTGTGCTTAAAAATGGTTTAATGAAAGAGTTTATATGAAATGGGTGTATGGTGATTTAAGAATGTTCTTTATGATATGAGGGCGATTCACGGTGTTTTCACGGTTTTCGAGGTTTTTGCGGTTTTACACGTTTTACGAGATTTGAGGTTATCGTGATTTGATCACTGTTTGATGTTTGATTTTGGAATGTGAATTGAGGTTGGCGATTTCGAGGATTTTAAATTGGATTTTGAGTATGCTTGACTAGACCGGGATTTTTGTGATTATGGTCGTGGTTTTGATGCCCGGATAATGTGAATTGAGAAATGAAGTGATTTCAAGGAATTAAAATAGATTTTGAAAAAGATGATTCCTGGTTTGGCGCTTGGGGCATAAAAGTAACTTGGATTAACGAGTTTTCAGTTTTCGGAAATTTAATGTGGATTCTTGGTTTGGGTTCGGGATGATGCTTCCGGATGCCGGCTTACGGAATCATTATTGCGAATTCAGATTCGGGAATGAAAAAGGATTTAACAAATGATTTGGTCTGATTTTGCATGCCTCGTGTCAAATGATAATTTGATTATGTTTGTGAAGTATGATTTGGGGACTTGAATGTGGAAATTCGGACCACGGGTCCTGTTGTGAAAAAAAAAAATGATTTCGGGATGGATCCCGCGTTGTTGTGATTGAAAAATGTTTTGGGTTTAAAGACCCGTTGGAAACTGTCTTGGGTTTAAAGACCCGGTGCTATTGCTGGAGCACGTTTTGAGTTTAAAGACTCGGTTAATTGATGACGGGGGAGGGCCCTTAATGAGTTTAAAGACTCGTGAGTTTAAAGACTCGGTTATTGTGATACCCCCGAGGCTTATTGATTCTGTTTTGAGTTTAAAGACTCGTTGAAATCCCGGGAAGGCCTGATGATGCACATGGTTTTGAGTTTTAAGACTCGGGCGCACTTGATATCCAGCAAACTGATTGATTATGATTCATTGATATTCTCGGATGATTGGATGTGTTGGGCAGTGGCCCGGTTTATATGGTTGATGGATTGGTTGATGTCGTATACTTGGATTTGGATTTTGTGGTTTTGGGCTGTGGCCCTGTGTTTATGACTGCGGGCTATGACCCAAAGATTTAGAAAAAGGAAAATGATTTTGATTTTCATATACTGATTTCTTATGTGAAATGTTAACCGATTGCGAAATGATTTTTGTATGCATGCATTGGGTTTTTACTTGGAGGGTAAAAACGTCTTTCCGTAACTGTTTTATGAACTGAATTCTTTTCGTCCACTCACACCTTTTGGTTTTTATTGACCCTCCAGGTCGTGGCGCG
Organism: Prinsepia uniflora; assembly: GCA_032719365.1. Taxonomy (NCBI): domain Eukaryota; kingdom Viridiplantae; phylum Streptophyta; class Magnoliopsida; order Rosales; family Rosaceae; genus Prinsepia; species Prinsepia uniflora. Next base: position 62,950,997 of record CM064871.1, on the reverse strand, counting down.
TTGTTCGAGGCTGTACGAGGGGCGGAGGCATGAGTAAGTACGTGTGGCTATCCCTGGTTTGGCAAGTACTGAGGATAACTTGGGGTTTCCAGTCATCTTGCCAGACGGGAGCAGGACCGGGCACGGTTATCGATGCCCCTTTCGGGGGCGGTCCTGTCAATTTGGTATCAGAGCGCTAGGTTGCTGATTCTGTTGCCACATCATGCCTCCGGAGCGTAAGCCTCGTGCGCGACCTGGTAGTGAGACGAGTAGGCGAGGGTGTTTGTGACCTTGTGTCGAATCCCGGATGAGATTGACCCTGGTTTGAGGGTCAGATGTCGGGTAGGGTACACCATGAACTGTTATTTGCGCGACTTGCTAGACATAGAATTGTGTGGGTCGCAGGGACGGACGAGACCGGTGGCTGGGAGGCCGCGTGATTGGGCAACTTGTACTATCTCTTAGGCCCTGTTGGTAGTATAGAATGTGGTTGAGCATTGGGAATTGCTCGGGGACGGGATACGTCAGTGATGACATGGTTGGTTTGGCGTCGGGTTGGACTCACGAGGAGTCAGGATTTTGGGTTAGGAACGTGAGTTGAGTCATGGTAAGGTACCAAGACTCGAGATGAGCCAGAAAGGCTGAATGAGGACCAGTTTATGGTTAGGTATTGAATAAGTTAGGAAATTCGGGCTAGGTCTTATGGAAATTGCTAATTGTCGTGGGTACTTGGTGTAGTGATAGTAGTTGAGGATCATGGGGCGTTCAGGGGACGTTCGTCTATCCTGATGTGGGTTGTCGGGATGGTGGTACCCATGGTTGCGGGGTACGAGTAGTGGTGCGGGATCGTCGCTCGGTATGAGCGGGGATCCAGGGCTACCCACTTTGCACACGGTGTGCTAGTGTGGATGATTGTACGTTGGTGCTGATACTAGTGCTGGTGCTAGTGTCAGTGAGTGAGATTGTGGTGAGCCACGAGTTGGGGTGTGACTCTGTCATGATGAGAGCGCGTTGGTATTTGAGATTCAGTAGTGGTTGACTCGTGGACTGGATAGGATCCAGCGGAGATTCTGAGGTATTGGAGTAAGTCCCAACAGTGACGAGGTGACAAGAGTTGAGTAATTCCCAGTCGGAATAGGTGTATGTGCATAATTAGTCATTAATTGACGTGAGGGCTGAGTATTGGGCTGATTGGGGACGCGTGGTTGTCCAAGTGAGTTGCGGATGTAGGGAGTCCGGCGGTTGGACTTGACATCTCATGGGGAGTGTGCCTGTATTCAAGGTGGGTGGAATCTTAGTTCCCAGGGAGAGTTGTGACTGTGGGACGAGAGGAGTGCTCGTTTCCGCATTGGTATTAGGTATTCCGAAGTCATTAGGGGATGACTTCTTATTTTCTGCCCTGGTAGATGTTGATCACGGATACCAGTACGATGACCGTGTATTGGGTGGTGGACCCATATGTGTTTTGGGGTCATCGGGTGGAGTTGCATTTCACGAGGTTGGGGTAACGGGATTCCCATTTTCTGCTTGGTGGCAGACGATGTTGGGTATTCAGTACGGTGGGTGCAGTGAGTTATGTTGCACTCACAGAGGATGGATGTCGATGACATCGTATTGGATCATCCTTGGTCTCTCCTAGGTGGAGTGGCAGGGATCGATATGAGGTAAATGGAGGGGATCCACAGAGTGGATGTGTTACGTTGTTGAGTGATTGATTGGGGGAGAAAATAGTTAAGGAATGTTGGGTGGTTGATAAGAAATCTAGTGGGTATAAGAACCTATTATCGGGTTCCAGGTGGATTGCCAGCGTGAGCATGTGTGGATCCTAGGTGGATCTGGTTGATGAGGTTGTGGGTCTTGGACGTGGCGGCGACCTAGGATCATGTCGTTACCAGTCGGGTGACGTGGTAATGAATTTGGACTGTGATTGCCTTGATCAGGCTAGGTGAAGAGCTTATCGCTCTGTCATAAATGTTTGGATATGGGAATGGTTGGATCGAACTTCTTCTCGAAGTTAATCCGTACTCGAGCGAGTGGGAACGTTTATGTTTTGGACTCGAGGCCTAGCATGTGGATGAGCGGATATCCAACAGGGTCTAATTGGTCAGTCATAGAGATGGGCGATGGGGATTGGCTTCTTTTCGAAGTCAATCGGATGTGACGTGGTAACCGTCGAGCGAGTATAGATTCGGGGTTGGTGCGCCTCGGTAATTGTGAGTAAGATTAGATGCACATTCGGCATGATTGTATACGCCTTGGTGAGCGTGCTTGGATGACGTGTTGGGAGTTGATGTTGTGTTACTGGTCGGGTGACCATGGGATCTAGCATGGATGATGAATTGGAATGATCAATTTGTTTAGTATGAGATTGGACAAGAAACCCGAGTGTCAGGTTGTGAGTGACTGTGAACCTTATAGTGGACTTGTGGAGATGGATGTGCGTACCCTGTACGGTGTACGAGGATTGGTACCGGACAGGCCGAGTGGTATCTAGTGACGGTACGTGGGAGGTACCAGTGGTGTGGCTATACGTGTTGGCATTCGGCTTACCTCTGACACACTTGGTGTTGTTGTGAACTGGAATTTGAGCTTGATATATGCCGCAGGGTTGGGCTTGCCCTGCGAGAGAAGATCGTGTTATTGATCTTACGCAACTTTATGTGACACCAATTGGCTGTTGATTTCTGCTTTACCGGTGATGTTTAGTGGTGACCGTTTGGTTGGTAGCGTCAGCACGGACTGACGAGTGAGAGAGTTGGTGACTCCCAGAGGGAGCAGACGTCAAGTGATCATTTTCACTCGAGGTGGTCGAGTGTGGTCGGTTCGACATGAGACGGTAATGGGACGTTTGAGTATAGATGAGTAGCTGGTGTACGGGTGTACACGTGTCGCGAGGACGAAATGTTTTCCACCAGGTGGATGTGAAATGCGAATGATTGGAAATTTCGAGAGCAAAACTGGTTTTAGGAGGGAGGAACGGTTGAGTTTTGGTCGGTTGGAATTTCGGGGACGAAATTCTTTAAGGGGGGAAGATTGTAACGACCCATCCCGGAATTCGGGATTAGATTGGTAACTAACCATGATTAACGGGGGTTAATCGGTGATTAGTTGGGTGGAATCGGACGAACGTGACGAAATGACCGTTTTGCCCCTAGTCGTGGGTGAAACGTTGACTTTTATTCGGGCAGTCAAATGTACTTTGACCAATGATCGTGACGTAGTTTGGGACGTCACGAATTCATAGACAGGTGGCACGTTCGATTCCGACGTTCGAGGTGAGAGTTATGACGTTCGGAAGTCCAGGGGCATTTTCGTAATTTGGATGAAATAAGGAAAAATGTTGACCTTTTGATCGGGGGGTCCGATGGCCGAGGGCCAAGGACTGTTCGGAAGGTCTCGATGCCCTGAGTACGACGACAGGCGGCACGTCAAAATCGGACTTCGGATGGGAAAGTTACGGGTCACGGAAGTTTGATTTCATTATGCACGCATTTCGAGGCAAGGACACGTGGCTTATCCTGATTGGGCCAGATGTCCTATGTGGGGCCCAGGGACCAATAACATTAAATATGGAATTGTGCTTTGATCTGGTGAATGTGGATTAAAATAATTGGGTTTGATTAATTTAAAATTTCCACTTAATCCCAAGAGTGAATCTGGACCCTTCATCTAATCAAATCCCTCAACCTAGACAAATCTGGGCCGTCCATTTCCTTATTCTCCACCAATTCGAATTTCCCACCCTATCGGTGCAAGCACGATCTGTGCACGGGTTGGAGCACTGAGTTTGTAATCGTGAGTAGCCTTGGGGCAGTGAAGGTAGTGGAGACATCCTGCTGTGGCTGGGACAGTTTGCAGAGCACGGGAAGGTTAAACTATGGCGTTTTCGGGCTGTGCGGGAACCGTTTGTGCAGTGAGATCAGAATGTCTTCCCACGGGTGTTGGGGTCGTGTGCGATCATCAGAGTGTGTGGGGGGTGCTGGTATTCGGGTCTGAAGGTGCACAATTGCGGGCTGGTGAAGTCAAAACTGTGTGGGTGTCTCTGAGGGAAAAACAGAGTATGAGAGCAGGTGGGTTACTCTCCCATTAGAACAAGTCTGAGGCGAGTTGAGGCAGGGTGAGCGTGTGACTAGGGTCGAGTTGTGTTGGGTATGGGAGAGTGAAGTGGAATGAACGAGTGATACGGCACCCAGAAACCCGAAGCTCGTGTTTGGCCAAATTCAAACTTGAATTTGGAATGTAGGCCGACCCATGGCAAGTTAAGGCCTCAGTTAGCCTCCTGGGATCAAGTCGAGTTGATCCAGAGCAATTGGGAGGTGACTTGATGCGGTACGGTGTCAGATCGGACCTGGCGACCGGGAGGAAAATCGAGCATTGCGTTGTGGACTTGATGGTAAGTTCTGGCAAAATTGATCTCAAAATCATCCTTAGAGTAAGTCCTCGATGCTCCCTAACCAGTTAATTGAATGATGGCGACGTTGGTTTACTGAACAGGAACGTTGGACCGTGGCTGGAACAGGAGGTCAGTCGGTCTAGCTTTAGGCCGTGACGATCGTAATGGATGTCACAGACCTTTGATTAAGTCCTTCACGATGTTATTTGAAGGTTCGATTGAAGGAAACAAGATGTTGTTGGCAGGTTTGGGACCGGGTCACACACGCGGGTCGACGGCCCGTTTACCAGGGAATCGGGTGAGGATGGTGACCGTTGGGGTACTGTAGCTGGCGCGTGAGTGTCACGCGCAGCCGCTTGCGGCGGCGCGTGACGGCGCGTGGGACCGATTTTCAAGGTAAGTTCAAAACGACTTCTGTCCTATACAATGTAACGAACATTTTACCGTTGGTTTCGGATTTATCGGACACCGTTTCGATGTTGTTTCGAGGGTCCGAAGATTTCTATTACGTTTGTAATTAACGATTAATTCCCGGAAAATTATGGTAAATTAGTATGTTGTTATCTAAGCCCTTAGTGACACTAAAGTATGTTTTCGGACAGGATTTGGAATTTCTGGAAAATATCGGAAATTACGGACATGCGTACGGCGCAAAATCGAGCCTTAAAAATTGGTGTGTGAGTGGACGTTGCTTTCAAAATTTAATGCATGCATAAATTATTTCTATGATTTTTATGATTATGATTATAAGTTGTGATTGATTTCGATTCTCGTATTTATCCGTATTCGATTTCCGTGTTTATACGTATTTTTACTATATATGTGAAATTACACGTATTTCGAGACTATGGTTACTTTTGTGCTTAAAATGGTTTAATGAAAGAGTTTATATGAAATGGGCATATGGTGATTTAAGAATGTTCTTTATGATTATGAGGGCGATTCACGGTGTTTTCACGGTTTTTGAGATTTTTGCGGTTTTACACGTTTTACGAGATTTGAGGTTATCGTGATTTGATCACTGTTTGATGTTTGATTTTGGAATGTGAATTGAGGTTGGCGATTTCGAGGATTTTAAATTGGATTTTGAGTATGCTTGACTAGACCGGGATTTTTGTGATTATGGTCGTGGTTTTGATGCCCGGATAATGTGAATTGAGAAATGAAGTGATTTCAAGGAATTAAAATAGATTTTGAAAACGATGATTCCTGGTTTGGCGCTTGGGGCTTAAAAGTAACTTGGATTAACGAGTTTTCAGTTTTCGGAAATTTAATGTGGATTCTTGGTTTGGGTTCGGGATGATGCTTCCGGATGCCGGCTTACGGAATCATTATTGCGAATTCAGATTCGGGAATGAAAAAGGATTTAACAAATGATTTGGTCTGATTTTGCATGCCTCGTGTCAAATGATAATTTGATTATGTTTGTGAAGTATGATTTGGGGACTTGAATGTGGAAATTCGGACCACGGGTCCTGTTGTGAAAAAAAAAATGATTTCGGGATGGATCCCGCGTTGTTGTGATTGAAAAATGTTTTGGGTTTAAAGACCCGTTGGAAACTGTCTTGGGTTTAAAGACCCGGTGCTATTGCTGGAGCACGTTTTGAGTTTAAAGACTCGGTTAATTGATGACGAGGGAGGGCCCTTAATGAGTTTAAAGACTCGTGAGTTTAAAGACTCGGTTATTGTGATACCCCCGAGGCCTATTGATTCTGTTTTGAGTTTAAAGACTCGTTGAAATCCCGGGAAGGCCTGATGATGCGCATGATTTTGAGTTTTAAGACTCGGGCGCACATGATATCCAGCAAACTGATTGATTATGATTCATTGATATTCTCGGATGATTGGATGTGTTGGGCAGTGGCTCGGTTTATATGGTTGATGGATTGGTTGATGTCGTATACTTGGATTTGGATTTTGTGGTTTTGGGCTGTGGCCCTGTGTTTATGACTGCGGGCTATGACCCGAAGATTTAGAAAAAGGAAAATGATTTTGATTTTCATATACTGATTTCTTATGTTGAAATGTTAACCGATTGCGAAATGATTTTTGTATGCATGCATTGGTTTTTACTTGGAGGGTAAAAACGTCTTTTCGTAACTGTTTTATGAACTGAATTATTTTCGTCCACTCACACCTTTTGGTTTTTATTGACCCTCCAGGTCGTGGCGCGTTGTTCGAGGTTGTACGAGGGGCGAAGGCATGAGTAAATACGTGTGGCTATCCCTGGTTTGGCAAGTACTGAGGATAACTTGGGGTTTCCAGTCATCTTGCCAGACGGGAGCAGGACCGGGCACGGTTATCGATGCCCCTTTCGGGGGCGGTCCTGTCAGGAATGGTCGGGGAAAGGATGGTGGTGTGCCTTAAAGGTGTAGGCATACACCTATCTAGCACTAGGCCTTTTGGGAGCTCAAGTGTCTTTGGGGGGGATTGGAACCCCAAAGTTAAGCGAGTAGAGGCTGGTGCAATTCCATGATGGGTGACCCCCTGGGAAGTTGCACCATGAGCTCCCGAAAACAAAACTGTGAGGGCGAGGCCCAAAGCGGACAATATGGGTGCTAGATGAGTCGGGTCCTGACCGAGGAGGGTCGGGTCCTAACATAGCTTATTTCTAAAAGCTCACTTGAGCCCGGCCCAAGTAGGCTTAATAGACCCGACTTGAAAAGTCCTATAAAAGCCCGGCCCAATAAAGAGCTTGGGCTCTTATATATTTAAGTAAGCCCCCTGGCCCGGCTCATAACTCTAAAAATTATTTAATAAGCTAGGCCCGGCCCAGCCCAAGTCCAAATTTGGGCCGGGCTTTCTTGGCTCGGCCCAATGTCGAGGGCTATGGTGTGATCTTGAAGGATTTGAGGGTTCTGCGTTGTGTTCCTATTCATTCGGCAATGGGTCGGTGACTCACATTATTGGTGCTCCTTCTTGGCTGCTTATCCATTCTCGACCTTCTTTCAGACATTACAATGGTGGAGTCAGCTACATTCTCTAGAAGATGCTAGTTTAGAAGTAGGATTTAATCTTCCGTTAGCTGTGTTGGGCCTTTCTGATGCTCTGCTCTCATTAAGGCTGACCTTAATAGATCGCGTCCTCCCGAGATAGGACGGGAAGTGGAGGTTGGTTTGCGATCCTAAGATCGTTCGTCAGATAGGTCAACTGATGGACTGAATCAGAAGTGGTCTTCTATCAAGTAATTCACGAGCGACATGGAAGATTTACGTTCCTAAAGGTATGGACCTTTCGGTAGGGTGGATGAGCATTTTTCTGGACAATCGCAGTCGGGATTTCTCAAGGTAGCACGGTTCTCATTGGGCATGGGCAACAAGTGCCTTTTCGGTTGCTGCCCATTGTTCCTTCAGCTCTTCCTAAGTGGATTGGAGTATAACAAGAGTTCTTTTATATTGATCTCCCCACACGCGATTTCTGCTCTCGATAGCAACATTACTCTTTTGGATTTCAGCCATCTCCCTGTGGAAGGCCCTTATCATTTTGAGCATTGTCTATGAAGGCATGTCAGTTCTATTTTTGTTTCTCTCTCTGTGTGAGGAGTGTTGTTTAGCTCTCTATCATCTTACTTAGTAGTCATTTGAATCGGCTGGTAGATGAAGTGTGGGTTTGTGAACTGGTGGTAGGACTTACTCATAATTCCAACATACGACATCAAATATTTGCTCCGAAAATGGACCTAACAGGATGAGACCTTGCTGGGTGCTGTTTTTCTTTCTTCTAGGCCTGCTGAGTGACTTGCGCGGCAAGGAGAAAGTCACTAGATACCAGTGGGGTTCTTGCCTAGTGGTCTCTGATGATTTAGCCAATAAGCGAGATGGAGATCAGTTGGAAGATTACTAGCACCAAGACACGGAGTCTAGTTTGTGTGTTGAGAGATAGTGAATGAATATACCTTTATGAAAGGGCTTGCAGGAGTATTTATAGAAGCAATGAATGTGTTGGTTGAACCCTGGTGATGTAGGGTTCAAGATATCTTAGGAGATGCTGCCCCTGGTTTTGAGTTTAAAGACTCGGATTGATTGACGGGGAGAGGGCCCTGGATTGATATGTTTTGAGTTTAAAGACTCGGTATATGTTTTGAGTTTAAAGACTCGGTTATGATACCCCCTGAGGCCTGTGATTGTGTTTTGAGTTTAAAGACTCGTTGATATCCCGGGAAGGCCTGGTTATTACGCATTGTGTTTTGAGTTTAAAGACTCGGGTGCACTTGAGATCCAGTAAACTTGTATGATTGATGTTTTTCATTGGTTTTTAAAATGTTTTGGGCAATGGCCCAGATGAAGTGGATTTGACGAGTTTTGGGACTGAGTTCCCGGATTTGAGATTGATTTGAGGTTGAGGTCTGGATTTGAATAACGGTTTTGATACGGGTTTTCAAATGGTTTTTCTTGGATGGTTTTGATATGAGTGGTTTCATGACTTGAATTGATATGCATGCATTGGTTTTTGCGTGGAGAGTAAAAATGTAATTGTTTTATTGAACTGATTTTGAACTTATACCTTATTTTTGTTCACTCACAGTCTTTCGTGTTTTTAATACCCTCCAGGTTGTTGCGGCACGAGTTGTTGATCGAGAGAGACGGAGACATCACACCCGCGATCCACAGTAGTTCGGTATCCTCTGGGAAGTCTGGTACCTTTTCGGATAGTTGGTTCGAGAATCCCTTGTCCGACTTACGTGTCACATGCAGGTTGGCCGTCAGTTTAGCCTTCGTGTTATGCGTAAGTTAGACGGGATCGGGATTTAGCCCTTAATCCTGGGGGATTAGGCGTGAGTCCTAACATGGAAGACATGTGGCAATAGATCTCCTGCCATATTAGGAAGCTGCTACTGACATTTGTTAGCGGGTCGTACCAGGGGTGTCAACCCACCCCGGCCAAGTGGCGGCTGCAAAAGGGACATGTTGGCATTTTTTAAGGTAATGTGGCCATAACCTGCGGAATGGATAGTGTGTCTGCCGATTGGAATGTATGTCGATTGCCTAGCGACAAATTGCTTGTCTGTAGTAACATTTGTCGTGTTGAACCTAGTTGATCGATATCATATCAATATCATGAGTCATATTTATATTACCAAATCTGTTTTTTTTTTAATAATAATAATAATAATATTAATAATGATGGTTGGCGCATGACAAATTGGACGGTTTAGAAAACGCCGGAAAATTTGGGGTCGTTTTCGTATAAAGAATTCTTGTGAAAGACTGTAAAGACACATGAGAACATTTGGCGCTTGTTTGAGCATATTCTGTAGGTGTGTGTACCTAAAACAAATCTTCTCCAATTAATCATTATTTATAATAGAGACAAGGTGTTCGAAATTAGTTAATTTATTGACACTCTATATCCCGACTAATTTTATTTTTTTACACAAATTCAATTCAAGTTGAAGAGGAAATATATGCTTATGTAACAAATTCGGTGCCACCTAGTTGTTTCGGTTAATTTAATTCTTTTTTTGGAAAAAAAAATTTGTTAATTTAGGGGAGGTGTCGAGTTTAAATTGTGTATATGTTATTAAAATATTGAATTTGGATCTCCCCAATAATGAAATAATGTTATATAAGCCTGTCTGGCGTGGTCCAATCCCGAATGAAGCCTTCCCTCGATGCACACCAATTTGGGCCAAGTGTCTGGAGGCATCTAAAACAAATTTTATAACATAACAAACTTAAATTGGATTTTCTTGAATGAAGAAAATATGTATATTTATATAAAATTTTATATCTAATTATAGTATAATTTATTTAAAATTTCTCCTCACTAAATATTATATATTGTGCTTTGAAAATAACCCCCTGCCTCCCACATTGGTCGGAAGCAGAGAGATCGAGATGTTATCTATTGTCTTTGATTCATAGTATTATGGGTTTATGTTATTCTTACTTAGTATTAATTAATTAATATTAATTGTGTATAATCTTCATAAAAAAACAATTGGCATGCCCTAATATTGGGTTTATGATTGGGGGCAGGGAGCTCGTCGATAGAACTTTGCCCTTGCATGATCCACCTTGAGAAGAAACGTGCCGAAGGGCGTCAGTTGTTTCATCCAGTCCAACCTACCGTCGATACGGGCCATGTATGGGCTTTGTATGTCCTTTTCTGGCTGGTCTGAGGGCTTTGTATGTCTAAACGGTTCCTTTTTTGTTACATATAGGGGGCTTAGTGGTGGGAAATTACATTGTTAAATCGATTTTATTTTACTTTTTATTTTGTCAACATTACTTTTTATTTTTATTTTTTTATTATAAGATTGTATTGGGGATTATGAAAACATTACTCATATTTATAATTTTTGTTGCACTTGCTCATTTTAAAAGTAATATGAGCATCTAATCTAATTTAAAGTAAGATAATTAAAAGCAATAATTCTTCAAAAACATTTTTAAATTTAAATTTAAAAATTCTTTATCTTCCGATAGTAAATAATTTGATTAATTCCCTATAGTTTAGGGTTTAATTTTTGAATTTTGAGCCAAAAGTCAACAATTAAACCATACATCGTACGATTTTCCACCACATCTCCCACCCCCCCTCCCCCCCCCCCCCCCCAAAAAGCTATATCTACCGTTGAACCACAGACAATACGGACTTTATTTTTTATTTTATTGAAAAAATTCAATTTTAACTATATACAATATATATAATATTTATTATATACATAATATAATAAAGGGTCCAAGAGACCAAAGAAATCAAACAATAAAGGCACATGGGCAAAGCGGACAAAAAAAAACAATGTTATTTTTAATTGTTTAAAGGAATTCTCAATAATTCACTCATTCTCTTTATTGAAATATAAATAGTAGATCTCTTTATTGAAATATAAATAGTAGATCTCTTTATTGAAATATAAATAGTAGATCTCTTTATTGAAATATAAATAGTAGATATGAAATTTATTGCTTATAAATTTTGTTTAGGAACTTTTAAATTAAAAAAAATTTGAGATAAAATTTTATCTTGTTTAATATACAAACATTAAAGATTTTAAATATAAAAAAATTATTAAATTTGTAACAATAATTTACTAAAAAAAATATCAATCAAAGTTTTCACATGAATATCTCTTTATCATATGTATACCGTTTATATGAGGTGAATTTCAAATTTAACTTGGTTGCGTCTTAGTTTGAGGAATGTCAATCGGGATGGCTTGAAGAGAAAGCCAGCTGTACGGCTGTGCCACGACATGAGTTACCCACCTGTCAGTTGGGCCTTGCAGACCATGTGGCCTGCTCGTCTGTTTTTTTTTTTTTTTTTTGTGTTTTTTTGGGGTTAAGATGGCATGCCATGTTCACATTGTAAACCAGACCTGTTTACCAACAAGGCTAACGCTCGTCTAACCAACTGAGCTATAAATTCCTTACCATGTTGACGGTTATACTTGTGGAAACAAATATGAATTGATCAAACCATGCAAGGAAAAAAGAAATGAGGAAACTCGGATCTGTACACATTTAACCTGCCATACCGGACATGGAGGATGGAGCAGAACACACGCTGCTACAAGGACTAGACTACTAATCTGTATTGCATTTAAATTCGATAGCTGCATTTGGCTGTGGGTACATGTGGTAAAGGAAGACATCTAGATTCTAGAGAGCATCAAATTGTTGCATTCAATTAGAAATCTCATAAACTATGCCGGCCTACTTATCCACCTCATCGGCATTCAATTTTAATGTATTCCAGTCTTTCCGCAGCCCATGAAGATTGTCTCTCCACTGAAATTGATCCCATCAAACATTTCCCACTTCAATTCTATCTTAAGATGATCTGAGAAACAGACACAGTTGATTTACAATGTACAAACCATACCTTTGTGAAAAAGACAGAACAAAAATAAAGCATTCAGCTCTTCGAAAAAATTCAACAACTCATTCATATGCTTCGGTGAAAAACTTTGCAATGGGAATTTTAATACAGAAAACTGTTCAAAATTCAGAGGTCTCAGGAAAATGTTACCGATGCAGTGAATACTGTGATAGCTAAACAGATAGTTACTGTGCTTCATAGATTTCGTAGTGCCAATGGTGATGTGATGTCTAATTGAGAAGATTTCAATGCATTTATTCCAAAAGTAACATTTTCAATGGAACTATAGATATTCATGATAGGTATTATTTTAACCAAAACTGCAGCTAATTATAATTGCAACAAAGAGTGAAAGTACCAATCTGTCATAGTCAGACAAGTAATATTATGAAACAACAGAACTAGCAGTACATTATACATTAAGTATAATAGTTACCCGTACCTTCTGCTTACGTGCCTTGATGATATAACTGGTGAAACCGCATCAAACCGACTAGAACTGGAAACATGAACCCTCTCACCAGCTTGGACAATGTATGGATAGTAACCTGTATTCAACCTTTGGTCACTACAACTTTCTGCAACTGAGTTAATGGTAAATGCACCCGTTCTTTGATGCTGAAATCTTTCACGGTCAAATGCACATGATTCAGCACTACTGTCTTTATTACGTATGTTAGACCCAGCATTGGGTGAGGAGATGGCTCCAGAAGGGAGTCTTGGATTAGAAGTAGAACACCGCCCATCTGCCCTTCGCCAGAACTTGGAACTCAAGAATTCTGCACCAGGCAGCATGCAGCATGTATTTTCGGCAGATTCATTGTTTGGGATCCTTCCAGTTGATATTGCTAAATCGTATGATATTTCATCCAGTGCCATCTCAAGGCCATGTACACGAGTCTCAAGAGAATTCAAGCCACTCTGAGAGCTCCCAATAAATCTCTGCATATAAGTACGGAAGGGCATTAAGTCAACAGATCAAAATTGTGCATCATTATGAAAATCCAATACAGCCTTGAAGCCTTAAGTTCGTTAGAGGATATGAAATTTCCAAAACGAAATAACTGACTAAAAAAGTCAATAGGTAGAGACCAAGAGGTAAATGATTAGACCAACTAACAATGCCTATACTCTTTATCTCATTTACAATTGTCAAAATTTTAACTTTGCAGCAACGATGAGGCTGAAAGCTAAGTATGTGAAGGCAAAGTAACTTTGATTGACAATAACAGCACCATCCTTAAAAATAAAGTACTGAAGAAAGGGCTCAGGTTCAGCTCACCCGTTGTATACTTAATACTTACCACTTCCTATTAAGAGAGAGGAATTGAACAAGCATCAGGAACATACCTGCAAAAGGTTTAATAGACTGGACTGCTGATTTTCAATCTGAATAAGTTGTTCGCGGATCAAACTGAGATCCTCAGCATCCTTTTGACTCTCATAAATTTCTTCTGCAGCATTACTCATTACCAAATCCAAGTCATATTTCTCATCATCGTTGAGTGGAACCACCCGAGAACCAGATCTCAATCTTCCAAATCTGAGTACTTTTTCATCAGGGATCTTACTGAAGAGGTCACGCTTATTCTCTGGCATGTTATATCCAATGAGCTCATTCGTTACTGATTCCGGATCTCCAGAGTCATTCCTCATAATATCATCCTTCTGAGCCATCTTCGAATTGGGAGAGTTAACCGTGGCAATTTCAACTTTCCAATCAGAGGGTTTCTTGTGGTCCTGCTTAGAGAGCACGGCTATTTCTGGTTTTCTCTCATTTCTACTTAAAGGACTTGCCTTTTTAGCTGTGGTCAGCAAAGAACCTTCGGCTGGAGGGGACCTGTTGGTGGGGACTGATTTCTTTGGTTGAGCAGTTTTTAAAAGGGCATCATCGGAACTTATGGATATGGGAGGTAAGCATCGAGCAATCCCAATATCTGGCCCCATGTGAAAAAATAAGATCCAAAGAACAGAGACACAAGATTAGATAACATTAGACAGGTTCTCAAGTTGTTTTGAGTTCAAAAATTATAGCAGAATGAAAAGCACAATCAAGGGTTTACTCAAACTGAACAAATTAACACCATACAAACAACAATTCCATAGCTCAATTCAAACAATGGATTTCAAATTCATATTCATAGAAAAGAAACTATATTTTCCTTTTTCTTCGCTTACTCATTGCATTAAACTCTTTGACAAAAGTAAGAAACAAGCAATGAACTTAAAGGCAGCTCTATCATTTACTGCTATAGTTCGATGTTTCTGAAAAAAGAAAAAAGCATTACCAGTTGAAGATCTGGATTGAATTGGAGCAGGAGGAATCTCTTCGGAATCAGCTGTCGTAAGAACCTTCCACAAATCCAATGTTTGGTTCATAGTCTCCCGGACTACCTTAACCTGTTACAGAATTAAATTAGTATCAAAATTACATCGGAAAATGAAAATTGAACCCAGTTGTCGAGTGAGGGCAAGGGAAGGCAGTTATACCTTATCAAATCTCCGACTTTCCAAGGCATTTAAACACGAAGCTTTATACGCCGGCGCCAAATCTCTCTCCGCCGTAGCTACTTTCCCAATCGCCTCAGCCGCGGCTTTCCTCACAGCCCAGTCCTCACTGCACAAAAACTCAACCACGCATGGCACAAGCCAGTCCAAAATGCCGCAGCTCGACGCGCCACCCGCTCCTATAATGCACCAATAAGTACCAGCAGCGCTGCCTTGGCCTTGAAATTCTCACTCTTCGCCAGCTTACCAAGTCGAGCCAAGCTCCGCCTTAGCTGCGCCAGGTCTGCTTTAGGCGCGGCTTCAATGGCGGCTGCCAGGCACAGGGCGGAGCCGATCTGAGAATTAGAATCCTGCTCCATCGCAATCGTGTCCATCAACGGCTTTAAAAACGACGAAGAAAACGACGGCGTCGTGATCTTGGACGACATGGCGGAGACGGCATCGATGCAAGCGGATCGCACGGCGGAGTCTGGATCGCGGAGGCGGCGGAGGACGGTGGAGATCATCTTCGGTAAAAAGGGAGCGAGCGCGTCACCGTGAAAGTTCGACAATAGGGTGAGGAGAGAAACGCATTGTTTACGCATTGTTTGCGGACGGGTGGCTTGGAGGAAGAGTCGGTGTTGTGAATGCAGATTAGGAAGGTTGCAAATGAGTCGGCGCTGAGGTTTCTGGCAATGGAGTCGAGCTCATTAGTGGCCATCGCCAGAGTATCTCGGTCGGAGAGCTTGTTGAGGCAGGTTATGACCCGAAGCTTCAGATCCGGAGTGGGAGAAGAGGCGGTTGGTTGAGGCGGGCTGCCGAGAGAGGATCGCCTGGAGAGAGACGCCATTGCTCGCTAGGTGTTTGATACTATGCTGCAATGAATTAGAAGGAATGATGGATTAATTAAGGGGAGAGGAGGTGAATTGGTGGAGTTGAAAGACGAGGCGGCTGAGGCGGTGGTGGGTGGGCGGGGTGGAGTGATTTGGCGGCAGAGGTTGGGGGAAGTGTGTGGGGAATGAGGGTGTGTCAGTTGGACTGGTCTCTATGAGGTTTTTAAATGTTTGAGAGGGAGGGGGCTGAGCGGACTTAGTAGCAAAGTGCCGTTAGTAGAATCAAGATTTCAGTAATTCCTTTTTCATTTTTTCATGCTTTTTTTCCCGGGGAAAAACGACCGCGTAGCGTAGGCGTAGGCGTACAATGGGCAAACTGACAACGCCCGATTTTTCGTACGGATCTTTTGACATAATTGGTTTACAATTTTAGATAAAAAGAAAATATTGAGTACTATTCAACTTTTCTTCTGCTAATTCGTTTGGTGCATTCATATTCATCAGGTAAAGACAATTGATAGGTTTTTATCAGGGTTAATATTGCCTTTTATTGTATTTTTCTATTTACAGTTATATAATATAATTTTATTTTTTCCATTTTGATCCAATGAAAGAAAATAATATTTCTTGGCTCTACCCATTTATTCAACAACGAAAATAAAATGAAATAATGCTCAATTTAGTAAGTTGATAGTACATTCCCGAAATTCTTTAGATAAACGTGAAAGGGCTGCTTATGTCTGACACTTAAATCAAAATTTCAAATTACCGAACTTGAACTAGATCGCTGGAGATAGTTTGTAACGACCAGGGAATTTAAAAAAAAAAAAATTGGGAAATTAAAAAGAAAATTGATGATTTTGCCCTTAAAGATTAAAAAGTTAACTTTTCGCTCCGAATAATTTTTGGACTTTTCGAGATGACCATTACCTAGCTCTCGAAATCCTAAATCTATAGAATGTGGCATGCATGAATCGAAGATCGAATGAGTTTTTTTATGGGTCTAAATTAGTTAGGGGCAGTTTGATAATTTTGATATTAGGGGCATTTTCTGTGTTTGTGTGTGAGTTTGGGTATGTTGGAAACCAAAACCCATGAAAATACCAAAGAGGAAAACAATGGAGTGGAAATGGGAGAACCAGGGAAGAGAATGAGAGAAAGTGGGAAACATAGAGAGAAAATGAAGAAAGAAAACCAAGAAAATGAAGTAAAAGAGGAAGAAACTAAGAACATGAAAGTCCAAAAAACGTAATTTCATTGTGTGAGTTGTTTGAAGCCTCTAAACTTGCAACCAAGTTATCCACACTCCTAGTTGGATTCCTGGGATTGATTTGGGTTAGAAAACGTGAAGGTTTAGACGTGGGAAAGCTTCGAACTCAAGCTTGAATTTGGAATTTTTTGGGAAATCAAGGTAATTTCTTCATGTTTTGACACCGTATATCTCTTTATTAGGCAGAGTAGATAAATTTTGATGTTTGGATTGTCGAAAATGGACGAGAAATGGCTAAGATATGATCGGGTCAAGTTCGTGGGTCAGGGAACCCAAAACCAGGAACGGGTCAACCCGGTTGGAGGTAAGGGATGACACCTGTGTAGGCACGTGAGGCCCACGTGCAAAGGCCATTGATGACGCGTGGGGGTGCATGACTCACTACCTTGATTTCCAATCAACAAAATTTTTCATGTAATCGATGTTACAAACATGCTGGTGTAGGTTTTGAGTCGATCAAACACCATCTTAGGATAGTTCCGAGTGTCCGAAGTGTTATGTCTAGTTTTTAAAATTTTATTTAATCCCAAAAAATAGGGAACTTAAATGTGACCTTTAATGGTGATTTATGACAAGCGGTAAAATTCCTGGAATTTACGGAGGAGCATACGAATCGAACTGTGTGGACGGTGTATAAGTAGGCTTTCTTTTTTATATAAATTATTATGCATGCATAGTTAAATATTTTAATTGATTTAATTCATAATTTATGTGATAATGGGTTGAATATATTTTTCTAAATAATAATTTGACGATTTCTAGATTTATTCATTGGTCACTAGATGCGTGTGTTTTGCGGTTGTTTGTGAAATTGGTATTTTGGGCTTAGGCTGGGGTTTGAATGTGTTTGACTTGATTTTGAGTCAAAGATTATGTTAAATGAGTTTTCATGGTTTGTGAATTGTTTTGGTCAACCATCCTCGGATATATTAGCGCTCAGACGTCTGAAGCTCGGCTCTGCAGATCCTAAGAGCCGTGATATGACATCTTCTGAATGGGAGCAACCAGAGCATGTGGTGGCTTGCCATACGTTGCTAATATCGGAAGATGGAACTCAGACATCTGAAGCGCGGCTCCGTATATCCAAATGTGACTCAGACGTCTGGAGCTTGGCTCCGCAGATCCGGAGCTTGTGAGGCTATCTACGTAGATAGGATATTTGGTTAGCTGAGACCAAGTTACGTGGTATTGGTTGGGTACTTGATATTAGTTGGTTACTTGGTATCAGTTGGTTGATTAGTATTGGATTTGATGGTTTGAGTTACGAGTATTGATTGGTCGATTTGACTTATTGATATTGGATTGGTTTATTTGATATGATTTATTGATTTCAATTTCGTTGTTTACTTTTTATTTTATGCATGCACATTTTAGAAATTGGAGCTAAAATATTTATTTTCCTCGGGAAACGTATTTTAAAATATTTATTTTTCGTCCACTCACACTTTTCATGTTTTTTTTATAATCGTCCACGATGTTGCACGGAAATCAGGGGGATCGAGAGGCGGAGGCTTGAGCAGAAAGGTTGTACGAGTATCCTTTGTCTGATAAATACTCTAATAAATACTTAGGGTCGTTTTGGTATTTTGTGACATGACCTATCCCCAATTCCCCCTAGATTAAGAGATGTGTCATGCTCCCGTCTAACTCACGTGCGACACAAAGGCCAGACACTCATCTAACCTTCATATAACACTGAGTGGAGTCGCCCCCGTTGGGTTCCTTACTCTCAGAAAGACTATAGATTATAACCCCCAGGGAGGGTCATTGATCTATGGACATTGACCTGGGTGGACCCTGGGGAGACTTGGGCTTTGAGACCCCGGGTAGCACGCGCGAAGCTCTAGATACCGTGACAGGATTGGTTATATGAAATATATGATAAACATGATTTCAATTGGTTTGCAAAATTGTGTTTTATGTTGATAAATGAATTTGGGCTGAGATCCCACATATGTTTACTATGTTATGGTTTTCTGTAAATGGTTTTGGGCAGGAGCCCGTATAGATGTGGTTGTTTAAACATATGTGATTGGATAAATGGTTTTACTATGCATGCATGCTTTTTAGTGAAGGGCATAAAGGTCTTTTATGAACTGTGTTTTACTAAATTTATTACTTTTTGTCCACTCACAGTCTTTTTGTTTTCAATGCCCTTCAGGTTGAATACGGTGCGGACTGTAGTAGAGTCCGGGACATCACATACCTCCTCCGGATCCTGGCGTACTCTAAAACGGTTCAAATTTTCCCTGGTCTGACACTCTGTGTCATACGGGATCAGGAGCGTCCCTCGTTAATCCCAGGGGGATCTGGACGGGTCCTGACAGGTGGTATCAGAGCCAGACCCCGACCGGGAAGTGTGCCAGCGAGGATGCTGGGCCCTAAGGGGGGTGGATTGTAAGACCCGTGTCCTAGAGGGAACGGTGAACAATCTCACATTCCTGCGAGGGGGGAATGGTCTGGGAGGGGAATGGTGGTGTGCCTTAAAGGTGTAGGCACACACCTATCTAGCGCGAGGCCTTCTGGGAGCTCACTAGCTTTGGATTCCTGGGGAACTCTAAAGTTAAGCGAGTGGAGGCTGGTGCAATCCCAGAATGGGTGACCCACTAGGAAGTTGCACTGTGAGCTCCTGGGAACAAAACCCTGCGGGCTGGGCTGGTTCGACCAGTGAGTCTAGAGGGGACAATATCTTGTTAGATAGAGTGGGATGCTGCGCAACTCTGATTTAAACGAGGCCTTTTGGGAGCTCAGTGGCTTTGGGTTTGGTTGGAACTCCAAAGTTAAGCGAGTTGAGGCTGGTGCAATTTCTTGATGGGTGACCCCTGGGAAGTTGCACTGTGAGCTCCCGAAAAAAAAACTGTGAGGGCAAGGGCATGGAGGCCCAAAGCGGACAATATCGTGCTAGAGTCGGGTTCTGACCGAGAAGAGTTGGGTCCTGACATACGGGTCTGAGTTGTGGTCGGGACGAGTACTGTGTGCACGGCTATAGACGACACGACGCTCGCCTCCGAACTAGGGATGTGTTCCTTCCGAAGAGGTCACGATGCACGTCCCGTTATCGAGCAGCCACTGGAGGCTCGACTTCGGAGTGCTGACGATATAGGAGATCGATCGGTGATGTGTGCACTATGATCTAGAGGTGGTCGTGGCGGTTGATATGTTCACGGCGACATACTAAGATTGAGAGCGGTCCTGGACTGATGGTTGCACGCATTACTATTATTGGAATCGTGACTGACCCTGAGATATCGGACTTGATGCCCCTTTACTTTTGATATCGTGCTTGAGGCCCAATTGATTGTGGTATCAGGCGTGAGTCCCAGTTGTGTCTCCTTATATGTTTTCATACTTATATGTATATACCTTCCTTTATGAGCGGTTTGGTCTCCTCCAGACGTCGATGATCCTGGAGAATCATGATCCACTACCTGGAATGTGTGACTCCAAGAGGGAGCACATTCCAGGAGTGAGAGATATGGTATAGTCTCAGACTGGGTCCGCAGACCGTCCTCCAGACATCGTAGATCCTGAATTTTGGACGATTCCTCCCAAACGTCGTAGATCCTAGGGGTAGACTCGGAGTGAGACCCCGAGTAGTATGCATACTTAGATATATCATGACCGGTTATGGGTTGGGCACATGAGATGCCGAGGACGGGTTATATATGTATGTAGTTTTACGGAGAACGGTTTTGGGCTGAGACCCACTTGTATTGGATTTGGGATGAGACGCTGTGTTCATGATTTGGAAGGAGACTCGTTCTGGGTTTCCTTATTTTGGATTTTGGGTTACGACCCCAATGAATATTTTGACAAATGGTTTTTGAATGCATGCATGCTTTTTAGTAAAGGGCATAAATGTCTTTTTATGAAAATGTTTTAGTAAACTTTTTTTGTTTTGTCCACTCACATCTTTCGTGATTTTTAATGCCCTTCAGGTTGATAGCGGATACGGGCTGTAGCAGAGACCAAGACATCACACTCATTTTCCGGATCCTAACGCTCTCTAGCAGTCCCGGTTGGGTTAAGTACGGAATTATCCCTGGTCTGACACTATGTGTCAGACGGGAGCAAGCACGTCCCACGTTAATCCCGGGGGATTTGGGTTGGGTCCTGACATTATGTCTAGATGTTGCATATGAAGTTCCCGGATATGGCTCGGATGTTGCGTGAGTGCAGTTCCTGGATATGGCTCGGATGTTGCGTGAGTGCAGTTCCCGGATATGGCTCGGATGATGGGTGAGTGCAGCTCCCGAGGTTGCCTTTGCGTAATGCTGATGTGATATTGTGATTGATGTTTGTGTACTGATGATGAGTGTTGTTTGATTATGGTTGTGGTGTCAAGGTGTCCAGATGTTTCCATGTGAATTGATTTGAAATCCAGTTGTTCATATTTTACTCTATATATGCATATTTTAAGCTGGAGGGTAAAAGGTTATTTTTTTTTAAACGTATTTTCAAATACTTATTTTTGTCCACTCACACCTTTGATTTTTTTTATGACCCTTCAGGTCATTACACGAAGATCGGGACTGATCGAGTCGGAGACATAAGTGGGAATCAGTACGATTATCCCTTGTTTGTCAAATGGGAGCAGGTCTAGACACGATTATCAAGAGTTTTCGGATGGGATCCTGTCACTTTATCTCAAAGTCCGCCCCTGACTCTATACAACGGTAGTCTGTCCAAGCAGTTCAATCTCGAGTCGAGTGCTCCTTTGAAGTCCTTGGAGCGTTATAGCCCTAAAATCCACGGGAGGAAGCTCAAAACTCTAGCATGAGTTCAAACTCGTTTATGGAACGACTCCCGCATTCGAATCCTTCGAACTTTTGAACTATTTTTTATCGTACGGACTTAAGAAAGATACTAGCAACCTTGGTTTCAAGCATCAACATTCGAAAACAAAAATGGGATTCAAGGGTGGTACGAGTTGATGGTGTTCTAGCTTCAGGGTGGTTTTTCCTGATGTGTTCCACTCTGTTCCAGCTTTGGGGACTCGTTCTTAATCATGTTTCTCACTTGGTCGAGTCTGTTCCTCGGTCTATTGCTTACATTCCTTTTCTTTTCTTTCCTTTATTTTCCTCTTCGATTCTTCCTTGTTTTTTCTTTCTTATTTTCTTCCTATTTCCTTTTGTTGATGCAAAAATTGTACCAACGAGACTGTAAAGACACGCACGCACACCAAGACACAAGAAAGTACGTGGTTCACCTAAATCGGGCTACGTCCACGGTGTTGCCTCCCTCTCATTAATAATATGATATTTGTACAAGTATAAGGCTTTTAGCCTTTGAGAGATAATAGTGTTTGTAGACAACATGAGGAGGTTGAGTCCCCAAAATAAGGGAGGAGGCTCCCTATTTATAGGAGTTATCTAGGGTTAGGTCATGGTTGTAGTAGTGATGGGCTTTGAGGCATGGGCCTTGTGTGATCTTTGAGGTCTTCTGGTGGGCTTGTCCTGTAGTCCAGTTTAGTATTTTGGCAGGCCCGTTGCTTGGTCAGATGTCACGTTAACACCTTTATTTCTTGTTCTCCTCTCTATTTCCTCATGTATGTGCATGCAAGTAAGCTATTCCAATTTGTTTTGGGTTTACAAATAGAAAGTTGCGTGGTGAAGGCCACTTCAAGTCTTCCTATGGTAGACATTTGTCACCAAACCAAACCTCATTTTAATAACTAAGCTGACTCATCAACATACCAACAACAATCCCGCAGTTAAAATTGCGTGCATTTAAACGTATCCGGAAAAACTGTTTTAGAATCGTAACTCGATCGTATGGTCTCCAATTTCGACATGTCATCTGTCTACAGTGTCAGGACCAACCCGGTTTCATCCCGAAATCCGAGGTAAATTCTGCTCCCGTCTGACTCCCCGACACAACACCAAAGTAAAACTCACACGCAACCACCAAAGTACTCAGTCAGACGCAGGAGAAACTAAAATATCCCGAAGGTAAGAGTTTACAGAGCATAGTACTCAATACAAAAGAAAGAAAAGTGATAACAATATACACGCACAACGGAAGATCTAAACACTCCGGGGTCACTCTATGCCTCTAACAATGCCTCGACGTCGAAACCCCGCGCTAGCTCCACAACCTGGAGGGCAATTTAAAATAGAAGGTGTGAGTGGACCAAAATAAAATAAAAGTTTCCAAAACCATTTATAAGAAAACCGGGTTTTTACCCTCCGTTTTAAAACCACATGCATAACCCAGTTCTTGAAACAGTTATCAATCGATCGCCATAAAACATTGACAGAATCATTTTAAAACATAATAATTCACATAACCTTACCATAAGAACAGAAACACTATAAAACAGTTATAGAAATCATAGTAGAACATCATAAAACCGTATCATAACCCGTGAATATCAAATCATCCTTTTCCAATCAAACCTGCTGGACCCATCCGAGTCTTTAAACTCAATCCAGGCCTCAATAATATCCGAGTCTTTAAACTCCCGAGTCTTTAAACTCAACAGGCCTACGGGGGAAATATCAATATATCCGAGTCTTTAAACTCCCGAATCTTTAAACTCAATCCGGGTCTTTAAACCCAATCCGGGCTCGTCCCCCGTCAATCAATATCCGGGTCTTTAAACCCAATCCAGATCCAGCAAACCCAATCAAAACCATTTGAAAACCATTTCGAAATCCACATCCGAATCCGAAATCATCGGTCTGATGCCCTTCTAGCATCCAGAACCGTCATTCCGAACCCAATCCGGAATTCCACTTTTCAACTTTAAAACCAAATCTCGTTGCCGAAAATTCGATTCTAAAACCGAAAGCCCTGATCATCGAAATCTCGTTCCAAAATCCATTTATATTCATTGAAAACCATTTATCATTTGGAACCCCAAACCATAGCATCAACATTCTGAAATTAAACATTTCTCGTAAAACGTGCTGAAAACCGAACTTCCTCGAAAACGTGCAATTTTGTAAAATCAACAAAGCATAGTCGATAATCATAAAATCACATATAAAACCACAAAACTAACATAGAAAACAGTTATGCATGCTCGAGTTTAAAGAAGGGGTCCACTCACAGTATCGAGCCCTCAATCGCGTCCCGAACGTCTCGTACGTTCCTCAGCTTCCTCGGGAAGTCCCGATCCTGTCAACAACCGCCAAAGTACGTTACTAACACGTCTACTAAGGTCCACCTAATTTTCCCTAAAAATCCCTGAGTCCTAACTGTAACGAACCGAAACCCAAAACCTTCACCCTCGCGGAACTAACCTCAAACGACATCCGAACATCCCGAAACCAAGTCCAACAGACTAGTCACAACACCTAGACCAAAAACCTAGTTGACACTTTCCCCAAAGACCGCCGCACGCGCCCCCACGCACCGCCCAAAGTGGCTGCGCATGGCCCTCACGCGCCTGCTACAGTGCATCGTCTTCCTCGAGCCGACCCGGTTCGACACAGTGCCTGAAAATCAAACTGGCGAGGACGGTTCTCCGCCGTACCTGCACCAAAACCACTCCTCTCTTCACCAACAGCATCGTCCAGACCTAAGCTATCCATTCCCCTTACTCAGACGCCTCGACTCACCCTAAACCCGTCGACACAAACCCGATACACCCCTGTTTCCTTCTCCAGCCACCCAGGTCTTCCCCCGTCATGGTGGCAGTCTCAACCTCTTCCTAAGACCATCCTAAACCTCACCCAACTCACCAAGACCGTCGACTCACTCCCTAAGTCCACAACTTTCAATTTGAAACTCGATGGTAAAACAGAGCACACAGGTACTCTCCGTCGTCCTAGCCTCCACCGTGCACTCCCCGTCACGGATTGACAGGACCGCCCCCGGAAGGGGCATCGATAACCATGCCTGGTCCTGCTCCCGTCTGGCAAGTCGACTGAAATACCCAAGTTACCCTCAGTACGTACCAGACCAGGGATAGCCACATGTGCTTACTCATGCCTCCGCCCCTCGTACAGCCTCGAACAACGCGCCACGACCTGGAGGGTCAATAAAAACCAAAATGTGTGAGTGGACAAAAATAAATCAGTTTAGCAACAGTTACAACAAACGTTTTTACCCTCCGCGTAAAAACCAATGCATGCATACAAAATCATTTCGCAATCGGTTAAGATTTTCCACATAAGAAAACTGTGTATCAAATTTCAACATAAGGAAAAACTCGTATGAACCTCAAAATCATTATTCTTTCTCAACCATGGGGTTTTAGCCCGCAATCATAAACACCGGGCCTCAGCCCAAAAAAAACCACGAATCAAAACCAAATGCACAACATGATCCAAAACCAACAACCATATATGGGGCCACTGCCCAACTCAACCGAAACATCAGAAATCATCAGTAAATCACAAGTCAATCATTATGCTGGATATCAAGTGCGCCCGAGTCTTTAAACTCAAAACCATGCGCAGAAACAGGCCTTCCCGGGATATCAACGAGTCTTTAAACTCAGAACATAATCAATAGGCCTCGGGGGTATCACAGTAACCGAGTCTTTAAACTCACGAATCTTTAAACTCATTAAGGGCCCTCCCCCGTCATCAATTAATCGAGTCTTTAAACTCAAAACGTGCTCCAGCAATAGCACCGGGTCTTTAAACCCAAAATAGTTTTCAGCGGGTCTTTAAACCCCAAAACATTTATTAATCACACAACGCGGGATCCATCCCGAAATCACATTTTTCACAACAAGACTCATGGTCCGAGTTTCCACATTCAAATTCCCAAACCTTACTTCACAAAACATGTTCAAATCATCATTAAACACCGGGCATGCACAATCATACCAAATCACTTTATTAAACCCTTTTTCATTCCCGAATTCGAATTCGCAATAATGATTCCGTAAGCCGGCATCCGGAAGCATCATCCCGAACCCAAACCAAGAATCCACTTTAAATTTCCGAAAATCAAAATCTCGTTAATCAAAGTTACTTTTATGCCCCGAGCATCGAGCCCGAAATCGCCTTTTTCAAAATCAATTTTAATTCTTAGAAATCACTTTTTCTCAAATCTCATTTTCAACACATCAAAACCACAACCATAACCACCAAAATCAAGATCCAAACAAAGCATACTCAAAACCCATTTTTAAAATCCTCAAAATCACAAGTCTCGTTTTAATTCCCCGATTCAAACATCACCAGTGATCAAATCACAATAACTCGAAATCTCGTAAAACGTGCAAATTCGCGGAAATCTCGAAAACCGTGTCAAAATCGTAAGTCACACTCGCAAATCATAACAACCTTCTTAAATCATTTTACACCCATTTCATATAACTTCTTTCATTAAACCATCATTAAGCACACGAGTGACCATAGTCTCGCAATACGTGTAATTTCACAGGTATGGTAAAAATACGTATAAATACGGAAATCGAATACGTATAAATACGGAAATCAAAATCAATCACCACTTATAATCATAAAATCATAGAAATAATTTATGCATGCATTAAATTTAGAAAGCAACGTCCACTCACACACCAATTTTAAGGCTCGGTTTCGCACCGTACGCATGCCCGTAATTTCCGATATTTTCCAGAATTTCGAATCCTGTCCGAAAACATACTTTAGTGTCACTAAGGGCTTAGATAACAACATACTAATTTCCCATAATTTTCCGGGATTTAATCATTAATTACAAACGTAATAGAAATCTTCGGACCCTCGGAACCACATCGAAACGGTGTCCGATAAGTTCGAAACCAACGTTAAAATGTTCGTTACATTGTATAGGATAAAAGTCGTGTTGAACTCACCTTGAAAATCGGCCCCACACGCCATCACGCGCCGCCGCAAGCGGCTGCGCGTGACACTCACGCGCCAGCTACAGTAACCCAACGGTCACCATCTTCACCCGACTCTCTGACATACGGGCCGTTTAACCCGCGACTTGACCCGGCTAGCATTCCCTCAATTCGACACCATTTTGATCAATTCAACAGTCCATTAGCTTCGCAACCAGTTAAATTAGGGATCTGCAACATCCATTGCAGTCGTCATTACCTCTAACCATCTCGACTTAACCCAATATCCTCAAACGAGTTCCTCATCTGAAATCATCGTATAACCAAGTAATTCTTCAATTAATGGATAGGATAGCATCGTAGCCTCATAGAAAGGATTATTTGGGGATCAATTTCACAACACTTACCTCCAATTGCACGAACACAAAGCTCGATTTCCCGGCCACCCACGACGTCCGTCCATGGCTCCAGGAGCTTCAAAGCTTGCCATACGTGATTTGGATCAACTAACTAAGACCCCAGGAAGCTTATTCGAACTTTAGTTCGACCTGGGCTAGCCTACAATTCAAATTCGGATTCGAATTTCCCCAAACACGAGTTTCGGGTTCCAGTTGTAAAACCTTCACTCAATCCCCCTGTTTTCCTCACCAACTCGTGCCTCTGTTCTCTCATTCCTCCCCAGCGCTCATTTCCTTCCAGACCATTATTGGGGAGGTCGAAATAGCAATGGCTCCCCAGACTCGGTTTTTTTTTCCCAACTTCAAATGTATCAGCACAGTTCACTGTGCGGTTGTGCCCCGCACCTCTCCTCTACCAACACACTCGTGCACTGTCTTCAGTCTCTGTCCCCACACTCAGCTAGATCAATTCGACGCACAAGGTACCCTGTCCTCCAAAATCAGAACACCCTCACGGCATCGTGCACCCGTGCACTGCCCGAACACCCCACTGCCATAACCACGTCCCAGCACTGTATTAAACAATTCCATCTTCAGTCCATTAGCACCCATCACGAGCAATTGGGTTCCATAAATAATTTGCACGCTCAGACCCCCACGGCACGGCCGTACAGGTTGTCTCCCACGGTGGTGAACAGTACCCAGTTGGTAAAATGACCAAAATGCCCTCAGTTGGCAAATTACTAAATTGCCCTTCACCTTCTGTGACCCGTAACTCGGTCATCCGATGTCCGTTTCACGCGTGCCGCATGTCGTTGTACTCGGGGCATCGAGACCATCCTAACGATCCTCGGTCCTCGGCCCTCGGACCTCCCGATCAAAAAGTCAACATTTTCCCTTATTTCGTCCAAATTACGATAATGCCCTTGGGCTTCCGAACGTCATAACTTTCACCACGAATGTCGGAATCGAACGTGCCACCTGTCTATGAACTCGTGACGTCCCAAACTACGTCACGGTCATTGGTCAAAGTACATTTGACCGCCCGAATAAAAAGTCAACGTTTTACCCACGACTAGGGGCAAAACGGTCATTTTGCATCGTTCGTCCGATTCCACCCAACTAACCACCGATTAACCCTCATTAATCATGATTAGTTACTAACCTAATCCCGAATTCCGGGACTGGTCGTTACACGGCTGCTCCACCAGAAGACTCCTAGGACTCCACTGAACTCCCTAGACCTCACTAGACTCCTTGATTTAACCCTTAAAGTTACGACTTAGCGTCTGAATCTAGACGGCAAAACAGAGCATCGATAGGGAAAGCAAGAAATTACATGTCTTCCTGTCGCCGTCGTGAGCTCAGCCGTGAGGCAGTAGCTCCTTCCGTTCTCCTCCGTCCTCTGGACACTTCCACTGGCCACGATTGGTCGATCACGGCTGCAACACCACCCACAAACACTCACTTCCTCCCTGTTTTTCTCTGATTTCCCGTGGCTCTCAACTCACGCACAAACAATCACCACTCCTCCAACCTCTCTCACTGTCTCCCTCTCACTCTCTGGTCACTCTCACACACTCACAAACTCACCAACACCCACGGTCACCCCTCAATTATCTCAATTCCTCAGCCTTTGTTCTTCGATCACGAACACACACACGGGCACCCAAACACCCCCAATTATTTGGACCGTGCACAAAATGCTGGAACCCTCTAGTTCCCCTACACGTGTCACCATCCTGTCCCTTCTCACACAAATGGTCCAATCACAGCCATCCACTTGTCCCTCTTTGCTGCACAAATCCCAGAGCACAAAGACCAAAATACCCCTCCTTGTGAGTCAAAATTACGATCTTGCCACCACCTTCCTAGACCCGTAACTCACACCTCGTAAGTCCGATGAATACGTGCCGCCTGTCATCGAACTCAGGACGACGAGATCTACCTAACCATCCTAGGTCAACGTGTCAAAACCCGATCGTACGCAAAGTCAACTTTTCCCCCTATTTTAGCCAAATTACGGTTATGCCCTCAACCTTCCGAACATCATAACTTCCTCCTCGGATGTCGGACTCGAGCGTACCACCTGTCTACGGATTCGTGATGTCCTAAACTACGTCCTGGTCATCATTCAAGGCCCAATTGATTGTCCGAACTAAAAGTCAACTATTTACTTGAACTAGGGGCAAAATCGTCATTCTACACTAACGACCCCAGCGAGACCAACTAACCCCCGATTAAGCTCACTAAGCTCATCTTAATCACTATCTTAACCCTAATTTCTGGAACGGGTCGTTACATACAGACTCTGAGTTCCGAGATCTATGTAACAGTCTTATGTAAACGTGCAAAAGTTTTATGATTAAAAAGTCAACTTTTGACTTTTATGGTAAAATAGTCAATTTACATTTAAAATTTTCGAAATTATGTTTCTCGAATTTCTGGGCCGTTACTGTAATTAGTGATGGGGCCATGCTTTGGGCAAGTAGTGCTATAACCTATTCAAATTTTCAATAGAAAAATAATTATTAGTTAGTTGTAGTAATTTAAAGTTTTAATACAAAAATAATTAGCATATTGCACTTGCTAAAATGCAAGATAATGTATATTTCACTTTACATTCTTCAAAATATGTTGATGGTATTAGTCATGAAATTTAGTGGAGGATTTTTTAGTCTGAATAAATCTTAGGACTTGACATAAAATTAGTTAATGATCTCCTGTATGTGCAATAAATGTTATTTTTGTTTTTTGTTGTATTCATTTCAAACTTTTATTTATGTGTGGAGATGCAATTAGGGGTTAAGCTTGCCATATATTTTGTAATATGTGAAATCCATTTATATTTAATAACATATTTCATTAATATCGTTTTTTTTCTTTCTAAAATTAGCATGTAAATTTAGCTCATTCGAATTTTAAGTGCAGGAATTGTCACCCGACGTAATTAGTGACAATGAAACAAATTTGTGGCTTATGATATAACTTGGTTGTTCATGTGCTTTTTTGTAGGTTTATAATTGAGTCTTTAAGTTTTACAAATTATTGACTGGAAATTGATTTTATACTATTTCCAGTGGTGATAATGTACATATTTGTGGCAGTGCACATGCATGCAAATATAGAAATTCAGATGGCACATGAGAAGTCGTATACCAAACAAATTAGAGACTCAACAGCATTCGCAGGCCACGTTGCCAGGAGCCAATAGAGCCAATATAGAGCCAATTCATATGACTTATAATGTGTAGGGTTTAAGGGTTCCATCTTATAGATTAAGGTTTGACTACTACCATTATTGATAGGTGTTATTACATCTCAATAATATATATCTTATCCAAAACGTACATAGCATGTTAGGCAATGTGCCATGCATGAAGTTGGGAATATGCATTATTAATATACAAGTCATTCTAGGTATAAAATGCCATACTTTTCTCAAATACATTATTTATTTAAATAACTTCATTTTCTACATCAATTTCTCTATTTTGGTTTCATTTATTAATATAATTGACAATTTTGGTTTCAAATTTACTAGTCTTGGATTTTGTTTTGAGCTCAAATTTTGTTACTTCATTGTGCCCCTCATTTTGATTTATTTACGAGAAAGTATTTTGTGATTTGAAAAATTACACCTGATGTAATGGTGAATTTGTTTATAGAATATATTTTTCTTCTTTCGACCAGGTTGAAAATTCTCATTTTCCTAAAGCTCCTAAAAGCATCATATATAAATTTTAATTTATATGATTTTCTGTTTTTCTAATGGAAATATCAGCTAATTAAAAGACCGAAAACTATAAATGGTACTTAATTACTTTATCAATAAATAAGATAAAATTTAAAAAATTAAGTAAAAATAAAATTTTAGAACGCCTTGCAAGAAAAGCAGAATATTTTGTATTACGGAAAGGACAAAAACAATAAATAGACCACACATATATTCCCACATGAAAGAGCATATTTTATGTGCTCAAGCAGCTCAAGCCTCAAGGGGTAAATTAAAAAGATCGACCGCCCTAGCTAGTTTTCTAAAGGCTACCAATCATGTACGGGCTTAGTAAAATTAGCAGGAGATAAGCACGTGATCTCTTGGGATAGAGAAAATTAGGGAGGCAAGGCAACACATTGCTAGCTAAAGTGCCCTAAAACCGGGTAGTCACGTGACACACATATCTTTTACAGTATTCATTGAACTAAATCTAGCAACACAGTCTTTTCTCTTCTAGGGTCTAGCAAAAGCAAACGGTTTAATTTAGTTGGGATTCGATTCATTAAGGTGTACAAGATGCTTTCAGCTGACTTCCAATTTACTTTGGTGTTGTCCTCGATTATAACCCACTACCCAGTTTGATTCATCTCTTTATATTTTTTTAAGGAAATTGTATGCTTAAATTGTCGAGTTTTCTCATTATTTTATTATTATTATTATGATTAGTAGTGCTATTAATTTCATAGTATTTATAATTATGTTAATGTAGATTGAGAGGTCTCAACTTTGATTTAGTCAAGTATAAAATCGATATTTAATAATATGTATAATTCCCATTCTGAATATAAAATATCCTTGTAGCAAAAGAAACTCAAATTTAATGTGTTGTAATTAAAATCATTTATCTGATAAGGTAAATTACTATTTATTTAAAATGATCCTTTTTTTACATATATATTATCATACGATGATGGTCAATTTAATTAATTTTTAAATAATATTCTATAATAATATATCTATTAATTACATTAACGGTCGTGTTAATATATTAATGATGGAAGAAAATGTTAATTATATCCATTATTCTATTAAGGGGCATGTTGATTTGTTCTTTGTGAGAGAATAAAATGGTGCCTAGGCTACCTATGTACCAAGCTAGTGCATTATTATCATGTTACGCTAATCACGATGATAAA
Source organism: Prinsepia uniflora (assembly GCA_032719365.1). Classification (NCBI taxonomy): domain Eukaryota; kingdom Viridiplantae; phylum Streptophyta; class Magnoliopsida; order Rosales; family Rosaceae; genus Prinsepia; species Prinsepia uniflora. The sequence continues at coordinate 62,919,151 of CM064871.1, read as the reverse complement.
CAGAGTTAATTATATTTTTAAGATGGGACCTAATTAACCTAAAAATATGTCTGTGGGACTGTGGGGTCGTGGCTGAAAGTCGACCTTTTATCCATCTCTACCTAACAAAAACCTAATAGCTAGGTTAAATAAATACATCCATATATCTGATACTTTGGTAACTGAAAGAGGAGCTCAAGTTGGAATGTGGGTGTAAAAGCAATAAAGATGAAAACGAAAGTGACCAAAAAATAAAAAGAAATAAAGATGAAGTCCCCGTGATTTAAGTTCGACTAATAAATATGAACGAGATTAATTATTATGATCTATATAGGATTATTCAAAAGCATGAAGAAGAAGGTGAGTGGGTGAGTGTGATCTGACCAAGATTGTAGATCGATCTGCATTTGAAAGCAGCTAAGAGAAAATTCTAAAAGGGCATACATCATCATATAGATCGATTCTTATTTCATAGGGTACGTATCCCTAATTTGAAGGGAATGTGTATGATGACACTGAATAAGTTAGAACTCGTTTGACTTAGCTAGCTACCTCAATGATTTTGTTGCCTTTTGAGGCAAAATTATGTTGCGTATTATTATTACTACGAAAAAATAGTTACATCATTCTTTTTCGGTTATATATAATCGTTGTTTATTGTAATTAAAAAAATATAAATAAATCATATATTAATAAACCAGTGCATGTTTACTTATCAATAAGGAAACTAAAATTAAAGATAATAATTTTTTTACTTACTTCGCTTACGCTAATCATTATCTATTCAAAATAGGTAACCTCATTAACTAGAAAGGGGGTATTAAAGGATTCTCATAACCCATATTGATGCATCAAAATTCCCATACAACTTTTTAAGTAATTACAATTTTTAACCACAATAACTTTATTATATGTACGTGTACCTTAATTTATTAGTGTTAATAAATTCAACGTTTTAATGTATTAATTAGCGTTAATAAATTTATATGTATCCTAAATTTAGCTTACCCTAATTTTCAGAAAATGAATTTTAAGAGAGTTATCAAATAAGAGAGCGAGATGCTGAAATCTATTTTGGTACCTGTTCTAATTTTATATAATCGGTAAATAATTCAATGTAAACGATTACCTGTTAGGTTAGTTAGCTTAATTGTTAAGTGTTAGTTAAGGGTAGTTAAGCTGTTAGTCAATCCACAACTGTAAGTTAGTCATAGTGGCCACGTGCTTGAGGTTGATTAGTCATATGTTCACTAGCTCTCTGTATAAATTGATAACTTTGTGAAAACACTGTTCTATTGAATCAAGAAGCGGGAAAAAATCCCTAAGTCTGTTTCCCCCAAATCTTTCTCTCCGATTTTCTTTTAGGTTTTCTGACTTTTGACTCAGGTTCTTATGGTATCAGAGCGAAAGCTCGATCCTCAATCATGTATTAAGCTTGTCTGATTGTGTTCGTTGCTTCATGCGCATACGAGTGATGTGTTCGTTGCTTCCTGCGCATACGACTTCGGATTCACTCCGCCGCTGTTCATTCTTGAAGCTCTCGGCCTATCCGTTCTGATTCAAGTCAGAAGTGCTGAGTTTTTTTTCCCTCACCAGCTAAGTTTCCGATCTTGTTCCTTGCTTTCTGTACAGAAACTCGATTCATGTCTGTGTCTTGTTGTCTCTGAAGGAAAAAAAAAAATTTTTTGCAGTTTTCCCTTCTGGTTTTTGATGTTGCCTGTTGAAATTCAAAGATGTACTGTTAGTTCCTGAATTAGAAATTGTGAAATTTTTAGGACTGGTCGATGCTAGTCAAGTTGTATGGTTGATTGGTTCAATTGTGATCAGTTTTCATTGTGAAAGTTTGAAGAGCAGAATGTTCAGTGTTAATTGTGAAAGTTTGAAGAGTTTGAAGAAGCAGAATTCATAAGGAGTTGCAGTTAAATTTTTTTATTTTTTTTTAGTTACGGTCAACTGGTTGTGAGTGAGTGATACAATCAAGAAATTCAAGAATGTCTAGTTCTCACTTTGCTAGTCCAGGCTCTAGTTCTCAGAATGCTCCCATTTTCCTGCCAAACATCATCCTTGATGAGTTCAATTACTCCACCTGGCTTTTTCGGATGGAATCCTTTTTAGGTGGTCTTCATTTACTTAGTTTTGTTGATGGTACTACAAAGTGTCCTTCTGAGTATGTGGTAGCTGAGGATGGCGTCACTAAGATTCTGAATGATGCCTATGTTAAGTGGAAAGGCCAGGACCAGAATATCATTAATATGATAGGTCAGACTTTGAGTTCTAGGGCCATGTCCTGTGCTGTGGGGAGTACCTCTGCTGCAGCTATGTGGTCTAGCTTGAAATCCAAGTTTGCTGACTCAAACAAGCAGAACATTCTTCAACTCAAGGCAAATCTGCAGAGGATCAAGAAGGGGCATGATACAATTGAGGTATACTTGGAGAACATCAAAACTGCAAGAGATGCTCTTGCTACAGTGGGGGTTCTTTTAGATGATGATGATGTTGTTGTTACTGTCCTTGAAGGCCTTCCTCCTGAATTCACTGCCATCAAAACTATCATCAGGACTCAAGCAACATGCTCTATGACAAACCTCAAAACACTACTTAAGGCAGCCGAATATGATCTGGAACAGGCCTCTCAGTTCTCTGCTGTGCATAATTTGACAGCTATGGTTGCAAACACATCCATAACCCCTATGGCTGCACCAACTCCACATGTGGTAATGCCTTCTTCACAACCTGGTGTCACTACCTATCACCCTCACACACCAACTCAATCTTTGGTAATGGCCTCTCACCAACCTGGTGTGCCTCCCTCCCCAGCCTCTTCTCAAATGCAGCCTCACTTCTCTCAGGCTCAAACTCATGTGCAACCTAATTTTTCCTCCCCCTTATCTACTCAGGCTTCATATCCTCATATGCCCTTGTATCCAATGAATTTTCCTGCAAATAGTGGTGATGTTTTTGGCAATCAGTATTTTCCAGCCTTTTTTGCTAATGGAAGGGGTGGAGGAGGAAGGTTTGAGGGTCAAGAAAACAACTCAGGTGGACGAGGAGGATCAGGTTTTGGGCAATACTCCAGTACTTGCCAGTTGTGCAACAAAATAGGACACAGTGCAAAAACTTGTCATAAATTGCAACAGTTTGATGTCAACAGTGGACCTATCCGAAGCAATAGTGGAGTTGAGTGTCAATATTGTGGAAGGAAATACCATACAGCAGACAAGTGTTATCACTTGATTGGTTTCCCAAATCCAAGAGGCGCTCCTCCTCAAAGAGGCCAATCTGGCACCTTCAATACCAATCATAGTCTTCATTCTAGCAGTTCTCAGTTTGGTTCCCCTGGTGTACCTGCTACCAACAGTGTCTCATTTGCAGGTCAGAATGCTTTGGTGGCCTCTGGAAATGGTACTTCTCTCAGTTCTTCTGGCAGTACCTCTGTGCCATACTGGATTGCAGACTCAGGAGCCTTAAATCACATGACAAATGATCTTCAACTGTTACACAATGTCACCTCTTACCCTGTTTATGATACTGTGACTGTTGGCAATGGTGAGAATCTACCTATTACTCACAGGGGCACTTCAACCTTAGGTATATTAGCCCTGTCTAATATATTGCTCATTCCAAAACTCAAAGACAATCTGCTATCTGTCCATCAATTGTGCAAACAAAACAACTGTCGGGTTATACTTGATGAGTTTGAATGTGTTGTGCAGGACAAACAGCAGGGCCAAGTGTTGTTCAGGGGGTTGAGTAGAGGAGGCCTATATCCCATTCCATGTCTGCACCATAATCATACCAGGCAGTCACAGTTGCAGTATTCTGCTTTTATTGGAAAAAAGGTGCAGCATGAGCTATGGCACAACAGGTTGGGTCATCCATCAAATGACATTACACAGCTTATGTTGCAGAAAGCATGCTTAGTAGATAGAAATAAGTCATGTACACCTTCTCCCTTGTGTCAAGCATGTATCAAAGGGAAATTCTCTAAACTCCATTTCCCAATGTCTGTGTCTAGAGCTACTGAGCCTTTTGCCCTCATTCACTCTGATGTTTGGGGTCCTGCACCTCAAGCCTCTATAGAAGGGTTCAGATATTTTTTTCTTTTCATTGATGACTGTACACGTTATACATGGATGTTTCCCATGATCAATAAAAGTGAAGTTTTTGGCCACTTTAAGAATTTTTGTGCTTTTGTGTTGAATCAATTTCATGTCTATATTAAGTGTCTGAGGTCTGATGGTGGTTGGGAGTATATGAGTCATCTGTTTAAGGGATTTTTGAATGACAAGGGTATTCTTCATCATATTTCCTGTCCCTATACCCCTCAACAGAATGGGGTTTCTGAGAGGAAGAACAGGCATATTAGGGAGACTGCAGTGACTATGGTTAAGCAAGCCTCTTTACCTGATCAGTTTTGGTATCATGCCTGTGCCTTGGCTATTTTTCTCATCAGTAGGATGCCAACTGCAACATTACAGATGCATTCCCCTTATGAGAGACTCTATCATCAAATTCCAGAGTTAGATGCTCTTAGGGTTTTTGGGTGTGCCTGTTATCCTCTTCTCACTCAGTATAATACCAATAAACTGATGGCCAAATCAGATCAATGTGTCTTTGTTGGTTTTGCTCTAGGCTACAAAGGATTCATCTGTTATCATAGGCCCTCAGGGAAGCTAATTATCTCTAGACATGTTATTTTCGATGAGAGCTGTTTTCCTTATGAATTACCTCAACCAGTACAGCATCCTCAGCAGTTTAGCACTGTGTTCCCCCATCACTCTTCCAGGCTATCCACTTCCTCATCAACAGTTCAAGCCTCACCGCAGTCTGGTCCTGTAATTCCTCATCAGCCTTCCAGCATTCCTTCCATTGATGCATCAGTCCTGACCACTACTGCTGCAACAATCCAGGTTCCTTCTCTACCTGAGAACTCATCTTCTCCTTCTGAATCTATTACTGCATGTGTTGATGAAAATATTGCTGCACCTATTGTTGAACATACTGATGGGCATCTTACCTCCCATCTGTCTCCTTCTGCTGTTGTTATACCTTCTACTCCATATCATCATAGATCCACATCTTTACTTGAGGTATCTGATCATCCATCTGAGAATGTACTTACTCATGAGCCTGACTTGTCTTCTTCTGATGTTGTTATACCCTCTGCTATATATCATCATAGATCCTCACCTTCACTTGAGTTACCTGATCATCCATCTGAGAATGTACTCACTCATGAGCCTGACCTATCTGGTCCTAGCCTGATGGTTGATCTGAATGCCTTCTCCCCAGTTCACCATACCACTGTTCATTTTGGCACCTCTACAGGTGACATATCTGTTAATACTACCCCAGGAGAAGGGTGTTTCTGTTGTCCTTGATGCTCCAGGTCCTATCAGTCGATTCACTTCTATTTCTGAAGCTAATATCTTGCATCCTGTGGAGGGGTTGACTCCTCCAACTCTTAATGATCATGCTATGCTTACCAGGTCCAAACAAGGAATCTTCAAGCCCAAATGTCTCCTTGCTGTGCATTCAAACCCCTCTATTGATCCTTCTCTGACAGAGCCTCATTCCTACAAGGCTGCTCTTCAGTGTCCAGATTGGACTGCAGCAATGCACAGTGAGATGCAGGCACTGCTTTCTCAGAAGACTTGGACTCTGGTTCCCTTGCCACCTAACAAGAATGTTGTGAGTTGTAAATGGATTTTTAAACTCAAACTGCATGCAGATGGGTCAGTTGCTAGGCATAAGGCCAGGTTGGTGGCCAGGGGTTTTAGTCAGGCCCCAGGAGTGGACTATGATGAGACCTTCTCCCCAGTTGTTAGACACACAACTGTGAGATTGGTGCTCGGGTTAGCAGCTCACTTTGGGTGGAAACTCCATCAATTAGATGTAAAGAATGCCTTTTTGAATGGTTATCTACAGGAGGAGGTCTATATGTCTCAACCTGGTGGTTTCATTGATCCTAATCACCCTGAGCATGTCTGCAAACTTGCCAAGTCTCTCTATGGCTTGAAGCAGGCTCCTCGGGCTTGGAATGAGAGATTTACCAGCTTCCTTCCAACCTTGGATTTTCACACCTCTTATGCCGATCTCAGTCTGTGACAGGACCCGCCCCGATCCCAAAGGGACCACAAGGGGACGTGCCCTGCTCCCGTCTGACACCCAATAATTCATACCAATTTTAACCTCAAAACATTTAAAAGCATAAATAACCAAATTAAAGTCATACATAAAATCCGAATTAAACGAATGTCAGACAAGGGATAAAATCCAAAATTACAAATTTGCGAGCACGACTCTAAAGTAATCCTGCGGGTACACCGCCCAGCAGGGGTTCAGGTACGCAGAAGTAGATCTATGCCTCAGCCTCTGGTTCCTCCTCTACCTCAGTTTCCCGACCTGGAGGGGTTATCAAAACAGTAAGGGTGAGTGGACCGAAACACAAGTTTATGAAATCGTTTGATAAGTAAAACATATAATTTACCCCTCCGTTTTCCAAATATGCGTGCACCATAATTCCAAAATCATAAACCATATAATATGAACCATAAGGCATATAGCAAAACCATAACCATAATTTTAGTTGCTGCACTATACACTCCAATCCCGACATCCCTGATGTCTGACGTCCCTGACGTCCAATAGGTCACAATCACAAGGCTACGCGTGCCACTCGGGTCTCAATTTCCGAGTTCAATCCCCGAACCCCGTTCGGGTACAGCATCCCCGATGCTTAGCGTCATAGACGCTGGACGTACTAGACGTCCGTGACCTCTCCGGGGTACCTCATCCGGAGGAGACAATATAATATGGAAGGATCTATACAGTGCAGTACTAAATACATTTTATTGATATCCACATATAAAACATATATACACCGAATCAATCATTAAGTTTCATCAAACGGGTCTCAAGCCCAAATACCGTGAAACGTGCCATAACCACATTTTCCATATCATCAAAACCATCATTGTTTTAGCATGTGAATAAGTATAATAAAATCAGAAAACATTTATGCACACAAAGGTTTAAGAAAATGGCCCACTCACAGTACAATCCTGCTAGAAACCGAACGTATACCCTCGTCCTGGTACAAATGTACAATCCCTGTCAAGTCCAAGTATTCGTAAAGGTCAAATTAAACCCCCAACATTCAACCATGAAAGCCTAGGTCGAAACCGACCCGGAAAAGCCGCCCGAACGCGCTTCCCAAGGCAATAAACCTTATTTTGACCAACTTAATGATCTCCGATCGACCCGAAACCACCGCCATTGGATCCGGATCGTCGAAACCTAAAGAATGGTGGTGGTCCCACCAGAAACACTATTCACACGCGCCCCCACGCGCCGGTCAACGTGGCGGTCAACGCAGGAACAGTTCCTGCTGACGTCATCGCTGACGTCACTGCTGACGTCAGCATGACGTCATGCTGACGTCAGCTGACAGCTGTCAGGTCTGACGTGTCAGACTCTGACAGGTGCCACGTGTCAACATCCAATTGGTCCACCTCACTGATCTGTCAGACCACGTGTCAGATCTGACATGTGCCACGTGTCAGCACGGCACTGGTCCACGTCACTGACATGTCAGTGCTGACTGTGCACTGACATGTGACACGTGTCGGCTCACGGTTGGTCCACGTCATCTGACAGACTGACAGGGTGCCACGTCAGCACCACTGTCATCAGACGGGTTGACCCGTTTTCCTGCAACTCGGGTCGATCAGACCCGCGATCGAGACCCGGTTGCCATTCCTTCATTTCTGGGTCATTTTCAGTCCTTTCAATTCCTAAATACTCGTCCTAGTCCCTAGATTGGTTCTATGTAATTAGAATTAGGTTTTAGGTCTAGGAGGTTACCTGAAACTCGACGGGAAGCTTGGCTGCCGGTTCTGGTAATCCTTTCCGGTGAGTCGACGGTTGTTCAGCCCTGGTCCTGGTTCCAAAATGGTCGTCAAGGTCACCTAGACGAGTCCTAACAACAACTCAATGATGTCAACGTCACAACCAGGTGTTTTGAAGCCGGGAAGGAAAATGGTTACCTACGGGTTTAACGTCCGAACGCCGCCGTGTCGCCGCCGTACACTGTCAGGGTCAGCTCCTTGCCGTCCAGTAGTCACGGTGGTCACAACCGCACGTTGGTTCCAGGCCTAGATCAAAGGTTGGGATGGTTTGGTGACTTGGGTTCCGCGGGTTTCCTTCACGGGTTTGGAAGGATGCCGCCGTGCAGGGTGGCCGTGGAGCGGTGGCCGGCGTCAGGGGTGTGGCTGCTGGTTGTCTGAGGTGTGGGGTTGAGTGGTGGTGGCTGATGGGCTGGTTCCAGGGAGAAATCGCACACACGGTTAAGGGAATGAACGCATGGGTGCATGAACTCATGGACTTTTAATACTGAATAGGAAAATGAATCAAGGGCCAGGATTAAATCTCAGAATGAGATCAAAGGCTGAGATCAAATCAAAGGATTTCAGATCTAAGGGCTGTAATTTAAAGCAGATTTAAATGATAATTAATCCAATAGTGGATCTGATCCAATCTAGCCAATGGGTGAGTGACACTTGTCACTCACCAGATGTCCTCCAATCAGATTTCCTGAATTTAATATTCGACACGAAAACCGAGACACGAACTTCCCGAATTCACGTTTCTGACCATAACTTCCTCGTACGAAGTCCGATTTCGGCGTGCCGCCTGTCTACGGACTCAGGACGTCGAGGCCTACCCAACGGTCCTTGAGTCAACTGAAAATTAGTTGTCAAAAGAAAAGTCAACATTTTCCCCCGAGAGTCCAAATTACGGTAATGCCCCTGAACTTCCGATAGTCATAACTTTTACCCTGATCGTCCGAATTGGACGTGCCACCTGTCTATGAACTCGTGATGTCCCGAACTACGTCACGGTCATAGGTCAAGGTCCATTTAGTTCATCAATCAAAAAGTCAACATTTGACCATACCATTCACAGGGGTAAAATCGTCAAATCACACATTAAATTACAATATGGAATTCCTCGAATTGCCGGGGTGTTACAACCTTCCCCCCTTAAGAAATTTCGTCCCGAAATTTCAAAGAAACAAATGAGGAAATTGTTCTCGCATCTGAGCCTCAGGCTCCCATGTGGCTTCTTCCACATCCTGGTTTCTCCAGAGAATTTTCACGAGAGGGATCGTCTTTCGACGTAGTACCTTGTCCTTCCGATCCAAGGTCTGTACTGGTTGTTCCTCAAAGCTCAAATCCTCCCGCAGTTCGACAGGTTGTTCCCCAAGTACATGAGAAGCATCACGTACATACATCCGCAACATCGATACGTGGAAAACATCGTGAACTCTTGATAGTTCTGGGGGTAGTGCCAATCTGTATGCAACTCTGCCAATTCTCTCCACGATTTTATAAGGTCCGATAAAACGCGGACTCAGTTTCCCCCGTCGGCCAAAACGGATAATCCCTTTCCACGGAGACAACTTCAGGAAGACAAAATCTCCCACTTCAAACTCCAAGTCTCGAATCCGTCGGTCGGCATAACTCTTCTGGCGATCCTGTGCCACCTTCAATCTTTCCTTGATCACGCGAACAGTTTCCATGGTTAAGTCCATTATCTCCGGCCCTACAGCCGCTCGCTCCCCTACCTCCGTCCAGCAGATAGGTGTCCTGCACTGTCGGCCATACAGTGCCTCATAAGGTGCCATCCCGATGCTTGCCTGATAGCTGTTGTTGTAAGCGAATTCCATCAATGGCAAATGAGTATCCCAAGAGTCCTGAAACTGTAGTACACATGACCTCATCATGTCCTCCAGGGTTTGAATGGTTCTCTCAGACTGTCCATCGGTCTGTGGATGGAAAGCAGTACTGAAACGTAAGGTTGTTCCCAAAGTAGCTTGCAAACTTCGCCAGAACCTGGAAGTGAAACGCGGATCACGATCAGACACGATCGATTCCGGCGTACCATGAAGTCGTATGATTTCCCTCACAAACAACTGAGCCAGTCGGTTAGGTTTATAGGTTTCCTGAACTGGCAGAAAATGGGCTGATTTGGTTAACCGATCCACGATCACCCATACTCCGTCCACTCCACTCTGAGTCCTTGGTAACTTAAAGACGAAGTCCATGGTGATGTGATCCCACTTCCACTCAGGAATCGGAAGTGGCTGCATAGCCCCATACGGTCTCTGCCGTTCCGCCTTAACCTGCTGACAGGTTAAGCATTTGCTCACGAACTCAGCAATATCCTTCTTCATTCCTGGCCACCAATAATGGTTCCGGAGGGTACGGTACATCTTTGTACCTCCCGGATGCATAGCATAGGCCGAACTGTGGGCCTCCTCAAGTATCTCGGCCCGTAACTCTGCCACTGCAGGTACGCACAAACGGCCCAATTTCACCAGTGCTCCATCGTCCCGGATGGTAAAATCCTGTCTCCCATCCGCATCGACCTCAATTCTGTAAATACAGAGTATCGGATCCTGCAGTTGTGCTTCGATGATCCGATCAATCAGTACAGGTCGCACATGGAAGCTGGCCAACAAAGCTCCATGCGCATCCGTACCCAAAATAACTCCCGTCTTCCGGAGTTCCACTAACAAGGGAAGATACACCATCCCTAGGTGTGCAATAGTTCCCGCAGATTTCCTGCTGAGTGCATCCGCCACCACATTGGCCTTACCCGGATGGTACTCGATCGTACAGTCATAGTCCTTCAGTAGCTCCAACCATCTCCGTTGTCTCATGTTGAGCTCCTTCTGAGTGAATAAGTATTTAAGACTCTGGTGGTCGGTGTATATCCGACACGTTGCGCCGAACAGATAATGTCTCCAAATCTTGAGAGCATGAACCACCGCCGCCAACTCCAAATCATGGGTAGGGTAGTTCAACTCATGAGTCTTCAGCTGCCAGGATGCATAGGCGATAACCTTGCCAGTTTGCATCAACACGCAGCCCAAACCTTGCAGTGAAGCATCACTGAAAACTACAAACTCTCCACTGTCGTCCGGCAATGCAAGGACAGGTGCAGTGGTCAATCGATCCTTCAACTCTTGAAAGCTCTGATCGCACTGCTCGTCCCAGATAAACTTTACTCCTTTCCGAGTCAGACGAGTCAATGGTGCAGCAATTTTGGAGAAACCCTCCACGAATCTCCGGTAGTAACCCGCTAATCCGACGAAACTCCGCACCTCGGTCACTGTTGTCGGTTTAGCCCAGTTGGTCACCGCTTCTGTTTTCTGGGGATCCACGCAAATCCCATCCGTCGATATCACGTGTCCCAGAAAACCAATACTGCTCAGCCAAAACTGACACTTACTCAGCTTGGCATACAATTGTTCTTGTCTCAGTCTCTCCAAGACCAACCGTAGATGTTCTTCATGTGCACGGGCACTCCTCGAGTATACCAAAATATCATCGATGAACACAATCACGAACTTATCCAGGTAGGGTCGGAAGACCCGGTTCATCAGATCCATGAATGCTGCTGGAGCATTCGTCAAACCAAATGGCATAACAAGGAACTCGTAGTGCCCGTAACGGGTTCGAAAAGCAGTTTTCGGAATATCCTCCTCCGAAATCCTCAGTTGGTGATACCCAGACCGCAAATCAATTTTCGAGAAGCACTGAGCTCCCCGCAACTGGTCGAAAAGGTCATCGATCCTGGGTAGAGGATACTGGTTCCTCAATGTCACCTTGTTGAGTTGTCGATAATCAATACATAAACGGAGACTTCCTTCCTTCTTCTTCACGAACAACACCGGTGCTCCCCACGGTGAAGTGCTCGGTCGGACATATCCCAAATCTACCAACTCCTGCAATTGAGTCTTGAGTTCCCGTAACTCGGCCGGCGCCATCCGGTATGGTGCCTGGGATATAGGTCGGGTACCCGGGAGTAGTTCAATAGTAAACTCAATCTCCCGCGATGGTGGCAATCCAGGTAAGTCTTCCGGGAATACGTCCGGAAACTCACAGACCACCGGTATTTCGTCGATGACCGGAGTATCGACCCGTTCCGACACGATATGCGCCAGATAACCCTGGCATCCCTTCCGTAGAAGTTTGGTAGCAGTAAGTGACGAAATCACTTCAGGAGGCGAACCATCACGTTCCCCCTGAAAGATAACTTCCGGCAAACCCGGGCTCCGCAAAATTACTTGCTTGCTACAGCAGTCGATGAGCGATCCGTGCTCCGACAGCCAATCCATCCCTTGGATTATATCGAAGTCGTGGATATCCAGAATAATTAAGTCTGCTGGTAAATCCACATCCTCAATTTTTACCGGGCACCTCCGAATCACCTGATTCACAAGGTACACGGTACCCATCGGGGTGCCAACACCCATTTCGCAATCTAAGGCTGATACCACACAATCAAGCAAACCCGCACAACTCTTCGAAATAAAAGAATGTGTAGCCCCCGCATCCATCAATACACGTACAAGAAAATTAAAGATATGTAGTGTACCTGTGACCACGCCTGGAGCAGTCCTCGCCTGCTGCTGGGTCATTGCAAACACTTGGGCCCTCGGCCCTCCGTTCCGTCCGCGCCCGCGCGCGCCACGTCCAGCACCACGGTCACCTCCCTGACCGCGACCTCCGTTAGTGTGGGACGCCGTGCTCTGCACCACACTCGAGCCCCCAGCGTCGTTGTTTTTGGACAACTGCGGACAATCGCAGGCATAGTGGCCTTCCTCTCCGCAAGCAAAACAAGTTACTGGCCTTGGCCTGCCCGAATGCCCACCAGATGCACCACTCCAAGATAAGTGCTGCCCAGAATTGTGTCCAGATCCTCTGCCCTGAGAGCCTCCACGTCGACCCGACCAGCCACGACCCTTGAAGGATGAGGGTGCTCCTCTGTAGCTCCCTCCCCTGTTGTTCTTCCGGCCCGATGGTCCATGGTGTGGGCGATCCTGTCGTCGCCCCTCCCCCGAAGGTTGTCGTGATTGGTGTGCCGCCAGACTGGCCTCGACACGCACCGCTGCGTCGACCATATCCCTCAGAGAAGCATGGGTGGTAGCAGTCACACTGGCCCGGATCTCCCCTCGGAGTCCAAGCTCAAACCGCTGGCATTTGTCCTCCTCCGTGCTTACGAATGAGGCAGCGAACCGGGAAAGTCTCCCGAATGTTTGCTCGTAGTCTGAAACAGACATGTCACCCTGCTCCAGCCGCAGGAATTCCGCCTCCCGCGCCGCGCGAAAGGATCGCGGGTAGTACTGGTCCAGAAACCTGGAACGAAAAGCTTCCCAGGTAGTGGTATGGACAGACCACCCGGACATTTCGAGTCCATGCCACCACTGGTAGGCTCCTCCCTCCAGTAAGAAGGCCGCCAGAGTCACTCGTTCGCCCGGAGGGCAGTGCATCACCGAGAAGATCCTCTCCCACTTGGTGATCCAGTCGTGAGCATCCTCGGGGTTTGATCCCCCGCAGAAAGGAGTGGCTCCCAAACGTTGAGCCCTTTCGATGCCCGCGCATTCCATCTCTCTTTCTAGATCCTCGTCCGTTCGAGTATGCGGAATTCTCCTAGGAGGCATAACCAACTGTCAAGAGGAATAGATCAGAAAACAATATTCTTAAAAGTCGAAAAGTAACTAGTACTAATCGCTAGTCTAGCATGCAGACCAATACCCTAGTACTGACCACAACCTAGTGCTCTGATACCAAGCTGACAGGACCCGCCCCGATCCCACAGGGACCACAAGGGGACGTGCCCTGCTCCCGTCTGACACCCAATAATTCATACCAATTTTAACCTCAAAACATTTAAAAGCATAAATAACCAAATTAAAGTCATACATAAAATCCGAATTAAACGAATGTCAGACAAGGGATAAAATCCAAAATTACAAATTTGCGAGCACGACTCTAAAGTAATCCTGCGGGTACACCGCCCAGCAGGGGTTCAGGTACGCAGAAGTAGATCTATGCCTCAGCCTCTGGTTCCTCCTCTACCTCAGTTTCCCGACCTGGAGGGGTTATCAAAACAGTAAGGGTGAGTGGACCGAAACACAAGTTTATGAAATCGTTTGATAAGTAAAACATATAATTTACCCCTCCGTTTTCCAAATATGCGTGCACCATAATTCCAAAATCATAAACCATATAATATGAACCATAAGGCATATAGCAAAACCATAACCATAATTTTAGTTGCTGCACTATACACTCCAATCCCGACATCCCTGATGTCTGACGTCCCTGACGTCCAATAGGTCACAATCACAAGGCTACGCGTGCCACTCGGGTCTCAATTTCCGAGTTCAATCCCCGAACCCCGTTCGGGTACAGCATCCCCGATGCTTAGCGTCATAGACGCTGGACGTACTAGACGTCCGTGACCTCTCCGGGGTACCTCATCCGGAGGAGACAATATAATATGGAAGGATCTATACAGTGCAGTACTAAATACATTTTATTGATATCCACATATAAAACATATATACACCGAATCAATCATTAAGTTTCATCAAACGGGTCTCAAGCCCAAATACCGTGAAACGTGCCATAACCACATTTTCCATATCATCAAAACCATCATTGTTTTAGCATGTGAATAAGTATAATAAAATCAGAAAACATTTATGCACACAAAGGTTTAAGAAAATGGCCCACTCACAGTACAATCCTGCTAGAAACCGAACGTATACCCTCGTCCTGGTACAAATGTACAATCCCTGTCAAGTCCAAGTATTCGTAAAGGTCAAATTAAACCCCCAACATTCAACCATGAAAGCCTAGGTCGAAACCGACCCGGAAAAGCCGCCCGAACGCGCTTCCCAAGGCAATAAACCTTATTTTGACCAACTTAATGATCTCCGATCGACCCGAAACCACCGCCATTGGATCCGGATCGTCGAAACCTAAAGAATGGTGGTGGTCCCACCAGAAACACTATTCACACGCGCCCCCACGCGCCGGTCAACGTGGCGGTCAACGCAGGAACAGTTCCTGCTGACGTCATCGCTGACGTCACTGCTGACGTCAGCATGACGTCATGCTGACGTCAGCTGACAGCTGTCAGGTCTGACGTGTCAGACTCTGACAGGTGCCACGTGTCAACATCCAATTGGTCCACCTCACTGATCTGTCAGACCACGTGTCAGATCTGACATGTGCCACGTGTCAGCACGGCACTGGTCCACGTCACTGACATGTCAGTGCTGACTGTGCACTGACATGTGACACGTGTCGGCTCACGGTTGGTCCACGTCATCTGACAGACTGACAGGGTGCCACGTCAGCACCACTGTCATCAGACGGGTTGACCCGTTTTCCTGCAACTCGGGTCGATCAGACCCGCGATCGAGACCCGGTTGCCATTCCTTCATTTCTGGGTCATTTTCAGTCCTTTCAATTCCTAAATACTCGTCCTAGTCCCTAGATTGGTTCTATGTAATTAGAATTAGGTTTTAGGTCTAGGAGGTTACCTGAAACTCGACGGGAAGCTTGGCTGCCGGTTCTGGTAATCCTTTCCGGTGAGTCGACGGTTGTTCAGCCCTGGTCCTGGTTCCAAAATGGTCGTCAAGGTCACCTAGACGAGTCCTAACAACAACTCAATGATGTCAACGTCACAACCAGGTGTTTTGAAGCCGGGAAGGAAAATGGTTACCTACGGGTTTAACGTCCGAACGCCGCCGTGTCGCCGCCGTACACTGTCAGGGTCAGCTCCTTGCCGTCCAGTAGTCACGGTGGTCACAACCGCACGTTGGTTCCAGGCCTAGATCAAAGGTTGGGATGGTTTGGTGACTTGGGTTCCGCGGGTTTCCTTCACGGGTTTGGAAGGATGCCGCCGTGCAGGGTGGCCGTGGAGCGGTGGCCGGCGTCAGGGGTGTGGCTGCTGGTTGTCTGAGGTGTGGGGTTGAGTGGTGGTGGCTGATGGGCTGGTTCCAGGGAGAAATCGCACACACGGTTAAGGGAATGAACGCATGGGTGCATGAACTCATGGACTTTTAATACTGAATAGGAAAATGAATCAAGGGCCAGGATTAAATCTCAGAATGAGATCAAAGGCTGAGATCAAATCAAAGGATTTCAGATCTAAGGGCTGTAATTTAAAGCAGATTTAAATGATAATTAATCCAATAGTGGATCTGATCCAATCTAGCCAATGGGTGAGTGACACTTGTCACTCACCAGATGTCCTCCAATCAGATTTCCTGAATTTAATATTCGACACGAAAACCGAGACACGAACTTCCCGAATTCACGTTTCTGACCATAACTTCCTCGTACGAAGTCCGATTTCGGCGTGCCGCCTGTCTACGGACTCAGGACGTCGAGGCCTACCCAACGGTCCTTGAGTCAACTGAAAATTAGTTGTCAAAAGAAAAGTCAACATTTTCCCCCGAGAGTCCAAATTACGGTAATGCCCCTGAACTTCCGATAGTCATAACTTTTACCCTGATCGTCCGAATTGGACGTGCCACCTGTCTATGAACTCGTGATGTCCCGAACTACGTCACGGTCATAGGTCAAGGTCCATTTAGTTCATCAATCAAAAAGTCAACATTTGACCATACCATTCACAGGGGTAAAATCGTCAAATCACACATTAAATTACAATATGGAATTCCTCGAATTTCCGGGGTGTTACAGTCTGTTTATCATGTCAGTTTCTGGTTCCCTGGTCTACTTACTTCTATATGTAGACGATATAATTATCACTGGGAATGATTTAGATTAGATTCAGGAAGTCAAGCTTGCTCTACAGAAGGAATTTGAGATGACTGATCTTGGTGCACTACATTATTTCTTAGGTCTGGAGGTCCAATACCTTAAGAATGGGGATCTTTTTGTGTCTCAGTCTAAATATGCAAAGGATGTGGTGGATAGGGCTGGAATGACAGGTTGCAATACTCATGTTACACCAAGTCAGGTTGGATTAAAATTACTTAGGGATACCGGACAGAGGCTTAGTGATGAGGAGGTATCCTATTTTCGAAGTCTGGTAGGTTGTTTGCAATATCTGACTTTTACACGTCCTGATATAGCTTTTAGTGTCAATTTTGTCTGTCAGTTCCTTCAGCAACCAACACAACAACGTTTGATTGCTGCAAAGAGGATTATGTGTTATATACAAGGAATATTGATCATGGGATAGTTCTCAAACATGTTGCCAGCACAGATACCAGCATACAACTAGGTACCTTATCTGACACAGGATTAAGTCTTAGAGCTTTTGCAGATGCTGACTGGGCAGGAGACCCGAATGACAGGAGATCAACATCAGGTTCTGTCATCTTACTTAACAAGTCACCTATTTCTTGGTGTAGTAGAAAACAACATTGTGTAAGCAAATCCTCCACAGAAGCTGAATACAGGGCAATGGCTGATACTACTTCAGAGCTCCAGTGGTTAAAGCATTTGTTCAAAGATCTACAGATTGAGCTTGATGCAGTCCCCTCACTACACTGTGACAACATTTCAGCATTGGCCCTAGCAACTAACCCTGTACATCATTCCAAATTGAAACACATTGAAGCTGATGTACACTTCACCCGTGAGAAAGTGAAGGAAGACTCCATTACACTGAAGTTTGTTGCCTCTAAATTCCAGCCTGCAGACCTGTTCACAAAGGCCTTGTGCTCTCCTCAGCATACGTTTTTCTGCAACAGCTTGATGCTGTGTTCCCCCCATCAAGCTGAGGGCGGGTGTTAGGTTAGTTAGCTTAATTGTTAAGTGTTAGTTAAGGGTAGTTAAGCTGTTAGTCAATCCACAGCTGTAAGTTAGTCATAGTGGCCACGTGCTTGAGGTTGATTAGTCATATGTTCACTAGCTCTCTGTATAAATTGATAACTTTGTGAAAACACTGTTCTATTGAATCAAGAAGCGGGAAAAAATCCCTAAGTCTGTTTCCCCCAAATCTTTCTCTCTGATTTTCTTTTAGGTTTTCTGACTTTTGACTCAGATTCTTATTACCCACTTTTCCAAATTATTCATTTCTCTAATTAACTACTTCTTCCATTAATTAGGTGCTGCTCATAGTTAAGAGTGGGAATGAAAACCTATTTATATGCAGTGGAGCTTGAGATTCTGGTGAAGGAATTTGCAATGATTTAAAGATGAACTAAAATAAAAAGCGAACAGCTGAGCATTGTGTTGGAATTAATATATCAGTTTTTTCTGTTTGTTTGGCTTTTGCCTAAAATAATGGTTTTGCAAAAGTGGAGTCATTTCTTCAACTACTACAAACTTTTGGAATGGAGTTGCTTTAATTAATGATGCCCCATTCGATTGCGTAGGAAACGGGACTCATATGTTACTGCGACCAAATTGTTATAATCGGCTGCTATGTTCCTCTCCTATCCTGCTGGATAATATAATGTAACTCATTAAATTTAGCCAAAATTAATTGGACCTCCTTAACATTCCATTAGTTCAGTCAATAACTTTGAATCGATAATATTTATCGATTAAAAAATATTCAAAATTTTAAGTCTTGTTTCGTACGTTGTATTATATTAATTATTTCAGTTGAATAGACTAATCTGTCCACTGAATGGACTGACTATTTAGTATGGCGTTTGATATTCTATCAGATTAAAATACCGACTGTGTTATACTAATCAGATTATATTATAGTAGTTGATAGAAAATATATATACCATAAATATTAATTATGTAAATTAATATTATTTTTTATTTTAATTCATAATTGATATATTATTCTTATTCTTATTCTTATTTATTTATTATTATTATTATTATTATTATTGTCTAGTGGGTCTAGTTCAATTGGTTCTACCGTTAATTTGTAGACAATTAGTCTCAAGTTCGATTAGGTCTAGTTCAGTTGGTTTTAGTGTTGACTAATAAAAGAACATCCTCGATCTCTCTGAACAGCCTGGAGGGTCAATAAAATCATTAAAGGTATAATTGGACAACAATAAATATTTGAAAATACATTTTCGAAAACATAAAATTTTACCCTCCATTTATAAATCATGCATGCATAAAATGAAACATAAACCATCAGATTTCAATTCAAATCACATCGTAAGCTGAGGGACTCACAAAATCATCAAATGTATTAAAAGTCCGTGGCTCACATTTCCCTTAAATATCAGTTTATCAAATCATGTGAATACATTTGGACATAAGTACGTATCAGTAATTAAAAAAAAAACATGTGTATTAAAAGCTCATGACCTATATTTCCCTCATACTAAAGTACTTTTCACGATAATCAAATAGCACTATGTGTAGATAAACTCGGAAACTGCACTCACGCATCATCTGAGTTACGTCTAGGAACAGAGTCAACCTTTGGGTGGAACCCATGAACATGCTCGCATCCGAACTGTCCGGGAACAGAGTTAACATCTAGGTGGTACTCAGGAACATGCTCACATTCAGATTGTGCTAGCATTCCCAAAAACAAACAAGCTTCGAGTGGTAATCCCGAGCACTGTCGAAATTTGAGCGATGTTAAACCACGACATCTCTAGGAACTTGTTTGATCCGAAACTAGACTTAATGTGATGAGATCCTAAGGGTGCTAGTTCACTGTTTTCTAGGCCCGCGGATTGACCTGTGAGGCAGATAGAAAAAAACTGAACATTGATGGTTGCTGGCCTAAAAGGCTCCAAGTGACCTGCAAGATAGCTTATAATTCTATATGTATGTTGGATATAGCTCAATATAGCAGCGTTGTCCAAGATAAACCATAAGTTGTTATGTATGCTCCTTCTATATATATATATATATATATTGCATCTCATTTATTCCTCCCATATAAAAACACATTGAATTTAATAATATTAAAATACATTGAATTTGACGGTTAAATTTCCAATATATATAATCTCACCCACCAAACATAACATTTATGTCTAGTTCCCTCTGAACCCTAAACTGCTACCAATTAAAAATTAACAATACATACGTATACTAGCAAAATATATTGAATATAATTTGTCATTCAACCTAATTCAATGTATACATCAAATCGCCGTATAATTATCGCATATTTAATTCAATATATCCATCAGAAGCTGAATCTAAAATAATTATTACGTATATAATTATTTTAA
This sequence comes from Prinsepia uniflora, assembly GCA_032719365.1. NCBI lineage: Eukaryota > Viridiplantae > Streptophyta > Magnoliopsida > Rosales > Rosaceae > Prinsepia > Prinsepia uniflora. Next base: position 62,899,161 of record CM064871.1, on the reverse strand, counting down.
TTTGAACAGAATTTAAAAATTAGCATTTCTCGTTGTCCTTAGAATCTACTAAACTATCTAATCTAGCTAATACAGTTTAATAATTAATAATAAACATCAAGGGTGTTGTGACGGAAAAGATCTATATATAGGACAGGTTCTTACTTCGGTCGATCCACATGCATGTTTTGCATGCATGGTAAGAGAGACTGGTGATTTGATTTCATAACGTGCCCGGCGCACGCACAGGAGAGTTGTTTAATGCATCAATCAGCAAATAGTGGCATCCACACATATACGAGCTGGGCCGATATTGGAGAATATTGGTCATGTATATCCACCCATATCTACATATTAATTGTCGTTTCAAGTAGGGTTGCTGTCGTTTTGGAGTTTTATATATGTCATAATCTATATTTCCTAATACACGTACGGTCTATAAGCTGTTGTGTTCATCACCTGACTAATAATGTGAAAACGTACAGACACACAATTGACATTTCACTAAGTGCTATCAACGTTTCTCTGTGTGCAATCTAGTGATGAACTGACACTAACTTTTGTCTATTCCTCCTGGCTTAGGCCTTTTCAATCCGAACAAAATTATGAAAACTTATAGCTTCAGCAATTTTCTAAGAAATAATCTAAATTTGTTTCGGAAGAACTAGATGTCATAAAAGGAGTATATTGGAGTTGAAACGTGATATTGATATGTTGTTATATATTGATATTGTATTAGTATGAAAGGCAGTGGATATGCTGTTGAGAATTCTGCTCCACGTTTGTATTAAGTAAGCGTAGATGGGACTACTGAAGTGCATATATGTATGGGATTGGGGCCATGGGCGGGTGTGGTTCATAGGTGATGCATGGCCATTTTGTTTGAATGAAAGGCAGAGCAGACCCCATGAATTAATTTGGATTGCTAGGCGGTGGTCAGTGATAATGTCACATGGGGACTGGACTTGGTCTAGGTCCTGTAGGAGGCCAAAATGTAGACCAAAATAATCGAATCTAACTTCTGTCAATGTGTTGTGCGACTCTTAATTGTGTTTTCCTTCTCAACATTCGACATTCTGACATGCAAGAAGCTGTTTCTCTTTTGTAAGAATCGATCGAGACAATAGATCGATCATGACTCATCAACTAGGCATTGCATATAATATATTGGCTTTTTAGTTTAAATACATACAAAATTGCAATTTTAATCTTACTTTACATTACAAATACTCGTTTGTCTCATTTACCATCTAAAATTCTTCATACAAAAAATTACACCAATTTCGTTAACTACATGTAACAATCATCAATATCAATGATATTTTTATCATCTCAGGCCACAACGTTATGATTAAGACACTAAATATACATGACATATCAAATTGAGATGGAATTGAACAAATTTGAAACCGTTTATAACTTATCATAACTTGTTCCTGTCGATCCGAATTTGCCGTGTCGTCTGTATTTACTGTCAGATTCATAACCACGCGCCATAATATGACAAAATTTTCATTTATATTGAAGATTATTGCAATTTTTTTTAATGTTGGATTTTGGATAGTAAATGAGACAAGTGAGTGTTTTTTGATGAAAAAATGAGATTAAAATTGAAATTTTGGATGCATTTCAACTAAAATGCCTAATATATATCCTCACTAAAAATGGTCCACTTTCATCGCGTCCGGAATGGACAATTAAACTATGCAATAAAGAATTATATATATATATATATACATGCAATTTATTTTTCTGTAAGTTACATCGTTATTTTTCTTAAGTAACTTTTAAATTCAGGGTGAGTTTATAGAGAATAACTTGTTATGAACTTATAATAAGGACGTACAAATTAAAAGAATGAATGCACACATTGGGATTTGGGAGAACTACATTTTGACTCAATTTGCTATAAGGTAAGAGAGAGAGAAAAAAAAAACTAAGCTGGATTCGGTGGTATATCACCGAAAATGAAATATAATTTTGGTGACGTATGTTGAACTTCTTACAATGTCAGTTGTCAGTGAGCAGCAACGAAGTTGGCAGTTGCATTTGATGGTATATCACCAAATACAGAATATAACTATCTCCAATTACATTCTACACCGTAAGGATTAAATATGGACATATTTTGGTCAATGACCAAATACCAAACCTTTCTTAAATTTGTCCCCAACTTGAGGTATTTTTCTATGTCCTAAATAAATGGGGTTTAATTTGTTTTGCAACTATGGTGAAATGGTGACAGCTCACATGTACTATTTCTTTTAAGTCCATCGGTGATAATAATAAAATTTGAAAATAATAATAGTTTAATTCCACATAATTAGAGGTGATAAAATATAATCTTATACTATTTATTATTGAAATAGCCAAATTTTAGCTTGGTCCTTAAATTTAACCTAATAAATTTAAAAAAAGACATAAATTTACTAGTTTAAGATTCAATATCGTAAATTATCTTTTTATAATAATAAATTAAGCTACATAACTCCAACCTAGACATGGCTAAGAGCTAATAATCTCTAATTATTTGGAACTAAACCAGGGATAGATCTTTGCCTTGAGCTGGGAGTTCTATAGCCCTTCCCACTCAAGCTAGATCCTTTAAAATATTAAGTCTGGCTCAATCTAATTTAGTATTAATAATAAAGAGATGGTAACGAATTTTGATGCTATTAAACTCGAAGGATACAAGGTAAAATAAAAAAGTGATAATTTGTATTTACATTGCATGTTTAATTATGAGTTGTTGTAATTTTTTTTCCCTTCTTTCTATCAATCTGTTATTTATGTACATATGTATATTTAAGGGGTAAGATTTATTAAATTTAATCTAATATATAAGTTAGCTCATCCAAAAATCGGATTAAGGAGTCGTCCTTAAACTCAAGTATCATAATTTTGGTGATCAAATACGTGGAACTAATATATAAACGCTTAAATAGAGAGCTAAGGTCGTCTTCTTCCCCGTGGTTGAGAATCTTATAAGATCCTGGATGATTAGGGATGTGTGTGTGGTTGTAAATCTGTCCCCTAGAGTTGTAGGACACTGCCACATTGGAATAATGGGACCAGCGGGCTCATGTGCTTCTCTATCACTATTCACAATTCACAATTCACAATTCACAATTCATAATTCTACTGTTCGCGTGTCACGCACAATGTTCCGAATATATTATCATGGAATTTAATAATCCACATGCCACATGGAGACCCTGCAACACGATCATCCACTGCTTTTCTCTGCATGCATCTCTAAATGCAATTGCAGGAAAGATAAAAATTCATTATTTAAACTAAATTTATTATTACTATTTCCTCAGTGTCCATAAGCTATACAGCCCAGGGGGATAAAGCCCATAACAAACATGGACCTTTTCAATTTGCACTGTACGCAGTTTTACTCCGCCACAAGCAATTAGCCATTTATGACTTGGTATTCTTTCTCACATATGGTGTAAGAAGCTCCGGATTTACTTTTTTAAAAAAAACCCCGGTGATAATAAAATATTTATTTGATCGGAAGAGCATCGTATAAAAAAATGAAAGATAAAAGAAAGGAACTTTCTACAATTAAGATTTATTACCAAGTATAAATTTGGAACATATTTCAATGGTTATCGACTTACAAAAAAATAAATTGATTAAGTGAAATTTAACCAGCTTATTTCAAATATGAGTTCATTATTCACGCTAGGGGTACGCAAGTGACTTTTTTCACTGTCATTGTACTTTTTTTTGACGGTGTTAAATAAAAACATTTTTATAATAATTATAAAAATAAGCACCATTTTAGTCATGGGAAAGTTACTGCGATAAGAACTCAATCCCCATTCATACCTTTTCCCATGCGGATGAGAAATAGAAAGCTTTCGATGTATGAATTGGAAACAAACTTTTTTGTTTTGCCTTTCCAATTTTCTTTTAGAAATACACAGATGCGATGTCAAATTTTCTTTTATCTTGAAAGTGTTCCTTCATTAACATAAAAATAAAGATCCCCTTGACAAAAAAAAAAAAAGTATACATATAAGTACATAACTGCCCCTTCAAAGGTGTTTAAAATTCGAGGTATTGCAATTTCTCAACAACGCTTATACCAAATATCAAATTCATTTATAAAACTATTTCGCTCAACTAAAAACTACGAATAAAATAGTGAACTACTACTAGAAATCTACTAAAACATGGGTATTTCAAAACCAAACTTCATGTTGTAATGATTTGAAAATTCGAAAAAGGTAATTCCATAAATTTATTGACGATTTTACTCTTGAATTTTTTACTCCAGATACTTTTTGGACCTTTCGTGAGGAGTGTTATGTAGGTTTCAAAATCTTGAGTCTGTAGACAGGCAGCACGTCAAAATCGAAAATCAGATTAGTTCATTACGAGTCTAAATTGATTAGGGTCATTTCGGTCATTTGGCATTATGGGCATTTTGGTCATTTCACACTAGAGATATTTGTGTGAGAATGACTTATGTCCATCCTTATAAATTATCTTCCTCTTATCTTTTGGGCACCGCCTTAGTATGACAGTGGGTATTTTATATATGCGTGTCAAGAGAGGAAGGGAGGAGGAAACTCGAAAAACCATAAATTGATTGTGTGAATTGTTTGAGGTTACTGGGTTATCCAAACTCTTAGTTGAGCCCCTAGGATTCATTTGGGACGAAAATATGGAATTGTTAGATGAGGGAAGCTTGGAACATGAAGCTTGTTTTAGGCCGAAAGTTTGGAGACTTGGATAGGGATTTCAAGGTGAGTTTTCGATGTATAGACATCATAGAACTCTTCCTAAGATTGAGTAGACGAAGATTGGTTATTAGAACTCGAAAAATGGACGTGAAATGGGGAAGTTTTGGCCGGGTTGGGGAACCTAGAACCAAAGAAATGGGTCAACCCGCGAGAGGTATGGAATAACCCTTGCTGCAGGCACGTGAGGCCCACATGTAGAGGCCATGGACAGTACATGGAGGCTCGTGCCCCCACGCTTGGGTTTTTGGCCAACACAACTTTTATAGTGTTCAGCATTACGAACACATTGGCGCTGATTTTAAGTCGATCAAACATCGTCTCAAGATAGTTTTAGGAGTCCGAAGTGTTATGTTAGACTTTAAATTTGTATTTAATCTTGGAAAATTAGGGGATTTAAATGTAAAATTATTTGAGACACTAGTGACCTTTAGTGGTGATTTATGACATGCGGTACAAGTCTGGAAATTTACGGCGGAGCATACGACTTGAAATTTAACCGCAAGAATGGTATGTGACTGGACTTTATTTTTATAAAATTACGACTTGAAATTCAACCGCAAGAATGGTATGTAAGTGGACTTTATTTTTATAAAATTACGATGCAAGCATAGTTAAAATATTTCATTCTTTTATCGTGTTAGGCAAATCAAGGAATCAAATAAGAAAAATAAATAATTTCTGCTATAATACTTTTTTGTCAAGCATTACCTAAGATGATAATTTATAAATCTACAAAGGACAGAAAAAATTCAGACTAAAGATAACTAATCTTTCAATATGAAGTTAAACGTCATATCCTCCAAAACCAAGATACACATCATTTAAATTTATTCAAATTCTTGAATCTAAGAAAGAAAAGTAATCAAAATATGTCCAAACAAATATGAAGCTCTAATTTATTGGAAAACCCATAATTAAAAGAGTATTGTTATTTGAATACACTTAATTAACCACATTTAACACACTTCGGTAATTTATGTGACATTTTATTTACCACAAAAATATATTTAAAATAATATAAAATATGATTTAATTAATTTCAATAATATCCCTCATTGATTACCACGTCAAAATGGTATAATTGACATTATGGATGAACACGAATCCGTTAAAACCGTTATTTATCCAATGGTTTAGGTTTGACTAGGCAAAAATCAAAACAGTTGAGAATCCAAACTGTTCCGTTAGTAACGGTTTGAATTTGGAATTTCATTTTAGAAATCCGTTAAATCTAAACTGGACCATTAAGGAATATATTAAGTTATATTAATTTTTAAATCTTTCTCCTTGACTTTCTTCTCTTCTCTTTCTTCCTTCTCCGTTTCACCATTTTTCCTTGCTTGTCTCCTTTTCGGCTCCCCCCACCCCCCCCCCCCCCCCCCCTCTACACACACACACCCCTATAGAAGAGGTATGTCAGTGGGGAGAATGGGAGGGAAAATACCAGATCCTTCTAGACACATGTCACCATCATAACATTTCACACGTGAAATTACTAAAATACTTGTTTATATCAAAATTACCAGAATTCCTTTAGTCTATTTTGACCCTATTGAATCTATTCGATCTCCGATTTCAACGTACTGTTTGTCTACAAACTCAAGAGTCCAAGACTTTCATAACAGTCCTCGCGAAACGTCTAAAAAGTGTGCAAGTCAAAAAGTGGGAAAAACTGTGACGACCTGTCCCGAATTAGCGGGATTGATTAAGAATTAATGTCGGATTAGCTAGACTAATCGAGGATTAGAGCAGAGTTAGCGGACGTTCGGACAAAATGACGATTTCGCCCCCTGAAATGGGCGAATCGTTGAATTTTTGTTCAGGTGGTCAAATGGACTGTGGCCAATGACTGTGATGTATTTCGGGATGTCACGAGTTCATATACAGGTGGCACGCCCGATTCCGACGTTCGAGGAAGAAGTTATGAATTTCGGAAGTTCGGGGGTAATTTGGTAATTTAGTTGAAAAGGAGCAAAGAGTTGACTTTTAACCCGAGAGGTCCAATGGATGAGGGCCAAGGACCGTTATGTAGATCGGGACGATACGAATCCATAGACAGGCGGCACGCCGAATTCGGACGATCGACGGAAAAATTAAGGTTCACAGAAGTACGAACGCATTATTGCACGAATTACGAAACGGATGCTTTTGGAATTAAGTGGGGCCCAAATATTTGTCATTGAACCAATATCCACTGGCCATCAGTTCCCATTCATGCATATCCTCCCCTTTCTTCATCGATCATTTTTCTTCATTTCCAAACCCCAAACCTGATCTCCCTTCCACCCCAAACCCAAACCAATCTCCCTTATGACCATGACTGAGACCAAGGGAAGGAAGAGAGGACAAGATGATGGTGGTGGCCGACCAGGTTGGCACCGCCGTGCACGCCTGAGACCCAAACCCGAGAAGGTACTCGGTTTATCCATTTTTCCCTTATATTTCGATTTACACATTATGGTTTGTTTTGGATGTTTGGATAATGATTAGTGAGTTGCTAGGGGGTTTTAAGAGGCTTTTGAGGGCGGTTCACGGCTGAGGAGGCTCTGAGGGTGGCCGGGAAAACAGAGGCCGTGAGCATCTTTGAACATGGATAGGATTTAGTGGTTTTCTTTAGGTTTTGATGATTGGAATGGATAGGAAACATCAAAATAGGAAGATTAGGATCGAAAAGGAGAAGATTGGACGAAAAATGAAGAATGTAGAGCCCTGGACCGGACACGCTGATCCAGTTAGACCGGTTGCAAAGGCTAGACCGGACCAGCCGGTTCGGCCAAAGAAGAAGATGAACAGTCCGGCGCGTGAGGCCCACGCGCAGGACCTTCCTTGGGAGCGTGCGGGTGTGTACGCCCTCCTTTGGAGAACGTTTCGACACGTGAAATCATCTATTCGATGTAACGAACATTTTGGGACTCGTTTCGTGTCAATCGGACATCGTTTCGATATAGTTCGGGACGTCCAAAGGTTTAGGTTCGCGTTTAAAAATAGTTAGAAATTCCGGAAAATTCCGGGACTTTATTGGGGGGTTATATAAGTAGTTAGTAACCCTCTAAATTAATTTGGACAGGTTCGGAAATTCCAGAGGTAACGAGTGACCTGGTAAGTAGTTTTGGCACGCGTATCGAGGCGCGGCTTCGGATGGCCTCTGAGTGGACTTGTTTTATGAATTCGATGCATGCATAAATGTTTTATAATTGTTTTAGAATATATTTTGTGATGCCATGAGTGCATTTGTTTGTGGTAGCCTAGGATTTACGTATTTGCACGTATTTCGAGATTTACAGTTTTATACGATACTTATACGTGCTAGGTTTTCAACGAGAGTTTAATAAATGGATTTTGGATTTGGACATACGAACTCAGGCATGAGGCCCATTTGATTTATGAACTCTCGGACTTGGAGTCCATTTGATTTGACGAGGAATCGGACCGAGGGTCCATTTGAGATATACGGTCGGACCGAGGGTCCCGTTGATTTATGATCCGGGCTTGATGCCCATTTGGTTATAATATCGGGCTTGAGGCCCATTTTACTGTAGTATCGGGCTTGAGGCCCTATTGTTTGTGAAATCGGGCTTGAGGCCCTGTTGTATTGTGGTTTCGAGCTTAGGGCCCATTTAGTTGTGGTATCGGGCTTGAGGCCCTGTTGATTGTAACATCGAGCTTAAGTCTCAGTTCGATTTATGAAATGAGAATTCAGACATGAGACCCTATTGAACTGTAGATTTAGGCCGAGGCCTATGAAATAGATTTGAATCGGATTCGAGGAATCCTATTGAGATGAATCGGGTATGAGACCTAGTTGAGAAATGTTTTGAGAAAGAAAGAAAGAGTTTTGAAAATGATTATGAACCCTCCATATGATTTATATGGTCTCCTCCAGACGTCGACCTGGAGAATCACGATCCACAGACCAGAATGGGTATCATCCCCATAGGGATCCCGTTCCAGGAGTGGAGGTTACGATTTATGATGTTGTTCGGGACCAGATTTCGGAGAGATGTGTGGACTAGATCCGGAGATAGAGCTCGGACTAGATCCAGAGATTGAGCCTCCCAGATGGAGAATTCCTGGGAGAAGACTCAGAGTGAGACCTCGGATAGTGTGCACACTAGGATAGAGATGATATCGTGACATATATCCAGGATGTGTTCCCTAGAGGCTGTGTGCCCCTAGTTGGCATCTTCTCAAAAGTGATGCGGATGGGTTATACGTATGTCAATACTTATGAGGTTTTACAGAAAGTGATTTGGGGGCGGAGACCCCGTGTTTTATGATTTAGAAAGTGATTTGGGGCAAGACCCCGTATTCGATGTTTTGAGAATAGTTTTGGGCTGAGATCCACGTGACGTGATTTGGGCTGAGTCCCTATTGATTTGATTTCCGTATTCCATGGTTTTAAGGTTGTGATTTCGGGTTAGGGATCCAAATGGATTTATGGTTCATGACGGTTTATGAGAACCGGCATGAACCCTTGAAAGGTTTTTATGGGTCATGACGGTATATGGGAACCGGACATGAACCCTTGAATGATTTTGAGAATATGTTTGATAAATGAAATGGTTTTATGAACGTTTTGATAAACTGTTTTTGAATGCATGCATATGCTTTTAGTGAAGGGCATAAATGTCTTTATGTGAAAATGTTTTATTAAAATATTATTTTGTCCACTCATGAATTTTGATGTTTTAATGCCCTTCAGGTTGATCGCGGATGCGGGCTGTAGCAGAGACAAGACATCACACTCCTCCTCCTACGATCCTGGCGTACTCTGGAAGCCCCGGTGAGGGCTAGAGACGGAATTTTCCCTGGTCTGACACTTTGTGTCAGAAGGGATCAAGCGCATCCCACGTTAATCCCGGGGGATTTGGGACGGGTCCTGACAAAAACCATCATTTCCTTTTTAATTTTTTCAAATCATTTTTCTCGAATTTCCGGACCGTTACAACCTACCCCCTTAAAAAAATTATCCTCGAAATTTAAATAACAAGTGATACTAGTCGAGAGTCCAAAAGTAATTTCAATAATAAAGTTAATTTCCTTGGAAGGGGTAACCCCGGTAACTCATTCGGGAACACTTCTAGAATTTCCGTGCCTACCGATATCCTTCAAGATCTAAATAGTTTTTCTCAGACTGATCATTCGTCGAAAGATGAAAAGCAATACTGTAATTTCATTCAAATATGACTAACTTCGGGATCCCGTGTAATTTAATAATCTCATTAATAACCAGTTTCGTCTAGTATTCCTTATGAAAATCTTTTCTTATAGGTAAGAAATGGACTAACTGATTACATTTATCCAAAGCCATCCAGACTCTGTCATAAGATATCACAGCTCTATGTATCATCTGAGTCAAGTCTGAGAACTGCATTAACGCACCATCTGGACATATCTGGGAACTTCACGTAACACTATCCAGACAGTAATAATATCCCTTGGGAACTACCCGAAGCACCATCCATGTTATATCTGCACTACAGATAGGCAAACCATTATGGGATACAATATCCGAGTGCCCGCTCAAGGATACAATATCTGTGCGCTATCCACATATAAACCATTAGGGAAATAGAGCCTAACTCCGGACATTCGAGTGTGAATCGATCCAGGAAAATAAAGCCAATCTCTAGGATGTCTCGGTCGAAATCCAAATAACCCGCTCAGGGATACATCATCTGAGCGCCAACTAGATAACCCACTCATGGATACAGCATCTGAGCGCCGCTCAGAGATATAGCATCTGAGTGTTAACCAGCAATCTGAGGAATGTTGTCTAGGCACACACACAATTCACATCACAAATATCGAGAAAGCATATCATATATCAAACCTTTAAACCAAATCCACATTTCAAAATCTGGGCCAAAGCCCCAAATATAGTTTACATAAGACCTCGTAAAATGTGAAATTATAACTAGTCAATAAATTCCCTTAGTATCATCCAAAATCATTTAAAATAAAACAAGTAATTCAAATATGAATGTATAGTAATTTAATAAAAATAAAAGTCCACTCACTGATAACGCCCAAACTACGCATTAAGTTAAACACGTAATTTGAATATTATGCAAATTAAACCCTTTTTGTGTAGTTGTAGTATTGTAAATAGGGATCGTTCTTAACCGGGAAAAATAAGGAATATTAATAATATGTTAGTTAAATAGAATAATGAATAATCAAATAATAATGAATTAAGCAATTAAATAATTAAATAATAAAGAATTAAAGAATAAATGAATTAAATAATATAAAAAAATAAGAGAATAAAAAAAATAAAAGAATAAAGATGGGGGGTTTTTAGGGATTGTGATAAAACAAGTAAAAATATAAATAAACTAATTCTATTCCTATTTTAACCTATATACAAGTGGACTTTTTTTAAACAAAAATTCTACCAACACTCTAACATTTGCAAAATTTGAACGTATTACAAAATTCTACTTTCACCATCTCACTCATGCATACATTTTTTTTTAATATTATAAATGCACCGAACAACGGTCATAAACACTTATAAAATGATTAACCTAATGTTTATGATTTGAATGTGTGTCAAACATTTAAATCTCTTCAATTTTCTACTAAATGTACCGAACAACGGTCATAAACACTTAGCATAAAATTGAAGCTTAAGCACTCAAATGTATGAAGTAAATGAAGTTCAGAAAGTAGAACACATTATAATGATATTCTTCTCTACAAAAGTTAGAAAAAAATACCCAAAAAAATATTAAATTAAAGAAAATAAAACCGAAACAACAATGACAGTTTAACCAAGGAAAAGAACAAGTTACACTTTCGAAATCCAAGAAAGTTTGTGATTCCGAAAATGGATGGAAAAAATGAAATGTTATTCATAAGATTTTCTGACAGCAGAAGAAACCTTATGAAGATGGAAGAATAAACACGAGAATGCGAACTTAAACTCTAGAATTGCAATGGAAATACTAGTCTTGGTATTTCTAAAGGAAACATACAATTTGTGTTTAGGAGCTATCTCTCAAAACAAAGTCCCCTAAACAAGTGAATTGAACCTCTATTTATAAGGGGAAAAAGCTACTAAAAAAATAAAATAAAGTAAATAAAAATTACAATAAAAAATAAATAAAAATGAAATGATGAATAATGATGAACAATGATGATTAATGATGAAGTTAGGCATGGTTTGGAACTGATTTTGCTGATTTTCTGATGCAAAAAAGGGAGTGGTTGGGGTAGTTTTGTGCGGGAAAATTGATTAAAGAGTGTTGGAGGTAGGATCGGTGGCGTGCTGCAGGCTGGAGCAGTTGGGGGTTGGTGAGCTGCTGCTGACCAGAAGTCAGTAGCTTCAGACGGCGTGCGCTGAATCGGCAAGGGGGCTTCAGCACGCGCGCACCAAACGTGACGAGGAGGCTTCGGTGAAGGACTGCAGACGCGCGACTGGGCTGGAGAGAAGCTTTTGGGCTTCCATTTTGGGCCTGGCGCTTGGAAAGGCTGGGCTTGCTGCTTGGGCCGGTTTCAATGGATTCTGGGCTGGGTAATTTTTTCTGGGCTGCACAATAAACAAAATGGGCTCAAATTAAAAATGAATTTGGGCTTACAAAAGTAATAATAATTAATTTATATAATTCAACTAAATTTCGTCCATAAGTTTTTCGTTATAATTCCGATCGGGACGATTCTTTCGCCAAAAAGCTCCAAATTACAAACTTTATTTATTTAAATAGAAAAATCACAAGATATATTATTTTATCTAATTATTCAATATTTTAATATTAAAAGTAAAGTATAGAGGGTATAAAATAATATAAAATAATGCTTAAATAACGACCTATCAAATACCCCCATACTTAAACTTTGCTAGTCCCTAGCAAATACTGAATTTAAACTACGAAGTCAAAATAAGTAAACCCTTAACCATTTATCTCAAAATTTCATCAATATTATGGCATAAAATATTTTCACTTAAAGCGTTTAAGCATACAGAATTCAAGAGTTAATACATGGTAACAAAATATTTAAACAAGTAAGATAATGAGTAAATATGGTGAAATTGATCTCAACATGAATAAAACAAGTATGAATCACTCACAAGAATATGCACTCATAAATTCACTCAATTTGTAAGGGTTTGTGTTTGCACTCAAAATATGTGAGAAAATGTTCACATAAAAGAAGTAAAGTACTTTTGCAAAATCTCAAACAAACACCTCAAGATAAAAATTAAACATACTTGCACAAATGAACCAAAACCATAAGCTTACTCAAGTGATAAACTCAACTATTCAAATTTTACCATCTTAAGGATCATAAGGTCTTTATGAAGGTTGTAATGGGGCTAAACTTAGAGGCAAGGAAAATATTGGACAAGTGGTGCTCAAATTTGTTACAAGACTAACTAGATTCCCATAACATAACATAACTTTTCGACCTTAGTGCAATGATACCATGAATTCATCCCTTTGAATATAGGCCAAATTTCAACATGTTCAATCATTCAGATTACAAATGTAAATGACTTAACTCAAATATAATCAAACCTTATTACCTTGATAGAGACTCAACATTGTTTTTTTTTAATATCAAGGTAATAACATAATACACCAAGTTTGAGTAAGTAAATCCATACACATAAAAGTCTTCAAAACATCATCAATTTCTCTTCACACCAATTTCATGTCTTCAATCAAGTCTTTGGAACAAGGGTGAAAGATGTCTATACTAAGCTCAAGTGTTTAGATAATCATGGTGATGAAAGAAAGGTTTAATGTGGGCTCAAAGGGGTTAAAACTAAGGGGGTCGCAACTTGTGCGCACAAAATAGGGAACATGGATGTTTGAATTTATGGTGTTAACCCTAATGCCTTAATCGTATCCAAAATCAGAGAGTTTAATGACTTGAAAGCTTTGAAAATCACATAGAATAAGTTCTAGTACTCTAGAGTTCATTAAGATCAATTGCAAGCAGTTATGAGGCATATGTATATCAATTTAAACAAAGAACTTATGAATCACTCATCAAAGATATATATATAGTTCTAAAGCTCACATAAAGTTCAAATGATTCATACTTATCTTAACATGCTCGTTTATGTACCAATTTACATGCATTATCTTAAAAGTTATAACATTTAATCACAAAGTATTAACAGACAAATTCAAGTTATAGTGATCATCTTTATAGCCATAGCATACTTATTCCCTTGATTATTATCATTGACAGGTTAAGGGGAAACTTAAGACTCGAAAAAGAAAAGACTCAAGAAAGCCGAAATATTATATTTTTATTTATTTATTTATTATTTTTTTATTAAAAACAATTTTATTGCAATTAAAATTGTAAACCACTCCCCCACACTTAAATTATACATTGTCCTCAATGTAAGAAAGTAGAAGTGAAATGAACATAGACTCTAAGTAAGGAAGAGGATTTACGAAAATAAAATAAGAAAAACACTAAAGAAACCAAAAGAGACTGAAGGGATTAAAGAGAGCAAATATGCGGTGATGACTCCTTCACGACTCAGGAATACATTGGGTTGCCTCCCAACAAGCGCTTGAAGTTTAATGTCTGGTCAGCCTAGACAAAGTGCTGGAATCAATTCATATGATGCGGGGGCGTAGCACCTTCGCTGTTTCCACATCGTGCTCTCCAAATGCCTCGATGTGCGGCTTTAATCTGTGGCCATTAACTTTGAACTCCTTCTTAGTTTCAATGCTTTTGATCTGTATGGCTCCATGGGCAAACATATTAGTAACAACAAAAGGACCTACCCATCTAGAACATAACTTACCAGGAAAGAGTCTAAGCCGGGAATTGAATAGAAAAACTTTCTGTCCAATGTCAAACGTTTTACTCTTGATATGCTTGTCATGAAATGCCTTAGTCTTCTTCTTGTAGAACAAAGTGTTTTCGAATGCATCATTTCTGATTTCCTCAAGCTCACTCAGCTGGAGCTTTCGATGCAAACCGGTGTCATCTAGCTTGATGTTGAAAGTCTTGACAGCCCACCATGCTTTGTGCTCCAGTTCCACTAGAAGGTGGCATGCTTTTCCATAGACCAACCTATAGGGTGACATCCCTATAGGAGTTTTGTAGGTGATAACGCCCAAACTACGCATTAAATTAAATACGTAATTCAAGTATTATGCAATTTAAACCTTTTTTGTGTAGATGTAGTATTGCTATATACAGATCGTTCTTAACCGGGAAAATTAGGGAATATTAATAATATGTTAGTTAAAAAAGAATAATGAATAATCAAAGAATAATGAATTAAAGAATTAAAGAATAAAAAAATTAAAGAATTAAATAATTTATCATTATAGAATAAAAGAATTAATGAATTAATGAAATTAAGAATAAAAAAATAAAAAAATAAAAAAATAAAGAATTAAATGGGGGGGGGGGTTTGAAAAGATTGTAATTATAAAATAAAGAAAACAAGTAAAAACAATTAAGAACTTAATTCTACTTCTACTTTAACTTTTGTGCAAGTGAACTTTTTTCAAACACATATTTTTACCAACACTCTAACATCATGCTCATATTGAACCAATCACGAAATCCTACCTTAATCATCTCAAATACATGCACACATTTTTCAATATTATAAATGCACCAAACAGCGGTCATAAACACTTATAATACGATTCACCTTATGTTATTGATTTTAATGTGCGTCAAACATTTAAATCTCTCCAACCCTATTCTAAGTGCACCGAACAGCGGTCATAAATACTTAGCGTGAAATTGAAGATTAAGCGTTAAAACATATGAAGTAAATGAAATTCAAAAAGTAAAACACATGAAGATTGTATTCACATTTACAAATGTTAGAACGAAAATACCAACACATAAATTGAATTATAAGTAAACTGAAACAATAACAAGAATTTAAGTAAAAGGAAGAAAGTTACACTTTCGGAATCCTAGAACAGCTTGTGATTCCGAAAGTGGATGGAAACAATAGAATGTTATTAATAAGGAACACCGAATAACGGCTGGAACCTTATGAAGATGGAGGATAAATCATAAGAATTTTGACTTAAATTCTAGAATTATTTCGGAATTACTCGGCTTAGGTATTTCTTAAGGAAAGCATAAAAATGTGTTTAAGAGATCTCAAAAAAAAATCACAAGAACAAAGTAAAGAATAAATGAAATTAAGAAATAACATAAATTAAGAACAAGAATTAAAAGGAAACTAATTAATAAGAAAATCTACAAGAAGTTAAAATGGTCCCCAAAAATAAAGAACAAAAAGAAAGAAGATGAATTAAAAGAAGAGAAAAACTAGAGAGAAAATTTTAGAACCTAAACTAAAAAGAGAAATAAAATGGGACAAAATGGGGACAATTAGGGACTCCAAACAAGTGAAATGGTCTCCCTATTTATAAAGTGAGCCATAAATATTCAAAATAAAAATACAAAATAAAATAAAATAAACGAAATGATGAACAATGATGGAAAATAATGATTTTGGGCTGGAAAATGGTTGAAAACGTGTAAAAATGGAGTAAGTTGCTGCAGGGCATGGAATCAGCAGGGAGCCGTTGAAAAGAAGAGTAAAAAATCGGTAGGTGGCTGCTGACAGTGGGCAGGTGGGTTGGTGGACTGCTGTTGTAGGTGGAGCAGGTGCGTCGGTAGGCGGGCGCTGAAAGAAGAGAGGCTGAACGGCCAGCGCGCGCCGAAGGAAGAACCAATTATCGGCAGGCGCGCTTCGCGGGCTTCATGCACTGGGGGAAACTGTGACGCGGGCCTAGGCCAAGGATTAGGCCTGCGGATTGTTTAGGCTGGGCTAATTCTTGGGCCTGGCGAGCTGGACTTCCAAGGGAGCTAGGCTGGAGCGAGCTGCGGGCTGGGTTGCGGAATATGGGCTTCGCAAATTCAATTTTGGGTTTGTTCTTGTGGATTTGGGATGAGCAAAAGAAAGAAAAAAAAATAATTAAAATATATAATTCAATCGAATTTCGTACATAATTTCTTCGTTATAATTCCGATCGAGACGATTCTTTCGCCAAAACGCTCCAAATTACAAGTTTTATTTATTTAAACAAAAATATCACAAAATAAATTATTTTATCTAATTATTTATTATTTTAATATTAAAAGTCAAGTATAAAGGGTAAAAAATAATATAAAATAATGTTAATTAACGACCTATCAAATACCCCCACACTTAAACTTTGCTAGTCCCTAGCAAATACTGAATTTAAATTACGAAGTCAAAACAGGTAAACCCTTAACCATTTGTCTCAATATTTCATTATTATCATGGCATCAAAGATTTTCACTTAAAGCATTTAAACATATGGAATTCAAGAGTTAATACATTGTAACAAAATGTTTTAACAAGTAAGATAATGAGTAAATATGGTGAAATGGATCTCAACATGAATAAAACAAGCATGAATCAACTCACAAGGATATGCACTCATAAATTCACTCAATTTTGTAAGGATTTGTGTTTGCACTCAAAATATGTGAGAAAAATGCTCACATAATAGAAATGAAGTACTTTTGCAAAATCTCAAACAAACACTTCAAGATAAAAATAAAAACATACTTGCACAATTGAACCAAAACCATAAGCTTAATCAAGTGATTGACTCCACTAATCAAAATTTACCATCTTAAGGATTATAATGTCTTTACGAAGGTTGTAATAGGGCTAAATTTAGGGAAAAGTAATATATAGGACAAGTGGTGCTCAAATTCGTTCTAAGACTCAAAAGATTCCCAAAACATAACATAACTTCCAGACCTTAGTGCAATGATATCATGAATTCATCCCTTCGAACATAGGCCAAATTTCATCATGTTGGACTTCAAATTCATTCTTTGTGTTGGATTAACGAATGCAAAGGATTTAACTCAAACATTACATAATCAAACCTTATTACCTTGATAGAAACTCAATACATTTTTTTTTCTTTTCATATATCAAGGTAATAACATGTATCAATAATACAACAATATTTGAGTAAGTAAATCCACATAATACACATAAAAGTCTTTTCAACATCATCATTTTCTCTTCACACAATCTTTATGTCTTCAACCGAGTCATTGGAACAAGGGTTAAAGATGTCTATACTAAGCTCAAGTGCTTAGATAATCATGGTGATAAATGAAAGGCTTAATGTAGGCTCAACGGGGTTAAAACTAAGGGGATCACAACTTGTGCGCACAAAATAGGGAACATGGATGTTTGAATTTGTGGTGTTAACCCTAATGCCTTAATCATATCCAAAATCAGAGAGTTTATTGACTTAAAAGCTTTGAAAATCACATGGAATAAGTTCTAGTACTCTAGAGTTCATTAAAATGTATTGCAAACAGTTATGAGGCATATGTATATCAATTTAAACAAAGAACTTTATGAATCACTCATCAAAGATGTATATAAGGTTCTAAAGCTCACATAAGGTTCAAATGATTCATACTTATTTTAGCATGCTCGTTTATTGACAAATTTACATGCATTATCTACAAGTTATAACACTTAATCACAAAATATTAACAAACAAATTCAAGTTGTAGTGATCAACTTTATAGCCATAACATATTCATTTCCGTTCATTTATATCATTGACAAGTTAAAGGACAACTTAATACTCGTAAAAACAAAAAATTTAAGAAATCAATAAATTTTTTTTTTGAATAATTAATTTTTTTAAACAATTTTAATGCACAATTAAAATTGTAAACCACTCCCCCACACTTAAATTCTACATTGTCCTCAATGTAGGAAAATAAGAAGTAATTGAACATAGAATTGAAGTAAGGAAAATGATTTATGAAAATAAAACAAGAAAAACATTAAGTAAACAAAATAAAGAGAGTAAAGGGTGAAAGATAGCAAATTTGCGTTGATGACTCCTTCACATCCTAGGAATACATTGGGTTGCCTCCCCACAAGCGCTTGAAGTTTAACGTCCATCCAGCCTAGACAGAGATGCAAGTTAGTTAGTCAAAGATGCACGTTGTCAAGAATGCAAGTTAAAGATGCAAATTAGATTAAAGATGCAATGCAAGTTAGAATGAAAGAAACAAGTTAAAGTTGGCATGACAAGTAATGTAAGTTAAGATATAAACAATATTTACATGTCGGGGGAAGTCAAAGATATATATAGTTCACATAGCTTCAAAGTTTAGATGGAGACTTATACGTCCGTGCGGCCCAAATAAATATCTTGGATTAATTCAATTGTTTGGGCAAGTTCAAAGGTGATCAGGTTAGAAAGAATAAACATAAGAGGCGGGACTAATTTCGAGACATCTCAAGGCTTAAACTCCATTGATGTCCCTTTCTTAGACCCAAAACCCGTTATGAGTACCGTCTCATGTGCTAGACATCACCCTCAAAAATTTCTTACTCTAGAGGAATTAAGATAACTCAAGTGTTAACAATCACCGTAGGTGAGAGTTAACAAAAGAGTCTTCACCGATTAAAGATCAAAATCTAAATTTCGAAGTACAAGTGATCTACATATAGCCAAGACTAATGCATGAATGCACGAATTATTTACAAGTATTTTTTTTATGCACAATTTACAAATATAACATGACAAGTTACATATGAACAATTTATACAAGTATGAACAATTTATTTACAAGTATGGTTTTATTCACAAGTGATGATATTTACAAAACAATTTCACATTAACAAACTAATATATGTACATGATTTATTTAAAAATTTATATTTACACTAACACAAAGTTAAGATAAGAATTTTTTTTTTCGTTTTATTATTTTTTTTATTTTTTAATTGAAGAAAAAGAGAAACTTAAATAAATACATGAACACATAAATAAAATAAATGTAACCAAGTAATAAAAAAATTATTAACTAGTATAAACAAATATGTACAATTATGAACAAGAAAAATAAATAAATAAAAATTATGCACAAGTATGAATGAACACTATGAAATATAAAGTTATGAACAAGTATGAATAAGAAGAAAAAGTATAAACAAGTATGAACAAGTATGTACAATTATAAACAAAGTATGGACAAGTATAATAAGAGTTTGAATTTATATAAACAAATAAAAAAAAATGAACAAGCATACAAATGAAAATTAAGAACAAGTATAATAATTATGAACAAGTATGAAGAATAACAAGTAACATATATACAATATTTATTCACAAATATGAATTAGCACTAACATGAAACTAAAACTAAAGAAAGTTGGAAAGTAAATATATATATTTAATTTTTTTATTAATTAAATTTTTTTCTAAATTTAATAATTAAATAAATAAAGAAATTTTTTTTTTACAAATTTTAATTACAAAAACAAATAAAAATAAATAAAAGTAAAAATAAAGAAAAGTGAACATGTACCATATGCATTTATGAACAAGTAAAAAGAATGAACATTATGACAGGACCCACCCCCAATCCCCCGGGATTAAGGGCTAAGTCCTGCTCCCGTCTAACTTACACATGACGCGAAGGCTAACCCAGCATCCAACCTTCATGTGACACGTACGTCGGACAAGAGATTCTCGATCTGACCGTCCAAAAGCTTCCCGACTTCCTAGAGTGTACGGAAAACTACTGTGGATCTCGTGTGTGATGTCTCCGTCTCTCTCGACCAACAGCCCGCACCGCTACAACCTGGAGGGTATCAAAAACACAAAAGACTGTGAGTGGACAAAAAAAAAGTATAAGTTCAAAAACAGTTATCAGAAACCACAATTTCAATTATACCCTCCATTTAAAAACCAATGCATGCATATCAAATCCATGTCATAAAACCATTCAATATTCAGGATAAGCATCCATGTAAGAAAAACCAAACACAGTTTTCTTTTCTTAAACCCCGGGCCTCAGCCCAAAACCATCAAAGCCATATCATCTTGGCAGAGCCCAAAACATCCGAAAACCCTTATTGAAAACCAATCAAGATCGAAACTCAGTGAAATCCAAACACATTTAAAACCACATCTATCCATCAAACCTGCTGGATCTATCCGAGTCTTTAAACTTCCGAGTCTTTAAACTCAATCCAGGCCTCAATATAATCTGAGTCTTTAAACTCCCGAGTCTTTAAACTCAATAGGCCTACGGGGGAAATATCAATATCTGAGTCTTTAAACTCCCGAGTCTTTAAACTCAATTCGGGTCTTTAAACCCAATCTGGGCCCACCCCCGTCATAATCATATCCGGGTCTATAACCCAATAACCAGATCCAGCAAATCCAATCCAAAACCGTTTGAAAACCTTTTTTCGTTTCCGAATCCGAATCTGAATCCGCAATCTCATCAGGATCCCGAATCCAAACCCAGAACTCGTATCCATCATCCATTTCCAAATCCGAGTCCAAAACAGTCATTCCATAAGCTAGCATCCGGAGTAACCATTCCGAACCCAAATCCGGAATCCACTTTCAAGTCTCCAATCGAACCCCGAATCGTCATCCGGAAATCCGATTCAAAAACCTGAAATCACGTTTCTTAAAACCACTTTCTGATATGGGCTTCAAGCCCAAAAAAACTTTTTTGAAATAAATTTTAAATCATTGATAGTAAATAATATTTCAAATCCCGAAATCAAATTCTCAAAACCAGATTCAAATCACAAACTTGATCGAAATCTCGTAAAACGCGCATTTTCATAAATACCTCGAAATTCATGCAAAACCATAAACTATCAAGATCATAAATCAAATCAAAGAATCACGTATTGAAAACATATAAAAACATATATGCATGCATCATAAGTTAGAAAGTAAAGTCCACTCACAGACCATAGCGTCGTCGTCTCAATACGAGCGCACTAAAGCTTTCCCGGCTAATTCGCTATCACCGGCTTTCCCAACCTATCCAAATCCCAAAACGAGGTCACTAACTACTTCATAAAGCTTATACTAAAGCCCCGTATTTTCCCCGTATTTTTAACTATTTTTAAACGAGCCCTAAAACCTTCAGACATCCTGAAACCTATCGAGACGATGTCCGATCGACTCGAAATCAGTGCCAAAATATTCGTTACAACGAATAATTTAAAAGTCATGTTGAGACCATCCTCAAAAGACGTGCCACGCGCCCCCACGCGCCTCCCAAAGGGGCTGCACGTGGGCCTCACGCGCCAGCACCAGTCATCTTCTTCCTCGGGTAAACCGGGTCCGACCCGTTCACAATTCACGGGTTTATCCTGTCCAGTTTTGTCCGTTTTCATCCCTAATTAATTCTGTAATCTTATTTCAATGTTTCCAACAGATCTATGAGCTTAGAATAGGAAAACCAAGCTATAACATCATACCTTCAATCATTTGTTCTAGAACCGGTCCAGTTCTTCATACGGTTTTCATGGCTTTGGCCATCACAGGCCGTGGACCTGGTCCCATTTGCTTGCTAGTGACTCCAGAAACCTCATCCAAAAGGCTAAATCGATCAACACTAATCACAACTAAAACTGCCATTTTTGAAATGTAAATGAAGGTTTCATGGAACGTGTTCTTACCGTTACATTTAGGCCTCAAAAGTAGGCTCAAACTACTCCTTAACCCTCCTTTTCACTTTCTCAATCAAGGATCAAGAACTAGAAGCAAGTTTAAGGTATTCCAAGAAGCTGGTTTGTGACAAACTCTTCTCTGTCTCTGTTCTCCCTTGCAACCGACTCCACGTCCTCTTTGTTTCCTTCACTCTCACATCTGGTTCCACTTAAACGCACACACTCTCTCAGTCCTTCCTCCCTTCCCTGTCAACTAAAACCCAAAACACACACAGTAAGACTACCGGGCCTCCCCTGTTTCTGAGAACCATCAAATTCAAACGGGTTCGAATTAACTAATTGAAATCGTTGAGTTAGGCGATGGGAAGGGTCTTCTGCCTTCCAGAGAAGGACAGGTGTCCCAAACTCAGTGGACATCACTCCCTAGAGCAGCCACTTGTCCATTAGTCATTGGGCACAGATCCCAATGCAAGACAATGACCAAAATACCCTTTGAGGGAAAATTACCATAATACCCTTCGCACGTTTAGACCCGTAACTCCCTCTCCCGACCTCCGAATGACATGTGCCGCCTGTCGTAGTAACCAGGAGATCGAGACCTACCTAACGGTCCTCGAATCATGTGAAATTGACTTGTCGTTCAAAAGTCAACCATTTGCCCATATTCCAACAATTTACCAAATTGCCATTAAACTTCCGAACGTCATAACTTTCTCCTCGGATGTCGGAATCGGACGTGCCACCTGTCTATGAACTCGTGACGTCCTGAACTACGTCTCGGTCATCGATCAAAGTCCATTTGGCCGCCCAAACTAAAAGTCAACATTTTTGCCTATTTTAGGGGCAAAATCATCATTTTGCACCGTCCGTCCGGAAGCCTCCAACTAAGTACTGATTAACGTTACTAATCCGCCATTAACAACTAATCTAATCCCGATTCCCGGGACGGGTCGTTACACATTATGTACAAGTGTGAACAAGAATAATAATTATAAACAAACAAAAATGAAAGTCAATTATGAACAAGTATGTAAGAGTATAAAATGAACAAGTAAAATAAAAATAATTGAAATTTACATAAACAATTATAATATGAACAAGTATATATAACAAAAAATTATGAACATTGATGAACAAATATAATCAGAACAAGTAAAGTATGAACATTATAAACAAAAATAATAAGTACAATTATAAGAATCAAAATTATGAACAAACATAAAAATAAAAGTTATGAACAAGTATAAAAATGAATGAACAAGTAAAAAATAAAATAAAAATAAATAATATACAAGTAGATTATGAATATGTATAAAGATAAAATGAGCATGTGGAAAGATAAACATTAAGAACAAGTATAGGATGTACATGTATAGAAATTAAAATAAACAAATATAAACAAAAATAGTAAGAACAAAAATAAGATGAATAAATTAAACATAGACAATTATAAAATTATAAACAAGTATATTAAAGTTATGAAAAATTAAAATATGAACCAAAATAAAATAAAATAAAAACAAGTATAATATACACAATTTATATACATATACCAACATATTAAAAAAAATGATTTTCAATTTCCCCGGCAACGGCGCCAAAAATTGATAACGCCCAAACTACGCATTAAATTAAATACATAAATCGAGTATTATGCAATTTAAACCCTTTTTGTGTAGATGTAGTATTGATAAATAGGGATCGTTCTTAACCGGGAAAATTAGGCAACATTAATAAAATGTTAGTTAAAAAAGAATAATGAATTAAAAAATTAAATAAGTAAATAATTAAGAATTAAAGAATAAATGAATTAAAGAATAAAAAAATAAAAGAATTAATGAAATAAAGAATAAAGAATTAAATGAGGGGTTTGAAAAGATTGTAATTATAAAATAAAGAAAACAAGTAAAAACAATTAAAAACTTAATTCTACTTCTACTTTAACTTTTGTACAAGTGAACTTTCTTCAAACACATATTTTTACCAACACTCTAACATCATGCTCATATTGAACTAATCACGAAATCCTATCTTAATCATCTCAAATACATGCATACATTTTTCAATATTATAAATGCACCGAACAGCGGTCATAAACACTTAAAATACGATTCACCTTATGTTATTGTTTTTAATGTGCGTCAAACATTTAAATCTCTTCAACCCTATTCTAAGTACACCGAACAACGGTCATAAACACTTAACGTTCAATTGAAAGTTAAGCGCTAAAATATATGAAGTAAATGTAATTCAAAAAGTAAAACACATGAAGATTCTATTTACATTTACAAATGTTAGAAAGAAAATACCAACACATAAATTGAATTATAAGTAAACCGAAACAATAACAAGAATTTAAGTAAAGGGAAGAAAGTTACACTTTCGGAATCCAAGAACAGCTTGTGATTCTGAAAATGGATGGAAACAATGGATTGTTATTCATAAGGAACACCGAACAACGGCTGGAACCTTATGAAGATGCAGAATAAAACATAAGAATTTGAACTTAAATTCTAGAATTATTTCGGAATTACTCGGCCTAGGTATTTCTTAAGGAAAGTATAAAAATGTGTTTAAGAGATCTCAAAGAAAATTCACAAGAACAAAGTAAAGAAGAAATGAAATTAAGAAATAACATAAATTAAGAACAAGAATTAAAAGGAAACTAATTAATAAGAAAATCTACAAGAAGTTAAAATGGTCCCCAAAAATAAAGAACAAAAAGAAAGAAGATGAACTAAAAGAAGAGAAAAACTAGAGAGAAAATTTTAGAACCTAAACTAAAAAGAGAAATAAAATGGGACAAAATGGGTACAATTGGGGACTCCAAACAAGTGAAATGGTCTCCCTATTTATAGAGGGAGCCATAAATATTTAAAATAAAAATATAAAATAAAATAAAATAAATGAAATGATGAACAATGATGGAAAATAATGATTTTGGGCTGGAAAATGGTTGAAAACGTGCAAAAGTGGAGTAAGTTGCAGCAGGGCATGGAATCAGCAGGGAGCAGCTGAAAAGAAGAGTAAAAAATCGGTAGGTGGCTGCTGACAGAGGGCAGGTGGGTTGGTGGACTGCTGATGCAGGTGGAGCAGGTGCGTCGGTAAGCGTGCGCTGGAGGAAGAGAGGCTGAACGGCCAACGCGCATCGAAGGAAGAACGAATTATCTGCAGGCGCGCTCCGCGGGCTTCATGCGCTGGGGGAAACTGTGACGCGGGCCTGGACCAAGGATTGGGCCTGCGGATTATTTAGGCTGGGCCTATTCTTGGGCCTGGCGAGCTGGACTTCCAAGGGAGCTGGGCTGGAGCGAGCTGTGGGCTGGGCTGCGGAATATGGGCTTTGCAAATTCAATTTTGGGTTTGTTCTTGTGGATTTGGGCTGAGCAAAAAAAAGAAAAAAAATAATTAAAATATATATTTCAATCGAATTTCGTACATAATTTTTTCGTTATAATTCCGATCGAAACGATTCTTTCTCCAAAACGCTCCAAATTATAAGTTTTATTTATTTAAACAAAAATATAATAAAATAAATTATTTTATCTAATTTTTTATTATTTAATATTAAAATTCAAGTATAAAGGGTAAAAAATAATATAAAATAATGCTTAATTAACGACCTATCATTAGGCCGTCCTGTAGGCCCAAAGTGCATCCTCCAATCCCTGGCTCCAATCCTTGCGACTAGGTTCCACGGTTCTCTCTAAAATCTTTTTGATCTCCCTATTGTTGACTTCGGCCATTCCACTCGTTTGAGGATGATATAGTGTAGAGACTCTATGAGTGACGCCGTATCGCTTCATTAAGGCTTCAATGGTCTTGTTGCAGAAGTGACTTCCACCATCACTTATCAGGACCCGAGGGATCCCAAACTTGGAAAGAATGTTAGTTATGAGGAAATCTGCAACAATTTTAGAGTCATTAGTCCTGGTGGCTTTAGCTTCCACCCATTTCGAGACATAATCAATAGCAAGTAAGATATAGAGATAGCTATTAGATTGAGGAAATGGACCCATAAAATCAATACCCCAAACATCAAATATTTCTACAGTTAAAACATAATGTGACAGGACCCATCCCAATCCCACTGGGACCACCCGGTGACGTGCCCCGCTCCCGTCTGACAATGACTCCAAACATACCAAAATTACCCTTAAATAAAAACTGAATACTCAAATAGATAGATAACGTACAACAACAGTGTTTAAAGCGATACTGTCAGACAAGGGATAGTAAAAAAACAACACATGAGCACAATAGTCATAGTACATTATTTGGTGCTCGACCTACCCACAAGTGGGTGTACAGGTGCACAGCTAAGCAAACTAAACCTCTGCCGCCTCCTCCGGGTCCTCCTCCTTTATTTCCGTGTCAAGGTCTGGAGGGGTCAGTAAAACAAGAGTGAGTGGGCCAAAAATAACAGTTTATAAATCAATTTAGTAATAATATAAAGCATAAGGTTTTACCCCTCCGTTTTCCAAATCTTGCATGCAGTGAAAACATAATGTTATAATGAAATCATAACCATAAAATCATAATAGTAATCGAAAGGAGAAACTAACATATCAGTGCACTGTAAAACCCAACCCAAATGATGTCACGGTTCTAAGGCTACGCGTTGCCACTCAGGGTCTCACACCCGAGACTCTCTAGGTACATCAGCTCCCGGTGTAACGACCCGTCCCGAATTCCGGGATTAGTTTAGTGACTAATCTTGATTAGTGAAGTTGAACGGTGGTTAGTAGGGCGGAATCGGACAAAAGGTGCAAAATGACCGTTTTGCCCCTAGTCGTGGGCAAAATGTTGACTTTTTGTTCGGGCGGTCAAATGGACTTTGACCGATGACCGTGACGTAGTTCGGGACGTCACGAGTTCATAGACAGGTGGCACGTTCGATTCTGACATTCGTAGAGAAAGTTATGGTGTTCAGAAGTTGAGGGGTATTTTGGTAATTTGGCTTATTAGGGGCCAAATGTTGACTTTTGATCGGGAGGTCCGATGGGCGAGGGCCAAGGACCTTTACGTAGGTATCGTCGATACGAATCCAACGACAGGCGGCATGCCGAAATCGGAGATCCGACGACGACGTTATGGTCAAGGAAACGAACTAACGAACCGAGGCCGGGATTAAAATAATAATATAATAATGAATAGTGACCGTTGACCCTACACACCTGGATGAGTGACAAGTGTCACTCATCCCTTGAAACCAGATCCCATGTTTTGGGGTAGACATCATTATGATGTTTATTATATTTAATTAATTATTAAACCCTTTATTTTCCATTTATTTCTCTTCTGTCCTTACCCGTGTGCAAGCAAAACGCAGAGATGGGGGGGAGTTCGAATTCGTCCACCATTTCCTTCCATTTCTGAACCAGAGTGTGAGGAATTGAGAGAGTATTGAGATTAACTTGGCTAGGAAACACGAGAGGCAGAGATGAAGCTGAGAATCGAAAATTTGGTTTTGGGAGGGAAATTCAAATTGGAAGAATTGGGCTGTGATGATCGAATTGGAGGTTACAAACATCTTCCTGGGGTTGTGACGAGTCGATCCACATCAAAAACGAGAAGGATTGGTGCCGTTTTGGCTCTGATTGAGCTTGGTGACAGAGGAAGAAATCGAGGCTGAGTCGTGGAGTTTGGGGCTGTGATGGACTCAATTGTTGTGGGGAAATGATTTCTCATGATCCCACGATGCTTCTGGGTTCATCAATTGAAGGAAACCGATCGAGATCGATGGAACTCCATTGTTGAACAGTGACGGTGCTCGAGCTTGAGTCGTGACGATTGAGCACAGGTTTGATGCAATTGATGTGGGGGAATTGTTCCTCAGGGTCCGTTGATGCTTCTGGAATCATCAATTGGATGAAACCTGCATCAATTGAGGGAGTTCCATGATTGCACAGTAACCGGGTGTTCTTCGTGGATCATCATCGAATCGTGGGAATCTGGGTAAGGATTTGTGTAATTGAGTTTACAGACTTGTAATTGGACTTAAAACGAAACTAATGGAATGATCAATTGAAGGAATTAGGATCGAATCGACAGGATTGGAACCGGGTTGTGTCGCGGGTGAATTGGACCCATTTACCAGACAAACGGGTTGACCTGGTGACACTGTAGCAGGCGCGTGGGGTTCACGCGCAGCCACTCACGGCGGCGCGTGACGGCGCGTGGGCACGAATCTCGAGGTGAGGTCAACATGACTTCTGTCCTATTTAATGTAACGGACATTTTGGAATTGGTTTCGTGTCGATCGGACACCGTCTCGATATTGTTCGGGATGTCCAAAGGTTTTAAATTAAGTTTAAAAATAAGTAAAAATTCGGGAAAATTACGGGACTTTGATAGGATGTTAATGTTGAGGTTAGTGACCCTCTAATGTGACTTGGACAGGATTGGGAGTCCCGGTGATTGTGGTGTGGCCCGGGAGGGCCGGTGGCACGCATATCGAGGCACACGGTTAAAACGGTCTGTGAGTGGACTTTGGTTTTATAAATCCTATGCATGCTTAAATGTGTTATATGGTTTATATACATGATTTCTATGATGGTATTTGTGAGTATTGATTTTGGGTATGTTGCACGTATTTCGAGGTGTTTTCCGTATTTCACGTGTATCGGGATTAACGGTTTATTTGTGGTTTTGCGTGCTTGTGGTTAAATAAATAATATGATAAAATGGTTTTTATATTGGAAAGATGAATTCGGGCTTGAGGCCCACTTGTTTCGGAAATCTCGGACTTGGAGTCCATTTGAGTACGTAATCGGGCTGCGGGCCCAGTTGGTTTATAAATCAGGCCGTAGGCCCAGGGGTTCATAAAGTCGGGCATGGGGCCCAGTTGGATTAAAATGATGATTTCGGGTCAGGGGCCCTATATTTAATAAATGTGGTTTCGGGTCAGGGACCCTAAATGGAAATGTGTTGTTTTATGGAAAATTCGGGCAGGGCCCATTGTGATGTTGTGAAATGAATTAATAAAAACTGTTTTCCATATACCATCTGTATACATGGATATATGATGGTCTCCTCCAGATGTCTGGGACACTGGGGAAGTCACGGTGCATTGCCTGTGAAGGGTCACCATACGGAGCAGCCGGACCGTATGATGACTCAGGAGCAGGATTGCTATGATTGACGTCTGGGACGTCAGACATCAGGGATGTCAGATATATGGACCCGGAGAGACCCCGGGCAGCACGCGTAGCTTATGAAACCGTGAGACATGACGTCAGGGACGTCTAGCATCAGGGATGCTGGTGATGGTAATGGTAAAATACGAATTAATGAAATGGCTTTCCGGGTGGATTTATGATTGTGTGATTTTAATTAATTGATGTTCATCTATGGTCGTGGGTGGTGACCCACATGGTTTTAATCTGTATGGTGGTGGTATTCCACAATTTTGGGCTGAGTTCCCACACTTGGTTTTTGGTTAACGGTTTTTGGGCTAAGGCCCTAATGGCTCGGTTGAGCAAACGTTTTGGTTACTGGTTTTCGTGGCATGCATACGTTTTTATTGGAGGGCATAAATGTCTTATAAATGTATTTGATAAACTTACTAGTTTTTGTCCACTCACAGCTTTTGGTTTTAATGCCCTTCAGGTTGATCACGGACGCGGTTGCAGCAGAGACTGGGACATTGCACACCTCCTCCATCGATCCTTGCGCACTCTGGATGCCCTGTTTGGGCAGTGGCTCTTGGTCATCCTTTGTCTGACACCCCTTGTTGGACGGGAGCAGGGCACATTCCATGGTGATCCCGGGGGGGATTGGGATGGGTCCTGTCAACTTGGTATCAGAGCACGGTTGCTCTATTTGTGCGCGCAGGTCGAGGGTGTGATGTCCCATTGGGCTGCAATTCGTTATCAACCTGATAGATATGGGTTTGGATAGTGGATGGAGTGCGATTGGCCCGATACGCCGTGCGTTAATGTGATTCGACCCAAGTGGGGTTGATTGTGGTGAACTGGTATAGTGGGAACGTCGGTTCGGTCATGTGATCTTAAATTGTTGTGCTGCTAGGTGCAACCAGGTTCGGGGAACCTCATTTGAGTAATGGTTTAAAAATGTGAACCCTAGTGGTGGTTGTTGGTGTGAGAGATGTTGGTTCATCGGAGTTGGCCGATGACCTAGTGGTGGAACCCACGTTGATGGGATGGTAGGATTGGATCTGACGTCTATTCGATGTCTAGACCGCGGGGTCGGTCAGGTTGTGGATTTTAGATTACGGAGAGCTGTTTGGTTCGGTTGAACCATAGGGTGTGATTGTGACTAGTGGATGAGAACTTGTGCCACGACGAGTGGCTGAGGTCATGGATGACCATGTGGATGGCTCTGGTGAGTTTAGGCAGAACTATGGGATTCGATTTACGGATACGGTTCTGAGATAAATTATGGAATCCCGTGTTGGATCGGGTATTGGTGTGATGTGTGGATGCGGATCTCGATAGCAATGACAGTTAGTCGGAAGTCATATGGAGATGACTGGCTATCGAGGGTAATCAGTGTGGTTATAATACTTGGGGATCAGGGGACGTTCGGGGAACGTTCATTTTCCTGATGTGGATTGTCAGAGTGGTGGTACCCATAGTCGTGAGGTACGGGATCATCGTTCGGTATGAACGGAGATCCAGGATTGTCGTATTTGCACACGGTGTGCAAGTATGGATGTTTGCGGGTTGGTACTTTTGTGCTGATGCTAGTATGGATGCCTGTGTGCTGATATTAGTGTTGTTGATAGTGTGTTGGTGCTGGTACTAGCGCTGGTGCTAGTGTCGGTAATGGTGTTGACGATGAGCCACAAATTGGGGTGTGACTCCGTCATGATGAACATATGTTCGGTCTTTGAGATTCGGTAGTGGTTGAGTGATGGACTGGATGGGATCCAGTTAAGATTGTGCTGTGTTGGGATAAGTTCCAATAGTGGTGAGATAACCAGTAAGGAGTGGATTAAAAAGGGTATACTTGAGACTTGAGTAATCTTGGGATGACGTCCCCTACGTCATGATAATTGGTGGATTTGGGGGAGTTGTTGGCAACTCCAAAATTGGTGCGATTTTATGTTTTTAAATATCCCTAAAATGTACATGGAAATGATTAAAATTGGAAAAGACGAGGAAAAACCATTAGTGGTATAAAGGTAGGAATTTGTAATTGAGAACTTGGGAAACCGAGTGCTGAACCTGTAAAGGTCGGGATGTGCGAACGGAACAATAACGGATTGATTGTGGACACGAGGTTGTCTAAGTGAATTGAGGAGGTAGGAAGTCTAGTGGTTAGACTTGACGTCTTGTTGGGAGCATGTCTGTTTCCAACATGATTGGAACCTTAGTGTCGAGGAGAGTGGTGATTAGGGAACGAGAGTGGTGCTTGTTTTTGGTGATAGGTATTCTGAAGTCCTTGGGGTCGACATATCGTTTTCTGCCCTGGCAGACATTGACTGTAGTTACCAGTACGTTGAGCGTGTATTGGTTGGTGAGTCGTGTGTGTTGTGGGGTCGTTAAGGGGAGTTGTGTATTCAAAGTTAGGTAAACGAGATTTCTCATTTTCTGCTTGGTGGCAGACGATGTGGTGTAACATGGCGTGGTGGGTGCAGTGAGTTTTGTTGCATCCACGTAGGATGAGTATTGGTGTCATTATTTTGGATCATCCTTGGTTTTCCTAGGTGGGATGACAAGGATCGATACGAACTTGGGTGTGTGAGTCGTAATGACGGGATTGAACTTCTTTTCGAAGTGGGGCCCGTATGGTATTCTACTCGGGTAAGTAGGTTTTCAAGGTAGTTGAATTTTGTCAACCTTAGACGTGTGGAGGTTGGATTGGCTTCCCTATGAAGTCAATCAAGTGTATTGAACGGGTAACCGATAGGTTTGGTTTTGATGTGTCTTGGTAAATGTGAACGAGATTTCGGGATTTGGAATCGAATTTCTGGGTGACGATTCAGGATTCGATTTTGGAACTTGAAGGTATATTTCCGGATTTGGGTACGGGATGATTATTCCAAATGCTAGCTTACGGAATAATGATTTCGGATTTGGATTTGGAAATAAATTAAAATGTGATGTCTGGGCTTGGATTCGGGATTTCTTACGAGATTGCGGATTCTGATTCGGAATTGGAACTAGATGTTGGGTGGAGTTTCGATTTGTCTCATGCTGGATTGGGCAAACGTACTCCATTATTGGAACGTGTTCGGCTATAACCTAGGTGGTTGTAGTCTGGTTATTAGGTAGATGTGTGTACTTCGTACATGGTTCGAGGTACAATACCTTGTAGACTTGTGATGTCTAGTTACGTTATACGGGATATACCCGAGGTGTGTCGGTGAACGTGTTGGTAGTCGGATTGGTTCTGATACCATGGGATTGGTTGTGGACCGGACATTACTATGCAATGGGTCATGGTGATTCCGATGTGTTTAATTACACACAGGTTGTGTGAAAGGCCGGTAAATGTTGACTAAGTCAAGTACGTTGGTGGCATGTGTAGCCACGAGTGAGTCTAGTGTAAGTTTTCGACTGACAACAGCTGTGTGGTGACAGATTGTCAGGATGTGTCAACATAGATTGTTGAGTGGGGTCAGCTGACTCCTAGTGGGAGTGGGAAAGGAACCGTCGAGTCGTTGCGTCAACGAGAGGGTTGATTTGACAAGTGGTGTCAAATTCGAAACAAGTAGTTTCAGTCATTCGACGGGGTCGAATGTAATCGTTGCATTTTGAGTACTAGTGGTACGTTTGGGTGTAGACAAGTTTTGTCTAAGTAGTTGGTGTACGGGTGTACACATGTTGCGTGGTCGATTCCACTTTCCACGGGGTGTTTGTGGAATCAGGGTAATCGTGTTTCGAGAGCGAAACTAATTAAGGAGGGAAGTACGTTGAGATTAGATCGGCTGGAATTTCGAGGACGAAATTTATTAAGGAGGGAAAATTGTAACGACCCGTCCCGAATTCCGGGATTAGTTTAGTGACTAATCTTGATTAGTGAAGTTGAACGGTGGTTAGTAGGGCGGAATCGGACAAAAGGTGCAAAATGACCGTTTTGCCCCTAGTCGTGGGCAAAATGTTGACTTTTTGTTCGGGCGGTCAAATGGACTTTGACCGATGACCGTGACGTAGTTCGGGACGTCACGAGTTCATAGACAGGTGGCACGTTCGATTCCGACATTCGTAGAGAAAGTTATGGTGTTCAGAAGTTGAGGGGTATTTTGGTAATTTGGCTTATTAGGGGCCAAATGTTGACTTTTGATCGGGAGGTCCGATGGGCGAGGGCCAAGGACCTTTACGTAGGTATCGTCGATACGAATCCAACGACAGGCGGCATGCCGAAATCGGAGATCCGACGACGACGTTATGGTCAAGGAAACGAACTAACGAACCGAGGCCGGGATTAAAATAATAATATAATAATGAATAGTGACCGTTGACCCTACACACCTGGATGAGTGACAAGTGTCACTCATCCCTTGAAACCAGATCCCATGTTTTGGGGTAGACATCATTATGATGTTTATTATATTTAATTAATTATTAAACCCTTTATTTTCCATTTATTTCTCTTCTGTCCTTACCCGTGTGCAAGCAAAACGCAGAGATGGGGGGGAGTTCGAATTCGTCCACCATTTCCTTCCATTTCTGAACCAGAGTGTGAGGAATTGAGAGAGTATTGAGATTAACTTGGCTGGGAAACACGAGAGGCAGAGATGAAGCTGAGAATCGAAAATTTGGTTTTGGGAGGGAAATTCAAATTGGAAGAATTGGGCTGTGATGATCGAATTGGAGGTTACAAACATCTTCCTGGGGTTGTGACGAGTCGATCCACATCAAAAACGAGAAGGATTGGTGCCGTTTTGGCTCTGATCGAGCTTGGTGACAGAGGAAGAAATCGAGGCTGAGTCGTGGAGTTTGGGGCTGTGATGGACTCAATTGTTGTGGGGAAATGATTTCTCATGATCCCACGATGCTTCTGGGTTCATCAATTGAAGGAAACCGATCGAGATCGATGGAACTCCATTGTTGAACAGTGACGGTGCTCGAGCTTGAGTCGTGACGATTGAGCACAGGTTTGATGCAATTGATGTGGGGGAATTGTTCCTCAGGGTCCGTTGATGCTTCTGGAATCATCAATTGGATGAAACCTGCATCAATTGAGGGAGTTCCATGATTGCACAGTAACCGGGTGTTCTTCGTGGATCATCATCGAATCGTGGGAATCTGGGTAAGGATTTGTGTAATTGAGTTTACAGACTTGTAATTGGACTTAAAACGAAACTAATGGAATGATCAATTGAAGGAATTAGGATCGAATCGACAGGATTGGAACCGGGTTGTGTCGCGGGTGAATTGGACCCATTTACCAGACAAACGGGTTGACCTGGTGACACTGTAGCAGGCGCGTGGGGTTCACGCGCAGCCACTCACGGCGGCGCGTGACGGCGCGTGGGCACGAATCTCGAGGTGAGGTCAACATGACTTCTGTCCTATTTAATGTAACGGACATTTTGGAATTGGTTTCGTGTCGATCGGACACCGTCTCGATATTGTTCGGGATGTCCAAAGGTTTTAAATTAAGTTTAAAAATAAGTAAAAATTCGGGAAAATTACGGGACTTTGATAGGATGTTAATGTTGAGGTTAGTGACCCTCTAATGTGACTTGGACAGGATTGGGAGTCCCGGTGATAGTGGTGTGGCCCGGGAGGGCCGGTGGCACGCATATCGAGGCACACGGTTAAAACGGTCTGTGAGTGGACTTTGGTTTTATAAATCCTATGCATGCTTAAATGTGTTATATGGTTTATATACATGATTTCTATGATGGTATTTGTGAGTATTGATTTTGGGTATGTTGCACGTATTTCGAGGTGTTTTCCGTATTTCACGTGTATCGGGATTAACGGTTTATTTGTGGTTTTGCGTGCTTGTGGTTAAATAAATAATATGATAAAATGGTTTTTATATTGGAAAGATGAATTCGGGCTTGAGGCCCACTTGTTTCGGAAATCTCGGACTTGGAGTCCATTTGAGTACGTAATCGGGCTGCGGGCCCAGTTGGTTTATAAATCAGGCCGTAGGCCCAGGGGTTCATAAAGTCGGGCATGGGGCCCAGTTGGATTAAAATGATGATTTCGGGTCAGGGGCCCTATATTTAATAAATGTGGTTTCGGGTCAGGGACCCTAAATGGAAATGTGTTGTTTTATGGAAAATTCGGGCAGGGCCCATTGTGATGTTGTGAAATGAATTAATAAAAACTGTTTTCCATATACCATCTGTATACATGGATATATGATGGTCTCCTCCAGATGTCTGGGACACTGGGGAAGTCACGGTGCATTGCCTGTGAAGGGTCACCATACGGAGCAGCCGGACCGTATGATGACTCAGGAGCAGGATTGCTATGATTGACGTCTGGGACGTCAGACATCAGGGATGTCAGATATATGGACCCGGAGAGACCCCGGGCAGCACGCGTAGCTTATGAAACCGTGAGACATGACGTCAGGGACGTCTAGCATCAGGGATGCTGGTGATGGTAATGGTAAAATACGAATTAATGAAATGGCTTTCCGGGTGGATTTATGATTGTGTGATTTTAATGAATTGATGTTCATCTATGGTCGTGGGTGGTGACCCACATGGTTTTAATCTGTATGGTGGTGGTATTCCACAATTTTGGGCTGAGTTCCCACACTTGGTTTTTGGTTAACGGTTTTTGGGCTAAGGCCCTAATGGCTCGGTTGAGCAAACGTTTTGGTTACTGGTTTTCGTGGCATGCATACGTTTTTATTGGAGGGCATAAATGTCTTATAAATGTATTTGATAAACTTACTAGTTTTTGTCCACTCACAGCTTTTGGTTTTAATGCCCTTCAGGTTGATCACGGACGCGGTTGCAGCAGAGACTGGGACATTGCACACCTCCTCCATCGATCCTTGCGCACTCTGGATGCCCTGTTTGGGCAGTGGCTCTTGGTCATCCTTTGTCTGACACCCCTTGTTGGACGGGAGCAGGGCACATTCCATGGTGATCCCGGGGGGGATTGGGATGGGTCCTGTCAACTTGGTATCAGAGCACGGTTGCTCTATTTGTGCGCGCAGGTCGAGGGTGTGATGTCCCATTGGGCTGCAATTCGTTATCAACCTGATAGATATGGGTTTGGATAGTGGATGGAGTGCGATTGGCCCGATACGCCGTGCGTTAATGTGATTCGACCCAAGTGGGGTTGATTGTGGTGAACTGGTATAGTGGGAACGTCGGTTCGGTCATGTGATCTTAAATTGTTGTGCTGCTAGGTGCAACCAGGTTCGGGGAACCTCATTTGAGTAATGGTTTAAAAATGTGAACCCTAGTGGTGGTTGTTGGTGTGAGAGATGTTGGTTCATCGGAGTTGGCCGATGACCTAGTGGTGGAACCCACGTTGATGGGATGGTAGGATTGGATCTGACGTCTATTCGATGTCTAGACCGCGGGGTCGGTCAGGTTGTGGATTTTAGATTACGGAGAGCTGTTTGGTTCGGTTGAACCATAGGGTGTGATTGTGACTAGTGGATGAGAACTTGTGCCACGACGAGTGGCTGAGGTCATGGATGACCATGTGGATGGCTCTGGTGAGTTTAGGCAGAACTATGGGATTCGATTTACGGATACGGTTCTGAGATAAATTATGGAATCCCGTGTTGGATCGGGTATTGGTGTGATGTGTGGATGCGGATCTCGATAGCAATGACAGTTAGTCGGAAGTCATATGGAGATGACTGGCTATCGAGGGTAATCAGTGTGGTTATAATACTTGGGGATCAGGGGACGTTCGGGGAACGTTCATTTTCCTGATGTGGATTGTCAGAGTGGTGGTACCCATAGTCGTGAGGTACGGGATCATCGTTCGGTATGAACGGAGATCCAGGATTGTCGTATTTGCACACGGTGTGCAAGTATGGATGTTTGCGGGTTGGTACTTTTGTGCTGATGCTAGTATGGATGCCTGTGTGCTGATATTAGTGTTGTTGATAGTGTGTTGGTGCTGGTACTAGCGCTGGTGCTAGTGTCGGTAATGGTGTTGACGATGAGCCACAAATTGGGGTGTGACTCCGTCATGATGAACATATGTTCGGTCTTTGAGATTCGGTAGTGGTTGAGTGATGGACTGGATGGGATCCAGTTAAGATTGTGCTGTGTTGGGATAAGTTCCAATAGTGGTGAGATAACCAGTAAGGAGTGGATTAAAAAGGGTATACTTGAGACTTGAGTAATCTTGGGATGACGTCCCCTACGTCATGATAATTGGTGGATTTGGGGGAGTTGTTGGCAACTCCAAAATTGGTGCGATTTTATGTTTTTAAATATCCCTAAAATGTACATGGAAATGATTAAAATTGGAAAAGACGAGGAAAAACCATTAGTGGTATAAAGGTAGGAATTTGTAATTGAGAACTTGGGAAACCGAGTGCTGAACCTGTAAAGGTCGGGATGTGCGAACGGAACAATAACGGATTGATTGTGGACACGAGGTTGTCTAAGTGAATTGAGGAGGTAGGAAGTCTAGTGGTTAGACTTGACGTCTTGTTGGGAGCATGTCTGTTTCCAACATGATTGGAACCTTAGTGTCGAGGAGAGTGGTGATTAGGGAACGAGAGTGGTGCTTGTTTTTGGTGATAGGTATTCTGAAGTCCTTGGGGTCGACATATCGT
Organism: Prinsepia uniflora; assembly: GCA_032719365.1. NCBI lineage: Eukaryota > Viridiplantae > Streptophyta > Magnoliopsida > Rosales > Rosaceae > Prinsepia > Prinsepia uniflora. Next base: position 62,861,277 of record CM064871.1, on the reverse strand, counting down.
TTTCTGCCCTGGCAGACATTGACTGTAGTTACCAGTACGTTGAGCGTGTATTGGTTGGTGAGTCGTGTGTGTTGTGGGGTCGTTAAGGGGAGTTGTGTATTCAAAGTTAGGTAAACGAGATTTCTCATTTTCTGCTTGGTGGCAGACGATGTGGTGTAACATGGCGTGGTGGGTGCAGTGAGTTTTGTTGCATCCACGTAGGATGAGTATTGGTGTCATTATTTTGGATCATCCTTGGTTTTCCTAGGTGGGATGACAAGGATCGATACGAACTTGGGTGTGTGAGTCGTAATGACGGGATTGAACTTCTTTTCGAAGTGGGGCCCGTATGGTATTCTACTCGGGTAAGTAGGTTTTCAAGGTAGTTGAATTTTGTCAACCTTAGACGTGTGGAGGTTGGATTGGCTTCCCTATGAAGTCAATCAAGTGTATTGAACGGGTAACCGATAGGTTTGGTTTTGATGTGTCTTGGTAAATGTGAACGAGATTTCGGGATTTGGAATCGAATTTCTGGGTGACGATTCAGGATTCGATTTTGGAACTTGAAGGTATATTTCCGGATTTGGGTACGGGATGATTATTCCAAATGCTAGCTTACGGAATAATGATTTCGGATTTGGATTTGGAAATAAATTAAAATGTGATGTCTGGGCTTGGATTCGGGATTTCTTACGAGATTGCGGATTCTGATTCGGAATTGGAACTAGATGTTGGGTGGAGTTTCGATTTGTCTCATGCTGGATTGGGCAAACGTACTCCATTATTGGAACGTGTTCGGCTATAACCTAGGTGGTTGTAGTCTGGTTATTAGGTAGATGTGTGTACTTCGTACATGGTTCGAGGTACAATACCTTGTAGACTTGTGATGTCTAGTTACGTTATACGGGATATACCCGAGGTGTGTCGGTGAACGTGTTGGTAGTCGGATTGGTTCTGATACCATGGGATTGGTTGTGGACCGGACATTACTATGCAATGGGTCATGGTGATTCCGATGTGTTTAATTACACACAGGTTGTGTGAAAGGCCGGTAAATGTTGACTAAGTCAAGTACGTTGGTGGCATGTGTAGCCACGAGTGAGTCTAGTGTAAGTTTTCGACTGACAACAGCTGTGTGGTGACAGATTGTCAGGATGTGTCAACATAGATTGTTGAGTGGGGTCAGCTGACTCCTAGTGGGAGTGGGAAAGGAACCGTCGAGTCGTTGCGTCAACGAGAGGGTTGATTTGACAAGTGGTGTCAAATTCGAAACAAGTAGTTTCAGTCATTCGACGGGGTCGAATGTAATCGTTGCATTTTGAGTACTAGTGGTACGTTTGGGTGTAGACAAGTTTTGTCTAAGTAGTTGGTGTACGGGTGTACACATGTTGCGTGGTCGATTCCACTTTCCACGGGGTGTTTGTGGAATCAGGGTAATCGTGTTTCGAGAGCGAAACTAATTAAGGAGGGAAGTACGTTGAGATTAGATCGGCTGGAATTTCGAGGACGAAATTTATTAAGGAGGGAAGATTGTAACGACCCGTCCCGAATTCCGGGATTAGTTTAGTGACTAATCTTGATTAGTGAAGTTGAACGGTGGTTAGTAGGGCGGAATCGGACAAAAGGTGCAAAATGACCGTTTTGCCCCTAGTCGTGGGCAAAATGTTGACTTTTTGTTCGGGCGGTCAAATGGACTTTGACCGATGACCGTGACGTAGTTCGGGACGTCACGAGTTCATAGACAGGTGGCACGTTCGATTCCGACATTCGTAGAGAAAGTTATGGTGTTCAGAAGTTGAGGGGTATTTTGGTAATTTGGCTTATTAGGGGCCAAATGTTGACTTTTGATCGGGAGGTCCGATGGGCGAGGGCCAAGGACCTTTACGTAGGTATCGTCGATACGAATCCAACGACAGGCGGCATGCCGAAATCGGAGATCCGACGACGACGTTATGGTCAAGGAAACGAACTAACGAACCGAGGCCGGGATTAAAATAATAATATAATAATGAATAGTGACCGTTGACCCTACACACCTGGATGAGTGACAAGTGTCACTCATCCCTTGAAACCAGATCCCATGTTTTGGGGTAGACATCATTATGATGTTTATTATATTTAATTAATTATTAAACCCTTTATTTTCCATTTATTTCTCTTCTGTCCTTACCCGTGTGCAAGCAAAACGCAGAGATGGGGGGGAGTTCGAATTCGTCCACCATTTCCTTCCATTTCTGAACCAGAGTGTGAGGAATTGAGAGAGTATTGAGATTAACTTGGCTGGGAAACACGAGAGGCAGAGATGAAGCTGAGAATCGAAAATTTGGTTTTGGGAGGGAAATTCAAATTGGAAGAATTGGGCTGTGATGATCGAATTGGAGGTTACAAACATCTTCCTGGGGTTGTGACGAGTCGATCCACATCAAAAACGAGAAGGATTGGTGCCGTTTTGGCTCTGATCGAGCTTGGTGACAGAGGAAGAAATCGAGGCTGAGTCGTGGAGTTTGGGGCTGTGATGGACTCAATTGTTGTGGGGAAATGATTTCTCATGATCCCACGATGCTTCTGGGTTCATCAATTGAAGGAAACCGATCGAGATCGATGGAACTCCATTGTTGAACAGTGACGGTGCTCGAGCTTGAGTCGTGACGATTGAGCACAGGTTTGATGCAATTGATGTGGGGGAATTGTTCCTCAGGGTCCGTTGATGCTTCTGGAATCATCAATTGGATGAAACCTGCATCAATTGAGGGAGTTCCATGATTGCACAGTAACCGGGTGTTCTTCGTGGATCATCATCGAATCGTGGGAATCTGGGTAAGGATTTGTGTAATTGAGTTTACAGACTTGTAATTGGACTTAAAACGAAACTAATGGAATGATCAATTGAAGGAATTAGGATCGAATCGACAGGATTGGAACCGGGTTGTGTCGCGGGTGAATTGGACCCATTTACCAGACAAACGGGTTGACCTGGTGACACTGTAGCAGGCGCGTGGGGTTCACGCGCAGCCACTCACGGCGGCGCGTGACGGCGCGTGGGCACGAATCTCGAGGTGAGGTCAACATGACTTCTGTCCTATTTAATGTAACGGACATTTTGGAATTGGTTTCGTGTCGATCGGACACCGTCTCGATATTGTTCGGGATGTCCAAAGGTTTTAAATTAAGTTTAAAAATAAGTAAAAATTCGGGAAAATTACGGGACTTTGATAGGATGTTAATGTTGAGGTTAGTGACCCTCTAATGTGACTTGGACAGGATTGGGAGTCCCGGTGATTGTGGTGTGGCCCGGGAGGGCCGGTGGCACGCATATCGAGGCACACGGTTAAAACGGTCTGTGAGTGGACTTTGGTTTTATAAATCCTATGCATGCTTAAATGTGTTATATGGTTTATATACATGATTTCTATGATGGTATTTGTGAGTATTGATTTTGGGTATGTTGCACGTATTTCGAGGTGTTTTCCGTATTTCACGTGTATCGGGATTAACGGTTTATTTGTGGTTTTGCGTGCTTGTGGTTAAATAAATAATATGATAAAATGGTTTTTATATTGGAAAGATGAATTCGGGCTTGAGGCCCACTTGTTTCGGAAATCTCGGACTTGGAGTCCATTTGAGTACGTAATCGGGCTGCGGGCCCAGTTGGTTTATAAATCAGGCCGTAGGCCCAGGGGTTCATAAAGTCGGGCATGGGGCCCAGTTGGATTAAAATGATGATTTCGGGTCAGGGGCCCTATATTTAATAAATGTGGTTTCGGGTCAGGGACCCTAAATGGAAATGTGTTGTTTTATGGAAAATTCGGGCAGGGCCCATTGTGATGTTGTGAAATGAATTAATAAAAACTGTTTTCCATATACCATCTGTATACATGGATATATGATGGTCTCCTCCAGATGTCTGGGACACTGGGGAAGTCACGGTGCATTGCCTGTGAAGGGTCACCATACGGAGCAGCCGGACCGTATGATGACTCAGGAGCAGGATTGCTATGATTGACGTCTGGGACGTCAGACATCAGGGATGTCAGATATATGGACCCGGAGAGACCCCGGGCAGCACGCGTAGCTTATGAAACCGTGAGACATGACGTCAGGGACGTCTAGCATCAGGGATGCTGGTGATGGTAATGGTAAAATACGAATTAATGAAATGGCTTTCCGGGTGGATTTATGATTGTGTGATTTTAATGAATTGATGTTCATCTATGGTCGTGGGTGGTGACCCACATGGTTTTAATCTGTATGGTGGTGGTATTCCACAATTTTGGGCTGAGTTCCCACACTTGGTTTTTGGTTAACGGTTTTTGGGCTAAGGCCCTAATGGCTCGGTTGAGCAAACGTTTTGGTTACTGGTTTTCGTGGCATGCATACGTTTTTATTGGAGGGCATAAATGTCTTATAAATGTATTTGATAAACTTACTAGTTTTTGTCCACTCACAGCTTTTGGTTTTAATGCCCTTCAGGTTGATCACGGACGCGGTTGCAGCAGAGACTGGGACATTGCACACCTCCTCCATCGATCCTTGCGCACTCTGGATGCCCTGTTTGGGCAGTGGCTCTTGGTCATCCTTTGTCTGACACCCCTTGTTGGACGGGAGCAGGGCACATTCCATGGTGATCCCGGGGGGGATTGGGATGGGTCCTGTCAACTTGGTATCAGAGCACGGTTGCTCTATTTGTGCGCGCAGGTCGAGGGTGTGATGTCCCATTGGGCTGCAATTCGTTATCAACCTGATAGATATGGGTTTGGATAGTGGATGGAGTGCGATTGGCCCGATACGCCGTGCGTTAATGTGATTCGACCCAAGTGGGGTTGATTGTGGTGAACTGGTATAGTGGGAACGTCGGTTCGGTCATGTGATCTTAAATTGTTGTGCTGCTAGGTGCAACCAGGTTCGGGGAACCTCATTTGAGTAATGGTTTAAAAATGTGAACCCTAGTGGTGGTTGTTGGTGTGAGAGATGTTGGTTCATCGGAGTTGGCCGATGACCTAGTGGTGGAACCCACGTTGATGGGATGGTAGGATTGGATCTGACGTCTATTCGATGTCTAGACCGCGGGGTCGGTCAGGTTGTGGATTTTAGATTACGGAGAGCTGTTTGGTTCGGTTGAACCATAGGGTGTGATTGTGACTAGTGGATGAGAACTTGTGCCACGACGAGTGGCTGAGGTCATGGATGACCATGTGGATGGCTCTGGTGAGTTTAGGCAGAACTATGGGATTCGATTTACGGATACGGTTCTGAGATAAATTATGGAATCCCGTGTTGGATCGGGTATTGGTGTGATGTGTGGATGCGGATCTCGATAGCAATGACAGTTAGTCGGAAGTCATATGGAGATGACTGGCTATCGAGGGTAATCAGTGTGGTTATAATACTTGGGGATCAGGGGACGTTCGGGGAACGTTCATTTTCCTGATGTGGATTGTCAGAGTGGTGGTACCCATAGTCGTGAGGTACGGGATCATCGTTCGGTATGAACGGAGATCCAGGATTGTCGTATTTGCACACGGTGTGCAAGTATGGATGTTTGCGGGTTGGTACTTTTGTGCTGATGCTAGTATGGATGCCTGTGTGCTGATATTAGTGTTGTTGATAGTGTGTTGGTGCTGGTACTAGCGCTGGTGCTAGTGTCGGTAATGGTGTTGACGATGAGCCACAAATTGGGGTGTGACTCCGTCATGATGAACATATGTTCGGTCTTTGAGATTCGGTAGTGGTTGAGTGATGGACTGGATGGGATCCAGTTAAGATTGTGCTGTGTTGGGATAAGTTCCAATAGTGGTGAGATAACCAGTAAGGAGTGGATTAAAAAGGGTATACTTGAGACTTGAGTAATCTTGGGATGACGTCCCCTACGTCATGATAATTGGTGGATTTGGGGGAGTTGTTGGCAACTCCAAAATTGGTGCGATTTTATGTTTTTAAATATCCCTAAAATGTACATGGAAATGATTAAAATTGGAAAAGACGAGGAAAAACCATTAGTGGTATAAAGGTAGGAATTTGTAATTGAGAACTTGGGAAACCGAGTGCTGAACCTGTAAAGGTCGGGATGTGCGAACGGAACAATAACGGATTGATTGTGGACACGAGGTTGTCTAAGTGAATTGAGGAGGTAGGAAGTCTAGTGGTTAGACTTGACGTCTTGTTGGGAGCATGTCTGTTTCCAACATGATTGGAACCTTAGTGTCGAGGAGAGTGGTGATTAGGGAACGAGAGTGGTGCTTGTTTTTGGTGATAGGTATTCTGAAGTCCTTGGGGTCGACATATCGTTTTCTGCCCTGGCAGACATTGACTGTAGTTACCAGTACGTTGAGCGTGTATTGGTTGGTGAGTCGTGTGTGTTGTGGGGTCGTTAAGGGGAGTTGTGTATTCAAAGTTAGGTAAACGAGATTTCTCATTTTCTGCTTGGTGGCAGACGATGTGGTGTAACATGGCGTGGTGGGTGCAGTGAGTTTTGTTGCATCCACGTAGGATGAGTATTGGTGTCATTATTTTGGATCATCCTTGGTTTTCCTAGGTGGGATGACAAGGATCGATACGAACTTGGGTGTGTGAGTCGTAATGACGGGATTGAACTTCTTTTCGAAGTGGGGCCCGTATGGTATTCTACTCGGGTAAGTAGGTTTTCAAGGTAGTTGAATTTTGTCAACCTTAGACGTGTGGAGGTTGGATTGGCTTCCCTATGAAGTCAATCAAGTGTATTGAACGGGTAACCGATAGGTTTGGTTTTGATGTGTCTTGGTAAATGTGAACGAGATTTCGGGATTTGGAATCGAATTTCTGGGTGACGATTCAGGATTCGATTTTGGAACTTGAAGGTATATTTCCGGATTTGGGTACGGGATGATTATTCCAAATGCTAGCTTACGGAATAATGATTTCGGATTTGGATTTGGAAATAAATTAAAATGTGATGTCTGGGCTTGGATTCGGGATTTCTTACGAGATTGCGGATTCTGATTCGGAATTGGAACTAGATGTTGGGTGGAGTTTCGATTTGTCTCATGCTGGATTGGGCAAACGTACTCCATTATTGGAACGTGTTCGGCTATAACCTAGGTGGTTGTAGTCTGGTTATTAGGTAGATGTGTGTACTTCGTACATGGTTCGAGGTACAATACCTTGTAGACTTGTGATGTCTAGTTACGTTATACGGGATATACCCGAGGTGTGTCGGTGAACGTGTTGGTAGTCGGATTGGTTCTGATACCATGGGATTGGTTGTGGACCGGACATTACTATGCAATGGGTCATGGTGATTCCGATGTGTTTAATTACACACAGGTTGTGTGAAAGGCCGGTAAATGTTGACTAAGTCAAGTACGTTGGTGGCATGTGTAGCCACGAGTGAGTCTAGTGTAAGTTTTCGACTGACAACAGCTGTGTGGTGACAGATTGTCAGGATGTGTCAACATAGATTGTTGAGTGGGGTCAGCTGACTCCTAGTGGGAGTGGGAAAGGAACCGTCGAGTCGTTGCGTCAACGAGAGGGTTGATTTGACAAGTGGTGTCAAATTCGAAACAAGTAGTTTCAGTCATTCGACGGGGTCGAATGTAATCGTTGCATTTTGAGTACTAGTGGTACGTTTGGGTGTAGACAAGTTTTGTCTAAGTAGTTGGTGTACGGGTGTACACATGTTGCGTGGTCGATTCCACTTTCCACGGGGTGTTTGTGGAATCAGGGTAATCGTGTTTCGAGAGCGAAACTAATTAAGGAGGGAAGTACGTTGAGATTAGATCGGCTGGAATTTCGAGGACGAAATTTATTAAGGAGGGAAGATTGTAACGACCCGTCCCGAATTCCGGGATTAGTTTAGTGACTAATCTTGATTAGTGAAGTTGAACGGTGGTTAGTAGGGCGGAATCGGACAAAAGGTGCAAAATGACCGTTTTGCCCCTAGTCGTGGGCAAAATGTTGACTTTTTGTTCGGGCGGTCAAATGGACTTTGACCGATGACCGTGACGTAGTTCGGGACGTCACGAGTTCATAGACAGGTGGCACGTTCGATTCCGACATTCGTAGAGAAAGTTATGGTGTTCAGAAGTTGAGGGGTATTTTGGTAATTTGGCTTATTAGGGGCCAAATGTTGACTTTTGATCGGGAGGTCCGATGGGCGAGGGCCAAGGACCTTTACGTAGGTATCGTCGATACGAATCCAACGACAGGCGGCATGCCGAAATCGGAGATCCGACGACGACGTTATGGTCAAGGAAACGAACTAACGAACCGAGGCCGGGATTAAAATAATAATATAATAATGAATAGTGACCGTTGACCCTACACACCTGGATGAGTGACAAGTGTCACTCATCCCTTGAAACCAGATCCCATGTTTTGGGGTAGACATCATTATGATGTTTATTATATTTAATTAATTATTAAACCCTTTATTTTCCATTTATTTCTCTTCTGTCCTTACCCGTGTGCAAGCAAAACGCAGAGATGGGGGGGAGTTCGAATTCGTCCACCATTTCCTTCCATTTCTGAACCAGAGTGTGAGGAATTGAGAGAGTATTGAGATTAACTTGGCTGGGAAACACGAGAGGCAGAGATGAAGCTGAGAATCGAAAATTTGGTTTTGGGAGGGAAATTCAAATTGGAAGAATTGGGCTGTGATGATCGAATTGGAGGTTACAAACATCTTCCTGGGGTTGTGACGAGTCGATCCACATCAAAAACGAGAAGGATTGGTGCCGTTTTGGCTCTGATCGAGCTTGGTGACAGAGGAAGAAATCGAGGCTGAGTCGTGGAGTTTGGGGCTGTGATGGACTCAATTGTTGTGGGGAAATGATTTCTCATGATCCCACGATGCTTCTGGGTTCATCAATTGAAGGAAACCGATCGAGATCGATGGAACTCCATTGTTGAACAGTGACGGTGCTCGAGCTTGAGTCGTGACGATTGAGCACAGGTTTGATGCAATTGATGTGGGGGAATTGTTCCTCAGGGTCCGTTGATGCTTCTGGAATCATCAATTGGATGAAACCTGCATCAATTGAGGGAGTTCCATGATTGCACAGTAACCGGGTGTTCTTCGTGGATCATCATCGAATCGTGGGAATCTGGGTAAGGATTTGTGTAATTGAGTTTACAGACTTGTAATTGGACTTAAAACGAAACTAATGGAATGATCAATTGAAGGAATTAGGATCGAATCGACAGGATTGGAACCGGGTTGTGTCGCGGGTGAATTGGACCCATTTACCAGACAAACGGGTTGACCTGGTGACACTGTAGCAGGCGCGTGGGGTTCACGCGCAGCCACTCACGGCGGCGCGTGACGGCGCGTGGGCACGAATCTCGAGGTGAGGTCAACATGACTTCTGTCCTATTTAATGTAACGGACATTTTGGAATTGGTTTCGTGTCGATCGGACACCGTCTCGATATTGTTCGGGATGTCCAAAGGTTTTAAATTAAGTTTAAAAATAAGTAAAAATTCGGGAAAATTACGGGACTTTGATAGGATGTTAATGT